>CATOUR010000032.1:9672500-10897500 GCA_951848785.1 Callosobruchus maculatus
AGGTCACACTGAGGACTGATCCTTGGGGAACACCGTTTTGTAGTTGTCTGACTGACGACCTTTTATCCCGAATGCGTACCTCGAAGCTTCTGTTCTCGAGAAAGTTTTTAATAATCATGGGTAAGTTTCCGCGGAAGCCCCATTTGTGCAATTGCTCCAAAATGCCGAATCTCCAAGTCATATCGAAAGCTTTTTCGATGTCGAACATTATAGCAACAGCATGTCGCCGATCAAAGAAAGCTTCTTGAATTGTATTTTCAATATGGACAAGAGCATCAACAGATGAGTGATTTTGCCTGAACCCAACTTGGTTTTGTGATATCAGGCTACGGTTTTCCAGATACCATACTAGTCGGTAGTTGATCATCCGCTCGAAAACTTTGCCTAGACAGCAAGTTAGAGATATTGGTCGGTAACTAGCGGGTAGCGAGGGATGTTTACCATGTTTAAGTACAGGTATCACTACCGCTTTTTTCCAGGCGTCCGGATATACGCCTCTTGTCCATGCTTTGTTGAAAATTTGTAATAGGAAAAGTTTTGCCTCAGATGATAGATGGCGTATCATACTATAGGGAATGTCATCGGGGCCTGGAGCAGTTTCATGGCAGCCATCAAGAGCATTTTCAAGTTCTGTGGATAAAAAGGGGGTATTGTATAAAAATCGGTAGTCGAAAAATCTAGTGGGTGAGTTTCACAGACTTCTTTTACCCTTTGGAAAGATTCACTGTAGTTGGCAGTATTACTAGTTGTTTCAAACTGTTTGGCTAGAGTATTACATATCTCCTCGATATCTTCTACCAATGAATTTCCATCTTTCAGTGCACATGGTTCTCTGTATGATTTGTTCCCGGAAATAATATTAATTTTTCTCCAAACTTCTTTTACGGACGCCTCAGTTGTAATTGATGATATGTATTCTTGCCAGGACTTTTTCTGGGCATCATTTATTTTCCGACGAGCCTTGGCCCGGAGTTTTTTAAAAACTATCATGTTTTCCATTGTAGGATTTCGTCGGAATCTATTGAGAGCTGATTTCTTGTCTCTTATTGCTATCTTAATGTCGTCATTCCACCAGGGTACTGCCTTATTCGATGCGGAACCAGAAGACATAGGGATGCTTTGTTCCGCTGCAGTTTTAATGCAATTAGTAAAGATACTAACAGCGGTGTTGGTGTCATCTGGTAGCTGTGGGACTATCATGATCTCCGAAAACTTTTTCCAGTTTGCCCGATTAACTAACCACTTCTTATGGGATGGATAAAATAGTTTTTCTACATCTGTCGAGATAATAATCGGGAAGTGATCACTAAAGTTCAGGTCGTCTAATGCATTCCAGGTCAATCTATGGGCTAGATTCGTAGAACAGAGGCTCAAATCAATAGCCGACGTACCTCCAGAACGAAGGTCAAAGTGGGTAGGTTGACCTGTATTTAATAGGGTGAGATCAGTAGTCTCTAAAAGTGATTCTATTGTTCTACCTCGCATGTCGCGGCGAGTGGAGCCCCATAGCGGCGAATGAGCATTGAAGTCTCCTAATAGAACATACGGCCTGGGTAGATTGGAGATTAGATCGTTCAGCTGATCGATATGCCAGTTTCCATCGGGAAGATATAGACTGCAGATGGTGAGCTTAATGGGAGATTCGATTCTTACAGCAACTGCCTGCAGTTCCGTATTCAGATTTTGAAGAGACGCTGCGATACTGTTCTTGATGAATATGCCTACACCTCCTCTTGCTCTATGGTCAGGAATGACATCTTTTCGAAATATTTCATACCCCCTAAGGGAGAAATTAGATCCTGGCTTGAAATGAGTTTCTTGTAAGGCAATACAAAAAGGTTCATATTCTCTGATCATTATTCTTAGCTCGTTGATATGAGACATGCAACCATTGCAGTTCCATTGGAGGATACTTTGCATTGAGGTAAATGTTTAAGTTACATCTAAAGTGTAATCAATCAGAGAATAAATAAAATGATACATATTAAAATAAATAAATAAATAATAACAATAGAACAAACGACAACGATTTACATAAAGGAAAAAGGACGAAGACATAGATAAATAAACGAAAATTTTCACAAACACGTAAATTTAAGCGTAAATTAAATATCTATATAATTAAAAATATCACATAAATGTAAAGTTATCACAGTTTATATCACAGGTGTTGTATCACTGTTCTTTGTGGGCGGCTGGTGTTTTGGTCGCCCTCTTCTTTTTTTGCCGGCGATTAACGCCGACGTTCCTTCTGATGCCTCCTCTTCTGTAGTGGAGGCATCTTGTTTTTTCCTCTTTTCAGAGGTCATTGATGGATTAGTAGAGACCGAATCTGTTCGTTCTCTACTGGAAAATGCACTTTGGCTAACGCCGGCGGGAGCTTTGAAATAGTCTGTAGGAATCGGAATTACTTTAGACAGACATGCCATTATAGAGTTTTCTATGAGTGGGATTAATGTTTTTATTATAGATTGTGTGTTATCCTGTACTGGCTTAGCAACTGATGCAGCGTACGTTAAGTTAGGAGTTGGTGTGTTGGCTATAACTTTCCTTTTTGCCTCAGGATACGGGATTTTTTCCACAACCTTTACCTTTTGTATTGCTGCTTCAATTTTATATTGGGGACATGCTTTATATGCCGAGGAGTGATTACCTCCACAGTTCACACACTTCTTTGGGTCTTTACATGGCGATTCATCATGTGGAGGTTGTCCACATGTGCACAGTTTTTGTTTAGTGCATTTCACAGCTCCGTGACCTAACGACTGGCAATTGAAGCACCTAATAGGTGCTGGGATAAACGGTCTCACTTTCAATATATAGTAGGCGGCTTTCACCTCTCTAGGGATATCTATCTTATTAAAGGTGAGTACATGGTTAGGAGTGTCTACCAGAACTCCATCCTTTTTTGTTTTCAACCTTCTAACTTCAAAAACACCCTGATCTTTCAAACCTTCTCAAATTTCCTCAATGGAACAATTCATAAAGTCACGACAATAGACAACTCCTTTAGAGAAGTTGAGCGACCTATGCGCAACAACTTCCACTTCGAATTCTCCAAATTTCTTTGTCGTCAATAGACGCTTAGACTGATTATTTGATCTGACCTCAACAACAAGACCTTCTTTACTTTTCCTCACAGATTTTACCTCTCCTATTAGACCATACAGTACCTTGGAAATTACAAAAGGACTAACCTTATCGAAGTTACCATTCTCTCTCTTAACAAGCAGGAACCGGGGAAGATGTTCCACCGTCTCCGTGCCTGTTGAGGGATTCATTAGTGCTCCCTCAACACTACCCGTTTTGGGGAGGGCGGGCGCCTCCTTGGGTTTATTTGCGGTACTAGTCATTAGTTCCCACGAGTATGCTCTGAAATTAAAATTCGACCGCAGCAGAGCAGGCTTACCACGGTAGGGCTATATTACAACCGGAGATCGCCTGGTATCCGGAGGCAGCCGTTAGCGACTCACTGACGTAGAGCCATTCACCACTCAGCACGGCAAACACCTTAGGTTACGGATTTTTCACAGGTTTACTCCTGTTGGGGGGTTAGAGAGAAGCAGGCAAAGCACCCCACCTCTCCCGCTCCCTAAGTGAGATCTGAAAAAGGGAAAGGTGTCCCCATCCCCGCCTCCCCCAACCCACCCCGTCGGGCGCTGGCTGTACGGTCTACGACGATACCGTAGCACAAAGAGATCATCCACTGTAGCAATGCTACAGAAGATGTTCCACCTAGTGGCCAGACGGCCATGAATCCATCTTGTGTGAACAACTAATGAAATACTTTTACAGCTCTGTTTCAATGCAGCAACATGGTTTCCCCCCCGATAGGTCAACTGTGACAAATATCTGTTTATTAACCACTAAGGCAGCTGAAGTAATCAATAACAAAAATCAGTTAGATGTCATCATGACTGATTGCACAAAAGCGTTCGACAAAGTCGATCATGGTTTACTGATAAGTAAATTAAGTAAGTTTAACTTCTCTTTGAGTGCATGTATGCTGATTAGATCTTATCTTCAATTGAGGACACTGCAGGTTAAAGTAGGTAAATGCCTATCTTCTGAATTTATTGCAACATCTGGTGTCCCTCAGGGGAGCAATTTGGGACCACTACATTTTACTTTTTTTGTAAACGACTTGCCCTCATGTATTAAATATTCATCATGTCTAGTGTATGCTGACGATTTTAAGGTTTACAGGGAGGTTTGTGATACTGCAGATTGTAAAGAGCTACAAAGTGACCTTGATTCAATATCCCACTGGTTTCGCCTAAATAACATGTACCTTAATACAGATAAATGCTCAGTTATGACTTATATACGTAAAGTAGATATAGTTGTTTTTGAATACTCCATGAATAATGCACCTCTCATAAGACAGAGTAAGTGTAAAGACCTAGGAGTAGAATTTCAGTAAAATTTAAATTTTTGTGATCATTATAACAGTCTTGTAAATAAGGCACACAGGGCACCTGGTTTTGTTATTAGAAATAGCAAACATTTTGAAAAGACTGAATCTATAATAAAGTTATTTAATTGCTTAGTATAGTCAATAATCTTAAATACAAATCATCCTTAGTGATAAACTACATATGTATATTTTCATGTACCAAATATTAACCTAAGATTGCAAGGAAACAAGGTTTTTTCGTGTAAAAATGTATACAACCCTTCTTTTACGAATATGCAACTAGAATGTAATAAATTTATCGAAATGCATAATATTGACTTTTTTTGCTTGTAAAATAAGTAACATTAAGTCCTTATTTTTGTAGTAGAAATGTATCTGGGCTCTATATGGCGCTCGACATTGTTTTCGTCTTTGTGATTTTATATTGCTGTAGGTTAGTGCTATTGTTTTTCATATTTCATCTTTTTCTTCGTCTGTTTTTTAAGGCACTCTTACATGTTAATACCTTTCTGTGTATGTAGGAAGTATCAATAAACAATCATAATAATAAATAAACATTTTACCAGTGGAAAAAGTGAAACATGGTACCAATTATTACACAACTTATTTAAAAATTTTGATTAAAACTAAGGCTACAACTATCTAGTACTCACATCAAGATCATAGAAGTAGTCCTTGCTCTGCTGTGCCTTCTCAAAGTCGGCTCTCAGTGCCAAATCATGAATTTTTGGACATTCCCCTAAGTCCATACGCTGTCAAAAAATATTGTTTACAGACTCTCCAACATAGCAGATAAACTTATAAAATACAGTGCGGATGACCCTTCTATATCAGTATGCTTCACGTAACATACCCATTATTCCACTGAGGTACAATCAAATAGTTAGTTCACTGTTGAAATGTTATTGAACAAATTCTATAACAGTTGGAGTATAGCAAACACTTTTCTTGAGAAAACCACCACGTTCAGGGAAGGCAATTATGATCGGCATAATTTTAAAGATCAAAAAATGTAGTGAGTACTGGAGTTTTTCATGAGCTTGTTCTCAGTGTAGGGGTTATAGGGGCATTTATTCCTCCGTGGATCTACCACTAGTCCATACACAATAATTTTTGCAAATACAGTAACTAAGCTTTATTTCAAGCAGTCAACTGAGCCGCTTCAAATGCTATACTATTTCTTAATATGGTTATATTCCAAAAACATTAAATAAGTAACTGACTCAATCATATTTCTATTATTGAAATAACTAAAATGATATTTATACTAGATATGGACAGTTCAAATTATAGTATAATGCTGAAAACAACATTACAATGTGACAGAGTATCATTTTACTAAAACAACAACAAAGATAATTCTTTGATTTAACAGCAATAAAGCTTATATCACCAAACTGATATAAACGGGTCTATCCTTTGTCATCCTGGAATATGTTCTGCTTATACAGACACAGTAATTGATAAAAACTGAATAAATCTGCTATGCTTCTTTATCAAATTGAAAGAAAATAGCCATGGCAATATTCACATTCGTAGTAGAGTTAGAATATGATTTCATTTCTGACTTTCCACCCATAATTTCCCTTTACCTTACCAGTGATCTAGATCTAGACAGAATGATGCCCCTGAAATAAGCCAGTGGGCCACCTTGAATCTTGACAGCCCTACTAGGACTGTTTTCTATTTCAATTTGGAACCCTCCAAAATGTAGAAAAAGTTAAAACTGCATAGTAGTAGTAGTGATGGTGACGTAAAGCTAGGCAAGTAGGCCACCTTTGGCCCTTTTTGCCAACCCCACTAAACTACCACTAAAATCCTACATCCTAGGAAGCTCCTTGTCGAATTACAACACTTCTTGACAAAAGTCAGTGTGTCCGACCATATCGCTGAATATTGTGACTTCTCCTCGAGCCTTGTTGAGCCAAATATCTGAACTCTAAGGTTGCAATACACAGCACATCTGCGCAGGAAGTGGTACACTGTCTTGTCCTCCTCCCAGCATCTGGAACAGATGGGGCCGCTACCACGCTCATAAGTGAGAAATGTCTATTCAGCCGACAATGGCCAGTAAGAACCCCCACCAGGAGGTTAAGCATCTGTTTGCCTTCATTCAGAAGCCATAACGTTCGACCCTTATCAGGAAAGTCTATTAATCTTTTAGCCTGCCTACAGTCATCTCTCCAACCAGGCTTGTGCCAGTTCCTTGTATGCCCAGTTGTGTAAGGCAACAATGACCTGGCACCTACAAATTCTAAGCATAGGTTCTGGGCTGATGCAGGGTCTGCCGGCACCTATCCTTACTAATTGGTCCGCTCTCTCGTTAAACGGTAAACCAATCAATCCACTGTTTGTAAAGGTAGAATTTCAGTTCAAGAATTTTATCTTTCAATGTTAAAAAAAGGAAAATATTTTTTCTTCTTTTACTGGTAATTTCAATTCAATTTACTGCGTCTGTACATGAAGCAGACCTTAAAGGGTAATAACAGTTATTAGAAAATAAAAATTGGTCACTTACAATCATGGTACAATTCCAAGAAATACGGAGAGATTATTCCAAAGCCAGATATTCTCTTAACAAAAACGTGTTCTACATTCATGGCAATTTTGAGAAAGCATCTTGGGCCGAGTAAATTTATACAAATTGTACTATACTCACGGAATAGCTGTATTATCGACGGTAGCTGAGAGTTTTGTTTAACTTATATACTCACAAATCATCCACAAATTTATTTTGTATGTAGTACATATAAATGGCAGTCAAAATTAGAGGTGAGAACATGTGAAAACAAAATTACTGCAATATTGAATTACAGTAAATAAAGAAGTTGTTACATAGTTGTAGATTGGGGTACCAGAAAATTGTTTCTATTCTGCCATGGGGGGGTTCAGGAGTTTTAAATACATGTCTATCAATTTGTTGCAGCACTATATAGCTTGGCTATTTAAAAATATGCCATGCATTTTACAACTTACAACTTATACAACTGTTGTGTTGCAGATTATATTCAGTAATATGGATATGAAAAGAAGGCATCACAACCACTGTGGCCAAAATATGTATTCCTCAAGATTATATTGTTTTTAGTTACCTTAGTTCTAGGGTGTTATGGCATTAGGGCAGATTCTGTGGATGTCTTATAATCTTTTACATAGTTGTGGCAAAATGGCCACCACCATCTTTAAGCCAAACAAGTTTGAGAAGGACCATGACACTTCTCAGAAATGTGGGAATAGGCTAGCTAATGGAAATGAGACAGGCTGATAGACATATTTTAATGGAAATTATGTTTTAGGGGAAAATGAACAAATTAATATTTTATTTTAGGAATTAAAATTACTTTATGAAGGAAATGGGGAAAAACTAGCAACCAAAATCTAATTTATGATGATAATGATCAAAGACTAGCTTTACTATATTTATATAATTATATATGTATATAACTAAAAAACTTCAAAAAACATCAAATAGTTTTCTACATGTAACCTCCACTTTGACAGCCATATTCTTTATCATCACATGCAGAATGCCAGGGATTCTTCTTGAACCATCATTACTTACCAAAATACTGCACAGATATCACAATCCAATATAACTACAAGTTTTGTTTCCTTACCATACCTTTCCAAATGCAGTGGCAGAATTGAGCAATAGAGGAACCAATAAAAAATTACAAAAGTAAACTTGGGTATGATGAATTTTATTTTATTAATTCCTCTACTTGCAAATATTGATAGAAACAAAACATATTGAGCAATCAATAGAAAAGCAAATCATTATCAAAAATTGAAATACAACATATTTGTATAGTTGCTGGTTTAATAGAATGTAATGTTTTCTCATATTAAAGAAATAGTGAGACAGGATCTATTCAAAAATGTATCCTGTTTTATGTCTTTCCTCAAAGGGTGTAATATATTTATTTATTAAATGCTTATGTCATTATAAAATATGTGATATAAATACAAGTAACATCAAATATTGAATTTTTTGACACATCACAATACCAAAACACCATCAACATAGGTGCAGTTGATAAAATAAGACTGTTTTGTCTAATCCCTGAATGATAGAATACATAATAACAATGAACATTAAGATGCACATAGCATCATGTTCTATCAACAAATTTTGATATCCTTATTACCATAAAAATTAAAAAACCAAAATAAGTCATAAATAAAAAATATAAATCTTTTGATATTTTAATGAAATTAGTATCAGACTGCCATTTATTATTACACTATTTACTACTAAAAACTCGAACTATTACAATAGAATATGTCTACAAAAGTTCAGCACTTATTTTTGACTGTTTTGATTTTTTTTTAATCTGAAGTTCTAAAAATGGATAAAAAACATTTCCTTTTTAATTATTATTTATTACTATTATTCATTGCTATAACATCTACATTCATCAGCAATTCTACAAAAATATGATACATTTCAACTTTACAATATATTCTGCTAATCAATTGATTGGACCAATAGGGAAATTTTACTTATAAGATGCTTTGGTAGATTCCAAAAATTTTCTAGATTATAGATTACAAAAATCATTATGAGGCACTGATATCAAAATAAAAAACTGATATTGAAAAGATTACTAATTAACTAAACCACCTGTAATTTTTGTTATTTCGAGATATTTGGGTATAGAGAATATACTGATTGACAAATTATTCTTCATAATCTAGTAAGTAGGTGTTCACAATGATATTGGTAATCTCAATTCAAACAAAAAAATAATGTGTTGGGGGTTAAGGAATAAAATAAAAATGAAAGTAGTATAATCTTAGGTTGAAATCTATCAAGAAGCACCCAATAGGTAAAAGTTTGCCTACAAAAAATTTTTGATATACATTTTCCTATGTCAAGAAGATAGTACCTAATACTTTAAAATTTGTCATACGTACGTCCCAAGTACTTACATACAAAACAATACACCTATTCCTCATCTTATATTAGATAACTGAAGTTTCTGAAAACACAGTTCGGCATTAGTCACCGGCAGCAATATCTTTGAAATTTTTAATCCAGTATTTTCGATGGAAAATGTGCAAAATTGAGAAAAAATAGGAATAATTAAAATTTTTGCATGTAGTGCTCGATAATCTTTTATCATGCTCAATACCATTGGCAGTCTGGTATTTAGGTGCTGCCTACGCGATCTCAGTTATAATAAAAATTGATCCTTCAATTTGAGACATTTTTCAGTTTCTGTCTAATTTGTTTTAACCTCTGCTCTTCAATTTGTGATTAGAGAGGAAATCAGGGACAAAAGCAAGCAAGTAAGTGATAGAAAGGACCATGACAAATACAAGCAGATATTATGTGTAATTCAATATACAAATAACTAAATAATGAAAGCCTAGTCTTAATAAATTATCTTACTCTATTGACACCTCCCTCAACAGTCTACATACGAGGGGTCTAGAATCAAAACCCGCCAACTCCACTTTTTGCCCTAGTTTACCTTTTGCATGTCTCCAGTAGTTAATTTTCATTGGAGTTGAAAAATAAATGTATTTGGAAGCAAATTCCGCTAAATCTCCTTCTAAAAGTATACAGAATATAGCAGTTAATTTCAAAACCGAGTAAGTCCATTAGAGTAGTGAAATCAGAACACGCTATCTCCACCTCAGCCAATGCTGTTGAAGTAATCTGCGCATGCATGGCTGAGAGCTGTCTAAAACAGTGTTTACCGTACTGCTGCTCCTCAACGTATTTCGTTGGTTTTTCTATACGTTATCTGCTTTTAGATTAAATAACTGTATAAAAAATAGAAGATAATGCTAGAAACGTCTCAATGTGCACCCCTTACTCTATCAATCTAATGCTTTTTTGTGGATCTTTTGTTTAAATGTTTATCAGAATATAAGTTTGTTGTTTCAAAAGTTGCTAATAAAAAGTACAAAAATTAAGTCCCGTTTTTAGATTCTGCCTCAATAAATATTAAAATAATAGAACTGTTTACTATTTCCAATAAACATAGCACAAAAATCTGCATATTCATCATGCTTGTCTTCAAAACATGCTATGTCCAAACTTTTTCATCAAAATCTGCTATCTCCATTAAAAAAAGTTAAATAACAGCCAAATTCACTGACACTTAGGTCAATCCTTCAGGTATAGAATGGTTAATATGCTACATAGTACTTACATAAAGCAAGAAACCCAGTAACACTAAAATAAATTGACTTACACGTTTTTCTTATTTCCTGAGAAATTCAAGATTTTGGAGATAGCAGATTCTGATTCTAGACCCCTCATACATACATACTATTTTCCATATTGACTGAATCTGCCTCAAGTTTAAATTGAGTACTTTATTATCTTTTAAAAATACAAAAAAAAAAACATTTAGTTTTCATGTGCATGCCATAAGGCTCTAAAAAAATCAATGCTGGTAATAACTTGATAAAAATATAATGCCGAATTCTTTAACATACTACTTTATGGTTCTGAAAATTGTAACATTACCATATCTATGTGATAATTCATTTTAGAAATGTGCCTATAGATAGCATCCAATAATAATAAATTAATAAAAGTAAACAATTTAACCACAATGTAATATTAGCTCAACAAGAGTTCTTCAAATTTAAAGCATAAGTCCTTATCATAATCAAGAGGAACAAAACGTCTACTCCTTTTTTCTTCCTAACCAAATATTAATAATAGCAGTAAAAGTAGTAATAGTAGTAGGCCTTAGCCATCAGAATACAATAAGTCCTCATGAAAAACAAGAGTTAGGTACTTGGAACAAAACATCAAAATCCATGTAAAATGTGTTTTTTGGTTAAAAATGTCCACATACATCATGGCTTCTAATAAATGTGATTCTGTACTGTATACATACTACAGCAGAAAAGTAAAAAATACTCTATGAAGTGATAAAACACAGAACTGGTTGACTATCTATTGAAATAATAAATAAATAAATAGTTGATATACACTAAAAATAATAACCACTTTACACAATCAAGAAATCAAATAATTGTGTCACCTTGCCCTTGAAGAAATTGGCAAATTAGTACATGTTCTAATATATTGTTTGGGGAATTCTGGGGATGTTTGGTTTGGGTTTGTCAACTATACCACCTTGGCAATGATGGGTCTTGATTTGCATCACATATAAGGCCTTTTATGGAAACTATGATCGGGTTAACCCGATCAGTTGGATCACTAATCCTGACGTTCAGAAAGTGATCTGGGATTGGTCAGAAATAGGGTAGTTCACTCTTGTACAGTAAATGAGTGTGATCAGATGATTCGGATCAGTAGCTGCTTTACTTTACCATCTGTGTTTTATTGTTAAACTAACTTTTTCGTTGTTCGATGTCTGTTAAATTCATGGAATCATAAATGCCACTTGACAGCTGTTTGACATGTAAGTGATCTATCCAGATCAGTGTTTCCGTAAAGGCCTCTAATAACAATCAGTAACACTGAACAATAACAGCTGGCATTATTGTAAATAGTAGGTATGTTAGTGGAACTTTATAAATGACAATAAACTGTAGGATCCTCAGAGTAACAACTGAACATAGAGGTAGTAAACAACTAATCCTAATAGGCCGACATCTTTTCGTACATTGTCATATTGACCACCATGTACGGCAATCATAATTATTTACTATCGTCTTAATTGTATAGTATCCAGAAATATTCCATTCTACGTTAAAAAAGACGGTATTTTGATGGTTCAGGAATAATTAGAACAAAATCAATATATATGTTGACCTCTATTGCGTTACTGCATATTTCTCCACCAGAAACACAAATTCTGAAGTCTTACATAATTTTGAGGAGCTGGCAAGGCCACATGCCCTCAACTGTCAAACGTTTGCTTTGTTTATTGTTTGTGCGTCCTTTATGCCTGGTCAGTAAAATCGAATTTGCTATTTATTGGTAACTCTAGTGAAGCCTTACAGACTTGCTGTGCTATATTCGAGTGTAGTTAACAGTTTTTCACAATGGAATTCAAAAAGTGCAGTTTTTGTAACATGGTTTGCATTGGAAGAATTTTCAGGTTAGTTGGCGTTACACAGCATTGTTTACAATTTGAACTGTCACATCTGATCAATATTTGGTGGCTGAAGTGTCAAAGATGATGGCTTTGAGCACGCCATGCAGAAGTGGTTTGTTTACTACCTCTATGTTCAGTTGTTACTCTTTCTCTCAAATTCTTCAAGGTCACAAATTTGATTGCTTTCTTGACCATGTGAAGTAGCTTTAACATTCTTACAAAAAATTTGCAAACATCAATGTATATTTTGAAAACTACAGTGAAACGACAAAAATTACTATGGTCATGAAAGCATCACAATTAAGTTGTTTTTACTACCAGATACTCATTGGTGAAAAAAATGTTGCTGATTGACTATAATTATTATTATCAGTTAGTTATAATAGCAAATTATATAATTCATATCTAGATTTTTTTCTCTATTATGCAAAACAGATTTTTGAAAATGTTCATATCAATGAATTTAGCTATAAATATAATTATTAAAGTAGAGTGAGGGATTGGCACTAAATAATTAGAGTATAGAACCTCAATCTTGAAATTAGACTTCCATATAGCATCTTTTCAACTGTATTATTTTATATTTATATAAATAATAAAGCTATTTTATTGGTGTTTGAGATCTTGTATACCACATACTTTTATCAATCAACCAGATTGGTAGAAACTTTAGGAAGTTGCATGGCCCTCATACAAAAATTAACATTCTTCCTATTTTTTCTGAGCGAAATTCTACACAGACTGGATTTAAATAAACTCGGACAAACAGTGTAGAAGTAGCATACCAAAATTAACATTTATGTAGGGCTTTGATACTTACTGTAGACGAAAGGATCTCGTGAGGGCAACAGCTTAGCAAAAAAGACTTGCAGACCCTGGGGTCGTTGAATTTTACGTGGAATCTATTGTTTTCACCTATAAAATAACATAATTATTGAAAAGCTGTAAGTTGACAAGAAAAATATTTACCATTTCTGCCCGTTCCCATGAGCTGGTCAAGCATAGCACGCATTTGATCGTGTGCCGTCATGTTGTAAGCTCTTCTTATTTCCTTGCTTTTTCACGTTTGAATAACCAGTTACTAGAAAAATTAGGTCAAATTTTCAGAATGCAGATGCACCTCAATTTCCACGGAGACAATATGGCCGACAGCGTTTCCTTTCGAACTTGAGGCACAAAACACACTTGAGGTACGTCAGTGACGTCTGTCGGCTAGGCTGTACGTCCGCCCCTCAAAAATAGGTCCGTCCAGCGATAACAAAAGCGTAGGTACCTGTGGTAGGCACAAAACATATACACTGTAGGTGGTAGGTACATTACCTATTTTGTGGATAACAAGCCATGTTGCCGGCATTTAGATTATGTATCAAAATAGACAATTTTCCTGTCTGAACAGAAGAATAGTAATTAATATATAAAAATGGTTATGGCAAAATTATCGCATACGTCTGTTATTTCAAAATTATCCCGATTGTTGATAAACGGTTGTCGTTGGTTAAGATTTGTCGTTAATTTTGTCATTTGGCAACACTACTAGGGCTGTTCCAAATTACGGTTCTGTTACCGCCCTAGAACTGTTTTCATCATGCCCCACCTATTTTACAGTTCTAAGAACGGTAATTGGTTGGTCCGCCAGCGTACCAACCAATCATCGATTCTAGAATCACAAAATGGGCGAGGCATGATGAACACATTTCTAGGACGGTAATAGAAACGTGATTTGAAACAGCCCTATTACCTTGACGAATTTTCCTTGCACGTTGCCGTACTGTAGGAAATTTCACTACAAGCATACTACAAGGTAGAAACCGTACCAATTTTGTGTTTACCAGTCTTAATTCAAAGTCAAAGTATATACAGGGTGTCCCACGACGATTAAGACAAGCAATATATCGGAACTGGACAATAGTAGCGAATTATAATTTTGGGGGTGTAAATTAGAGCCTATATAGTATCTTTTTTATTATTATGTCACCCAGTGAGGTATTTATGTTTTTGGTCACGTGACGTCCGATTTAAAAATTTTAATGGGACACCCTGCATATTTGTGACTTCTCCCGATATAAAACAATTCCAACAAACTAGCACACTTGTGGTCTAAAGTTATTTATTTAAGAGCTACAGGTACTTAAAGGATGGTACCACTACCATATTTTGATGATAAACATGTACCCACAGTTAAATTACTTTGGTAGTGCTTCATAATGGTACTACCTAGCACAGTCCTTTAAGTACCTGTAGCTCTTGAACTAATCACTTTAGACCCCAAGTGTGCTAGTTTGTTGGAATTGTTTTATCGGGAGGAACACAAAAAGTTACAATTATACATTAAAATGTTTGAATCGGACGTCACGTGACCAATAACAAATACCCCATTGGGTGACACGATAATAAGAAAAGATACTATATTTGCTCTAATTTACACCCCCAAAATTATAATTCGCTACTACTGCCCAGTTCCGATATATTGCCTGTCTTAATCGTCGTGGTACACCATAAGGAATCCCCACAACTCACAAGAGTAAAGACTAAAGATACGATAGTCAAATGTCCAATAGTCTGGACTATATATAGAATATGTTAGATAAAGCCATATCTCATGGGCCAATAAGAGCTTGGCAGAAGAGAAGAAAATAACCATACCATTTCCTGCAGCAAATTATATTTCTAAGGAATCAATTGTAAATTTAATAATGATCCTTTTGAAACTACTGCTGGAAATGGTATATACGAATTATTTGTTCACTTTACCGAGGCCCAGCACCACCGACTATATAAACATTATAAACCTAAGGCCCAGCACCAATTATTATAACTGTGAACAGTTCATAATGACTGTCCATCAGATACCAGTGAACAAAGCCAACTGAAGTTACGTGGAGTCCTAGACGTGGAATGAGCTCTACCAACGAAGAAGCAGCGACGGGCGCTGTAGGCGTATATCTGAGACCACTGCTCACCGCTTCGTGATTTATGGCTTTTGGGCCTCGGGAAATAGCCTGGCTGTAAATTGAGTATCCTGTCAAAAACATTCTTCTGATTGTCGGTTGTCGCACTCCAGTATTCTACCAGCCCTCGCCTAGAACAAATCGGAATGAGTACCGCATTAGCATAAGGGAAGAGTCGGTGCATGTTATTATTGAGCATTTTGTGTAGGGCTTTCCTGCGTCAGTGCTTATATGTTCTCAGGATGAACTATATAAAAATGCCATGATACCTTCTCCTGCCGCTTTCATCTTGCCTTTACGCACTTTGCATCTCATGAGATATAGCTCATTTTACAATTTCCATTTTCTAACATGAAAAACCAAATTGAACTGCCCCCGTTTCTTCGCTACAGGTTTAACTTTTTTAAATCCGGAGATTTCTATGTTACGTGATTCGTTTTTCGTTTCACCCTGCTTGATATGGCTGGTATTGATTAATCTTTGTGGATTCATCTAAAGAAACTAGGAATCCAATATTTCGACCTCATCATCAGTTGCTTTATATACTTCATTCATATTATCTCAAGTAACTGTGATTCACAGCCCTTTGTTGCTGCAAAAATGAAAACATTAATAGGTAATCCTACTGAAGTCGGTATAACTGTTATGATCTATAGTAAATGTAAATATAAGTTGAATAGCTTCTGTGTGACCATCGTAAATTGACCAGCGTGGACTGAGGAAGCGGACCGGGAGGTTCCCTCAGGTAGCGATCGTCATTATCATATCGAGTCTAAAAAGGGATAGAAAACAGATAAGTATAACCATTGATTAACGTAACAATACGTTAATCAATGGTATAACAGAGACCTTAAGATATCGTCTGCTGCGATTATTCAATCCCGATGCTGGACCGTCTTTAACCTTTAACTACAAGCTGTGATGTACGACTGGGTAGTCGTGAATACACCATCTATTGCAAGTACCTTCAATTTCCTAAAAGATGTAAGGTGTCGCCTTTGCCGTTCTACATAACTCTCAAACCTTGCCGATCAAGTAAAGTTTGGCTGCTAGTCTGTCTGGTGCCTAGAATACACCACGATTGTAGTTGTGTAAAAAGTATATTATTATTGTTATTTAACAAACTTATTCAGTTGTTTTGGGTTTCTTGCAAATATAATTTTTGATACCTACAATCCCTTTCAATAACCGCTTCGTGATTTATGGCTTTTGGGCCTCGGGAAATAGCCTGGGTGTAAATTGAATATCCTGTCAAAAAACATTCTTCTGATTGTCGGTTGTCGCACTCCATTATTCTACCAGCCCTCGCCTAGAACAAATCGGAATGAGTACCGCATTAGCATAAGGGAAGAGTCGGTGCATGTTATTATTGAGCATCTTGTGTAGGGCTTTCCAGCGTCAGTGCTTATATGTTTTCAGGATGAACTAAAAATGCCATGATACCTTCTCCTGCCGCTTTCATCTTGCCTTTACGCACTTTGCATCTCATGAGATATAGCTGGTTACAATTTCCATTTTCTAACATGAAAAACCAAATTGAACTGCCTCCGTTTCTTCGCTACAAGTTTAACTTTTTTAAATCCGGAGATTTCTATGTTACGTGATTCGTTTTACGTTTCACCCTGCTTGATTTGGCTGGTATTGATTAATCTTTGTGGATTCATCTAAAGAAACTAGGTATCCAATATTTCGAACTCATCAGCAGTTGCTTTATATACTTCATATTATCTCAAGTAACTGTGATTCACAGCCCTTTGTTGCTGCAAAAATGAAAACAATAATAGGTAATCCTACCGAAATCGGTATAACTGTTATGATCTATAGTAAATGTAAATATAAGTTGAATAGCTACTGTGTGACCATCGTAAATTGACCAGCGTGGACTGAGGAAGCGGACCGGGAGGTTCCCTCAGGTAGCGATCGGCATTATCATGTCGAGTCTAAAAAGGGATAGAAAACAGATAAGTATAACCATTGATTAACGTAACAATACGTTAATCGATGGTATAACAGAGACCTCAAAATATCGTCTGCTGCGATTATTCAATCCCGATGCTGGACCGTCTTTAACCTTTAACTACAAGCTGTGATGTACGACTGGGTAGTCGTGAATACACCATCTATTGCAAGTACCTTCAATTTCCTAAAAGATGTAAGGTGTCGCCTCTGCCGTTCTACATAACTCTCAAACCTTGCCGATCAAGTAAAGTTTGGCTGCTAGTCTGTCTGGTGCCTAGAATACACCACAATTGTAGTTGTGTAAAAAGTATATTATTATTGTCATTTAACAAACTTATTCAGTTGTTTTGGGTTTCTTACAAATATAATTTTTGATACCTACAATCCCTTTCAATAAAAAAACTATATATTAATGTAATAATTACACTATTTTAGCTAATGCTGCTTCGTCTGGTGCATAGAATACACCACGCGTGTACTAGTGAAACAGAAAGGTATTTATTTCGATATATAATATTAACTACGTTAATAAGTTTTTCCCAGGGATAAGATATGACTTATGGAACCAAGCGAATAACTTTGGAAGGGAAAGAATGATATTGCTGAAAATTTGCGGGCAAGTGTAGTAACGTATAATGCATCCGAAGACATTATGTTAGCTATTAATGTACTTCCAGTTTAACCGGAAGTACCGCCAACTTTTCGAATACGTCCATAGTGGGTTTAGTATTATTTGCTGTAAAAACGGAAAAGATAAAGCTTCTTCATCATTTCAGATGTTTAAAATGCCGGCCATTCAAAGACATCTCGCAAAGAAGTGTGTCAACTTTCCAATGATTTACATCCCAACAGGGGTCTTGTGACACGTTCGACAGTGACTAAAACACTAAAACGTTTTAATCGAACTGGGAATATTAACAATTTACATAAAACGGGTAGACCGCAGACCGCCACGGACGAATTTGTGAGACAAATAAAAAAGCTTTATGTTTCCCATTATCACAGAAACAAATACTTAATCCACTATAACGTATTCGGAAAAAAAGATGTATTGAAATCTGCAAAAATATACAGGGTGTCCTATTTCAATTAAAAAAGATGACGGTACTTTCGGTTAAACCGGACGTATGTTAATAGCTAACATAATGTCTACGGATGCATTATGCGTCACTACATTTACCTAAAAATTTTCAGCAATATCACCGTTTCCGTTGCAAAGATATTTGCTTGGTTCCATACTTTATTCCAACCCTGTATATGTAGGTGGTGTACAACAGAATACACACCACGCTTGTACTCGTGGCGAACGAGGTTAGTTTTACGTCAGCCACGCTTGAACTTAGGTTTCATAGTTTCAAAACAAGGCGCGTGAGGATAAAGGTTACATAATAGTAATAAAAATACGTCTTTATTCGGCAAAAATACACAAACATATGTATGTAAAAGAATGTATACATTAAAAGTTTGCCGAAAGGGCGAAGTTCAGTTACGCAACACACAGGTGATGCGGAACTGTTCTGTAAAAAAGTGTATACATTAAAAGCTTGCCGAAAGGGCGAAGTTCAGTTACGCAATACACAGGTGATGCTGAACTGTTCTGCCACTTAAACCCAAAAAGGTTATATTATATTACCTTATAATAAGGTAGGGAATAAAATCTGCTGTTGCCGATTGTAGTTAAGGGGTATTAAGTGAATATAAATTATTTGCCGTTTCCTTTAAATATAAAATAAACCAAGTCGTAAAAGAAGAAAATATAGGTTGAAATAATAAAGAGTTATGGCAACGACCTTACTTCTTTCACCGCATATCGCACTCTTTTCGCTTGTCAATTTACGTTGGTCACACAGTACTACATTAGGCTTCGGTGATCACAAAATAAAACATTATTATATTCATGTAAAGCCTTTGACTGTGTGGTTCATGATATTCTTCTTACAAAGGTGCAAAGATATGGCATACGTGGCAAGGCATGTGATTGGCTCACTAATTATTTAACCAACAGAAAACAATTTGTTGTAGTAAAGCGAAGCAGAAATGGAAATGAATCTTTGGTAAAGTCAGAAACTTTGAATATTGATGTGGGAGTCCCTCAAGGCTCCATATTAGGACCCATATTATTTCTCTTATATATTAATGATATCAGTCAGGGACTTGATTGTGATTTATTTCTTTTCGCAGACGATGCAACAGCCACAACTTCTGGTAAAGACAACATAGCTACTGAAACACTTATGCAAAATAATCTAGACAAACTGCACAACTGGTTTAGTAGAAATTTACTGTTGCTCAATGCTGCAAAAACTAGCTATGTTGTCTTTCACAACTATAATAATCAGAACTGCAATATTACATTTTCTTTGCATGGAGATCCTCTAAACAAATCTAATTATGTCAAATTTCTTGGGATATCAGTCGACGAAAATTTCAACTGGAAGGCACATTGTGAGGACATTTGTACGAAACTCAGCTCTCTATGTTATTTACTGCGAAATCTCAGAACAATAGTATCACTAGATCTACTCCTAACTGTTTATCATGCCCACATATCCTCAAGGTTAAGGTATGGTATATGTTTTTGGGGAGCATCGGGTGCCGCCAAAAACGTATTTTTGATTCAAAAGAGGATAGTTCGATGTATTGCAGGTGTCACGCAGAGAACATCTTGTAGAGAACTCTTTAAACATTTTAGAATACTCACGTTGTCTTCTCTAGCTATCCTTGAACTTGCAACATTAATTTATAAAAATCAAAGCACACTACTATGTAATAGTGATTATCACCATTACCATACTAGAACTAGAGGTCATGATAAGTTAGTGGTTCCACGTCACAAATTTAGAATAGGCCGGCAATCTCCTACATATTTGGGCATAAAAATTTTTAATAAATTGGATATGAACATCAAGTCTTCTCATGACGTAGTTACATTTAGAAGAAAATTGAAAGACCTTTTGATAGAGAAATGTTACTACACTATCGAAGAGTTTTTAATCTCATAGGTAATTATTTTTTGTATATTTTATTTATTTTTTATACAAATGTAATTTTATACCAATAATCCTTTTGACCTTTTCCATAATGTAATTTAACTTCTATGGAAATAAATAAAGCTATGTTAGCCGATAAACGCTACTGTCACCTGAGCCTGGCACTGCTGTTGTGCAGTTTAGGTAGCCGCAACGCCGCGTTATGTTTTACTTCTGTACGACTGTACAATGTGTACTCACCTTTATTCAGTTGAAAACGTCAAACTTCCTCTGTGATAACGGTCTTGTGTCAATGTCAATGAAAAGTCATAACAAAAATCAATAACAAATCCTACCCTATTTTATGAATACAAGAACACCACAAGAATCAAGAAAACAAAATTTGCAATCCAAATAAGGATTTTATAAAGCTTTACTTTAATTACAAGTATGACTGAGCTACAAAACCTTCCACCTGGATGGGACTGTATATTTGACGAAAAAACTGGAAGATAGTGCGTTGTAAAATTAGTTATACATGATTACAATTTTTGATATTGAATTGTTTGTAGCTACTACATAAACCATTACACAAGAATGACGACTTGGGATGATCCAAGATCTCGCCACAGACCTCTGCACGGTACTCCTAAACATTTCCCAGGGCCTTCAATAGACCATATACCTATGCAGGTAATGCCATTATGACATTCCAATTTTTTTAACTTTTCTTAATAACTTGTTTGAGACGTTAATGGTGTATTTATACAATGCAGAAAAACGTTACGTGAATACTTTCATATTCAACTGTTAGGGCTTAAGCATCAAGTTATGGTTAGATGTTTGATTCATTCACCATCTTCCATGGGTGCCAGCAGATGGGGGCAGGAGGGGGCCGTGGCCCCCCTCCCTGGAGCAGTGAAGATAAAAAACTTGTATAAGCAAAAACCAAATTTGTCGCTTTACCCCAGGTTTGAGCACTCAATTTAAGTAAGTCACCCCACCCCCCTCTGTAAAATTTTCTTTTGGCACTCTTGCCATCTTTCCAAGTTGACTCTGATGATATTCTTTATAGGATTACATTATATCTAATAAGCAAACCTATAACTAAAACTAAATTTGTGAATAGAAAACACTTTAGAACTTTAGAACCTAGAAATATATGATTTATATATTATGATTTTTGATAAGCAGTCTTTATTATGGGTATGTATATTCCAGTGATAACATTTTTTTACAGCTTTTTAAATATATATATGTATGTCTGTCTATTTTCTCACATGCTGCCTTGGATTCTACTATTCTGTTAAAATCAGCATGGCTCTCCAGATCTGAAGAGGAATTATGTCTACCCTAGTCAGACATCACCAAAACGTGCTTTCCAAATGCCATCAGATACAAGTCATAAAATTGTAGGGCTGCAGGTATACCTCATTTTATAATATAGCTCTTTGTAATGGTAATTGTTATTTGATAAAAGAGGGTCTCATAATTTACAAACAACAGTATGTTAAAGTAAATCAAGAAACAAGCATTATGTATTTTCAGGATTGCAAATAATGCTAATATGAAAATGGTATTATTAATATTTTGTTGACAACACGCTTGTTAAATTATGAATCCTTCAGGAAATAAAACAGAATCTGAGGATCAGCAACCATGAAAATTATATAGAAAACTCATTAATTCTTGTGTATACAGTGAACCTCCATTGAGGCATTTGATATTTATTTGTTAATTTATTGTATATTTTTGTATGACAAATGAAGTATGATATCATATGTCATATAAAGCCGATGTGTCTCTGTAAGAGACAGAAATACCCTATAATTTGTCTCTTTTTTATAAGGATATGAAACCAAAAATAAGCTGGACCGTCAAATCTCCCAAACTGACTCAAGATACTTCAATGTCTGTAACTGCAGAGTTGGAAGATGCAGTTACGAAGCTTGCATTGATGTTTCCTACTGTCCCAGAAACACACATCAAGATGCTGCTCACAAAGTAAGTTGTACCAAATATTCCTTGATAACTATTTTTCTATGTATATCATGATAGGAAGCATACTTTTGGCAAGTTACAGAGTGGTGAACTCTATACAAATCTATACAAATAATTAAACAACCTTCACTTCTCAACTGATTGCTACCCATTGCTTGTTCTAATCAAAATGCATGGGTGGATGAGGCTTGCATAGAGCATAATGAATAATCTCAATAATCAGCAAGTGTCAAACCTTCCAGAATCTATTGTTTAATTTTATTCTATAATAGGTACATTAGGTATAATAAGAGATAAAACAAATGATCTATAAAATGTTTATATTTGACTCTAACTATTTAATTTATCATTATATTGACAAACTACATTTTTTCTTATTACCTGACCTGAGATTGCTCTAGTGAACTCATTTAAACTGTGGTTTCAACAAAGTACCTATATTGCCCACTTAGGTGTGGATGCATATTCGTCTACAACAATTTCACTTCATGTTGAAATAACCTTAAGATCATTTTAGATTTGATATTCAGGATCATTTTTTAGTTTGTCCTTAAAATTAAAAAAAAAATGTGTTTTGAGCAAAATTCTTATCATCAGTGGTGTTATTTAGTGTGCAGTTAATTTCACTGTAGCTTCTACCCTCTACTATCCTCATTTCAATATGTTCACATCTTTAAGAATTATTCAATCCTCAAGCTATGAAATTTTGTATTGATGGTAGGAAATTTGATATAGTTAGAAAAATATTATTATCATTATCAGCTTGCAACTTGTCACAATAAACAGGATTCTGCTTATGCACTGACAGGCTTTTCTACATATATGGAATATATACTGTGCAAATAAGAGACAATTTTTTTATATTGATTGTGAGCTTATTTTATAACTATATGAGTTAATTTTTCATATAGCAAGATATGGGATATTGAAATATTGATTGTTTTTTCATACAACAAGATAAGGAATATTGATACAGTTTAATAAAGTTTAGATGATCATTGAAGGCATCATATCAGAATGGCATAAGCTCACCATGATCAGTTTTGAAATACTTGGGTGTATGTGTAACTATAATATCAGAATATGCATGTGAGAGGTAATAAGGTGAAAAGATGCACAATGTGTAGGCGTAATATGCTGCCCATCATGACATATTGCAATTTGTCAAAATGGAAACGTGCCTTGAAGCAAAATTTTTTTGTACACACAGCATTTATTTAACCAACTATAATAGACATAATTCAGTATCACAGTATTAGAAGGGCATATGAACCAAAAAACTCTTACATCTTGGTATGGGAATGATTATTTTTCTGCTAAAATGTAGCTACTTTATTTTATTATAATAGCACAAACAGTTATTTGATTTGATTTCTGTTTTCAAAACGTTTTTCACGTCTCCTGTAAAATTAACCTTTTGGTGCATATGCCCTTCTGATATGACACCCTCGATATCAATGTATACTAGTTCTTGCTTATTTGACTGAACAATGAATAAAACTTATATACATGGTAATAAGTGTGCATGGAGGTCAGCAGAAGGGGTCAAAGGTAACTCATTTGCCTGGCCCTATCTCCCCATCACTACTACTACTACTACTACCAGTAGTCTTTCTGACTTCTTGTGCAAGATCACTGTGCTTTGACCTTTTCATGGCTATAACATGTTTTTTGCATATTGCACTAACAACAGGAAGTTATATTTTGAGGAAGTCATTCCAAATGTTCAAAGAACATACCCTGAAAGGGTCACCTTTCAGGTAAGTCATATTTCCTTAAATGTTCAGGAATGCAGTTTAACTAACAACAACAATGCTATTTGAAATTTGATCATGACTGTTGAATCAAAAGGATACTTATGCTTTAGTTTTTCATTGTTTCAAAAGTTATTTATCCATGCCAATCCACGGTAATTTACTTAGTTCCTATAACACACATATCATTTTTCTGATGAGGAGTCAGAACTGGTTCAGTGCAACTGTGGAGTCGTTCCTGCATCATTTTAATATAGTATGAATGGTGAAACATGAGCATCTAGTGGATTCAATTGTTGCAACACAGATTTTGAACTGATGATGTATAGTTTGAAAATGGGAGAATTATTGGTTGTCATGAACTGCAAATAAGTACCTAAGTTTCTATCAATCTTACCTAATTACCTTAGTGTGCTTTGTATAAGCCTAGTTTATAGGGCCACTTTTTGTGTGGTCAACTGAAAGTTGATTTTATTCTAAATTGAAAAATATCTTTGTATCTATATTGTAAGAAAAATTGAAAGCTCCATAAAATTATGATATAGTTTGTTTTCAAAGAATATCTGTGAATGCCTAAGAAGACAAAAAAATACGACTAGGTTGAGGTTTGCCTCGTTCCGCTATAGGATAATAAATAAGTCTGTGAAAATCTATTCCTGTGAGCTTGTAGAGCCTAATATTAATTTTATCAGATTTGCCTCCACAAATCATATGCATACACATAATGTGCAATATGTATGTTTTATTAACATCTTTATGTAAGGTATACAAAATATATCTTATAATTTTTTTATTCCTGGTCACATATACATTTGTACAGCTTATTTTAGTTAATGGACATTGTTACAACTCTAAAAATAACATTATTCATACGAAAATCAATAATTAAGCTATGATTGATGAAAACTTTATTTCTAGTTAAATTTTTCTTTTACTTCCTTTTTTTCTTCTTCTTCTTTCTCCTTTTACTTCACTTTTACTATAAATGAGTTGTAAGGATACCCTCTATAAAAAGGAACAGAAAATAGACTACTACTGCACTAGCTTAGAGAAATAGCTCTTACAGATGAAGTTATGTGCGCCAAGATAATACGCGGTCAGATATTATTATGGATCTTCATTGGAAACATCCAGCACAATTTTTTATATTAAACGTTTTGAAAACCCGTATATTTCCGATAGTTTTAACCACCTCAGCTATTTTCCTTCCATTTTCAAACTGTGCATCACCCAGTTGTAAGTAGTATCTCTCATCACATAAAAATCGTGACTTCTCGCAACAATCATGTTTTTGGAAAAAAGATGTTTTGTGATAAATGGAAAGATCATATGAAAAGTTTTATAATACAACTGTTTTTTTCGCAATAATTCAAAAGTTATATCAAAATAAAAATTGATTTTTGAATCCAGTACCGAAGACGTCATAATGTTAGTTTTCACCAACAATGTCCTACTAGGAAAGACTAGGCATCCAAGGGCTATTGTTTATCGGCATTCCAGACATTGACAGTATTTACAATGAGACGGAAAAAGCATAACCTTTGACCTATAATAATACATTGACGTGCACCCGGTTACTGGTACAGAGTTTTTCGTTTCAAGAAAGAAGACCTTTATTTTTTCCTAGATTCCCATATAATCGTGAAAATAGTTACTTGTGGGTATCTAGTATCCACCCCAAAATGTCCAGGTTCGACAACTTTTTTTTATTTTTTTTAACTAAAATATCTATGGATATGTGTTTTGCACATGTTACACACATTTTTTTCTATGATCGAAATAAATGTTTATGGATATGCATTTTGCACATGTTACACATATTTTCTTTCTACGATCGGAATAAATATGTTATCAGACATGTTACAAGTACAACAAAAATTACTAATAAATTTACTTTTTTGGATTGGGGTCAACTTTGATATCGCACTCGGAGCAATTCGCGATTGATATTGACACTAGTGCAAGTAAAATATCTAATACAGTTTGATTAAACAACAAATTATTTCGATCGCAAAAAAATGTGTATAACATGCAATAAGTTTTTTGGTAAAAAAGACTAAAAAAGAGTTGTCAAGCCTTGGGATCAAACCCGAACATTTTGAAGTGGTGGCTTTATTACTGGAATTTGTGATCTAATTTCAAACATTCAAAAACATATTTATTTCGATCGCAGACTCTGTCTTGAGCTGCAAATTTTATTCATCGTGCAACAAATATACACTAGCTACAAAAGTAACTATTTTCATGAATCTAGAAAAACATAATGGATTTCATTCTTGAAATGAGAAATCTTGTATACCCGGACCCGGGTGCACGTCAATGTATTATGGCTATGGGTTATATGCTTCTTGCGTCTCAATTGTAAATACCGCCACTGCTCTATCAGAGTAAGACGTCGTTGGTGAAAACTAACATTATGACGTCACACGCACTTTGTTTCGTTCGGGAGCTGTCGGCGTGTCTTCGTTACTGGATTCAAAAAAATTTGAACTATTGCGAAAAAAAATATTTTTTTCATAAAACTAATGCATGATCTTCCATTTATCACAAAAAAACTCAAAAATCCAATTGTCTCATTTTAAAACCGTCCATACCATACTTCCTGCTAACACCGCCTACAATGCTTTGGTGACATGTTTGTTTGTGCGCACGCGTGAAGGTACCACGATCGCGAAGCGCTCGTGATAAGCGCGTTGCAGGTGGAGAAGTACCCCATCACGACCCCGGGGCCTTTCGCCACGCCCCCGCCCCAGATGAGAGGGCTGCGCGACACTCCACCGTTGGGCGCCACCCGAGCCACTGTTAGCTGCAGGAGCAGCCCTCGGACACAGTCTTCGCCCAAACTCAAGCTCAGGTCCATCCTTAACTGTCTCATTTGTATGAATGGTAGCTAGGTGTGCATGTTTCGTTATACAGATCTGGTAGAAAAACGTTGATCCATTTTGGAGTGTCTGTTCTCAGAAACGTTTAAAAAGGATGCTGACAACAACGAACAATCAAAGTCCTTGCCAAACCTAGATACAGAACTTCATGTAGGCTCCTATTTTTCGGAAACAAAGTTATTACTCTAATACCAGTATTCGTCTTTGAAACAGCGTCAACTCAGTTATGCTTCATCATAAAGCTGAATTAGCTCTGATAAAAAAAATGGCTGGATGATTTATTACTCTCTCTAAATGTAAGTTAAACTGAATTTGTTACTTTCTCTTTATCATCACGTTTACTTTCCAAAGCATTAGCACAGCATAGTAAACAACCAGCACAATAACTCAGTACTTCGATACTTGTACGTCTGCCCTAATATCGAGTATTTTTATATTAGATACTTTTTGAGCGATTCCAAGCTATAGTATCTATACTTTCGTAGGGGTATCGGTATCGAAAATAATTATATAATTATTAAGGCGAACCAAACGCACCTATTTGGCTAGAAAATATCGAGTTGGTACCGGTATCGATACTTTCATTTTCGCATCTCTACCCACAGTCGTAAAATCATCCATAAATCATCCCAAGGTCAAATTTTGTGGGAACCATTTTTATATAGGAAATCCTCAGAGATATTGTGCTGGTTGTTTACTATGCTGAGGCATTAGCATGCATGAAACAAATTGTCCCTAGGACAACTTTCTAGTAGCAGATGAAATTGTATCGTGACATCACGGTTCTAGAGGGATTCAAATATTTTCTTCATTTTCTCGGTTTTCTGGTGCCAAAAAAAAAATCGCGGGAAAATATGCAGTCATAAAAAAAATCATGATACTATTATAATAAAAAATTATTATAAAAATAAGAGATACCTATCAGAATTGGTTTACAAAGACAGCTGATTGTACCATTACAACTAAAAATCATGGTAATAATTATGCTAAAATACAATTATTATAAACAAAAGTAAAACATGATGGGCACTGCTTGCTTTTGCAAATAATCTTCTGCAAACCCAAAACATGAATTATGTCAAAGTCGTAGAATTAGGGCAAGAAAAAATCATAGCATAAAGTAAAAAATCAAAACAAAAAAGTATATTTAAAGATAAAAGCGCGGTCACAATAATTCAAATATCATTGTATGCTAAATTATGGTAATAGCGAGCAACAAATTCTATCCTACTCGAATTCGTTGGTAGCGATGAACTTGCTAGACTGAAAAAAAATTTATTAGTATGGAATATGTATAAATAGTTCGTAAGTTAATAGTGATGCATTATAGGTACCCGTTGTTCAACTGTTGTTGCTGAATTAACAATTTTTTTTAACATATGTTATGAAGAAATATTACGCGAAGGTCTAATTGTTCTAAGAATAATATACGCCATCGTTATATTTACCTTTGTTTTAATCAAATTAGATAATTGTGCTTAAAAACTACAAAATTGTTCTCGCAGGTCCATTAACAGTTTAAGAAAGTATGACCATGTTCATCTGTCATCAAAATATATCAACAATACCACAACACTTATGGAAGATTCTCATACAATATGACAATAAATTCATCACCACCAAATTAATTGAAAATGTTTTGCGTCCCCTTGCTATAGCGCCGAATAAAAGTACATACGGGTAAACTATTTTTAATCTAATATAGCTAAGTTTTTTCTGAAAAGGTTGTCATCTAGTTAGAGGTATTGACCAGATAACTTTAACTCAATATCTGTATGGTGTACTAAATCTGCGTTCTCTATTAATATTATAGTCAAAGATTCAATTTATTTCAAAATTATGTTAACGGTACATCAAGTATAACATGAATAGATGTTAAATTAATCTATAAATTCTCACAATTTGAACCTAAGTGACTACTGTCTGAACACCTGTATGTGCAGCTAATAGTAAGTAAGTAATAGTAAATAGTAAGTAGCTCCATATTATCACTCACGAATAGGATTGGAGTAAGATGTGGGAAGTCTTTCTGCCAGATTTTGTATTTGTAGGTCATCTTCGACATATCTACTCTGTGCTAACAGCATCCAAACACAATTAAGTAAAACAGCTCTTTTAATAATCAAGCTATCAATTCATTCACTTGCATGGCTATTTCATGCATTGCTTTACTTTTGGTAGCACTAGTCACTACTCTATGCTTATACTAGATTTATACAAATCTTGGTTTAGCTAATAGTTTTCCTCGTATTTTCCTCAGTCCAAATTTCATGTTACGTTGCTACTATTTTTGATCCTCAGTTAGGGGTATCCATGTTGAAAGTAGGTCATCGGTATGTTATTGTTTCGAATGTTCACTAACAAGGAACAGTTGCAGGTACATGAAGTCGATCTTCCCGGGTGCCGATGAAACTGTTATCCTGGATGTATTGCAAAATAATGAGAACAACATACAGAAGACGGCGGAGAATCTTACAAAAATGGGTTTCTCGAAAAAAGACACCGTAAAAATAGCACAGCAGAAAATGGAAACTAAAAAGGAAGAGAAAAAGAAAGAAGAAGAGATCGCCGTGAAACCACCGACACCAGTCATGAAAATCAAAACTGACGAGGAGAAGAAGAAAAGTAATGCCCAAAGTTCTTAACTGAGATATAATACAAGACATAAAAAATAGCTGATTTTTGTTCCAAAAATTGTGAATCTATGTGGCAATACGAATTAGTTGGGCAATACAAACTAATTTACCGATACATTTTTTCAGTAAAGTATCTTTAAGGTTTTTTCTTGAATATCCAGTTAATATTTAATTTTTCATGTGATTTTATTTATATTTTCAGTGAAAGTTGATCTACAGGCAAAATATAAGGATGTACCTGAGCATTTGATAATGATTGCCTTAGAAAGTGTTAACTTCAATGAGAGCAGAGCAAACCAAATATTGCAGATCATGATACAAGAAGATATACAAAATAGTGAAGCAAAGAAGCCAGTGTAAGTTTGCCTAACATATTGAAGAGATATTATACTGTAATCTAGTAACCGAAGTACAGTGAATCATCCGAATGCAACTTGAATTATGTTCATATGTATATGCATCATAATATCCATTTGCGTTAAGATCGAACCAACTCATATTTTCAGTCAGCCTTTGATTACGCGATTTTTCAAACAATTTTTTTGGCGTAGAGGTGTTGTGGAGTTATTCTACCCAAATGCCCCAAGCAGTTTAACTTGCGCACCTCCTTGCATTTTTGAGTTATTTGAAAAATTTTGAAGATCATGCGCAGCTCTTGTATATGCCTAAAAATGATAAATATTTTTAGGACGAATAAAAAGTTGGATAAAACAATGTGTTCACTATACGTAATGAAATTTGAAATGCGGAAGAATTCCCTTCCTTACAAATTTACCAACCACAGACAAAGGTCTAAAAGTATGACCATGCCTGCAAAAATTCCTCTTAACATATGTTACTTGAAACCGTTAAATCTCTTAACTTTGAAAAAGAGTATGTGATTGATAAACTGTATGAGAGACATGAACATACTCATGTAAGATTTAAAAATAATGTTAATATCCAACCTTTATGTGTATAAAGTGTGACGCATATGACAGGTTTTCCTGCCGCTTGTCTTTTTATCCGGTTTCAATTAGGATTAGAAATATCACAAGAATGTGATGTTGACTTTGCCAGTACTATCTTGATGATACATATTAAGTTTTTTTTTCAGGGAAACGCATATCACAGTAGTAGATTCTGGAGAAGGTTCTACTACAAAAGCCTCTATACCAATATCTCAAAGTCGACAATCTATAAAATCCTTAATGAAAGCTGAAAAAGAAGTAGAAAAAGTAACATACTGCAGGTACGTTCCAGAATATATTTCGAATTTCAATCATTTTTACTGATAAATCCACATTCATAGCAAAGGCAGGCAAAGTAGTTTTTGATCAAAAAGTACTTCAGAAAGAGCATTTCTTAACTTCGTACGCCATAGGTCATAAAAGGCTATTTTAATCGAGAATTTTTTGAACGTTTGAATATAAGTAACATTAATTTCTGTCGGGTTGTATACTCGTATTATGGTTTTTCTCAACACGTAATATCAATAACCCCTGTACCGACGTTGAAGGATTATCTGCACCTTTTTGAAATTCTCATTTTTATATGTTTACTTTTGAGGCCAACTTTGTGTTCGTTCATTTAGCCATAGCGAAGCGTAGTCTATTCATTTTCATTTATATTTGTGTCCATTCTTATTAATAATAAACCATTTTAAATTATTTTAGGGTTGTCCAAGAATCCGATGATAATTTTGTGTCGAAGAATTTGTTGAATACGTTCGGACCTAACCATGCTCTAGCAAGAGGTGCAAATGAAAAGCTGCTCCTGTAAGTAAATATGTATAAAAAACAAGTATGACTATAAACAATATTTTTACGTGATGAATATTTTGCTAATCAGTATCAGATAATGATGAACTTATGAAGATATTATGTGCTCAATAGCATCTAGAGTATTCTATACTATTATGAATTTTGTAGATATGTGTGGCTCAGCTTTTCTATTATTTGGCTAAAAATCTTCATTCATAGGTGAATCGTAAATCCGTTTATAATTATATGAATAGGCATCGAAAATGTCTGCAAACTAACATAATGAATATGAAATAGTCTGGAAACAAGTAAATTTTTTTATGTTTATATAGTTTGACAGAATAATGTCAAGTTGACACTTGCTCCATTTAAATTTTTGATAAATTTCAAAATTAGCTCTTCTATGTGAAAATATATTAACGCGTGAACATTTTCAAGCTATGACATTTTACGGTGGTCTCTCTCGGAAACAATGTATTGAGAGGCTTGGTGCTGCATTTGAGAATGAAACCTATGTTACAACGAATGAAAATTTCAAAGTTTCTCTCAGTAACAAACTTCGAGAACGAAGGCCAATTTCTGCAGTTTCTGATGAATATGTTGCCGCTCTTCAAGTTGTTACGAACTAACATTACAGAAAATCTGATCTGGCATGAACACGTTGCGTGAATTGCAACAGCTGCTGGTCAAAAGCTTGGGTACCTATTTAGAGCGAGTAAGTACTTCTCACCATGTAACCTCCTCACGCTATATAAAGCACAGATAAGACCTGGCCTGGAGTATTGCTCTCATGTCTGGGGAGCTGCTGCCCCTACTACCCTGTCTATACTTGATGCCGTCCAGAGAAGGGCAATTCGACTAATTGGCGACCCGGCCTTAACGCGCCACCTCCAGCCACTTTCTCACCGGCGTGTTATTGGTGACCTCTCGCTCTTCTACCGATATTCAAACGGAATCTGCTCCTCTGAGCTATCCTCTATCGTTCCGCCGCTCACCGCTTCTATTAGATGCACCCGCGCGACCGCTGCATCTCATCCCAAGGCGGTCGTTCTTCATACATCAAGAACCGAGCGGTACAACCGCACATTCATTCCCAGGGTATCCAAGGCTTGGAACGGGCTGCCAGGAGATGTATTTATTGGGCCTGCGGGTATTGGCCCATTCAAATCCCGCGTTATTATCTTTTTTAAGGTCGGCCTCCCGCAAAGGCTGAAAGCCTATGGCACTGTAGAAGCGCTGCGAGAGGATAGGTGTCGGTTCACGTTAGATTTGAAACGCTGCAGGTTGTAGCTGTCGGGAAACAAATTGCCCGGCAGCTGATTCCACAGCGTCGAAGTTCTCCAAAAGAAGGAATGCTGGAGGAGACTGGTTCGGGGAGTAAAGACCTCGATCTGGTAAGGATGAGGTCGCAGAGCTTCTCTAGTGTTCCTGGTTCGGACGGCCTGTGGTGTTATTATCTGGGAGGGCTCACTCGAACATCTCCCGTGATAGAATCTGTAAAACAGGGATAGGTCAGCTACCCTCCTTCGATGTTCCAGGCTGTGGAGGTCCTTTGTGAGGTTAGGCGTATCGATTAATCTAATTGCTCTTTTCTGGATAGTGTCCAGAAGCTTTAACAAACTTCCCCTGACATAACCCTTTCACAGCAGCCGCGGTACCGTGGTATTTAGGTTCTGGCTACGCGATCTGCTCAGTTATATAAAAATATCTTACATGACCGTCTAGGAGTCAGAAAGAAGAAGAAAGAACAAATTTGTTATCGTTGGGTTCCTCTTAATCTCTCAGAAGCCCATAAAAAAACAGCGTGTCGCGTTGAATGGTGCGAACACACCAAACGTGGATATATGCATTTGAACCTGAATCTAAACGCCAATCGACTCAAGGGATGTTTCCAATTACTGATCCCAGTGAAGGTGAAGCAGCCTGGGCCGGTATTCCCAAGTCGCTCCCCTCGCAAGCGAGCGATCCGTCAAAGGAGCGATATGATTTGCAGCGATATGGCATTTCTAGATTCTCACCTACCGCTCCCCTCGCAAATTTGGAAAGCGAGCATTGAGATACGACAGCATCGCGTATTGATGTAAAATCCCCGAACAAAACGTCAAGTTGTCAAAACATAACCAATATGTTTTGATAAAGTACCGTATACATCACAGACGATAAATAATAATTGTCGGTGATATACATCGATTGAGGTTGAACTAACTATTCTAAACATGAAGATTAGTATCAACCAAAAAGCAACATTCAAGATAAATCTGATTTAATTAGCGACGAATTTGGCCCCCATTTAATGTGAAAGAACTGTTGTTTCCTATTTCGATACCAATATTCTTGTTTGAAATTAAATAATGATAATCACAGCGATTATACTTTAGTTATAGTTCATATTACAACTTCGAATCATATATCAGTACATTAAACTATAAACTTTTAAAAGCTTACAATTTTTTTTATAAAATCACTGAAAAATAGTAAACCAAAATTGTTGCTATTGGTTGAGGATATAAATCTGTAATTTTTACAGGGTCATCCAGATAAATGATAATTGTGTCCAAGACATCAAAAGGTTTGTTTTGTTAATCTAAATAACCTTTTGAACTAGTTTTCAGCGAGTTTTGTTAGTGTTTTTTGAGTGGGAACTCGGTGAAAAAATCTATACATTTTATAAAGGTACATTTTAAGTGAAGGTTGCGCTTGACTTTGTCTAATCAATTTCTCCCATAACGGATCCGATTTGCAATATTAAATATCAAATCGTTTTCCAAATTTAGGCGATTTTTAGTTTACTTCTTATTTGGGCCATTGATGAAATTGCGTACTCCCACTAGTACAAGGTAGAAAATGGAATGAAATACGTCAAAGCCTCGATTGTTAATTCCGTGTACTTATTTTCTCTTTTCAACCAGAAGGTGTCAAAATTTCTAGATTTGAACTCCCAGCGTAACATCCCATAGGCAGATAATTCCAGCAGATTATAATAACGCAAACGCCTAAAAGTTTTGTACGGTTTAAATATTTTTAACATACATGGAAAAAAGGGTCAGGAATCAAGAAATATTTTTTAATACTAGGGGGGTCGTGTTATGGGATAAGGTTGAAAAACACTGTGTTAGAGGGCCTCTTAAAATAACTCGATGGAGCTCTGAAACATGTTTTTATGCTTCTTCTTGGTTTAGCAGTCCAATACGTACAGGATCGTCCACTATAAAGCATAATAAATATAAATAAGAGCACACATCTCAACTTAAGGTACCCTAATCGTCGGTGATAGCCTATTGATGCATTGATACACCAGTGACACGAGCGACAGAAAGCACTCCCCTTTGACGCGAACGCTTCAATTGTAAGGAGAGGTAGTGAGAATCTAAACAGCAGTGATTTTCACTCCTCTCGCATTTAAAGGCAGCGTTATCGCTCCACACGAGGGGTCAAGAATACCGGCCCTGGTATCATCTGGTACACGGATGGCTCCAAAAATTCATCAGGTACAGGAGGAGGCATATACGGTGGTAGGCCTGGGCTGAACGTAAGCATACGCCTAGGTAACCTGGCTACCGTTTTCCAGGTAGAAATAGCAGCAATTTTGGAATGCGACAGAATATGCTTAGATAAAGGATACTGCAAAAAGACTATATATATAATAGCCTTGGCGAGTAACTACTGTACTTCAAAAAATATTGTGGGACTGTCATAATACCATAAAGACACCGGCGAAGACCAACAAGGTAACATTATATTGGGTGCCTAGTCACATAGGAGTGGGAGGTAATGAGAGGACCTACTGGTGTACTAAAGAAGGCGCAGAACTCCCTCTCATCGGGACAGAACCAGCATGTGGTATATTATACATGATGCGGACAGCTGTCACCAGTTGGGTGTCAAATGAATACCAGAAGCGCTTAGATAGAGTAGTCGGGATTGTTCAGTCTAAGAGGACCCTTATATTCTAATACCGCAGACGCTTTCAGACTGAGCAGGAAAGAACTACGAAAGGTGGTTGGATTTATAACTGGCCATTAGACGTTCAGTGCACACCTGCAAAAGCTGGGGAAGTGGCAAACCCATTATGCAGGAAGTGCAGTGAGGCAGAGGAAATGGCTAAGCTTGTTATCTTCGACTGTCCTGTCTTGAGTGGAAACAGGAACTCCTATCTGAATGTAGGTCAGAAGGGAAGACAGGAGAGCATAATAGTCCAAGCTATCTCAAAGTTCGCAAAGAACTTAGGATCGGACTGGGGGTGCACAATAAGCCTTAGGGCTGAGCGGCAACCATTAGGGCAACCGAACCCCAACCCCCTCACTACAAAAAAAGCCTCGAAGTGTCGGGGAAAAATGTTCGCCTGTTTTTTTTTTTTTGAAGAAGTGGATTTGCTATCTCGGTTTCTTTAGAAGATCAACGAACGGTTAATACTTGAGGGGTTCCATTCCGAAACTCGCCTTATCCACTTTTTACGAAAAATGAGATAGCGATATCCATATCTTATATGAACAGTCACCTATGTGATGATCCACTTTAAACATGTCAAAAGTTCCCGGATCCTATGTTGAAATCATGCAAAAGTTGCTGCATCATTCCATAACTTTACTTATCCATCGCCTATATCTTTCCAAACCTTGCTTCATCCGGGCGACCAATAGAAATTTGGCATTTATGTGGCGTGATTGCACATTGTTATTGTTATTACTCATCAAGCGACCAAATTCAGAGCTATTTGACTTGCTGTTGAGTAAAGAAGACGTAGTATTATTGTGACAGTATTTTCAGAAAAAAGGAAATATTTTTTTGGGCACAATATGGATAATGAATCTCTTTGTTTACCTGTCGAACGAGGAAAAGGAAGAGATTTAAAAGATTTTTCATTAAATTAATATAAATATTACTCTTATGACACTTTTTATCATTCCATAACTTGCTTTATCCAAACTCGCCTTATCCATTTTATTATTGTAAACATCTCCGACATGAAGAAAAGAAGATTTGAATCAGTGCTGAAATACTACCCCCTTTGTGATAATGCCTCCACTTGTGAATTTTTGGTTACCTCATATTTCAGTTCTTCCATTAAAAGGTTTTTCGCGCTTTGTAAAAAATTATGTCAAGTGGACAAGATGATTTTTGGAGTGGAACCCCTCACTCAGTGGCGGCTCTAGGTGGCTCAGATAGGGGGTGCATAATTGCAAAAATTGGTGAAAGCGATATAAAGAAACACTTACCCAACCCTTAAGTATAATTTATATGATTCGTCGACAACCTATTCGTTTTACAGTTTATTTTAAATAGTTTTAAATGTTGCACTTCACATTCCAATTATAGTTGACGATAAATAAAGTACATTTTGCGCGTTTTTAATGTACAGACTAGTTCTATCACTTTTTCCTTAAAGTTTGGAAAGTCATTTATGAATTCCTTCTCGCACGATAACATGGTGAGGGCATTTAATCTGTCTTCTTTCATGGTATTCCTTAGGAAGGTTTTGATTCTCTTCAGCCTAGAAAACTGGCGTTCCGCTTCAGACGTTGTCATCGGGATTGTTATTATGATTTTTAAAAGCTTTATCACCTCATGAAAGCTGTTACTCAAACCATCTTGCAGAAGACCCAGCAGTCCTACAGCACTAGTTTCCGAACTTTGCCTAAATTCTTCTCTAGAATAAAACGCTTAGTTCAGTCCGTAGTCGGCCCCCATTGAGGCATGGATAAAATTTTATTGCTTCTTTGAGAAAATCTTCTGGAAACTCTTTCTCAAATAACGGGAACTGATTGAAAGAAACTAATTTTGATAATATTAAACGCCCGATAAACTGAAATCTAGTTTTAATTTCCAATAAAATACTATCGCACACTTCAATAGATTGTCTTCTTCGTTCGCTCTTATCAGCTGTTCTTCGTCGCTTCGATGGTGGGGAGTCAGTTCCGAATTATTTTGATCGACAGGTTGAGTTTCTGTGTTACCGATTTCGCTTCTTATTTTGTCAATGGCTCGTTCAAAGTCACCTATATTATTATGGATTTTTAATGCATCTGTGGTAACTTTTTGTAATTGATTGAACAATATGTCCACATGAGGCATAATTTTATGAAAAAAAGTCAACCAGTAGATGAAACTCTCGTCCTCTAAAATTCGCAAGTGAGCACCAGCTTGCTGAATGGTTGTTTGGGAAGTTGCCTTTTCTGGACCTCCAATTATATCTTCTCGGTGCTTATACACAGCACTCACCGTTCTTGAATTGAAGTTCCATTTTATTTTTGAGGAACGAGGTAAGCCCTTTTTGTGGAGAAACTCTTCCAGTCGTGCAGCTCGTTGTGGCGATGTAGAGAAAAACGTGCACAGTCCTGTCAAATTAGCAAAGAAGATTCTGCAGTCTCTATTACTTGAGGTAGCATGTGACATGATCAGATTTGCGTGATGAGCATAGCAATGTACAAAATTAGCTCTTGGATACCGCTCTTGGACGTGTTTGTGCACGCCACTAATAGCACCACTCATGACTGCCGCTCCATCATAACTCTGTGCAATAAGTTTTTCAGGGTCATCAACAAGCAAACGAATTTCGTTCAATATGCAGGCATAAATAGCATTGGAATCATGTCCACTTCGCCCGTAGAAACTTCCAAAATCTTTCGACCGGTCTTCCGTCGACTATGTATCTGAAAACAAGTACCAGCTGAAACTGATTAGATACATCGGTAGTTTCATCTGCGATCACAGCTACGTAGTCAGTTTTTTCATTTCATTCCCAACTTGTTGATGATACACCCTCAACATTGCATCCAGCAACTCATTCTGAATTGTTTTTTACAATCCCTTAAAAACTGGTGCAGATTCTATGTGATCTTTGAGTGTTTTATCCAACTCTGCAGTAAAATGTATTAATTCTCTGAAAATCCCCTTGCTGTTTGACATTTGCCGTTCATCATGACCGCTAAGAGCCAGCTCAAATGCGCCACAAAACCTGATGCAATTTATTATCAAATTCAAAACATGTCTATTTTTTGTTACCTCTTCATTATGTTTCTGAATCGAGTTTCTATATGACGAGTCCAAAACATTTTGAATGTTATTTTTCCCTAACATTCTCAAACTAAATATATTTCTAAGATGCCGTTATGAAGTTTCATATTTATTAATCTTAGCACTAAGATGAACCAAGTCTCTTATTCCGTTTTTTGACCAAGACAGCTCACCACCAAATAAAAGGCACGGGAAACAAAAGAAGGCATTTTTAGCATCGCATCCACAAATCCAGTCATTTTTTTGGTAAATAGTCGGATTGAATTTCCGTATAATGTCTTTACCTTTCACAGTCTGTTTATTTTCTAAACATAACTGAGGCATCGGGCGTTTAAGATTTTTTACTCCAATTTTCTCATCGTAGGTTAGCCGTGAAAACGCATTGTTTATCAAAAACCCGACAGAATTCATTTTCAAACCGTGTAAAACTATTATACTACGCCTATGTTTTCGCTGCGGATACAAAGTCACGACGCGGCGTAGACCAACAACGACTGTACTATCGTAGACAGTAAACACTATCGTGAGCAGACTAAATTCTTGCTCCACTGCTACGTTCACGCGGCATTGGAAACGCTAGAAATGTTAGCTACCCCCACCTCTAATGGAACTTATATGGCTGAATGTAGCAACGCCTTGTTTATGCTCATAGGAGCTGCGGGCCGCGGCGATCCATGTGTGTGCGCAGACTGTGAATCACGACGTAACAAGACTTGTTAAACGTGCATAAAAACAGCAGACACTACAGCCTTTGATTATTTTGTTTGATTCAAAAATTCAAGGGGGTGCAATTGCTCACTTGCTCTCATTAGTGAGCCGCCACTGCCCTCACTTAATGGTACATCACAGTTTTATTTACCCCAAGTATCGTAGTCGTGCACCATCTCCACGAAGCAACATTATTTTGCATCTTTAGAGCAACAAAAAAGACAGTTTTTGGAAAAGTCAAAAGTAAAATTACTTGAGCATCTATCGTACAGCCCAGACTTATCACCACGTGACTTTTTTTTATTCCCAAACTTGAAAGATAAAATGCTTGGAGAACGTTTTTCAAACGCCAATTAATATTGCAGCCTTCGAAAACCAGGTTTATGAAGCGACACAAGAGCAGAGGCATTCCTGTTTTAACGATTGGTCATACAGAATCAAAACAACAAAGTTATATTTTCCCATTATTTTTTTATCTAACAAGTTTGCAAAAATGTTCGGTGTGACCTACGTATAAGCACCAATACTTAACCATACACCCACGTCGATAAGTCAATTTTGAATCGATTGATATTAATATTCATGTGATGCCTTGTTCTCTGGTGCAAAAGTGGTGACTAACTGTACTTCCAGGTATCTTTCAACACTTGTTTCTTTACTGAAAATTGCAAATCCTACTATTTGCATTTTTAATGTTTAAATTTTTATAATAATATCATCAACCGTTGGGCTTTGAATCCTCACAAATTAATGCTAATAGTCGAATCAAAATCAAGAACAAGCCATCAGCTGTAAAATTTTAAAGCCAGCTTCTCTTTGAGACTCATCAAATCCAGATGATTTTCTGGTTCTTATTTTCTTTACCAGAACGTAACTTGAAAGGAAAACGCTGTTGAATAATTTCTTGTTAAAGAGAGGATTACGTCAACTGGCAAGGACCAAACCCAAACCTTCGTAGGGGATCTTCAAACTCAGCCAAGGGACCAAATAAGAACCTGCTGTCTAACAGGACATACCAAGCGTGTGGCCCCAATAAGGACTTGCGGAAAGGTCCGCAGTGCGGATTGGCCAAAGGCAGTGTCTTCGCTCAGTTGAAGTCTATGGTTATTGGAGATTCCAGAGTGAAATAGCAGTCTTCTTGTATGTTGTTATAAAGAAGTTTTCGTTCATAGATCGATATACATATGAGCTTGTTTTTTCAGGTTAACGTATACAAAGTGTAACTCATACTTCATATAGTCCATCAAAAAAGAAAAAAAAATCACACACTGCAACAATGTCATATCTCATTTTAAGAAAATACAGTCGGGTCCGTTTGTAATGGGTAGCACTTATAACAAGCAGCACGTTTTAGCAAACAGTTTACTAAGGACTGAATAGAAGGGATCCCTGTAGCTTTAACTTTTGTCACAGGTTTACATAATATACACCTAGACCTCGTGATCAGCGGACCCGAATCTATATGTATATATAGGGTGCCCCAATAGAAGTGATAGGTTTCCTGAAAGGGATATCTAGACAGCTGTCAAAGGTACAAACGTCATCCAGCTGCAAAATATTCAGTAAGGTTTAACAATTCATTATGGATTGTTTCACGCTTGCCGATCGTTTGGAAATTATTAAAAAGTACTACGGACGTTCCCGCTTAATTGTAAATATGCAACGCGCATTTCGTCGTGAACTCGACCCTCAACATGGTTTCAGTGAGCAGGCAATTCGTCGCAACGTGGAAAAGTTTGAGCGTAAGTACACTCTACTAGACCTAAAGAAACCATCCCAAATGCGAATTGGTCGACGACGTGAAGAAAATATCGCCGCCGTAGCGGCCAGTGTTCCGAGGACCCAAATTTGTCGTGTCGACACCGAGCCGCGCAATTGGGCCTCTCCCAAGAGACAACTCGACGAATTTTGCGTTTGGATTTGGGACTGCTCCCGTATAAGATCGAGCTGATGCAACAATTGAAGCCGGAAGACCATAGGCCGTCGCCGTGAGTTCGCAAATTGGGCGCTACAAATGTTGGACGAAGATCCTCATTTTGGCCAAAAAATAATCTCAGACGAAGCCAATTTTTACCCCAGTGGCTGTGCAGAATTGTCGTTACTGGGCTTTGAACAATCCACAAATGACCGAAGAAGTGGTTCAGTACCCGAAAAAATTGAATGTGTGGTGCGGATTGTGGCATGGCGGCATCATCGGTCCTTATTTCTTTCAAAATGAGGAAGGAGACACCGTTACAAACAATGAGCCACACTACCGAGCGATGTTGGAAGAATTTCTGTGGAACTCGATAACATCGGTATTACCGACATGTGGTTCCAACAGGATTGAGCCACAAGCCACACAAGCGACGCAACGCTCGAAGTGTTCGATAGAAGTTTGGCGACTGGGTAATCACCAGACGAGCGTTCATTGATCGGCCACCGCGATTGTGTGATTTGACACCTTTCGATTATTTTCTTTGGGGGTACTTCAAGTCATTGGTCTACTCCAACAAACCAGCCACTTTGGATGCCCTCGAAAACAATATTCGAGTAGCCATCAACGCCATAACGCCACATATGCTCGAAAATGACATCCGAAATGGGACCGACTGCTTGAAGCACTGCCAGCGAGCCCGAGACGGACATTTGAATGATGTTCTGTTCCATACATAATGTCATGGATGTAGCTTCAAAATAAAGCCAAAACCAATTTGTTATCTCAAACCGTTGTTGTTTTATCTAATTTTTCTTTGCTACCGTTCTTATTGGGGCACCCTATAGCTGGTACCATCACAAAGCACCGTCGCAGCTGTATGGGAAAGTTATAGGTAATTATGAACACAAAGTTCATGTGTATTCTCTGCAAAATATTAGATATCTTATCTTAAGTCACAGATTTTGAATCCGGACAAACACTGCTATTATCCTTATCAATGTGTTACTTGTTTAGCAAGTAGAGTTGCTCACCATCGAAATTCCTAGATACACATTATTATATTTCCAAGATTCAAATGCGTTTCCAATCATGCATTCCCGGGATTAAAGAAATACAAAACTATAATTTTATTGAGAAGCATGTAAGTACGCCAACTTAAAAAGGAACATTCGAAAAGTAAAGTATACAGAAAAAGACTCAATACTAAAGTAGTTCAATAAATTATCCTGACAGAGAAGAGTTTATGAAATAATAACGCAAGAAGGTCAGTTCATCAAGAGCATTATCTGATAATATTGACATAATTTTTGTGCACAGTTCCTGCAGCTGAAAAAACCCTCTGATTCCGCGCTTCTAGGAGGAATAGTTTGCAAAAAGTTATACAGCAACTATAAATTTCTTCCTTTATTTCCACCCTCTCCATATAGCACCATATCCTGACAAATAGTGGATGTTAAAGATCTCTTTTTTGGCAGCTGAGTAGGGGAATTCATCGTATTTAGAAAGGCTTCTTGTGAACTTGGTTTAATGTTGAACAATGTGAAATTTTGGTCGACTGTTGTAGCTCAGCAAGTGGAATATCAGCATTCTCATTAAATAAATCTATAACTGAACACACATCGGTTTATCATACGAGTATAATCAGCTTGAAAGTTTTCCATCTCATACACGATTGTATACTTGTCAGGGTTCGATGTGTGAGACAGGGTTTGAACCAATCTCGAAAATCCCGGGATTGGATGCTCACAAATCCCGGGATTTTTGGGGTTGATAGTTGAATGGGATCCCTAGTTTGGAGAGCAAAGATATATTCAACCTCCTTAGTTAACATCTTTCACCATCATTTTGTATCCCTTTTCTCTCGAAAGCAATGCGCTCTCCAGTGAATCAAGTAAGATTCCTAAAACCGATTTACCTCTCTCCAAGAACAGGGCCCTGAGGCGACGCTTGTCCTTAGAACGCCAGTTGCCATGTAAATGTTTCCTTCCAGAGCTCTTACCAAAACGTCTTTATGGATCAGCACATCATTATTATTTTAGATTATTTCAATAATAAGATAGTATAAGTAGATGTTCATTGCTTTTACTGTAGCATGTTCTTGTCATGTAAGTATATGTGGTGTGGAGTATGGTTTTTGATAATAGGCCTAGAAACTGAAAAGTGAGATTAAGGACGAAACTGAATTTGCCTTAGGAAATGTAGGATAATGCACAGTAAATACTCGCATTTCAGAGGTTAATGTAAGCAGTATGAAATTTCTTTATAAATCAGTACCTGACTTATTTTTGTAGTAAGTGTTAAATTGGTGCTGGCTCCATAACATAAAATACATGCCCCATTTTGTTCAACATACTTTAGTGCAGAGATGCACAGACTTATTAAGACTAGGGGCCACTCAGTCAAATCATGAATTGATGGCGGGCCGCCAGAAGTATAGGTAATTAAAGAAAATAAAAAACTGATAATAATGTATTGAAATTGAAAAAGAATTTATTAATTTGAAGCATGGCACTGCATAGTGCTTACAATCTATTTTATATTTGGCTCAAATTTACTTGTAGCAACACGTAAAACTGCTTCCAAACTTTCATTTGCAAGGCGGTTTCGATTTTTTGTTTTATTATTATTTAGTATTGAAAAAGTTTGTTCACATATATAGGTAGAATCAAATAAGCTGGCACATTTCAGAGCGTTTATGCGCAACTCTTTGTACATATTTTTATTAATGCAGCGGTAAAAGTTCAGCAAGTCTCCTTCGTTGAATTTGTTGCGTAAATCTTGATCGTTTTGAATGTCTGTAATTTCTAACTGCATTGACTCTGGCGCATTTTCAACTGAAATCGTGAAAGGATTGCTAAATATGTCCAACAGAGGTTTCACTTTTTTAAACTCCGAAAATCTGTCTTGAAAAGATTGAATCAAAGTATCTAGCTTTTCTACATAATAAAATTCAATATTTTTCGAATGTACGAGAGTATTATTTTTGCTGTCGGCGGGCCACCAGTATTCGACCGGCGGGCCGCATGCGGCCCGCGGGCCGCGGTCTGTGCATCGCTGCTTTAGTGTATTTCAGGGTTGATTGGTATTTGAACGTAATTCTATTTCTAATACATAGAAAATGTGCGGATTTTATTTGGTAGTATTTTGCTAACGTACATGTTATACACCGTGTCCCAGGATGAATCCCGAAAACTTTAAGCGATGATTTCTGACACGGACTTCTTATGTTACAATATGTTTAAATTATGTATTTATTCTCAATAGCTAAAAAGTTTAAATGTCCTTAATTAGATCGGGAAATGGTTAATGTGTGCCCTTATCATATTCGTACATTACTAGGTCACCAGCTGAGGTGAACAATCAACAAAGACATTAAAAAAAGACCTGTTAGCGTAACCGTACTAAACGATCTTCGCCCTTTTTTGCTTTAAAATTGAGTGTTTTTACCTAAAAGTAAAAGTGGGCCACACACGTTTCAATCACCTTTAGAACAAAACTTCAAACGTTGGCTTCACATTCCGAACCCTACGTCCCGTTTCTTTTTTCGGAATTCGTCCTGGGACACGGTATACGGGGTGTTTCATCAGTTGGGACTTGTTTCATATAGCGGATAGTACTCGCCAAAATGAGTGTTTTTTCCCAGTAACATATAAACGAAATATTTAGAGAAAACAAGATACTGACCACTAAAGAAATCCTCAATTCTAAGTCCGTCCCTGCTCCGTGGGCAATAAGATGACCATGTATTGTAATATCACAACAAAGCAGCGCCACGCGTCAGTGATCCTGTGAGAAAATAGGCAGCAACCAAATAGTGAGCACTTGCTTGAATTTTTTTTTACTGTTTTGCTGCTGGTTCACCGTGCATTAGCTTAGCCGTTTCAAGAGCCGTTGCTTCTAAAGAGGAAAGTCCCAACTTTTAGAACACCCTGTATAGCCTCAATAAAAACACTTTAGGTTGTAATATGTTACCGCCAACTTATTCGTTGTACGGAGGGTGGGAGTTTCTTCACAGGGCATATAGACCTAGTCAAAATAAATTCTCCTTCACAAACTAAGCATTCACATAATAAAAACACCAACTCCCGAGTTGCATCTGTAAATTCCGTTTAAGAGGCCTAGAGTCTGCTAAAGTGAAGCATTATAAATACCTTGTATCCGTTATCTCAAATGTTAGCGATAATTTTTTTCAGATTAAGATTAGAATAAAATTCAGATTTTTATTATGAGAAAAAAATATGGTATTTTACCTAGCTGCCCTTATTATGCCATGGGCAATTCAACATGTTGACGTTAATGAATTGAAAAAAAACTCAAGTCTTGGAGATAGTCGATTACCTTCAATGCCCCACTTCAGGTACCCCTCTTAAACCACTATCATATAACTAAGTGCTTCCCTTAACATTTTGAGAGTTCAGAATCAGATCGCAGAATTTGAGAATATAATTTCTGGATTCCTGTATACATGACAGTGAAAAAATTGTAATACTATAACTACATAATTGCAGTTGATTGAATTTGTTATAAATAAGAGAATTGCACTCTTATAAATAGTAATAAATCAGTTGACGTGAATTTTAGTTCACGTCTTCACTAGCTGTTAAGTATGAACATACACCTTTTCAGTAATAACTTCAGTGTTTATGTGAATGTTTTCATGGCAAATTACCATTGTTATTTCAGAGGGATATCTTTCTGAAAAGGAAAGTACAATTTCTGAGAACACCTACTATATGCAGGGTGAACAAACCTTACCCAAAAAAACTTAACCATAGTTAAACCTTCAGGATTTCCATGAAAACTATCATATTAATTTACAAAATAATAAATTCAGTAGATATTCATTTGAAGCTGAAAATATGTCAAACTGTTGCAGGGGAGATTGAACTTCAAAAGGTTTTTTTATTAGAACATAGGTACTAGAAGCTTCAAGTATGGAATAAAAGAGAAACCGAAATTAATTGCTACCCTTCTATGTACATTAATTATGCTAGTCATTTTGAGAATAAGTTGTAAATTTGTTAGTGGTTTACTTGGATGGCTGTGGATACCTTCAAAAATATGCCGCCCAGTGTCACCCCATAATTCCTATACACTAAACTAGTAGCATTACAATCAAATTAAAACCTGTTTGAATTAGTTTTTGTGCAATAGAAATGAAAAAAATTCATACATACATAGAAGTAAAACTCCAAAAATAGCAGGTATTTGAATAGGAAGTATTGTTTTTCTTCCATATATCCATTGCAAATATTTTTGTAAAAATCTTTTCAAATGTAATTTGAGTGTGTTCAATAAAATATTCTTATGAAATGTAGTTTTGGTTTCCCTGAAAATCTAGTTTTGAGCACTGATATTTGGAAGTTTTTCAGTACCCTGCTCTTATCTTTTTCACAATCCATTTCAACTTCTTATAATAACTATTTGTTTTGAATAGTTTATATCATATTATGGTTTGGACAAATAATTAGCATATTTTGTGTAAGAAATATAGTCTAATTTTTTTCATTTTGATTTATTTTAGTATCCGTAATAATAACTATTATATTACAGCTCAAACAACTTGTTCGAAAGATATGTTAGAATAAAAAATTAATATATTATTTGCAAAAAATTGCTTAGTACATGGGTGTTTTATGATAATTGTGCTACTTTTTTATAGTAGCTAGCCAGTAGCAAAAACATGTACATTCCAGTATACTAATTTATAAAATATTCCATGTACTGTCTCAGTTCGGGAAGTATGAGGAAAACTGGCTGATTTTATTGCAGATGTTTGTACTATTACCATACCTCCTTGCCTAGCATAGAATTATTCAAAAGAAGTTGTTTTATATCCAGAATGCCAAAATCTTTGTAAAATATTTTTGAAAGTCATTTAACAATCACTTTTTCAAAAATTACCTACTGTAACTTGAGGGCATTGCCAGCCTAGGACCTAGGGGGGGGGCAAGGTAGTAGTTAAAGAATATGAAACCACGGTACAAATAGACCACAAAATTTTTATAGTTTATTTGAAGCACAAATACTAATTAAATGAAGTAATGTGGTTGTATACTCAAAAACGCAGTGAATTCAAGTTGGGCAATAAGCAACAAAGCTTATGATAAAATGCTCAGGTTTCTACCTGCACCTGCCCCCCTTGCTATTACTGTATATTCTCATATTCCATTGGGTGAGACCTATTTATTATTTCTTCAATATGAATACATTTTGGACATAACTAGTGAATACTACTAAACTATACAAATATGAAGATATTAAAATATCTGGATAAAATCTGCATATAATTTGTTTTCAATAAATAACATCAAATTAATATGTTAAAAAAAGTCACTTCATACTTCATCCTCATTCAAAAGCATATTTGGAATGCCATTGTTTATAGGGAATTTTCTCCCCGTTTCTGGACAAACTAATTCACCATCAATGACATCAACTTCTAGCAAAATATGATGAACCTTTTTGAGAAAGTCCTGGTCATTCTCATAATTATCAATTACTTCCTTTGGTAACTCTGTTTTCCCTAGGCTCTCAGCTGCACTACGCAATACTGCCCAGTCGATTTTTGGTATCATTTTGGCAACAAACTCTGGGTTGAATTCAACTTCCACTGTCCTAATGTCCAAAGCCTGAAATAATGCATTCAATTTTGGCTTTCCATTTCATACAATATACTCTACCTTTATACTAAGAGGGTAGCCAACACTAACCCCTTTCATACATTTTGAGGTGAGCATGTTATGTGTGAGTAATTTCATGTTTTAGTTTCTTGTTCGTTCTTCGTTCATTAAAAACAAAAAAATTTAAACACAATCGAACATGCAGCATAGACAGAAACATCAATGTCATATCAAAATGTCACAACCGTACCTGTTTTGTGATGTCGTGTCAACCCACGCACAACCTGCTAAATAAAATTTGATAGCCGGCCACAGCAAGTTTTTGTATGGACTCCAACCACTAAGAGGGCGCTGTCAAGCTATCTGTCATCGCTGTGAACATTGTGATTGTTGGGTAACCGACTATTCAATTGATGATTGTGGGTTGTGTTGAGTTACCTATTCCCGATTTAACATTAACGCTTAAATTTTAGTAGCGACTCCAATCAAGAGATGACAGAAATCGGTTCAGACGTTTTTGCGCCTATCTACGATGACTGTATGCAGTCGTCTGCGTCATCTGACTGTGTGCGCGCGGGCAGAGTAGGGGAAATCCGAAATCAGGAAATGCAGGAAGAAAGGACCACAGGGCTGTGCTTCTGCGGATGTATAAATTAAGTATCGACTCTATAAATATTTCCTACAACACAATAATATTGTGCGCACAGACTATACTCGATACATAATTATTGTGTCTTCTCCGCTTTCGCTGCTTAGCTTAGCTACACTTATGATCACAATCCTATGATCTAGTTCGCAACGACCACATGGTTTGTTGTGTTAGCGATTGCGAGCGCGCTTCATGGGCTTCATATGCGAAAATTATTTGTGAAATGATTAGTAACGAAGACGGAATTGCACTTCTATAACTAACTTAAAAAATAACTCAAAACCATAAAATATGATCGGGTTAACCCGATCACAATAAGGATCACTGATTCTGCCGTTCGGAAAGTGATCAAGGATCAGTCAGAAATAGGGTCTGTTCACTCTTGTACGGTAAGTGATTACGACTGGATGATTCATATCAGTAGCTGTTTTTTAACCATCTGTTATTTAAGCTAAATTCAGATGCACACGACATCCGACGATACTACGGTACGAAACTGTTCCTATTGGTTGAAATATTCAAAATGATGTCAAATCAACATACTTCAACCAGTAGGAACAGTTTCGTACCGTCGTATCGTCGGATGTCGTGTGCATCTGAATTTAGCTTTATTCTTAAACCAACTTTTTCGTTGTTCGATGTCCGTTAAATCCATAGAATAATCAACGACGTCCTACTGATAGACTACGCTTTGTATACCAAATGTTTGTAAGCGTTTCTGGCGATGTGACGGCAGGGGGGAACGTCACCTGTACTTATGAGCGTACACCGAGTCAGTGGCGTAGACATTTAATTTTTACAATGGCAGAAGTTTACAAATAAACATTCGAACAATATGAAATAATAGATATGTTAAGTAATTGTCAGACTCTTGTTCATTTGGAGCAGTTAAAGAACGTAGAGTTTAGAATTATTGAATATATACACACATACACATAATAAAATAATAAAATTTTATTTATCCGTTTCTCGTTTCCTTTTCACACCACTTGCTTGTGTGCTCAAATAAGAATATAACTGCTGCATGAGCTTCTCTCATTCAAAGTGGTATTCTTGAAAAATAAAATATGAATAAAACTTTTTTCATTGATACTAGTTTATTGATCATAAAATATGTTAATTTTAAAGTCTGCAAAGAAAATGTATGTATAAAATTGTATATTCAGCCAATATAGTGCAATTACCACGTGTTATTGTAATAAGTATTCAGAATTGTTAACATTGCATAGGCAAAAAAATGCCTAAATGGATACGCGAATTTCGTCACAGTGAAATCAAAACATTATCTGGCAATGATTTGTATCAATGATACGCAAAATTGTCTTTTAACTAGGTAGTTACTCTGACAGGGTCTGTAGAAATGATCATTTTTTTGGAAGGAAAAAACGCGCTAGGATTTTATTCATGTCTTTATTACTTACAACAGTACATAATCTGAGGTTAGTAACATTCTTACGTAAAATTAAGTAGGTACACAAAAAATCACTGATTTTTAATGAGAGCATTCAACCTGAGACTATAGCAAATTTATAATAACCAACTTAAAACTAGTCAGCCTCAACCCTAAACCTCGTCAATCAATAAATAGTAATAAAGAGTTTAAATTGTATCAGGAAAACAGTACTTATGGTGGCCATATGTGATTGCAGAATTTTACTTGCTAGAAGCTAGATCGCATTTCTCTACTAATACCGGCATTACCAAGACATTCGTTCATTTTCGTAAATGTTCCAATAATTCTTCAATATAGCTTTTGTGTCAGTTCTTTTTAGGCTGGGTCTAACCCAAAAAATTTTTTTGTTTTTTTGGTAAATAATAAGAAAACCCGATTTGCCATTTTGAGCAGGCCACGTTTTCTATCGGGGGCCACGAAGTTGACTAATTGTTGCCTACAAATATGAGGACAGCATTTGCCAATTTGCTTTTGTTTTCGAAAACTTGAAGCTTTGTTGTGTTCTGTTTTGTTGGCTGGATGTGGACCTCTATCGACTGGCCGGTTTAGCACTGATAACTACCATTCATATATCTGCTATGTTGCCTTTTTTTTAATAACAGATATCTCGTTTTTTTTTTGAAACCGCCCTCGAACGAAAATCCTGTGTACGCGCCTGAGTAGACACGTGGTCGACACTTGGCATAGAAAGTCCCGACGTTGCCAGTTGTGCATAAGGGCATGCAGCAATGTTTGTAAAATATAAAAATGGGATTAATTCTTGACAGAATTGCAATATTACACGTATTCTACAAAAGAGTATTTTAAGAGTACTTTTTCTGTTATAGATAAGTAAGCCATAATCATAACTTTTTACAGCATATTGACGATACTGTTCATGGCTGCCTGTACTCACTAGGCCGGAGCATGAAATATGGCAACACTGAATCTGGGGGCCGAGTTTGCATTTGTTGTTATGTCATGTGTATTCTTCCAGGTGCAAAAAATATGGTTGGAAGGTGATTATTAATGTGTTTCTAATTATTTAAAGACAAAAATTTACAAACATTTCAAAGGATAAGACCTATTTTAAAGCACAATGTGGTACCTATAATGTTTTCTGGACTTCCCAAATATCACAGAAAAATACAGTTAATAGAACTCATCTGGGCATGGCCTGGGCATACCTACGAAAGGATTTGATAGTGAAAGGGAAATCAAGACCAGCAAGAATGGGTTCACAGTGACCTAATAGTGAATTTTTCTAGCTCAAGTGACAATTTACAAAGTAAATTGAGTGTTCATTTAAGTGGAAGTGGCAGCAGAAAACAGGTTGCCTTTATTGTTATTTTGTAGTGTTTGAATACGATGAACCAGACATCATATGTAAGTGGTATTAGTAGTAGTAGTTCTAAAAAGTATTTTTCTTAATTTATTAACCGAGATGAACTCTAATACATATAAAAAGTAATAATTATTCTGAAACTATATGGCCACTATTTGACAGCTAAGCCACGTTGCCACATCTAAGGCTCCGGCCTAGTGTAGAGTCGGCCATGTACTGTTCCATACGTTTTTCTGAATATTAATTCCAAATGATTGTCAAGTTAGCATCGCTGAGGTGTACCATTGAAAATATTCCCAATGTTTGGAATGCCGACAAACAATTTGCCTTGGAAGTGGTCTATCAGTAGGACGTCGTTGAGAATAATAAATCCCACGTTGATCCCACTTGACAGCTGTTTGACATATAAATTCGGATGCACAATCTATGGATGCACACGACATCCGACGATGCGACGGTACATGGACGGTACGAAACTGTTCCTTACCTATTTTGCTGTTCCTATTGGTTGAAATATTCAAAATGATGTCAAATCAGAATACTTTAACCAATAGGAACAGTTTCGTATCGTCGGATGTCGTAACGGATCGATCCGCATCCAGATTACTGTTTCCGTAAAGGCCCATATCCTCTATCAAAATCTCTGAAATGTTAATAGGAAACAGTGATGTTAACACTCCAAACGTACTTTTCCCTATGCCAACTTGAAAATTTCCCTACATTTCCCTACGTAACTATTTCTGTGTTTTTTATAAATGTTTTGTCGTTTTGTGTATGACTTACCAACATTCACAGACACACAGAGCGATGACAAGGGAAGAGTTGTGCACTATTTGCTAATAAAATCCGCTAGAAAAATGGCCGTTCCGTGTCTAAGCACGTTCTAGGCCATGGTCTTTCTTTCCATTTGTAAATATAGGAGAATACCACCGCCGACCGCCTAGACGGCCATTTTTTTGGCGGACTTATTCTCAAATACATTTTTACGACTGTTGTACAAAAAATAATGTTGAGGCCTATTGCATTTTTTGCACAACTAGGTTTCTGAATACCATATTATTTTTGGTCTGCTAATAATAACAAAGATAATTTATTAAAATACATGTATTACAAAAAAAAGGTAATATTCTCACTCACATTCTCTCAAGCACAGAATCTCATGAGCCGCGAGCACACAGAACTAAAAGTACTTTGACATTTGCCCCTTCATTAATTTCAAGTTCTGTGCATTGAATCCAAAAGGACGGGTCCGCGTTAGTTGAGACGGTGTTGTAGTGGTGTTGTACGTTGTACCCTGAAGATAAAAATATCCCTACAAAATAGAATTTCTCAAATTTCTGTCCCTTTTTCCCTACCATCTGTTTTTAAGACGATTTTTCCCTACGAATAGGGAATTTCCCTACGAGTTAATATCACTGATAGGAAATGATTAGGAATCCCATGGAAGGTATTTTGAGCATGCTCAATCTGGCAACGCTGTCTGTGAATAGTCTAAAAATGAAATTCCCGACATGAGCGTCAGTCGCCATGACTGGATTTAGGAATTTTTTGAGTTTTTGGTAATATTCCTGGTTTCAGTGTTTTGGCGGTTGAAAATACAAAAATGGAACCTGAAGATCAAACGCAAGTACTAGAAGATGATGGTACAGAAACAGAATTCAAAGTGATTCCGGTGCAACTAGTAGAAACTTACGAAAACTTGGCACTAGCTACGTCTTCGAATACTACTTATATTTCTAGAGGAAAATACTACAAACAGACCTACAGACCTGCTTGGGAATCAATGCCAGATTTTAAAGGTACCTAGTTAAATACAAAGATTGTAATTGCAATCCGCAGTAGGAGCTGAACATGAAATATGGGTAATCGGGCGATCAAGTGTACATAAATCAGAAGTGTTAGTTGAAACTGACGAGATAAAAAACAAGTGAAAATCAGGGGTCCACAGGGTTCATCTCTTGGGCCTCTTTCATTTGATAATTACATTTATATATTGCTGAATGTGATATATTTTTGTATTTATATGAAATAGGTCACATGGCATATTTGTTATACTGCTTTGATGTACAGTAAAATATTTAACACATGAATGGGTAATATTTGAATCAGAAGACAATTTGTTATTTCCATTAGGAACATCTGAATATCAAAATGAGCTTCTTTGTGTAAGACTTGCCATCTGAATTATTCTCTTATAACTTGTTTCACATTCATATTTCATACTGTGTTTTGTTAATAAAACTTGTTCATTTTCTATGTTAGGATGGCTTAGAGGCGTGGAAGGACAACCAACAAGAGCATACTGTACTTACTGTCATAAGACTCTACATGCTCATAGGTTGAGTTTATTGAAACACACATGCACAATAAGGCATCAGCGGGCTGCACAATTACATGCAAATAGAAAGGTAATTGTGGAATATTTGAAAACCAAATAATTAAAAACATTCACTAACTAATTTAAATCGACCAAATTTGTGACCTTGTAGAAATTTCATCCAAAAAATTGACAGAAAAGAACCTACAATTGATTGTTATAATATAAAGTTCCACCAACATATTATGTAGATAATTTATAATATTGCCAACCATTATTGTTTAGTCTGTTCATCATCATCATCTATCAGCCATCTCTCATCCACTGCTGGATATAGGCCTCCTCTGGTGTAAATCATCGATCTCTATCTTGAGCTGTATGTATCCAATTTCCTACAATGTTCTTGACATCGTCACTCCATCTTGTTGGCGGCCTGCCTCTACTTCTCCTATCCATTCTAGGCCTCCACTCCAATATTCTTTTCGTCCATCTACTGTCTGTCATTCGGGCTATGTGGCCTGCCCATTTCCACTTCTTTTGAGCTATAATTTCAACAATGTCCTTAACGTTAGTTCTTCTTCTTATGTTCTCATTTGTAATTCTATCCCTTCTCGTGATTCCCAACATTGCCCTTTCCATTGCCCGTTGCGCCATTCTCATCTTTCCTGCAGTTTGTCTTGTGAGGGTAAGTGTCTCTGCCCCATATGTCATCACAGGTATAACACATTGCTCATATACTTTCCTCTTTAGACTTATTGGTAAGTCTGCTCTCAGAGTGCTACTCAACTTCCCAAAAGCTACCCATCCTAGCTGTATTCGACGATTTATATCACACGTTTGGTTATCTCTTCCTATTCTCACCTCATGACCTAGATATTTATATTCATATACTTGGGCTATCTCACCCCCATCGACAATTATGTTATCGTTTGTTACCAAATTTGTCATAAATTTGGTTTTGCCGAGATTTATTTCTAGGCCAACATCCATTGTGGCTCTTTTCAAATCAATGGCCATCTGTCGAGCGTCTCCCATATTGTCGGTAATTATGACAATATCGTCGGCGAAACGCAGATGGTTTAGGTACTCACCGTCGATTTTTATACCTTTTTCTTCCCAGTTTAATTTTTTGAAAGAGTATTCCAACACAGCTGTGAAGAGCTTAGGAGAGATAGTGTCTCCTTGTCTAATTCCGCGTTCTACATGCACCTTGTTTGTTGGTTCGTGGAGATTTACATTTAAAGTTGCGTTTTCATATATATGTTTAATTAGCTTTGTGTATCTGTAGTCTATCCTACATTGCTGCAGTGCTGATAAGATTGCTGGAAGTTCAACCGTGTCAAACGCCTTTCTGAAGTCGACAAATACCATTACGAGCGGCCTGTTATATTCTATTGATTTTTCTACCAGGGCTTTGACCGTTTGTAAGTGGTCGTTTGTCCCATATCCTCTTCTGAACCCCGCCTGTTCTCTGGGCTGATAAAAGTCTAACTTTCGTTCCAAGCGTTTAGTTACGATCTTAGTGAACCACTTATACAAGTGCGAGAGCAAGCTTATAGGTCTAAAGTTTTCTAGATCAGTTATATCTCCTTTTTTATGGATGAGAATTATCGTTGCATTTCTCCACTTTTCCGGGATTTCTCCCTTTTGTAGACACCGATTGAAGAGGGAGACTATTTCTTTTAAAAGTTTCTCACCACCGACCTTGACAGCTTCTATCACAACTTGGTCTTCTCCTGCTGCTTTCCTGTTTTTCATTTCCTTTAGGGCATTTTTTGCTTCTTCAATTGTTATTTCGGGTACAAGTTCTGAACCTTGGTTTATGACTTTATGTCTGTTAATCTGATAATAATCAGTATAGTAAAATAGATGCAATCAAGATCTGTCATTATGAAGCTGGTATTTTTGGCAGACCAAAATATCTGTAATTCCCCAAAAAAATTCAATAAAGTAGAACATGTTCTAAGTTGTCAATTTCTTTACGATTTTCTTCAAGGTCATAAATCTGATCAATGTTTTGACAGTGTAAAGTGGTTATGAGAGTAATAAAACTGACAAGAAACAAAGGCATAATTTCAACCCTGTACGCGTAGGCGCCAAATTGCTGTTTTTCAGTCAGTTACTTATAGCCTGGTGACAGCCAAAAGAAGATTAAATAAGCCGCCACAGCCTGTCATTTCTCGTTAGTTTTGATAATATTCTGTGTAAATGGCTTTTTCACAAAATTGGGCTTCTTATTAAAATTGAATTAACTATTTCTAATCTATATATACTTCTGAGACAATAAAAATAAGTATTTTTGTTTAAAATCATACGTGTTTGAACATATTAAAACATTAGTTTTAGTAATGCTGGTTTTCTACTCACCCCTATTACAGGAGATATGTAAATACAATACATATTTTTGAATAATTTAACTACTCATAATTCATTGATCAGAGATAGGGTTTCCGATTCGGGATCCCGAAATCCGGGAGATTTTTTGGTCCCGAAAATCCCAGGATCAACAAAACGGGCGACCCGTAATCGCGATTTTTTTAATGATGAAATTTGTAACTAAACCTAGATCTCGCTTAAAATATTCGACTCTACACTCTTTGGTTTTTCTAAGGTCACATTTTAGTATTACTAAGCAAATCGCAGGTGTTTCAAAATATTTTTATTGCAGATTTAAATGAAACATTTCTTTCTATTTTTATTTTTACTTCCTAATTTTAGCCAAAGTTGATTTGGTTTGAGATTTACTTTACAAAAAAAATGTGTTTTTTAATAAAAACGTATTTTGTTTACTATATTTTTGCATTTTTATCAATGCTATTACTAATGTTAGAGTTTCAAAAAATTATTGGGGTTAATCCTGAGATCTAGATTTTTATCTTGGGATCTGGAAACGAGATTTCGATCCCGAAAATTGGAGACCCTAATCAGAGATAACTGTTTTTATCGCAAATGACAACACATATAGTGTTCAAACAGTGATACTAATATAGTAGCATCATCAAAAATTCATTATAGGAATTTTATGCTTGATATTCCTGGATGTTAGAGACAGTAACATGATACTATGCTTTTCCAGAATAAACTATTAGGTAACAATGCAGATGGTCAAAAAGGTAGTGAGACTGACATGGAAGGGATGGCGAGAGAGAAGGATGGTAGTGAAGAAGGTGTTGAATATGTTGAGGCAGAAGGGGTGAACGACACAGATTCAGATCATGACAATCCAACAGAGGAAGAGGAGGATTATGGAGAAGATCAGCAGCACTTCAAACAAACAGCCAGCACAACATCTCCAACCAATAAGGATGCAAAGGGTAGAGAGCCTATCTCAACTACAGTTACAGATTCCACTAGAGGCAAACCAGTTAGTGGACTTCAGGTGAACTAAATCTCTGCTTTCTCTCATATTGTATAATCATTTTGAGGCCTTCATACACCTATGACCTCTGCCCAAAAGTTACTTATAATCCACTTGACCTTTCTCAGAGTATGTGTCTATGTATGTTGAGATTGCACATTATGAGATTCATGCACGAAACATGATGTAGCTGTTTATTTTGCAAAAACTTCGATACATACGGCTCCTGATGTAGTCTCGCGCCTACGCATGTACGTCTACCCTGTGCTGTGCCTGAGAGCTGAAATTTGCCTAGATTGAGAGGGCAAAGCTTAGCTGACCCTATGTTGAGTGACAAGTGACAGAAACATTAGTTAAGTGCAACTATTGTCCAGCTGGCATCCATTATATCAATGCCAAAAATTGTTCTTGATTTCGCCACTTTTTGAAGCCTACTATAACTAAATGGTCTCGTCAGAGCATCACATCTCATTAGTGTGTAGCAATATAAGTAAATATACATTTCAGTACTGTTATTCTCCATACACCGTGTTCAAAAAGTACCGGACCAAGTGCATAATTCGGAAAGTAGAGATCGCACAAAAAAATAGTTAGGACAAAAGTCGTAGGAAATTTTTCTGGATATCCTTTGGTGACCTCAACCTTGACGAAAGGTCACCCCAAGGTCAGATCGATTTAAAAAGCACGGAAAATTAGTTGCTTGGCGACAAAAATCCTATATTCATCATAAATACTTTGTAGGTTAGCTTATATAAGCTCATAGATGGAAGATGGACTTACATCAATGAAGGAGTGACAAACCAATTGGGGAAATTTGGAAACTTCCTGGAAAGATGCGATTTTACGCCTGGACGTTATAAGCTACATTATGATGTTGATAGGTACTTTGAATCGAGGAAACAATCTACGCTTTATCCTTTTATTGAGGTAGGTGATGATTACCAATTAGATTGCATAAACTTTACATCTGTTATAATTGTTCATGTATAATTTGATACTTGATGGTAACTGTAATTTACCTCATAGGAATCACACATTATAATGAAATAATTATCTCTTTCAGATTGTGTTTGATAGTTCTAACTACCTGGATGCATACCATATTCCACTACTTTTAGGGCCATATGGTTACACTACTTATAGAGGATAATGACTTTTGGCTTATACTAGATATATTCATTCAAATTATGTAAAATATGTGACATCATGGCAAAGTATGTTGAAAATGAATAAACAATCTATAAAATAACCTCTGTTTTATTCATTGCCAGAATCCAAAAAATATTTGCATTCCTCAAAATTCAACATAATAGTTGTTTGTGATATACAGGGTGTCCAGTTAGTGTGTAATTCTTCGATATCTCACAAGGTATACCTGATAGAACAAAATGTCAAATACAAAAGTTATTTGGTTACCTGAGATGCATATTCTAAAAATATTTTGAAATATACAGGGTGTTGAGGGAAAGTAGGATAGTGATCAACTTGATTTTTTTTATGTGAAACTTTTTCTTAATTTCTTCTAGTTTCCATCATTCATCTCTATTCAACTCTAAAATATTTTTGGGATCGGTTGCGACGTTGCCAAGTTATAATTTATTTTCTATTAATTTCCGGATTTGCAAGGTCGCAAGTAATACGTCCAAATTGATATATTCCTTTAACCTCTCTCAATAATATTATACAGCGAGTTACTTAAGTATTAATAGAATATTATTTTGGATGTTACCAGCAATTTGTATCTACAGGGTGTTTTTGACAGACTTTCAAATTACGGCAATTTGAAGGTCATTTAACTCTGTTTATTTTAAATCGAAATATCTACTAATACCCTTTCTCGCCTTGTAATATTTTTTTTCGAGTTTGCGGCGTTGCCAAGTTATAAATTATTTTTCCAAATTTTTAAACATATCCTTGATTTTAAATTATTCGAAATAGAATCCTCTACTTATTTTAGAAAGAATAGAATCCTTTACTTATTTTTATTGCAATGAATTGCACATGTCGAACTTAGTAAGATCTCTCAATTTCAAAATTTTGTTTCTGTTAATTATTGGTTACGGCAACACCGCTTTTTCAATAAACAGTGAAATTCAATACTTAGGGGTTTTTGGACATACAGAATTCAAAAATGCCAACATCAGTGTTGTCAGATTTACCACTTTTACGATAGACTCCATAGTGCATTCCATTCAAAATTATGACGTAAAATTGGTAAATCTGACAAAACTGATGTTAGCGTTTTTGAATTCTGTATTGAATTTCACCTCTCCAGCTGTGGCAGTTTTGGAAATATTTAAGCGTTCCGGTACCGTTTACTGAAAAATCAGTGTTGCCGTATCTCAGTAATTAATAGAAACAAAATTTTGAAATTATAAGATCTTACTAAATTCGACATGCGCAATTCATTGCAATAAAAATAAGTAGAGGATTCTATATAAAATAAATTAAAATCGAGGATATTTGTTTGAAAAATTAGAAAAATAATTTATAACTTGGCAACGTCGCAAACGCGAAAAAAAATATTACAAGGCGAGATAGGGTATTAGTAGATATTTCGATTTTAAATAAAAAATACAGGATTTTAGATTTAAAAAAAAAAGTAAAAGGACCTTCAAATTGCCGTAATTTAAAATGCCAAAAACACCCTGTAGATAAAAATTGCTGGTAACATCCAAAATAATATCCACTTAATATTCAAGTAACTTGCTGTATAATATTATTGAGAAAAGTTAAAGGAATATATCAATTTGGACGTATTACTTGCGACCTTGCAAATCCGGAAATTAATGGAAAATAAATTATAACTTGGCAACTTCGTCGCAACCGATCCCAAAAGTATTTTAGGGTTGAATAGAGATCAATGATGGAAACTAGAATTTAAAAAAAAGGTATAGTTCCATATAAAAAAATTAAGTTGATCACTATCCTACTTTCACGCAACACTCTGTATACTTCGAAATATTTTTAGAATATGCGTCTTAAGTAACCAAGTAACTTTTGTATTTGACATTTTCTTCTATCAGGTATACCTTGTGAGATATCGAAGAATTACCCACTAACTTTAATTACAGCGCTCTTGGAGTCTAAACATCAAAGTAGTTCTTGTTGAAGCAGAATCTTGAGCATTGTATTTGATATCATCTTGGAGGAAAGAAGTTATGTTTTTGTGTGAATAAATCATAAACTGATGATTACTGTTTCAATATTTTTTATTTATCAAGTGCTCTAGTAACATACTCTTTTGCTTTTATTTTAACTGCTTCTACAGCCTCTTCTGTTCCATGTTGTTCTTCAAACGTTCTGAACTTCAGGAAAAGTGTTTTCATGCTTTTCAGTGGCAGTTTTTGACAGATCGATCTCTCCAGAACTCTCCTGAAAAAAAATTAATGTTTTGGTAGGTAGTGTGTCGCATATGAACATTTACTATTTGCGTAAAATATAACTGATTTAATAATATTCTTAATACAATATATTTTCACTAACAACACATTTTATAGACAAGTTATCTTATCAAATCAACAAAAAAGGTCATTGTGATTTGTATCCACCTCATAAAAATTGGCCAATTATTCTCATGTTTCGAAGACGCCAGGTATCCAGACCATTGAAATGTAAAATTATATTTAAATATATAATGGCAAACTGGACCTGACATTTGCCGGCATAATTTAGAATATATTTTATTCTATGTTCTCTAGTATAAATATTATCTTACGACTAAACATCGGTATCTAAAACGAAAACAAAAAAGTTGCTGATAGTGACGTGGATTACTATCAGGAATTGCTCCTTCATGTGCACTTCCTCGAAATTCTATTGATAATAAAAAACGTATTCTTGAATATCTTGGATTCACGGAGCATAAACGAATTTGCGGGAAGGAGCAGAATCAAGGAGCCTTGTTGCCAAATGTCGCCACCAGAGTGCTGGAATTTTTCATCGACGCGAAAGTGACATATGCGCAGAATTATTTGACTTTCACAAAAAATTTAAAGGGTAGACGGTTGGTTTATTTTTTGTGACAGTATTGAAAGATAAACGGCCCCAAACGTCATTTATTGTTAAATTAATGCACTTTCTAGGTCAGTTCCCAAGAAAATTTGATTTGTCTCTTACTCGACACCGAGAGGAAGAGGACTATTTCGTTCTCTCATTATTGATACACATCTTTTCAAGAATACAGTAACGTCACTTGTAAGGAGAATCATGCCCACTTCTCTTGTTCGTTATGCTTTCTCTAGGGTGATAGAGGGTGTCAAAAACTTTATAACGAACATCGGCTTGGAACTGTTTTACACCTCCCACCACTAGCCACATCCCCCTCCTACATCTCACCCCCTCCCCCCCCCACCAATCCTGTCCTGCCCCCACCCAGTTAATGCAGACTGAGATGTATTAACAAGCCAGCGTCTATTCGTCGTACGCATAGCGCATAGTCAGCAAACATGTGGCACAGCATAGTAGACAATCAGCACAATATCTCAGGTTGGCGGAAATTACACGCGCATCCCCCCTTTTGGATGGTTATTTGTAGGGATGCTAACGATAATTCGATACTTGAAATGTATCGATACTGATGCACTAGCTGGTATCGCTACTTTTGTAGCGGTATCGGTATCGAAAATAATTATCTATTCTAATTATTGAGGGGTGTAATCAATTGCACAAAATTCTCTGTACGAACCAAACGCGCCTTCATTGGCGTGTATTTGGCTAAAAAATCGAATTGGTACCGGTATCGATATTTTTATTTTCGCATCTCCACCCAGACTTTACACCCGTAAAATCATCCCAAGGTCAAATTCTGTGGGAACCATTTTTATATAGGAAATCCTCAAGAGATATTCTGCTGGTTGTTTACTATGCCGTGCATGTGACGAGTTCAGTAAAAATCGTTGGGAGTACGACCGCGAAGCAATTTACAGTATGGAACGATGGTGGTCGATGGAAGAGTGCCAGAAACGAGCAAAACTGGAAGGTACAGCTCTTGAACTTACAGAACTGTACCAAGCAGAGATCTGCGGAGAGTATTGGATAGGGACCATCCTTCAGACAAGTTTTCCCATTTCTACCTGAAGATGTTCAAATACGAATATGAACATTTGTTGGTATTTTAGAAGGGCTATGACGGGCTTATTTGCTTACACAATCTCGAGTGTCAGAACAAGTAGTTTCAGCAAATTCGGCATATCTCGTTCCCCATAATTGGTGTCTCATCTATACCATACTATTATTATTATCATGGATTTGTGTCAAGATATTAGTGGTTAGTGTTCTTTGATGTTAATAACCAGTTTTGGAGCTATTTCAAATATTTACACTATTAATGCCCGTATGCACCGTAAGTCAGTTGCGCAAACGTACAATTTTGACACTGTCACTGTCAAAACAATCTTGCGAACACGACCTTGCCGTATCTCCAATCTGGATAGTGATCAGGATTAGTTAATCACTTGACGGTGCATGGCTAGATGTCAAGATTAGCAAATCGTGATTAGGGAACTATGATTAGAATCGCCTAACGGTGCATACTGGTGTAAGGATTCTGAAGTTTTCTAAGCATTTTTAGCAGGGTAATAACATTTTTTAAGGTTGAGTTATAAAAGTTAGAGTTAAAGATCGATCAAACACAAGAAAGTTGAAATGGGTCATACAAGCTCCCACTTTTTCACCGCGCAGTAAAAATGGACAACATTTGACTTTCAGGTACCAAATAAATAACATTTTGTTGTTGCTCAAGTTTGGCTCTGAGTTGTAGCTATTTAATGTATTACTAGCTAATGCAGTACACAAGTCATAGATTTATAGCATCCAAATCCTTACCTAGCTTGATCAATTTTACCCTTTTTAACCAGCTGATCAACGTAAGTCGTCCAAATATTCACTTTTCTAGGTTCAGAACTTAAAATTGTCTCGAAAATGGCAGCACCATGTTCTTCTTCACCATGTTTAAACTCCAGTATGGCAAAACGAACTATTATTTCCATTTCTGAAACAAATAATCACAACTCAGGAAAGTATAGTAGATCGGATTTATGTGCACCTTTATCAAAATACTGCAACAATGCTAAACTACAACTAGTCAATGGGATTCCAAGTTTAGATTATTTTTTATTAACAATAAATTATTCAATTTTGACCACAGCTAATCTGTTACAAATGTTTACTTTAAGAACTTACGTGTTTTCTTATCTAGAATGGACTTGACAGCAGCCTCTTTCATGTTCCTAGCTTCCTTGAACTTATTAATTAGATAATATGTTTTAGCTACCTCCAACCACATTTTTGGTTCAGCTTTGTGTTTCTTGCGCACCTTGGAAATTTTTTCTTCCATGTCAAAAATTTTTCCAGTTTCTGCCAACATTTGTATGGCTTTTAGGTATATTGTTAGAGAGTCATTGTATTTGACTGCATCTTCGAAGGTTTTTTCGAAAGAGTCCTAAAATGGGGCATTATAAAGATACATATTCAGAGACTCGTTTGCAATTTCTCTATCAAAAATAATGTGTATTTTAGTTGTGAAAGTATGGCTTGCTAAATACTCTTTTCTATTTTACATAGGAGATAAATATTACTAAAATAAATATACCTTTGTGCCAAACATGTTCTCCAGATTTAAAAGAGCCAACCAAATGTTTAGCCTTTCATCAACTAGTGTGGCATTTATTGCTTGAAGAGCTCTTTTGGCGACTGTCCTGGCTTTATCAATCTCCGTACTAGCAATATGGAATGACATGTATTTAGTCCATAACTCTGAGGAATTGGGATTGCCCATCAGTAATCTATCAAACTGTTCTGCATTTTCTGGGGCCTTAGTCGCATCGGCTAGTTCCCTCTCGATTTTTGAAATTCGCTCTTCCTCTTTTTTCGCTAGTTCTGCACGCTCCGCTGCTGTAAGTTTTTTCTTTTTCTTCGCTGTATCCACCTATAAATATTATACGTTCCAAGTTAGCAACATATACATAAGAAAAGCAATAGATAGGTAGAAGTTACGGTAGAGCATCGTTTTTTCTTCCCACACCGATAGGTGAGGGGAGTATTGTGATCGCGAAAATTTTCGATTTTGAGATAATACGCTTTTTGGGCGTTCCATGGTGTCGGTCGTCGGTCTCTGCCTGTTCGCGTCTTTCGAGCCTCGCAATCTCAGTAACCGCTGCATGGATTCTGATCAAATTTGGGTACCTGTATGCTGTGTGGTCCTAGTAGGTAATGCTGCTATAATTTTGAACACCGGCACGCTGGTGGCGGAGTAATTAGTAAAAAAAAAATTAAAATATTCCTCAAGCTTCGTTTTCAGGGACTTTTTAGGCGTTTTAGGGATTCCTGATCGTTTTCTACTTTTTTTGGATGGGGGTGAAATTGGGATGGTTGGGGGTGATTGTATTCATAATAGTTTCTCCATTGACCTGCGAAGGACGAACCTAGCGGCATAATACACTTTTTAGGTCCATCGGAACATTGCCTTGCCTATTACAGAGACCAAGGGAATTAGAATTTTCTGATGATGTATATGTTACGGCCACTGTTGTAAATTGGGCATTGATGACATTGGCTGGCCATTAACGTTAGAAGCCAAATATGCAGGCCAATATCGTTATTGCCCAGGCTATAACGAGAATGTCCATCAGTCATGGACAAGGTTGAAAATATTTTAGTTTTTGCATCTTTGTCCGGCCATTCACGACATGGACCATCAATGCATGGGCAAAGTTGATATTACAGTTAGAGCAGCTATTTGAAAAAAAATATGAAAAAAAAATTACCTTAACTTAAAATATCGAATACCTAATCATTAAATATGACAACTTAAAATATTAAAACATATCTATAAAAACTAGATCACTTGAATTGCAGATTTTGCCATTGGCACGGCACGCACCCGCACCCGCCCTTACTTATAGCAACATTTATATCCTTGGCCTCCAAAAATTGTATTTTATCCTACAGCTTCCCTAAGTGAAATATCTTTCCGTTTAATATCGTCACTAAGGTTTTCCAATAATATAAGCTCTTCCAAACATGGATTGAATTCGCTTTGGGTAAATTTTTGCTTGAGGGCTCCTTTGTTTGTGGAACTTGATTCAAATCATGACAGCCCGCTCTTGAGCAGACATTCACGAGATTGCCCGGGAAAAGTCGTAAAAACGTAAATCCATTCCCAGTTTTTCAACACTGCCCAGTTTACGTGGGTATTCACGCTATTGGCCGGTCATTATCAGGACGTCCCGTTGCAATAGGACATTCACGACAATGGCCGGCCAGTATCGTTAAAGACCAAAATATCATCTTTGACCGTAACATATACATACATACAAGTATTGCTTTAGATCGTTTTGCACTGTGTAACCTGGAATTAATGAATGAAATTTCGCCACGGTATTGATACCGTGACGAGGATTGAAAATGAAACGTTATGTGTGGGAAGTATTGAGTCAATCAACTAGACCCCATTTTTTATATCGCTGTTCAGGTATTTTTCTAATATATTGCTGCATTCATACTATTCATAGTGGGCTTTCCATTGACATGCGAAAGAAGGACCTGGCGGCATTATATACTTTTTTAGGTCCATCAGAACATCGCTTTGGTTATTACAGAAACCAAGGGACTACTACTGTGGCGAGAGTGGAAAATGCGTATGGTTTTTAGAAATCGTTTTAGTGGCGGCGCAGGAACAATAAAAAAATTAAAAATATAAAAATAGCTCAAACTTCGTTTTTAGGCGATTTGGGGTTCCTGATCATTACGTTTCATCCAGTTGAAGATTGCAGCGTAAAAACTGTGTCGTCCTAGTTTGTACAGAGATGCAAGAAACTATTTACGAGAGTTTTTGTTTTGCATGTTTTTTTTGAGGGCAGGCGGGCGATGATTAGGTTGCAATGGGATCGCATACTATAGCTTCACGCAATGGAAAAAAATATAATGATATCAACGTAATGTGTGGGAAGTACTGAGCTGTTAATCAACTTGACTCCATTTTTTGTAGAACTGATATTTCCAGTGGATAACCTACTTGCCATGAAAACTATAACAACTGAATACCTGTTCATCTTCATCCGACGAGCTTTCGTTCTTCTGACTTTCAGTTTCCAAATTGAAAAATGATGATATTCCAGAAAGAACAGGTTTTGTTGTAGATGAACTCATAGGAGCTTTAGCATTAACTTCGTCCTTACAAACGTTACTCATCTGCACTTCCTCGTCCTCCATAAGTTCACTTTCATTACTTTCGTGCTCTTCTAGTTTTGCACTGTTATCTGTATCTCCATCTGTATCTTCACTAATGTCGTCATCAGTTTCATTAACTATTTCTGCATCTTCATCTTGAGTATCAGCATCATCACTATTTGTTTCATCGGCCGCGATCTTTGCTTCATCGGCCAGTGAGCCTATTAAAAGTGAAATATTTGATACATGTTTGCATGCTTAGACTTTTTTAAGTATAAGAGGTTTTCGACCAACTTATTAACTCAGTGTGAACAGATGTGTAGCTACTACTGATTTCTTGTATACAGTATGGCGGTGAATTGAGAGCTAACTTATAAACAGATTCTACATTGGATTATACCTAGGCAAGTAAAAACAATGTTGTCATGTGCTCATATGAAATATATTATTAATATATATGCTATTACAAACTGGGTAGAGATTATTGTACGCATAAGCTGTGAGCGAATAATCAATTGTTTCTTTAATTCCTTCTCTAAAATTGAATTGCCTATGTAGTTGCAATCATTAAGTCTTAATGTACTACTCGCAAGTGAAATCCGAACACTGAAAAAAAGGGCTGCGGTTGATGAAATGCGGTAGGACTAAATACAATTATAAACGAACTCATTTGCCACAATTAGTTTATAAAAAAATATAACAAATCAATAATGGGTGCGCCCTCCATCCATGTTTACGATTGCACTCCTCTAGCCTACGCGGCATGCTCGTAATCTGGTTGTTGATAAAGTCTAGAGGTACAGCCTCCCAAGCTGCCCTCACAGCATGTTCCAGTTCGCCTAGCGTGGTCGGAGGATTGGGTAAATCGTCTATGTATCGACCCATCCATCCCATACTTCTTCAATTGGCGATAAATCGGTTGATCGTGGAGGCCAGGGGGCTACCCTGACTAGTCGGAGAAGGCCGTCTGATGCCACTCAGCATGCCATTGTCGGTGTTCTTGGCACCAATCTAACTGTTGTCGTCGATGAGCTGCAGTGAGTGGAAGCACTAGATGTGAACGATATGATCCATTTCAATCTGTGGTACCTACACCATGCGGATTCGAATGTGCCTGCCTATAGCTGCATACCGCTTGCGTCAGCAACATCTATCTCGAAGGGTCAGGAGTGGTAGTTGACGATCTTGCCGGTCTGTAGTTCTTCTACCTGCTCCAGAACCTCTAGCTCGCTGCATTCGGCCTTCTGCGATCCATCCTGCTACAACTGTAGCTAACTTACGCCCCATGGTTACAGCAATTGCTCTGAAAGGAGCACCACGTTCTCGTTGGCCTACAATCCGACCCCGTTCAAAGGGGCTTAACTGCGTAAACTGGGGCTGCCGTCTTCTAGGGGGCATCTTTACACAATCAACTTTTAGTTTTTTAGACGTGCCATGTAGGTAAATAGCGTCTGAATGAACAAAAAGTGTTACATGTGCACTAGAGATCGTTCCGCCAAGCTGTGTACAAATTTTCAATGCAAATATCCCTTTTTTCTAGGTGTTCGGATTTCACTTGCGAGTCGTTATGTTATAAAGTACATGGTGGGAGGCTTCTCAAGTCGTCAAGTGTCACAAGCAAAATTATCCACCAAAAAGTGTTTATGATACCTCAAATCCCATCGCTATGATATCTAGTGACTTCATAGGTTGTTTTCGCGCCGTTTTCACTAGTCCAAATTTATATTTTGAAATAAGTCTCATAAGCAACTTAAAAAATTAAAAACCTCTATTTAATGATGTTTAATACGTTAGAAGGAATGCTTGGAAGCAATATTTTTTTGGGTGCAAGGACCCTATTGTGTATCCTCAATAAGATTATTGAATAACTGTTAATAGTTGCATTCCAACCTCGGAGAGGAGAGGTACAGAACGCCCAAGACCCGCCCAAGTTGGACTGCCGTTTTTACTATGCGCAGACGCTTAGGCGTTCTGTTACGGTTCTCTGCAAGGTTGGAACACAACTATTTTAATCACTTACACCAATTTGAATAGCAATACTAAATGTTGTACACTTGACATATCCAAAGAGGTTAGATTATACAACTAATAATAATAATATGGAGGATATTAAGGAATACTTTAATGGAGTGTAAATACCACACTTTTGTAAAACTGTAATATGCTACTATTTCAGATGAAGTTTCCTTTTAAAATGTCAAAAACTATAATAATAAGTTGTTTATATGGAACTAAACTTTGGCGACCCAACTATAGAAATGTTTACGTACTTTCTCCATCAAAAGTTGTATCGCCGTTCACTGATTCATCTTCACTGGCACTCTCACTTCCAGATTCTTCATTATCATCTGTAGATGTTACATCCTGTTTCCTCTGCTTTTTACCACACATTTTCTCTGTAATTGGAGCCTTGGGTTCGTTATTTTTATGTTTAATTTTGGAGTCTGTTATTCGCTTTCTCCTTTTCTCCAAATTAATGAACAACATCTTACTAATTCCTAAGAGCGAATTCTGAGTTTTGCCGCATATGCATATTTTGAACTTTTTCTTTTGGTAAATCTGCTTACATCCACTGAAGTCGTTTTCGTGAAGACGCAGAGGAATGTATACCAGTTGTCTGTTGCCTTTGTGTCTCAACAGAGCAAGTACATAATCAGTTTTGATCAACATAATATCAACCATGGCACGTGCCAATTTCAGATTTGTAATCGCGCCATCTGAAATAGATCCAAATAGTATTTGTTAAAAAGGATTTTAGTCTCTTAGTTTTAAAATTAAATTCTCAAGAATCAAATCGAAATGCAAACGTATAATGATACAATCTTAACATTTATAATTTGTTAATGAAACTCAAATAACTGACTACATAACTGATTAAATTACATAGATATCCCTAATAGGTTTGGTTTGAGACATACATAATACCAGTTTTACATCAACAACGAATCCATGGTTTGGTTCATGGATTCAGTTCGTGGTCAAAATTGACAAGTGTGCAACAGGAATTTGACATCAAATAAGGCCATGGATTTCTTCATGGATTTAGAACCTGCTCTAATTCGTGGTCAAGTTTGACGTCAAATTCTGTATGGCCAACCGTAAAATCATTATTATGCATTAAATATAAATTCGCAATCAAATCAAGAGTAAAATACGGCTAGGATCACATAAGAATACATTGAATAGATATTGCGAAAACTGCCAAACCATATGACAACGCAACAGTGTGTGCAGCACTGCATGCGGCCACAAAATCCATGGCTTTATTCACAGATGTAAAACACAATCAGTTTGACCCCGAAGAAGACCATGGATTAATCCATGAATAAAGTCGCGAAGAAATCGTTGATGTAAAACGGGTGTAAGTGAAAATCAGTCGAATAGTTTTGAAAATTCTCACTACCTTTTTACTAACGAATTAATTTACTTATTCAATAACAACTTAAAAAAAATAATTATTGCTGAATTATGACGGAAAAAGTTATGATCGGCGCTATTAACGTCTTCTAGTATTGGTATCTTGGTACATCAATAATTATCACATCGCCTTTCAAATTACTAACATACTAAATTTGTTCCTAGCTTACCTTGAGTTTTGTTGATTTTTTGATTGATGTCATTCCTTAGACATATTTCCCCATAATTATCTCTCAAATCAACGTCTAAAAATACACCTTGCACCATCTGTCCCTCTTTGAGTCCAGCTAGAAAAATGTATAACATCAATACAACCCTCAATATTCCATAAAATAACCGTTTTACATTAACAATAAATATATGGATTTCTTCAGTTTGCTGTCAGCAATTATGAAAACAAGGTATAATACAAGAAATTTTCAAAACCACCAATTTCTTTAATTTCCACCAAACTTGGGCATTAAAATAACAAACACCACCAGTAAAATATGATGAATCATGCAAATACCTAATCAAATAATGGAGAATAAAACTATGTGGTGTTTGGCTCTCTCAAGATCAAATATAACGGATAAACCAATGTTAAAACATATCGCTACAAACAAATATTGACAACCCAAATCTACGAACTTGAAAAAGTCCATCAATTGACTCGTATCATGGGTTTGAAATCAATAATTAAATTAAAATAAAATTTAGCTAATCAGTGCAAATCGCGTTAGTGAAGCAATTTTCACCAAACAGATTACTTTTCGTGGGATGTCTTCCGTCAAAGGGATGCCCTGTGGGTTTCATCTCTTGGCTGTGTCACATGAAGAAAGGTTCTGTGAGCTTTGTTTCGTAAATTGTGCTGTTGGTTGCCAAGTGAGGTGAGGTTAAACCTAACCTTGCCTGTCTTGAATCGAAGCCTTATGTGTCTTTAGTTATTTTGAGGTGAATGATTAATTCCGAGACACATTAGTGGATACTTATCACACGTTGCCCTTGCTGCCATATTATCTCTAGGTATCTCAGGTAGCAAAATCTGCTTCACTCAAGGCATATTGATTAAAATTTTGTATTTTTTTTTTTCGAATGTGTAGGATCACATAAAGGTATGCATTGAATGTTGGGTATTCAAGTTAGAATGGCAACACGGCACACATACCCGTCTTCCGATTGTCTGTTCCCTTCTACACCACATAACTCTGACGTCAATTCTATCAATGTCAGCGTTCTGTATCCAAACAAAAACAAATTCAACCTAAAAACCCATAAATATAAAAGCAGTGTATTGAGCTTGAGCTGAAGCTTACCAGAGTCATGCCAAAATATAAAAATAATTAATAATAAATGTGACACATGCTAAATTCTCCAACAAATCTTGGGAAAATGAAGGTTTTAGTTCAGAATCGCGATAACAGACCTCAGTGAACGTAAAATCCTCAAATTCAAACACTGTAAAACGTTTAAATAGTCCTTATTGATGATAAATCAGCTTAAGAAATCACAAAAGTACAAAAAACCTACAAGTTATGTTTCACATAATGCTAAATGTCATGTACAGAAAAGTTGCTTGGATACAGGAACTGACCAACCACAACAAAATAGCGTTCTGTGACGTATTCAGTGATGTGGCGTATTAGGTCCTAGACGGACTAAAATATTTTCTTCATTTTCTTGGCTTACCCGTGCCCAAAAAAATCACGGAAACATATGAGAAGGTTCTTATGCCATACTGTATCATATGCAGTCATAAAAAAATTCATGATACTAGTCCATTGTGTTTATGATTACATTCGTGAAAAAATCGTAAATATAAAATAAGAATAAAATACAAAAGAATTCTGCTCAATGGGGTATTTTCCAACTTGCTAATATTGCCTATTTAATGGCTGAAATGGATTGCTTGTATCTAATTTGTAATGATGCACTGTTTGCTCAATTTTTTTCTGCCCACGTGGAGTAAAGATAGAGTTTGAAAATCATCCCTTTGAAAAGAGCTCATTTAAATCTCTTAAACCTCCCGCCTAAGAAATCAACCAATCAAAAGTCATTTTTATGCCGGATGTAGATAGGATGTGACTATATTAATTTGAATTATGCGTAGATTCAAGGTTGTCACGTTGTTAACATTTTGCCTAGTAGCATACAGAGGATGTAAACTTAATTTTATGTATTATGTTTATTTAGTTTCCCTCTTTCTAATTGAATAAAAGTTCATGTTTGTAGACTATAAATGTTATGCAATTCCATTTTTTGCATTATTATGTAATTGGCAGTTTACTCTGAGAATGTTTCCTGGTTTCTTTCCACAATTTTACTCATCATTCTTTAACAGCCTGTCACTAGTGTCATGCCATACATAACCTCCCCTGGTCTCACGACTGTCACGGTATCTAAATTAACCATGAAATGATGTAAACAAACATCTGTCGATGTCAATACGAAGCGGAGGTTATGTTTGTAGATGGAGAAAAAGGAGGTCAGACGACAAAGTAGAGTCACATTCTAAGGATAGCACCACGAAGGACTTATTACGTCACGCTAAGATTTATTACGTCACAGCTTTGGCGCGAAATTTTATGTTTGAACTTTGGAGGGGATTTTAACCCACTTCGCGTTCACAATAAAACGTAAAAATGTTCGTTACGTGGTTTTTGGGGACGTAACATCAATATTCCGTCATAAAATTTTGTTCGGAAAATACCCCATTGTTGTGACAGCTTTTATCATCGTATTCTTTCTTTGAGCGGTCTTTTACTTACAATGTTTATTGGCTATACAATCAGGTTCCTGACTCATTTAAACGTTTAGAACCTAGGATTTTTAAACTCAAATATAAGAGGTTCTTGCGGGAGTTTTAGAATTGTCTGGCAAATTTCCAAATTAGAATAGCTATCGATGACAAATATTATGTTTTCTCTGCATATACATATATTTGTGTGTATATATGCAAAAATTCCTATTTTCAATTTTTTCCCTCCTTTTATGTAAGTATAGTTATTTCTTTTCGGAAGACTTATGCTCTATTTCTTTGCGTTAGGGCCGAACTAGTTCATTTTTAATGCCTTCGGTCCTTTTTGTAACACTTTTCCTATATGTTAATTATTAACCTCTAATATTTTATGTATGTGTTGCAAATAAATATTATTATTATTATTATAATTATTCAGTTGGAGAGCGCAGAGGGCCTTTAATTTATTGATGAGCCAGGAAGACTAACCATAGATAAAGTCACTTTTTATGAGAAACAATAGCGAATGCACACACCTGGGCATAAATGGGCTGCTACCAATCCTTGGGCTCCATTGGGCAAGGATACCAGACAGCCCCCTTCCTTTGCTAACCTCTCAACTTTACACTGCACACGTTCTCCTCTGTTGTACTGACAAACTCTCCAGTCGTGCTCTTTTCCATAATTTACCAAAACTGACTTATCAATTAAATAGCGACTAAACAGTTCCATAGTAGAATTAACATTACTTTCAAATACTTTGTTCAACTTGGCGGTTAAACGAAGAGTTTTTGATTTGTAATCTATGTTTATTATTTTTGCTAAGATACTTTGGTGTAGCTTGAATTTGACTGTCGATTTTTCGGACATCATATCCTAAAATAAATATATAAATTTATAAAGAAATAATAATGGCTGATTTTTGGAATAGCAGATGGTAATATTTTATATAGGGTGGCCCAGAATAATAAAGGCATTGCTGTGAAACAAGAAAATACATTTACCATAAGCCACCCTCTACAAAACGTTTTCCTGTAACAGTAAGTAAATTTACCTCATTTTTTATCAAAATATTTTCAGTGTAATCCAAAATATGAGGCATAACGTAGATACCAGATTTGGTGTTTTCCACATAGGAACACCTTATTATTTCAGACTTTTTGAGAGCCTTAAAATTCTTCATCTTTATCTTTGCAGTTCTAGTAAACACTAAACCTTCTCTTCTAGACAACATATTGGGGTGTGACCTGTTGTCTATGCATAACAAATCTCTTATTTCTTCTCCTACTGTATATTTCTCTGAAAATAAAAAAGTAATAGTTACAGGAAAACAAAGTTTTCATAGTAACCTATGCGAGCAGCTTACATTAATAGACATTAAATTGTGACTTACTCATGAATACATGGCATAGGTCTAAACTGCAACTCAAATGATTCATATGAACACTGCCCAATAACTTCCCGTTTTTCGAGTGCACGTCAATCTTATCCTTGTATACTTTGCCTACTACTCCACCAACCATTCTACCTATTGGAAGATCTATTGTTTTTTTGAATTCTCCAGGTTGATTCAGGGATAAAATGACTTTGTCTTCTAATACTCCTGCTATCCAAACATTCACAACCTACAAAATCAATAAAACACTATCATAGGTACAGAATTAAGAATGGATACTAAAAAGTAATGGGTTTAAGAGTTCACTAAGAGATATTGTTTGATTTTTGCCAAATAAGTAAAACACTTGGCAGGATGATAAAGACGACAATACTGAAAAGAAATGTGGTTACTGAAAACGGATTACTGATGAATCTACCTTGTGAGGATAATCTAGTGGTGGCCCCTCTGATTATATCACTATAACCAATAAATAGAGTTACATTCATTGATAGAACAAGAATATATATGTTACACTCAATAGCCGAATTCGGGCAATGCCCGAAAAAAATACGCAGAACTAGTTTTGAGCAAGGAATATTTCCCAAACCCGAAATATGAATTTTATACGGCTATTGAACATTACCAAATAGGCAAAACTAGTTTTGCGCAACTTGAAATGCACAGAACTAGTTCTGTGGTACGGAATGACAACCAAAGTGAACATTCGTTATGCATTGTGTGTCAAAACCAGCAAAAACCTATCGTTTAGGTTAGGTTAGGTTTCTTTACCAACGTTCCCCCTAAGTACGAATCGTGAAAACGTAAAAAGAGGTTTGGAAGCACAAGCCAATTTGATGCTCACACAATCAAACATTTAAACCAGCCTCAGTTGGCGATTTATTATTTATTCGTATTCATTAAAATGTATTTAACTTCTCCAACTTTATATTTGAGTCCATCGCTGGCGCTGGTTAAATGGAAGAAGCAGAATTTGTGCTTGTCGTTCAGAAGATATATGGAACTAGTCCTGTGCATTTCAAGTTGCGTAAAACTAGTTATGTGTATTTCAAGATGCGCAAAACTAGTTCTGCCTATTTTGTAATGCTCAATAGCCGTATAAAATTCATATTTCGGGTTTGGGAATATTCCTTGTTCAAAACTAGTTCTGCGTACTTTTTTCGGGCATTGCCCGAATTCGGGTATTGGGCGTAACATATACAAACATCTGGGCTGTCTCAGCAGCAACTTGATTTTCACAGTACAAAATGTTCAGGTACTGAGAACTGGAAATTCGGCACTGATTGATAGTTTCTAGCATGACAGTTCTTTTTCAATTAATATTGGTAGATACTGAGACAGCTAACCAGTATCATACCTTGTTATCACAATTGATGGCGCCAAGGCTTACAAAAACAATGTTGTCACATGCCCTTCTAACAAACTAACGAATCTTCTGCAGGTTCGCAAATTGTATTAAGGCATTGATTAAGGTATTAAGGGGAAGATGGGTCACCAGATGCTAAGATCTCGCGCCTAATTTTTGTTTTTCCTGGACTGTCGCCACCTATATGAGCACAAATGTACCTCTACTGATACAACTTTGATAGTATACCAGAACCATCGACTTTCAAGTCTACAGTACCCTACTTGCTACTATTTAATCCACCATCTATAAACGCTAATTACTCAAATTCACTACAGGTGTCGCCATCGTTGGTGACCATTTCGTGTCTCGTGGTTTTGACAGATCGGCTGTTTAGCCGTACCTGTTTTGTGGCCTGATGGGCAAACAAGCTTTTGTTTATTACCTGTTTTGCATACGATTTCGTTGCACGTTGTACTTTTAAAGTGATTTTTGAGCTATTTTCTTTTAATTTCTGGTGATAATGTCTCGTAGTGAGTATTATTCATCGCTTAGTGGCGACATCAAACGTTCGTTATGATGAAAAAATGAAATTAACGATGGTGTTGATCCCCATGCTCTGAGGATTGATGAACTTTCGGAAGATGTTAGCTTTTTACCAGCAGTGAAAATCGTGGATCTGATGAATTACTTGGTGCTAACGCATAGTTTTTATACTGGATAGCAGATGAAGGCATACAAATTTTTGCAGGCTTTCAAATATTATGAAGCAGGGTATGTCCAACAAACGATGGCAAAAATGATGAACACAAACTGCTATGTTGTCATGGGCAAGGTAAGCTAGTTTGCATATTTAACTGTTTCTTTCACGTGTACTGCTGTAAAATTCACTGTAGATTCTAGTGTATGTGAGATGATTAGCATGTTGATGATTTTTTTATATACCTACCTGCTAAAATACATGTTCACAAGACTTGGTTTCATCATCACTATGTTGAGGAGAGTTGAAAGCTATCATATACAGAATATTGCTTAAAATATTTTAATCTATCAAAAAAAATTGTTTTAGAGATTAGAAAGAACCATCCATCCTGTTTTCGTCCATAAAAGCAAACTAATACCTACTAAAACAGCCCTTATTTTGTTACAGGTTATGCACTCACAAAGAAGAAATGATAAACCACTACAGGTATGGATTATCATACTGTCAGATGGTGCTATATCATGTGCTCATTGCACTTGTATGGCAGGATTAAGTGAAGTTTGCAGCCACATAGCAGCGGTTCTTTTCTTCCTTAAAGCACGTCCTAAAAGTGTCGGCCAACAAGAAAGCTATATTTATACATATTCTAAAAAAAAAGTTGGCATACACAGAGTTGAAGTATCATATTGTTATACATAACAAAATGACAAGAATTTCTGTGACATTAAAAACATTGTTATAGTTTATAGCTACTTCTAATATAATTAGGGACGCTATTGTATGATTTAGCTACATTATATGAGAATCATCTATCAAAAACTGCATTTTTTGTTTAGGCATTGTTAGTTTCACAGAATTCCTAGTAATTGTGAGGATATAATTTACATATATCTAGTATAAACTTATGTGAACAATATAAATGCATTTGGATATGACGTACAGTTGTGTAAAAAATATTGAGACTAATCAAGTGGAATTTGAGATGGACTAACTCTAGCAATACTACGAGTGGTTTCTATCTCTACTGGGTGAAGTTGCGTCTTACCTTTTGTAAATGCTGGAATATGTAAGTGACCTCCTAGAACTTCAACTGAGTCTCTAATTAAAAAACCTTTATCTGCTAATATTATGTCACCAGGTATAATTAAATTTAAAAAGCCACAATTTTTTGTTAGATGCTTGTCACTTGTCCTTCCACCATAACCATCGAAAATGTAATTCCCCCACTTCTCCATGAAATACCTTACAATGGGCTAACATTCACCGTATGTCACTGAGGTACAAATATTATTTAAAGAAGATTCTACAACTTTTTCAAAATATTGTGGATGTCTTATTAAATATTAACTTATTTGTTTGTTAATTATAGTAGGATATTCCAATTTGCAATTTTTTAGTTTATCAATGTAACATGAAATCTCACGTTTTTTAAGTAAATAAGTGTAAATTTTAATAAATAGCTCAAAATTGTACATGGTGAGAATTTTTCGAATTTGAGTTTTTTTTCATTTTTTTGCATTTTCTGAGAAGATTTTCTATAGTAATGTATATTTTTTTTACACCACCAGAAAATAGAGATTTCAACGAACGAAAGGCTCCCAAACTTTTTGAAAAAAGCTGATATTTTGACGCGAGAATTTTTGATTGAAAAATGGGGTGCATTTTTGATCTTAAGGTCAAATAAGGCGAAAAAAATAAATATTTTAAATCAAATAAATTACAGTGTATTTGGGACATAATAGGTAAGTATTCACCAAATTTCGTAAAAAAATATTTTTTTTGAAAAAGATAAAAATAAAGGACCAAAAACTTGGTTTTTTGAATTTTTCACCAAAATTTTGAGGTTATGTGAAAAAATTGATAATACAAGAGTTGTAGATCTTTTTATTACCTACATCTTTGCCATTCAACTTTTTTCCATAGGACTTGTAGTTTTGCCAGAAATCAAGATAAACCATTTTCTACCCTTAAAAGCTCACCCCCTCCCACTTCCCGATCTCGAATCGACCGTAATTTATTTTTCCTTTTATTCTTATCATATTCTCCTCCTTTTCTAATGAGTTTCATCCTCCTGTAATTTTTTTTCACTTTTTATTATTTTTGAAGGCTTCGGCACTGGTCTAAGACAGCTTTTAAAGCAAATGTTGAACTCAGCATGTCAGTCCCGAGATGTATTATCTGTGGTTGTTAAAAATGAAACAAAAATTGTAAAGAAAGATTCAACTGTTTATCATTTAGAATAATAAAATTTTTGAAATGTATCCTGTTTCATTACCTCATCGATACGTTTATGGTTAATTATAATAATAACGTTTAAAATTATGAAGTAATGTGATTATTAAGAACATCATTTAAAATCAAATTTGTTAGCAACATCAGACATGAAATTTGTTTTGAATAAACATAACTATAATATGTGCACAGACAATTACTCTTATGTAAATTATATAGGGATTTTGACATCACTGAATGGTGTTTCACTCATTGCCCTTCGATACAATGAATTATATACTGTTCGGAACAAGCCTTAATACATCGAAGAAATATATATATAACTAGCTGACCCGACAGACGCTGTCCTGCCTTAGCTATGAATATTGAAATTGAACTTAAATCTGCAATAAATAATAATTACCTATCTGAAGAGCATACCGATCATTGAAATACTTTTTGATATCCAACATGTTTTGTTTCGTTTTCGGGCCCACAAATAAATAATGATGATTTTGTCAACACGGAACAGGCTACATGATAATGTGGAAAACATGCATTATCAAGATTGACCCCACAAATGTTCAACGACTGTCCTTGCTATTTAGTTATCGTCATGCAAAGGCAAGCCGTACTGAAAATTGCAACCGCTTAAAGTCGAATGGCATGTTGCTTAAAATCATAGGGATCCGTGGAATCAAGACGTCTTCGCTTTTGTATTCCCCTGTATTTTTAATCAATTTTACGTTTTTCCTCTGAACCTATTTCCGACCCAAATTCAAGTAGAAAAGTTCCCTTAAACATGTGCCTAAAGTCTGGTCTTCAAGATACATGGTGTCAAATTTTGGAAAATATAGAATGTATGCCACTGACCTTAAAAAAAATAAATATTGTTTTTCAGACGAAACAGATGAAAATCCAACTTTTCTGTCTTTTGATGTCTCTCCGTATCCCACTTTGTTTTGGAGGACAAAAACCACTTCATAGCCCGTCGAAAAAGTGGAGCTATGAAATGAAGTGGTTTTTATTTATTTGTTCCAAAACAAAGTGAGATACGAAGCGACATTAATAGAAAAGAAAAGGTATTTTTATCTGTTTAACCTGAAAAACAGCATTTAATTTTTTTAAAGTTGGAGCCGTACATCTTTTTGCTAATATTCTCGTGGGACTACCCCCCGACCCCCGACACGCCACTGGAAAGGATAACTATCTTCTGGTCAGTGGAGACTTAGATTCTTAATGCAGTGAAAGACTACAGATTAAAAAAACGGCTCATTAATGTTTAAGTCATTGATAAAAAAACAATTTCATTTCCAATCTTTCACACCCTGTATCTTGAAATCCAGAATCTTCAAGCTACATGTCGATCCATTGTTTATGCAGGGTGACTTCACATTATTATGGACATTCAGATAGGGACATGAAGCCTTAATATGCTCAATTTTCAAGATACAGGGTATCAATGTTTCCTTTTATTTTGGTTTTCTCTCAATTATCCCGCAATAAAATGGCACAACGTATCTAAAATTATGTATCGGGAATTCAACCACGGTTTTGCTAACATGAATCAAGGCGTCACCTACGGCACATCGAACTCTTTTAAATTAAGGAAACTTTTTTCCGTTTTGGAGCATCAACCTGAATATTAAAAACATCGTTTCCCCAATATGTGTTACGAAAAAAAGGTATACTTTGTTTAAGTCCCTAGTGTTGAAATTTGAGAACACTTCGTAAATGGTATTTAAAACTATGAGCTTAAGCCTGATATTCATTCATGCGGAAATACCGACAATTCTTTTGATCGCAATTTACAATTCAGTCGCATTGAAAATTTCAATGAAGATTATCTCGAAAACAGTTACCTCTAGAGACTCAAACAAATCATACCTTTTTCATGTAAAACATATTGAGGATTTTTTTGATACATTGATGCAGCAAACCGGAAAAAAGGTTTGATAATTTAAATCCATTCAATGTTCCTTGGGTGGCGTCCTCTATTCATGATAGCAAAACGATGGTTGAATTTGGATTTTTCACCTTAAAGAACCCCCGATACGTAATTTTATATCGTTGTGCCATTTTATTGCGAAAGAATTGAGAAAAAACGAAAATAAAAGAAAACATTTTGACACCCTGTATCTTGAAAACGAAGCATTGTAAGGCTTCATGTTCCTATCTCAACTTTCATAGAAATGTGGGGTCTATCACCTGTCAAGCGTTGTCCGTCGATTATACGGACATCCTGTATGAGTTTTTTTTATTTGAATTTGAGTCATAAATATGCCTTTGAAATTACGGTCTATCAATAAGTAACACTCTGTATACGCATTTGTCATTATTTATACGACGCACAATTGACGTTTAAACATCTAACACCTAACCGGTATTTTTGACAGCAACGTCATACATGACAACAATAACAAACAAATCACTAACACTACACACCCTTCGTAGTTGTCACGTTTTCTCACATTTTTTCAAATTTTCTAATGTTCTGAATAATTTGCCTTAGATTTCTTCCCGTAAGAACCTTCTACGAAGTAATAGCAAACTTATAAAAAAAAGATGGATGAAATTGGTAAAGCCGTTCTCCCGTGATGCCGTGACCAAGGGAAAAAGGGACTCATTTTTATATATAGAGATAAATACATAGGAAAATATAACTAATAGTTTTTCATTCAATAATCCTTTAGCTTCTGGTGTGTGCAACAATCAATGGTGCAACTTAACAACCATCCAATGAGTGTTTTTGAGATAGTCACCCTGTTTGATAAGATACAAATTAATCACACTATGTTAAGCAAAGTGCCATTTGAAATACATATTTTCACCTCTCTGTAGCTAGACACCATTTCATGTTACATATTTGGAAAAAAAGCATGAATGTGGGTATAAGCATTGATTAAGGTATTAATCAATACGATTAATACCTTAATCAATGCTTGAACTCTTGACTCTTGACCACAAAAATAGGTCTTACCATTGATTAAGGTATTAAGGTCGCTAAAATCTCAATTTGATTTCCGAGCAAAACGATGACATCCATGTCCTCGGAAATGTAATAACGGAACACAGATTTTTGTTGAGTTTGATGTTGAGTGAATACTGAAACGCTACAGAGCATGGTACAGAGCAAATCGGGGTCTTTGATGGGATTTTGGAACGTAGTAACAGTAACGTAGGACGACAATATAGGTGCTTTCCTTTTACATCTGCACTAACTCAGATCACTTAAAAATCAGATGGCTCAGCTCAGTTGGAAACCTCAGATGCTCAGATGAGTTAAAGGAACGTGTTTGTGCAGTTAAATGTCAATCCTCGAAATTTTGTAATATGCTATGGTTCTATAATCTGTCGATCCTTTCCGTAACCTATTTTTTTACGTTTTCCTTAGCTCAACATACACTATCGACTATCCATACACCACAAAACCCGCTAAAATTCAAACTTACAAAAAATTCTAACCTCATTTATTGATTTATTTGACATCTAAATGATCTGAATGACAACTGATCTACCTTTCGATCTTGTGCAGATGGGCTTAAGTGGGGGTAAAATATCTCACTTTAGACTCAGATTCAGAAGACAAAAGGAACGTACATCGAAATGAGTCATGACGTCACAAGTGAGATTTATCAGATAAATCAGGTAAAAGGAAAGCGCCTTATAACTTTGTGATAGCAGGTGACAGAAAGGCTCTGCTTCTGCTTCAAATGTCTGGTAGACATGAAAGAACTGACGGTCTCTATTTTCTCTATTTCTTCTCGAAACTAAACATAGCCAACTACGCACATGTAGGGCGATACGTGCTCGCTATTCGGCGAGCAAGGTTGAAAAAACGGCGAACATTGATATTCGGCAAATACCCGCATATGCGGCGCCGGCTTTAGGCGAATAAAGAGAGAAAATGCCATTGCTTTGTGTCACTGAGCTCTTATTAATTCCCTGCCGGTGACGTCACGACCTGGGCGAGAAGTGTATGGATTCAAAAAATTCAATATTTAGAGCAATTTTTTTTGGTTATAAATATAATAGAAAAATTTTGTAAAATTATTTATGGCATCTACGTGGTGTCAGGGTTCGTTTAAGCCAATAAACCAAGAATATGGTATAGGCCCATTACAGCTATTACAAAAAGTGATCAATTACACTTGATCTGTTTACCTATATCACTGAATAACGTGTAATCAATATCTGCAGCTACCGTTTCAGAAACATGAAATTTGTCATTTAAGTTTTTTTAATATCTGCAACGGTTTAGCTGTAGAATGTAATATCGGCAAATATGGTTGCGGTGGGTCTCAAAGGGTTTTCGAGAGCTTGTGTAAAAAGTGCGGTCGACCACCGGTCCACGCTCCTTCAAAAATCGCCGCCGAGATGGTCCCGGCCGAGACCGCTGTTGCCATTTCGTACGACAAATTTTTACCTACGGCGGTATTAGGCCGGCCAGACGTCGGACTTGATCAGCTGATGATCTAGCCTCTTAAAAGAAAGATTCAACAATAAGCGATGCAAATCCTTGATTGAAATGACGTTAATCATGACTAATCATTTTGAACAATCTATCATCTCTTTTAAAGTCTGCTCAATATCCATGTATATATTATAATGTTTATTGTACTCTATTTTCTTGTACGTATGCATACCATATGATTAACGTAAATATGTCAATGACCATATTCAATTATTTAGATAATGAAAAATCCCTCTTATTGTTAAAATCTGTTGGTCCCCAAAAAACCTGGCAATACGGCAACACAGACAATCTTCCCCAAACTGAAATTTCAAGGTCGTCGTAGAGAGCCAGTTTTTTATCGTCCGTGACCTCAAACGTCTAGATCCCAAATCAGCTGATGTTAGGCAAACATTGCTTCTGGCTTGTTTGCTGTATACCGTATAGGGCCATGGAAAATTGAGGACTTTATATTTGTTTTTTACAGTTTTTTGGACACTTTTACTATAATTGTTGTTGTGTTATGTTCCAAGGAACCTTTTTTGGCAGGTAAGCAGCTATGTCAATTAAAATGATGTAATTTATGAGATAATGCATGATGAAAACTTGAATGCATATTGAAAACAGCTAAGAAAAAAATGTTTATTCGCAAATTACAGTTATCTCATTCATTAGCGTGACAGGTGTTATAGCATTTTATAGTCATACTGCATCCTTGTCACTCAATCTTTACCAGATCAAGAAAATAAATCGAGCTGTGTCAGTTTTATTTTGTATTTAACAAGGTGCATAATAGCATTGATTAACGTATAGAACACGTTAATGAATGATAATAGGTATATTATGAATAGCTGTCACAGTAGTAATCATTATTTAAAATATTAGAATGAAAGTTCTTACTTGCACTTCGTTTAATGCATTTTCATCATTTAGCTTTCTTCTATTTTTTATGTTTGTTAAAAATATGATTTATTTCAGGATGTCAGATGGAAGTGAATAACTAGTTTAAGGAACTGGGCAAAACCTGAAGCATCTTTAAGTTTATAGGCATAAACTCAATAGTATCAATAATATTGGCCCATATTGTGTGACTGAGAACTGCAGCAGGACATCACTGAATGGTGTTTCACTTATCGCCCTTCGATACACTGAATTATATACTGTTCGGAACAAGCCCTAATACATCGAAGAAATATATATATAATAAATACATAGGAAAATATAACTAATAGTTTTTTATTCAAGTAATAATCCTTTAGCTTCTGGTGTGTGCAACTTAACAATCACCCAATGAGTGTTTTTTAGATAGTCACCCTGTTTGATAAATGATAAGATACAAATTAATCAAAGTGCCATTTGAAATACATATTTTCACATTGCTGTAGCTATACACCATTTCATGTTACATTTGGGAAAAAGTATGAATGTGGGTATAAGCCCCTAAACAGGGCTGTATATAAGGGGAGGGGGGTTTGGGGGGTTCAAACCCCCCCTCCATGAGTATTCCCATGAACGGTATAACTACTAAAATAATACAAAGTAACAATAATCAAGGATGCTTTCTCCAAGCCTAGTGATTTATTATACTACTAACCAATCCCTCAGTACTCATAACACATTAGCAGCGATACAATCTATACAGACTTTAAGCAAATTAAGACATTACATATTCTTTTATACATGAACCTCCCTAAAATCACCATGAACCCCCTCCATGGTCATCGCCTAGCTACAGCCCTGCGCCTAAATATGTTAACAGTGGTATAAGCATTGTATAAGCTAATGATATTGTGAAATATTTTCAATTTGATTATGTGAGAAGCATACCCTGTAATAATAAATACATAATTCATTTTTCTTCACCATTTATTAAAAAATATATGGATAGATAACATGAGCATTTATTGGTGCTGTTAGTATACACAGTATGTGAAATATACCAGGATCTACTTTCTAGAAAGTCAGCACACTCTTCGCCTCCTGGTATCGGTCTGCCTCTTCTGTCTCGAATGCTTGGGAAGCAGAAGAATAATGACAAAAAGGAAGCATTTTGAAATAGTGTGCCTATTATTTGAATAGAAAAGTGAATAGTACCTATTTTTTTTGGTGCATATTTACATAATTAATATTCTTGTTCCAGTAACTCAACTTTTAGGTTATATCAAAAGATTAATGTTTTAATTGATCCATTCCTTGAACTTGCCTATATGTACATAGACAACTAGCAACTATTACCTACGGATGGACGTTTTTGCTACTGTAACATAATCCACCAAAGGTTAGCCACTACAACTTCACTACTTCTATATACTTCTCTATAAAATTTCACGTAAAGAAATGCATTATTTTGGAGTATCAAGTGACAAAGATGCAGTATGACTATAACAACTGTCGCTCTAGTGAATGTGATAATTGTAATTTGCGAATAATCGTTTTTTTTCTTTGCTGTTTTCAATATGCATTCAAGTTTTCATCATGCATTATCTCATGAATGACATCATTTTAATTGACAGATGTGCTTACCCGACAAAAAAGATTCCTTAAAAAACACATCACAACAACAATTATGGTGAAAATGACCAACAGATGACCAAGAAATTGTAAAAAAACACAAATTCAGGTGCTCAATTTTTTTCCTGGCGTTATACGGACAACAAAAGTTAAGCTAAATTCAGATGCACAAGACATCCGACGGTACGAAACTGTTCCTATTGGTTGAAATATGTTGGTTTGACATCATTTTGAATATTTCAACCAATAGGAACAGTTTCGTGCCGTCGTATTGTCGGATGTCGTATGCATCTGAATTAAGCTTTAGATGTTATCTCTGGACAACAATGTCAACAAGCGACGTTTGATGTTTGCCACAAACCCACAAAACACAGATGTTTGCGAATATCAGCTGTCAACTTATCCTTTTCGTTTCGGATCCGAATGTTATGTCAGTGGCAATTCAAGGTCGTATTTTTATAGCTGGATGCCCCAAGCTCCATCTATTGGTCATATTTATAAAGGATTCAGGATTTTGCGAAATTTATTTCAGAGGGCGCCAGGTGACGGTGGGCGCTAAAGGATGAAAGAGTGAGTGAGATAGAACTAGAGTGAGTGAGATAGACTGCGAGCGCGCGATCTTAGCATCTGGTGACCCATCTTCCCCTTAATACCTTAATCAATGATTAAGGTCAGTGTATGCATAAGCTGTGAATGAGTCTCTAATCAACCATGTAGTGCCCCAAATCGCTTAGATACCTGGATGCAGTTGGTGCCATATCAATTCCGGTATATTTTTACTGTTCTCTATGAATCACCAACCTTCGTCAAGAGGTGTGGTTTGTACAGCAAACTCTAAATAGGGGTGAGCCACAATAGACCGATTAGGGTCGCAGTGGAAGGAGGCATAATTGCCCCACTCACATTCAACCTAACTTAACCTAATCACGAACCTGTCCATAGTAAAAATATGCAGCTGGATTGCAATCCTCAGAGTCACTGTCACTTTGCAGATACTTCTTCCCCATCCACCCTTTCACATCTCCATAAAACGCTACCAGAACTCCTGCTGAACTTGTCTTGACTACTACACCAGGGTACTGTTCACCTCTTTTTGCTTGTTCCAAGGATATGAGGCACTTGTCACTTTCCACCTGGCTTGGTTTTAGAGTGAATAGTATGTTGCTATCACTAGTAATCTTTAGAACCCTGGCATTAACCTTCTGTCCTTCTTTGTACTTTTTCTTCATATTATCACTATATTCAGCATTTGACAGATAAACATTAGGAACAAACCCTGTAACATGTCCAGCTGATACCACCAATCCCTCAGGTTTTACAGTAATAATCTTAACATTTAGTAGTTCGCCAATCTTTACATCTTGCACAGTAAAAGTTTTTTCTTTAATTAAAGCTTGCTCCAAGGTGCAGATGTACATTCTTGCAATACGGTTATAATCCAAAATCCTACACTTGTGTTTACTACCTGTAATTTGTAGAACTTGTTAAAGATCTATAATTATATTAAATGATTCTTTATTAAGCTCTTTGATGCATATATGCATGTTAAAAAAACATATGTGACATGAACTAATAACATAAACCCACCATGAACAAAGGTTATAGTTCTTTTGCAATTCATTTTTGAAATAAAATAATATTTTTTGAGTCTGTAATTGTTTGGTCCAAGTTATAAAGATTGATTATTTTTGAAAAATGGATGAATTCTTATATGACTTCACTTATTCATCAAACTTCTTTTTTAACATTACATTATCTCTGAATTTATCATTTCTTACTTAACAGTATTCACCAAGGAAAAAGAGTTGTTTCAAAAAATGTTAGATCCAGTACTTAGAAAACTATGTAATTATTGCCTTCATTTTACAATCAATACAAAATTAATGTCAACCATTCAATATCTATGAAATTCTGGAGGGATTAACACTTATCATAGCATGCTTGTAATTGTTACTACCTGGATAATATTTAGCTTTTATAGTTTCACTGATGTCTATGTTTGCCTTTTTTGGCAATGAATTTACAAGTCTTTTGTTTGTTACAAAGCCTTTTTCATCATTTGGCAATTTAAGAAACACTCCATTTTGAGCTTTGGTTGACACCTGCAATGAAAAAATATTAATTATTATAAAAAAATTAAATCTATATTTTTGAATGCCTAGAGCCAAGAATAATATTGTGAATGTTACAAAGAAAATATATTTTCCTAGGTGTACCTCTATAGTTAACACTTCCCCTACAGCATACTTGGGATCTGGAACACTTTCCGTATTTCTCATGGTGAGATAAGTAACTTTTAATGTTGGTTCTACATACAGCACATATCCAGTTACCAACTTTCCTTCATGATAATCTATAGGTGTCTTTTTCATAGAATCAAGCTGTGTTTCATCTATGTAACCAAAATAATCCTCAAGAAACTTGCATTGTAGTCCTTTACTGTTAACCTTAAAGATTATATGTATCAGTTAAAAATTATAACTGGCAAAACTAAATATACTAGACAACCTACTTTTGTAAAACTAGTACTGTTCCAATGATCTGTTTTCTTTTTGATTATTGTCTATAGTATAGTAAATGAAGTCACCTCTGGTGTAGGCTAGACTTGTAGAAGCAATAATACAAATTTCAGTAAATTCTGTGAATATGGAACTCAGGGCCATTGCAAGGTGTACAGATTGGAACACAGGCAAAAACCTTTAGTTTTTTATATATGGAACATTCTTTATTGCCATCAAAAAATATTCTTCAGAAAATAAGCATCTAATATTAAATTAAATTTTGTTGTGTATCATATTCATTAATAATTTTCATTAATTTCATGTTGATACTATACCTTTTCGATCATCACATCAACTTTCATTCCAGGTATTAAATCATTAATACCATCTATTTCTTCAATTTTATTGGCATCAATGTGCTGCTGTTTTGCACTCAATCTTAATGTTGTTGCTACACTTGTTGATTCACCTTTATGGATTGCACACCACAAGGGCTGACCAATACCTATTTCAAGTTATGATATTATTTGGTACCTAATACTTTATTAAAAACAAAAAAATTAAGTCAAGTTGATTGACTTAGTACTTCCCACACATTACGGTGATACCAGTTTATTATTTTCCTATAGCATGAAGCTATAGAGTGAGATCCCCTTGTAACCAAACACCCCAAATCATCGTTCATCTGCCAACGAAAAAAATTGTTATTCCGCCAGGTCTTTCTTTCACAGGTCAATCTACAGCCTATTATAGATACAACAAATTTTCCTCTTTTACAGCCCCCTGCCCCCCAATCACCCCAATTTCACCCCCACAAAAGAAAATGTATAAACTGATCAAGTACCCCTAAAACGCCTAAAAACGAGAAGCTAGAGCTGTTTTTATATTTTTAGTTTTTTTATTGTTCCTGCGCCGCCACTCATACGATTTATAAAAACTACACGACGTTTTACGTCCTTGCCACGAGAATAATACTGTGTCGAAATTTAATTAAAACTAATTCAATAGTTTCCACATTACACAATACAGAACGATCTAAGGCTATACTCAAATGTTTATACCTGAAAATTCCAAGTCTCCGGGTTCTAAGCGAGGAAATGTTCGGATGGACCTAAAAAAGTGTATTATGCCGCTGGGTCTTTCTTTCGCAGGTCAGTGGACAGCTTAATATGAATACAAATTTTTCAGTTTTTCAAGACCCCGCCCCCGAACCACCCCAATTCAACTCTCACCAAAAAAAAGTAGAAAATGATCAAGAACTCCTAAGACGCCTAAAAACGAAATTTGAGCTGTTTTATATTTTTAGTTTTCTTTTATTATTGCTGCGCCGCCACTGACACGATTTCTAAAAATCATAAACGTTTTCCACCCTCGCCATGGTAGTAAAAAGAATAAAAATTTCATTAAAATCATTCTAATAGTTTCCACGATACAGAACGATCAAAAGCAATAAACGTAGTTATACACATCAGAAAATGAGTCCTTGCTTTCGTAATAGGCAAGGCAATGTTCGGACGGACCTAAAAAAGTATATTATTACGCTAGCTTTCTCTTTCACAGCTCTTGGACAGCCTAATATGAATACAATAAATTTTTCAGCTTTACAACCCCCCACCCCCCAACCAACCCAATTTCACCCCCACCCAAGAAAAAGTAGAAAATAATCAGGAACCCCTAAAACACCTAAAAACGAAGTTTGAGGAATATTTGAAATTTTGCTAATTACTCTGCCGCCAAGGGCGTACCCAGGATTTCAGTTAGGGGGGGGCAGGGGGCTGCTTAGTGCTTATACCTGTTTCGAAAATTGACTTTTATTCATTAACTTTTATGATGACACAAAACAAATATTATAAGTACATAATAATTATACTATACATTATGTATAATATATAATATTATATATGTTTATTTTAATTTAACAGTAATCTTCTCGGATTTGCCGAAAATTTGTCTATGACAATCTTTTCAATAAACTCACTGTTGTCTTTTAAATAATTGCGATGTACGCTCATCAGACATAAACCCGTAAGCCTTTCTTCACCCATGGTGCTTCTTAGCCACGTTTTAACTCTTCGCAGCGTACTGAAGGACCGTTCTACGGTCGCCGTGGTGCATGGGATAGTGCTTAAAATAATTAATGCCTTTCTGACAGCAGGGTAAAAAATGTTCGCTTCTTTGAACAGATCAACTACTTCTATGTCCTTTAATTGATCATCTGATAAAGCCTTCGTCACCCATAAATTATGCCAAAGGTTCAGTTCCCCGGTGATATCCAGGTTATAAAATTCTTGGAATGATTCTGCGTTTTTGTGTAGGTCTGCAATGCTGGTTTTTGTCATATACAAGGAATGTAGCCTGCTTAAAGCAAACGCCGGAGTATTTTCTTGGGAGAATCGAATATTCAATGATGAAATGAGTGAATCAATGTATGGTATTATCAGGGAACGCCGCCAATATTCGTTATCATTGTCTGATGGCGGATTACTTCTATGTGTTTGCTTATGAGCAAGACGTGGAACCGAAATTTCTATGTTCAAATCCATTGCAACAGCTCGTGCTTTTTGAAGTATTTCATTACTTATTCTATCAGGAAACTCGCGGTCATTTCTGAGAATGTCCTTGATATTTTTAATGTGTTTTCCTACCGAGATCATGTCGATCGATTTAGCTTGCAGTGCGTTAACTACTGGTTCTATAACTGCTGAATATTTGGCTATTGTTTGTAGAGAAACAATAAACACTGGTTTTGTAACGGCTGAATGCAACTGATATGCAGATTTTCTGGTGGCATAATTTCCCTCTACAGATAACGTTTCTAGAGATTTCACGAGCTCTGAAAAATGTTGAGAAAACTTTCTGATTGATTTATATTTTTCGGACCATCTCGTCTCACATAATCGTGATAGGTTTGGAGCGTAGTTTCGACGTGTAGTCGATTCTCTGAAAAACGTTATAACATCCTTTACAGTGGCGACAGTATTTCTAATTTCTGGCACTGCGTTCGCATCATTCACAACAAGGTTGAGTTTGTGACTTGAGCAATGAAAATATAAAGCACGAGGATATTTTTTTCTCAAAATGGCTTGTACGCCACCCTCTTTTCCTGCCATTGTAGAACAGCCATCGAATCCAAACCCTACGCAATCTTCTTTGGAGAGGTTAGAACTAATTAAGAAATTGTCAATTGCTTCGGCGATTGCGGAAGCATTTTGTGCTGTTAGTTCAACGAACCCTACAAATTCTTCTCTGATTTTACTTTTGCTTTCGTCGTAGAACCGCACGCCTATTGACAGCTGTTCTTTCCCAGATACGTCTGCTGTTTCATCAGCTAAGATTGAGTAAGCCATGGTCTTCCGAACCTCACTAATTACATTCTCCTGAATAACTTCGCCACATAAATTTATTAGTTCGTTTTGTATTCTTGGCGAAGTATAAATTGCATTTCGACGGCACTTTTCAAAGTGACTCTTTAATTTGTTGTCCCCTGAATCGATTCTCAACTTCAATAAATCTAATAAAACACCCTCATCTGCTTGTTTGCCCCTAAGAGGCATATCATGTGTACCGCAAAATACTATACAAGAAATAATTGATGACAATATTTGTCTGTTTTCATCGATTGCTTTTTGGTGTCCACTTTGCAGTTGGATGTCTACAGGAACATTTTCAAGAAAATTTTTTGCAGCATTTGTCGCCGTTTGGTGAAGGTTGGTCGTTGCATGCTTTCGGCAGTCTTCATGCATATTTTTGAACTTTAAATATGGCCTGACCATAAACGATCCCAAAATTCCTCTCACAGTGCTAATGGGCGGAGGAAACAAAACACAATACTTACAAAGAGCACCTTTTAGTCGCTTGGAATATACTAGCCATGGTGAATATTGATCCAACCAAGCATGATTAAATTTTCTTTTTAAATGGCTTGCATCACTTTCAAAATCGTAATTTCTGGGCGGGATCCAAGGATTTTGTAACAACTCCCTCTTCTTTTCCGTCGATAGCTGGGTAGCCAATCCAACATAACGACCCAGATCATTTTCATGACAGCCATCGTCCACTATAATTTCAGGATCGACGTTGACGTCATAAGTTTGTTGGGATGTCGATGGAGAAGAATAGTCGGCAACAGATATATTAAGAGGTTCTACTGAAGAATTTGACGCTTGTCCAATGTTAGCATGCAATGATATTGGCATTACATGAGTGGTTTTATCATGGTTGTCATTTTCATCGCTTCCACTGCTACTTTCCCGACCTTTTTTTCTTTTTTCGCGTGGCCTCCCTAAAAAATGGATACACAGAATTACCCTTACAGTGTTTAGGCGGGTTGCATAGGACGAAAATCAAAGATCAAGTTTCACATTCTCTTGCATATGGTTTGAACGCCAAATAATCAAAACTAGGTAAGTAATTTGAAATAATACACTTGTTGTGACGTTAGAGAAAAGGGATTTTGTTGTCGGTATGATCTTATTAATAAATCCAAAATATTGCAAGGATCTTTCTTTTATGTTTTTTTTTTTAACTTTTTTATCACAAAATATTCACAAATGTTATTTTAGCTATTATAACAAAACCACGTGTTGTAATTAATAAATTTAAATATTGTAAGTAATGCCTAAGATATACACTTACAAGAGAGTCATAGCCCCCCTTAAACAAATCAAATAATCATATTAAGTATGTACTTAAGTGTTTTGTTTTGACTCACCTCTTTCAAAGAATTTCCTGATATCCATTTGACGGAGTAATATTTCCAGTTGTTGCGCAGTAAACGTAAATCTCGTGTCTCCGCAACGAAACTATAAGACACTATCTATGGCGTATGAAATATTCGCTCGTATTCCACTCCGAACTGAATTGTATTCGAACTAAATTCACGTGCTCTGCCTTACGTTCCGCTTATATATTGAAAATATTCTCGCTCCCGAAATATGTAGAAAATACTCGAGCTCGACTCTATTTCCATCCTTGTCTTATAATACATGCTATCACTGTCTTTTCTTTCCGGAATAGTCCATGCTAGAATATTCTTCGTGGTATTGCTATTCAATACTAGATGTCTCTATTGACCGTATACAGTATACATTGAGCCTATTTCTTTTTACTGGAAAAAGTACTGCCGTCCGAAACTAGATGGCGTTAGATGTTATTTTCTTCCAATTATATTCAGCTTTAATCCTATATGGCTCTGATTGTCTCGTCGGAAGCGGAAACTACGAGATACCACGGTTTTGTGGGAGATTTAAATTATATTGCATCGCTAACAGTATACTAGAGTCTGTCTAGTGAGTCGCGGCACAGAAATAACCGCGGCAAATTTAAAAATAATTTAGTTGTAAGCACTGAATAGAATATGCTATGAAATTTGAGTTTGATACTTTCACTATTTTATTTTATGAACACTAAGAATCTTAAACTAAATCTGTACAGATATATACTACTTAAAATAATATGCAACATATTGAATATTATTTTATTTTAGCATAGCATTGAAAACAAAAATTATATAATAAAACCAAACTTGCATCAAAACCGTACTTAATTTTTATTTATTCTGTCTCGTAATCAAAATCAGATTCTAGAAATTAAATTATCGACTATAAATCATTACTGACACTTTCATTTGTTAGTGATAACTAACAAATAATAAAAACGAAATAAAGAAATAAATAAAGTGTATCAAAACTTGATCAAAACATTTTGCGTTTCGTTTGACGGCGGCTGAAGGTCGCCATATAAAATATTCTAATAAATACGTTGTGACACGACCGACACGACTCACTATACAGACTCTATATCGAATGTTGTAGAATATTTAACTATAGAAAATAAAGAACAAATCTGGCTGAAAAGATATTTTGTTTCCAACACTTCATTTTGCGCAGAGTAGGTAACACGTTTTTAATTTTTATTTGCCAAAAAAAATTACATTTATTTAATCTTCTAGGGGGGGGCAGCTGCCCCCCCCTGCCCCTACCTGGGTACGCCCTTGTCTGCCGCCCATGCACCGGTTTTCAAAATTGTAGGAACATTACCTACTACGACCCCACAGCATGTCGCTTCCCAAATTTCATTACAATCCATGTGGCGGGTACTGACATTAGGAGGCTAGAAAAACGCCAACAGACAGACAGACCGACGCAAATGAGTGACGTGGATTTTCATTATGTAGACATCATAAAATACCCGAAAAGCGTATTATTTCAAAATCGAAAATTTTCGCGATTACGATACTCCCCTCACCTATCTGTGTGGGAAGTAAAAGGATCGCATTGAAGCTATGAATGCCAAGTTCATGGTAGTCGCAGTTGGGACTTGGCTATGCATACACTGTGCTGTGCAGTGTACACATCTACACTTAACTGAAGCCACAAGTGTTGTTGATGCTAGTATACTACTGGCAAGTGAAATCTGAACACCTAGAGAAAAAAGGATATTTGCATTGCAAATTTGTACACGGCTTGGGAGTACCATCTCTAGTAGACATGTAACACTTTTTGTTCATTCAGATGCTATTTAGCTACATAGCACCTCTAAAAAACTCTAGATGTGTAAAAACAAAGCATGGTTTTTTATAGATTCAAAAACGATGATATCTGTTGCAAATGCGGCGAGAGTCTAGTTGGCTCTGTGGAGACGCCCCCTAGAAGACGACAGGCTCCAGTTTACACAGTTAAGCCCCTTTGAACGGGGTCGGATTATAGACTAACGAGAACGTGGTGCTCCTTTCAGAGCTATTGCTGTAACCATGGGGCATGCGTGGCTATAGCTGTAGCAGCATGGTGTGCATGGATTGCAGAAGGGCAAATGCAGTGAGCTAGAGGTTCTGAAGCATGCAGAAGAACTACAGACTGGCAAGATCGTCATCTATTACTACTGGCTCTTCGAGAATGCAATCCACTCCAGAGCTGTTCCTGACACTTCATATGCAGCTATAGGGAGGCCCATTCGAATCCGCACAGTGTGCCACAGATTGAGTGAAATGGGCTTAGGATCATATTGTCCGCATCTAGTGCTTCCACTGACTGCAACTCATCGTCGCCAACGGTTAGATTGGTGCCAAGAACACAGACAATGACATGCTGAGTGGTATCAGATGGGCCTTCTCCGACGAGTCCAGGTTTTGTCTGGAGGCACATGATGGACGTTAACGCGTAAGACAACGTGATCTCCAGTATGCTGTTGAGCGCCATTTACAGCGTTCTATTGGTTTGATGGTTTGGGGTGCCATTGTATTCAACACCAAGTCACCTTTACTTGTGATTTGTGGCACAATGACTGCACAACGTTATGTGAATGAGGTGTTAGAACTAATTGCCGTTGCATATGTCCGAGGCCTTAAAGAGGGTTTCTTCCAGCAAGATAATGAATGTCCTCATATTGCAAGGGTATCGATGAGGTTCCTACAGGAAGCTGAGGTCAGGGTACTTCCCCGGACCACGCTGGATGAACTGGAACATGCTGGGAGGGCAGCTTGGGAAGCTGTACCTCTAGAGTTTATCAACAACCAGATTACGAGCGTGCCGCGTAGGCTAGAGGAGTTCATTTGTCAACATGGAGGGCCCACCCATTATTGATCTGTTGTATTTTTTCATAAACTAATTACGGCACATGAGTTCATTTATTATTGTATTTAGTCCTACCGCATTTCATCAACCGCAACACTTTTTTTTTTCAGTGTTTGGATTTCACTTGCGAGTAGTATATATTTTTTGATTTAATGTAAGGTGGAAAGTTATGTCCTTCATGCTTCTAGCAATCTTGACATGATTAGTAATACACAAACTAGCAGAAAATGAATTGCAGTAGGCACTGCCTTGAGGATATACATATTGTGGATATTTGATGAGGTTCAACATGTTTTCTTCTAAGAAAACTGTATTATGGAAGTACCTACTTAACTATTTACTAAAAGTATCATCATTGATTAACATATTTAAATATGTTAATCAATGGTATCATATTAAGAAATGAGTAAAACCTACTGAGTGTCTTTTCTGGATCCACATTTTTATTGGGTAAAAACGCTCTGCAATTCTTCACACCTAAATTCATCTCATACCCATGATCCAATTGGGACTGCACACATGCCCAAACAAGCATTCCCTTCTTAAATGATGTATGCCTCCTATCACTATTGATGTCTCTAGGATTTATTGAACACTCAACATGGACTTTATTTTCACTGTGCTCTATTTTTAATACCTTTACCACCAAAAATTGCCCCACTTTGAAAGTTTTTTTCAGAATTGTATCACTCTAAAACAATAAATATGCATTTATGAAAACAAGGTACCTAGGTAAGAGCTTCAGGTTATACTGCAGATAGTCACAGCTATTTATTTGAGGCACTTGATCTATGTCCTACAAACAATTCTAGAAAATATACACCTTCACAAGTTAGCTACAATTTTGCCCCTTCTTGTTTCAATTCATGTTACCCCTCATATAGCAACTCAACAAATAAATGAGCATACTGGGTACAGGGTGTATCAACGATGTGTGGGTGAACGATTACTGAATCCCTGTTTGAGACAGAAAAAATGTCTCAAATAAAAAATTTATAGGGCAATAAAATCTATGTTCCAAAAATATTTACCATTATACAGGGTGTCCAATAAATGTGTGACATAAAAGTTATTTTTTTTAAATAGAACCACTATATGTTATTGCATATTTGGATTCCTTGGCCAATTTTAGTGTGACTTTATGTATCAGACATGATACTTAAAACGAACCGTTTAGGCACAAATCAACATTTTTGATATATTATATAAGCAGATGTTAGAAAAAAAATGAATATCACACATTGCTAGACAGTTGTTTTCCTCCATCTGAATAACCTTTTGTTTATTTTTCATGGTCTGTTGGGTTGCTTACAGCTAGACAAATTTGAGAAAAACCAATTTGACTGAAATCTTGAAATAAAATGGAAACTACAAGAGATTAATATCGTCAATCCCTTGTCATTAGAAAGGCTATCAGATCTTACATCTAAGCATACAAAAAAAAATAGGCATTCTCATTTAAAAAAATTAAGTTACCTGTGATTGAAGTTTTCTTAATTAATCTATAGAATTCACCAAGTACAAAAAGAATTCAAATTTGATAGTACTACTTAAGCGAACCAATTTCATGCTTAGTCACAGACTTCTAAGTTTTATAGATGCTGCAATATTCCATTTTTTCTAACAACTGTTTATATAAAAAATTGTGATTGGTGCCTAAATGGTTCTTTTTATGTGTCATGTATGATACATAACATCACACTAAAATCGACCAGGGAATCCAAATATGCAATAATATTCAGCGGCCTCTACTTAAAAAAATACAACTTTGAGAAGTCACACATTTATTGGACACTCGGTATAATAGCAAATATTTTTAGAACTTAGATTTTATTGCTCTCTATCTCTCTCTTTTATCTCAAATAGGGAAGCAGTTATCGTTCACCCACACATTGTTGATATACCTTATACATTTACACATTTATTTAGAATAAATCTGTTCTCAAGGCCTATAAAGTTGTTAAAATTATTAAAAATAATAATAATAAATGTATGGTACCATAATAGTTATACATACATATAAATATAGTGAAGTCTAGCCTCACACAATTCTACTTAAACATGCCATTTCTATATGACATGATGTTTGTTAAAATATTTAGAGATGATTACATTTGCTCCTATTTTTCATGTAGTCAAGTAAATTATTACCTCTTCATCATTTTCTTCCAGTACTTTGTTAAGATATTTTGTGAAAGGATCTGAAATATTTGTTACTTTTACATAGCCAAAGGTAATACCTGGCAATTCTACTTCTAATGAAAATGTGGTAATATGTCTCACACAGCCTAGGAGAACCATACCATCTTGGATTTTCTGTAATGAGTAATACAATCAATTAGCAACTTTGGCATTAAAAAATGCAAATGGTTGATTTAAGGGGAACCAGTTAGCAGCAGCTTGCAATTTGATTAATACATTGCAAAGTTTAAAAATAACATCTTGTTCTTATAATATGTGGAACTTAAACTGGCTAGCTGCATTACGAAAGTTCTTGTAGTTATTAAATTGAAATAGCTAGATTCTGAAGGTTCAACTCTGTATTGGACTCTTAAATTTCAAAATATTTGTTAGTCTTCTAAAAGATTTGGTTCATTTCCTTAAACAATATAAATTGGAAAATTGTAAATTGAACCAAATATTTAAATACTTACATTATAAGTTAGTGAACCATGCAACTTTAATGAGGCATGGAAAGACTCCTCGCTTACAGACTCATTCACCCTTTTAGAGGTTTTTTGCTTTTTTGGCTTAGGTGGTTTAGTTACTGGGAATAGCTGGAACATGAATACATTAAATAAAATTTAACATGATAGGATAAATTTTTACGTTGTCGCTCTCATGTTTTCGCTTTACAGTTGTGGACGGTTTTTTACCTCCACGTGGGAAGTTTTCTTCTTCAACATTCACCATTATAATGAATAACTATTTAAAAGTAATTAAACCTTTGAACACCCTTAGAATCAACTGTGATTAATAATTATTGTTGAGGGAACCCATGTGCGACCTATTAGGTTAGAATGAATGTCAACAAACATAACCTCAAATAAAAACAATGTTCATAGAACCATAAAGGCATAAAACGCTGCTACATTACAGCACAGTAACTACGGTAGGATGGAAACAGCTTGGCAAGAGAATTTCAATGCCTGGAATAATAGCGTGCGCAGCCATGCGCAGCGCGTGTTGCTATTTGCAAAACACGCATTGAACTAGGGTCTAACAGCAGAGTCCGCAGAGTCGGCGGTTTTGTACATTGTGGACCACAGATATGCTATTATAGTTATCAAACTATCACAGAAATAAATTGAGAGGCCAGTGCAAGAAGTAGCTATTAAGTCACACGTGAACTTGGCAACTTTTGGACACGATACTTCTTGCGCCGAAATAGTGACGACTGTAAAATCTACATACAGGTTTTCATGTAGTAGGACAGACGCTTTTTCTCACAAATCTGATACCTAACAAGTATTATGTTTGTGTTGTATGGGTAAATTCATATAAATGGAAACACCTAACTCAATTTCTTATAAATAGGGCCATTTTTTGCACTGACCCCTTCAAATGTTAAATGGCGATCAATTTTATGAATCGGGAATCTTTGTGATTTGAAGATTAGACTTCAAAGTTCAATAACAACTGCTTTTTTTCTAATTGTAAACATGGAGTTTTTCAATTCATATATTTATTATTATGGAACATTATTTGAACAAAATCGTTTATTTTAACAAAGCAGATGCTGGTGACAGCCTGTCTTTCGTCTTATTGTTGCCCTTCCGATTCTTTGACTTGTTCTTTTTCCGCTCTGCACTGTTACTAGATATTAGGCTGCTATTTATTGTACTGCTACTGCCCTCAGATGTGCCAGACGGAGATGTGCGATGATCCTGAAAAGGATAAACATTATTTTTTTTCATATATGTAACAAATGCAGGAATACCAAATACCAAATGGATAAGTTAAGATTCAAAACAATTCATAACCAGTAGCAACACACAACAGGTGTTTGGAGTAAAAACAGTTCTTTTTTCTACTTTTCTAGTAGATCACCTACTTGTAAATGCAGTACATCTCTAAGGTGTGTAAGCTCATCTTCATCAGCAACGTTATTGATGCTTTCAATGTCAACGGCATGCTCTGAAGATGATGGTGATAGATCTAACAGTTTCTTTGGTGTACCTGTAACAGAAAGAACAATAGTTTTGTGTTTTGTATATTACATATTTTTCACAACTTAAGCATATGTGCTCCCAAAAAGGAAGTATCATCCATTCTTGGATGATACTTCCTTTTGACTTGGAGTGATCTGTGTAGGGCTTTTGTATGTATATTATAATTGTACATTTCTTGGATTCTATTTCTTCAACAGTAATTACTCGTATCTACACCTTGTTCAAAAAGTACCGGATCAAATGAATAACTAGGGAAGCAGTTAAAACAGAAGTTGTAGGAAATTTTCCTGTCTATCCGATGGTGGCCTTGACCTTGAAGTTAAAGGTCAAATCGATTTTCTTAAATGGAAGCGCCTGCCTTTGATGCCAGAAATAAAATGCCCGGAAAATTCTACATCCAGAAATGACCTTGGCCATTTGTAAAATTTAATCTTGAATAATTAAGTCAGGATCAAAATATGACCAGCAGGATATCTTCGGAAGTAGCGGTACACAAAAAAATGGTCGAGACAACCACCATAAGAACTTTTGACCTTAACTTAATCATCCAAGGTCAATGGCCAAGCTCATGTCTGGATGTAAAATTTTCCATGCTTTTCATTTCTGGTATCAGAAGTAGAGGTTTCCATTTAAGAAAATCGATTTGACCTTGATGTGTCCTTGATGTCATGATCATGGTCACCATAAAAGTCATCATCAGATAGCCAGAAAAAGTTCCTGCGGCTTTTGTCTTGACTATATTTTTATTCAACCCCTACTTCTCAAGATACCCTGCTAGTCCCATTTTGACCTTGACTTAATGATCTAATGTCAATTGTTTTAAAAGGTCAAGTTCATATCTGGACGTAGAATTTTCCGGGTATTTCATATCCGGCGTCAAAGGTAGGGAATCGATTTGACCTTGAATGTCAAGGTAACCGTCACCTATCCGATAGCTAGAAAAATTTTCTATGACTTTTGACTTGACTATTTTTTTGTGTGACTCCTCCTACTGTCGTCTGTCATTCCTCCTTGAATAGCTTTGTACGTTGATTAATGTTTATCTGTCAAGAGTTCTACCAACAGAATTTTAGCATGTCATTTGCTGTTCAAATATTATTGCACATACCTTTGAGAATATAGTGCAACATAATATTTATCCTAAAATGTTTACCTCTGCCTTTTTTTCCTCCATTCTTTTCCTTCTTTTTTTTTCTTCTGTCACCTGAGCCCCAATCTGGATCGCCATCATCATCACTAGGAACCTCTGAAGGAAATGTAGAGTTGTCTCGATCTGTGTTACCTAAATTGAGATTTATATAAGTTTATATGGTTACATTTTATGGGAACTGAAAATCATGTATTATAAGTTGAAGTAGTATACTGTGTGACCAACGTAAATTGACCAGTGAAAAGAATGTGGTGAAAGAAGTAAGGACGTTGCCATAACTCCTAATCATTTCAGCCTATTTCCTTCTTTTACGACTTGTTTTATTTTATATATAAAGGAAACAGCAAATAATTTATATTCACTTAACGCAGACAATATTTAATGTCTCTGTTATACTTATGTGTTTTCTATCCCTTTTTCGACTTGACATGATAATGATGATCGCTACCCGAGGGAACCTCCCAGTCCCCTTCCTCATTCTACACTCGATTTAAGGTAATCACACAGTATGTCTATTAACCATTTTCATATCTAGACAACTGAGTAGTCAGTGCCACAACAAAATGGTATAGTAGTATTAGTAGTAAGTTGCTTCACTATTTTCAAGGATAAATTGAATACTTTTGGTATTAATCTGACAGATTACACATAAAAACTGTTAACACTGAAATAGTGTATTGTAATTTGTCACTTGTACTGGAATCTTTTTGAAAAGTCTGGCTATACTATTATTCATATTGAAGAATAAGTGGCTAAAGTTGATGTGACTGATCTAAGCTTTTCCTTTTTTTTAGGTATTAATTTATGACCTCAATCACAGTTATCACACAAATTATAGTTTATTTTTGTAAATCAAAGCTATAACTGGCTTTGGAATACAGCATGTGGCTTCAGTTTGTGACAAAATGAATTATTTGGCTCTTACACTGTGCATTAGTTATATATGGTAAAATGACAAATAACCACAAAGAACTGCATTACACAAAAACAGTGTCAGTCCAGTGGCCAGTGTCAACAGCTTGCCCAAAATTTCCTCAGTGTGCACATCCCTTATTTCAATAAAATTCATTATTATTACCACTGTTATTGTTGACAGTCCTCCTAGATGCATTTCTCAATGTACTGGTTCTTCCAATACCAAGGCATGTTTCTAGATGTAATCCAAATCTGCAATAGAAATAATACTAGCAACTTAACCTTTACCAAAATGTGTTCAGGCAATCTCTAGAGAAATAGAGGGTCAAGCAATCACTCAAACCATATTTGAACAAAGATATGCTGTTTTGCATTGGCCCTGAACACTTGTGTAGAGTACCTGCTAGCAGCAACAGTGCTCTCACAGATGGGGCACACGCAGGCTGGAGTTTCCTCTTCATCCTCTTCGTCGTCAACATTGCCTCCAGCAGCCCCCGCGCCATTCTCGACATCCAAATCATATGCGTTCGTCTTGAACTTGCGATGGATATCGAATATGATGCCAAGGGTCAGTTCGTCTACTAACTGATCATAGAAGTGTTCCACGGCGGAACGTAGTGCCTGCTCATCTGATACCAGCTCATGCAACTCCTCTGCTAGATGGCTCAGAGCTTTTTGTTTATTTGAATGATCGGTTTCTTGTCGCTTCAACATTGTGCTTTGTTTTTTTAGGTTACGTTTTCGGTGTTTCTGTTGTTAGTTGTTAGGTATTTGGAACTGACAGTGACAGTCTTTGACAGGTGATCAGGTGATAGAAGGGCTGTTCCAAATTACGGTTCTATCACCGTCCCAGAACTGTTTTCATCATGCCCCGCCCATTTTGTGATCCTAGAATCGATGATTGATTGGTACGCTGGCGGACCAACCAATCACCGTTTTTAGAACTGTAAAATGGCGGGGCATGATGAAAACAGTTCTGGGACGGTGATAGAATCGTAATTTGGAACAGCCCAAGACACGAATCGATGGATTCATAGGACGTTGTTGAGTGGAGACGGGCAGAGCTCTTTGTTGGCAGTTTTAGTTCGGTCTGCTAAAAATAGGTGACAGAAAGGAGCCCAAAATGGTACAGTCACCGTGGAAAATGGAAATCCATTAGACAAAAAGGATGGCTGCTAGAGAAAGAAAGCTGCGTTGCTTGACACAAACACGACAAATGGACAAACGTCAATTTACGATTTCAAGAAAAAAAAAACAGAAAATAAACTTGTTGATCTTTTTCAAATGAAGTGTGGAAGTTCACAAGTTTACCTTTATAATAATCTGTTATATGGAGTTTATTACATCCATCTCTGTTACTTCCTATTTTTTATTTATTATCATAGTGGTTCTTCTTTCTTCTATCCTCTGGTAGAATACCCTTTCATACCCAACAACCGTCCTACTACTACTGACTTTTTAACTTCGAAAAGTGTATATGCATAGGTATAGTATACCGGATATTGAAATAATCCTAAGATAAGTTACTACAAATCACAAAGAAGACTGTTTTTGATATGAAGACCAAACCGCGATAGAGACATCTTTTTATGGCGGAAATTATCAATAGAGGTACAGCAACATTGCATCAAATTCTACACTTGAACAGAGTTGTACAGTACCTTGGAATTCTGATTAATCGGTTCCTCATTTTGCTGTCTCTGTGAAAGGCCAAATCAAAATACACTTTTAATTAAAAATCAAAAAGTGGCGTATCACTTTTCTTGTTAAAAATGTTGAAATCATGTCTTGCACGAACGCCACTGGTAGAAATAATAAAAAAAGTTTCTTCATCAAAAAGTACCTTTTGATACATGGACACAATATACCGAGTTTCATAAAGATACCTGAAGCGTTATCAAAGTTATTACAAAAAGATTTTCTTTTATTAGAACTTTAACACCATATAGCTTGAAAGTTGTGACGTTTTTAGGACATACCTACGTTCATATAAAGTTTTTTACTCAAAATCACCAAGGAAATCAAATCACCCCCTGAAATATTTGTTTATATCTATATGTAACACCCTGATGTATACCATATTATGTATAGTGAAAAAATCAAAAGCACACAATTTTAAAATAATTCCGAAATATTCTTGAAATAGTACAACATTTTAAAAAAGAAGCAGTTGATGACAGCCACATCTTACTAGCTCTTTAACTAGATTTGATAATGTAAGAGGTGTTTTACACATCGTCCCTTGAGAGCAGAACTATTCTATGTCCAAATTGTCGAGTTAAATGCCTACGTATACATTAAACATCATATTGCATCTACCAGTTCTACCACGACCCCGGAAGTATGCCAAGTCCACACTGAAGGGGGGATAATAAATTCGCAAAATTCAAACTAGTCTATCTTTTCTGTGTTGGAGATAGACTAGTACTGATGTACCATTTTGAAGATAGTATGCAATGATAATGGACTTACACTAGTTCTGCTTTCGCATGTTTGGATGTAGTATATTTCATCGGAGGACACAGGTTTTTTCTGATATGTAGTATGTGAGTTAGTATACGACCAGTGATAATGGACGTGTCCTTATATATGCTATGCCCACCATTTTCCATAAGATAAAGATTGTCCCAATTCCAAGTAGTGCACCTGATAACCAGTTATCTCATATGGCTATATAAATTTCATGAAGCAGTTTTTCAGTTTAGAATATATCAAAAACAAAAAAAAGCTTCTCCTATAAAATTTACATTTTGTGACTTAGCATACTTCTAAGGGGACGACATATTTATTGTAAAAAGGTTTATGTCAGGGTTAGCAATAATCGCATAGCACTTCCACCATTTTATACAAAATCCGCTTACCTATCGGCGCACCCACCAGTTTTCATAATACATAATATAATAGCTATATCGTTTGACGAGCGGTAATGACAGATGACAGTAATAACTCACTGCCCTCAGTTGAAGTTTGCAACTCAAGGCTGTGAATCAACAAGTGAGTTATGTATCTTTATCTGTGACCGAAGCAATAAATTGATATAGTACAATTTAAAATAATACATAATGTGATAATAATTACGAACTATATTGACAACTTTACTTTCAGTCGAATATAGTTCAAAATAGCGTTGGACGTCTCATAGTCACATAGCCACCTTCTAATAGGCGTTGCTCATAACCCACGACTGGAGCACGAGTTTGTGTTTTAGGTATGAAATGTGATCGTATTTCCGCAGTCCATAAATACATAACTAAGCCTCAAATATGAATTCTGAATTAGTTGTATTCGTCTACAATAATTGTGCAATAATGCCGGTCCAAAAACAGAGTCTGCATATATTTTACTTCCCACACCGATAGGTGAGGGGAGTATTGTGATCGCGAAAATTTTCGATTTTGAGATAATACACTTTTTGGGCGTTTTATGATGCCTACATCACGAAAATCCACGTCACTCATTTCCGTCGGTCTGTCTGTCGGTCTGTCTGTCTGTCGGTCTGTCTGTCTGTCGGTCTGTCTGTCTGTCTGTCTGTCGGTCTGTCTGTCTGTCGGTCTGTCTGTCTGTCTGTCGGTCTGTCTGTCTGTCGGTCTGTCTGTCTGTCGGTCTGTCTGTCTGTTGGCGTTTTTCTAGCCTCCTAATCTCAGTAACCGCTACATAGATTTTGATGAAATTTGGGTGGTGATATGGTGTAGGGTCGTAATAGGTAATGTTGCTACAATTTTGAAAATCGGTGCATAGGCGGCGGAGTAATTAGCAAAAAACGAACAATTTCAAATATGCCTCAAACTTCGTTTTTAGGTGTTTTAGGGGTTCCTGATCATTTTCTACTTTTTTTTGGGTGGGGGTGAAATTGGGGTGGTTGGGGGGGTGGGGGGTTGTAAATCTAAAAAAATTGTTGTACTTATAATGGGCTGTCTACTGACCTGAGAGAGAAAGACCTAGCGGTATAATACACTTTTTTAGGTCCATCCGAACATTGCCTTTTGTATTACAGGAACCAAGGGACTTAGAGAATTTTCCGATGTATACATAGAATTACGAGTATTGCTTTAGATCGTTCTGTATTTTATAATGTTGAAATAACTGAATTGATTTTAATGAAATTTCGGCACAGTATTACTAGTTTGGCGAGGATGGAAAACGCGTCTGATTTTTGGAAATCGTCTCAGTGGCGGCGCAGCAATATTAAAAAAACTAAAAATATGAAAACAGCTCAAACTTCGTTTTTAGACGTTTTAGGGGTTCCTGATCATTTTATACCTTTTTTTGGGTGGGGGTGAAAATTGGGGTGGTTGGGGGTTGGGGGTTGTAAAATTGAAAAATTTGTTGTATTCATAATAGACTGCCCACTGTCCTATGAAGGAAGACCTAGCGACATAAATAACTTTTTTAGGTCTATCTGAACATTGCCTTATGCCTATTACAGAAAACAAAGAACTTAGAATTTTTTCCGATGTATGACATACGAGTATTGCTTTAGATCGTTCTGTATTTTATAAAGTAGAAACTACTGAATTGGTGTTAATGAAATTTCGGTACAGTATTACTACTTTGGCAAGGATGGAAAACGCGTATGATTTTTAGAAATCGTCTCAGTGGTGGCGCAGCAATATTAAAAAAACTAAAAATATGAAAACAGCTCAAACTTCGTTTTTAGACGTTTTAGGGGTTCCTGATCATTTTATACTGTTTTTTGGGTGGGGGTGAATTTAGGGTGGTTGGGGGGTGGGGGGTTGTAAAACTGGAAAATTTGTTGTATTCGTAATGGGGTGTCCATTGATATGCGAATAGAAAACCTAGCGGCATGATACACTTTTTAGGTCCATCCGAACGCTGCATGCTTATTATAGAAACCACGGGACTCAGTATTTGTGATGTATACATACGAGTATTGCTTTAGATCGTTCTGTATTTTATAATGTGGAAACCACTGAATTGATGTTAATGAAATTTCGTCACAGTATTACTACTTTGGCAAGGATGGAAAACGCGTATGATTTTTAGAAATCGTCTCAGTGGCGGCGCAACAATATTAAAAAAACTAAAAATATGAAAACAGCTCAAACTTCGTTTTTAGACGTTTTAGGGGTCCTGATCACTTTATACTTTTTTGGGTGGGGGTGAATTTAGGGTGGTTGGGGGGTTGTAAAACTGGAAATTTTGTTGTATTCGTAATGGGCCGTTCATTGATATGCGAATGAAAAACCTAGCGGCGTGATACACTTTTTAGGTCCATCCGAACGTTGCATGCTTATCATAGAACCCACGGGACCACGAGTATTTGTGATGTAGCTATACATACAAGTATTGTTTTAGATCGTTCTAGATTGCGTAACGTGAAAATTGTTCAATTGATTTTTAATGCATATTTCCTGAAGAGGGGGACGTAAGAAACTATTTACGAGGGTTGTTGTGTTGGATGTTTTTTTTGCGGGCGGGTGGGCGATGATTTAGTTGCAAGGAGATTTCAGACTATCGTTATGTGTGGGAAGTACTGAGTCAATCAACTTGACTCCATTTTTTTTAAATGTGGAAGTAATAAAGATTCACTAGGTGTAGTCTTACATTTTCTATTAGAATGTGCCTGTTTGAATAAATCATTCTTAAAATACAAAACGCTTTTTTGATTGCAAACGTCTTACATGCTCTGAACAATAAAGCCTTGTATCAATAAATGTAAAGTGCAAGGTTTTTACTGATACTGCAATTTTTTCTCCTTTTTTTTAAGGTGCCGTCACTCTTCGGAGGCTGGCAATAATCAAGGCAATTCTAATTTTTGATGTAGCTGCTTTAAACAGGTCTATTTATCTAATCGTGACTGAGCTACAATTGAACGAATTAGTTGGTTAGCTTTATACAGGGTGGGCCAATAGTGCGTGGACGGAGGATTGTGGGCTTACTTAAAAATATTTCAAAAATCTGTTACTTGGTCATGGTCGGGACCCTTGAGGGCTATAACGTAAAAATATTTTCACTTAAATTTGTACGTTTATACAGGGTGATTCATATCAAACTTACATTTTTTTGAATGGAACCCCCTGTATATTATTGCATATTTGGATTCCTGGGTTAATTCTAGTGTGACTTTATGTATCACACATGGAACTTTAAACGAACCGTTTAGGCGCAAATCACCATTTTTGGTATAAGCAGGTATCAGAAAAAAATTGAATATCGCAGCTATTATAAAACTTAGAAGGCCTTGACTTTGCGGTACGACTAAGCATAAAATGCGTCACCTTAGGTCAGACGGCTAAGTTTGAATTCTTTTTGTACTTGGAGAAATCAGAGGATAAATTAAGGAAACTTCAATCACAGATAACTTGATTTTTTCAAATGGGAATGCATATTTTGGTTTAAAGAATCAAATGTAGAATTTGATTATCTTTCTAACGATATAACATTCTTGACATCAATCTTTTTCGGTTTTCATTTTATTTCAAATTTTCAGTCAAATCGGTGTTTTTCAACTTTCCTGCGTGCAAGCAACCTAGCAGGCCACGAAAGATAAACAAAAGCTCGTTAATATGGAAGAAAACAACTAACTTAGTAGAAAGATGCAAACGAACTCGAGTAGCGAGGCAAGAACATGAAATTTCCTTACAACACAGCAGCTCTAACCGGAAACAACAGCGGCAGAATATCTAATGTCAATGAGTAGCTGGGGTATGACAGAAGTGTTTGTTTTTCAGAGCCTACTAGCTATTGAGGTCTACTAGAGCTTGGCAACTTTCCAAAACCATTAAAAATTCTGGAACAAAAGGAAAACTACCAGCGATTTTTGCTTACAGTCTAACATGTTTAGAATGAAATTTCACATTTAATGGGATAAAAAAAAATAGTCATTTCCGTTTAGTTAAGTCAAAAAAAAAGATATCTAAAACTGGAGCATTCTGAACAATCATTGAAATAATTGGTAGAATTTTTTAATTACACTATGTTGTAATTGTGATTATTTCATGTAGTTTTCTGCAAACTAATTTATGTTTTACAATTCAAACAGACTGCAATTCAAGTTTCATTTTTCGCGATTTTGCTGATAAGTAGAAGTACCTGCTGAAGAATTTGAAGGGTTCCACCCAGAGGTATCATTACTTTTGGCTTACGCAAATTGCTACTTTTTTATAGCATATGTGAAAATTTATTCAGAAGACATAGATATTCTACTGCCAGCAACAATCACTAGTAGTTTTCCTTTGATTAGATATTTTTTTACTGACCTTGGAAATTGGCTAATAGCTAGTAGGCTGTGAAAAATGAACGTTCTTGTTACCACTATTGTTTCTGGTTAGAGTTAATATGTTGTAAGGAATTTTCGTAATCTTGCCTCGCTAATCTAGTTAGTTTGCATTTTTCTACTAAGTTAGTTGCTTTTTTCCATATTAACGGGCTTTTGTTAATTTTTTATGGCCTGCTAGGTCGCTTGCATGCAGGAAAGTTGAAAAAACCGATTTGACTGAAAATTTGAAATAAAATGAAAACCAGAAAAGATTGATATCAAGAGTGCTATATCGTTAGAAAGGTAATCAACTTTTACATTTGATTCTTTAAACCAAAATAGGTGTTCCTATTTGAAAAAATCAAGTTATCTGTGATTGGAGTTTCCCTAATTTATCCTCTGATTTCTCCAAGTACAAAAGGAATTTAAATTTAGCCGTCTGCCCTAAGGTGACGCATTTAAAGCTTAGTCGTACCGCAAAGTCAAGGCCTCCTAAGTTGTATAATCGCTGCAATATTCAATTTTTTTCTGATACCTACTTATACAAAAAATGGTGATTTGCGCCTAAACGGTTCATTTAAAGTTCCATGTGTGATACATAAAATCACACTAGAATTGACCAAGGAATCCAAATATGCAATAATATATAGGGGGTTCCATTCAAAAAAATGTAAGTTTGATATGAATCACCCTGTATAAACGTCAACATTTAAGTGCAAATATTTTTACGTTATAGTCCTCAAGGGTCCCTACCATGGTCAAGTGACAGATTTTTGAAATATTTTTTAGTAAGCCCACAATCCTCCGTCCACGCACTATTGGCCCACCCTGTATAATTGTTTTAAATTTTTTTTATGTTTTTTTAACTTTTTTTATTTTTCTATATATACTACTATTAGTTAATTAGTAAGAGAAAGGAAAACACAAATATGGGACGATTACAGATAGAAACAAGTCAGATAGGATTGCCTGTATTTGCTCACATCTCTTTTCCAGTGATGGGCAAGACAGAAGGTGCTCCATCATCTGGTTCTCCCCACAGGTGCATCAATCGTTTTCAGCGTATCCCCACCTTAGGCTGTGGAGGTGCTTTGTGATGTTAGGCGTATTGATTAGTCTAATTGCTCTTTTCTGGATAGCATCCAAAATATATGGGAGCAATACTGCAACGATGGTCGGATCTGTGCCTTGTAGAGCAACAGCAGTTGCTCTGGTATATATACAGCTTCCTATAGCGGGACAAAGCTCCAAGCTTCTGGGATGCCGTTTTAGCAATACTGACCACGTGGTCGTGCCAGGACATGCTTTTGTTGATGTTGTTCCCCACAAGTTTGACGGATGGTGACTCGACTAATAGGTGATCCTCCATTTCCATAGCTGGTAAGCCAACATGAGACTTTTTTGTCAGCATTGTTGCCTGACTTTTCTGTACGTTATATAAGCTGTACTTTATCTATTAATCCCCACTCAACAATTATTTTGATATCTACGTTGATGTGTGAGGCATGTTGAATTGTTGATATCGCCGACGGCGACGTACCCTCTCCTGGGATGACAGTGGCTTGCCTGGTTCCATGCATAATAATAATGTACTGTCGTCTGCGAAGCTGTAGATTGGATTGGATGTTATTTACAGCATCTCGTTGATGTACAGCAGAAACAGATAGGATAGATCTCTGACGAACACCGGCGTCTATTGAAAATACGACTGATGAACAGCCTTCGACTACAATAAACAGAGCTCGGTCGTTCAAAAGGCTATTCAGCCACTGGCGCAGGCAAGGTCAGGTGGTAGTCCATAAACAGCAAGCTCGACCAGAAGTCCCTCATGCCACACTCTATCGAAGGCTTTCGATATGTCAAGTGCAACAACACGGGATTCGCCATGATTTTCAATTGCTTTGTTTCACAAGTGAGTGACATAGGCCAGGAGGTCACCCGTAGAGCTATGCTTACGGAAGCCATACTAACGATTATTTATGATGATATTGTTGTCCAGGTATTTCATAACCTTAGACATGATGCTGAAAAGAGCCACAGGACTATAGTTGGTGGGATCGTTTTTTTGCCTTTCTTACGAATGGGTTATACGCAGCCAATCTTCCATGCAGCGGGAAACACGCCTCGCTGATAAGGTAGTTTGAAAAGCTGTGTGCAAGCTCAGCGACACAGCGTTTGAGGAAATGGCTGGAATTTGGTCGGGACCAGTAGATTTCTTCGTGTTTAGTTTTTGGAGGATGCTTTTTACATCTCGCTGTTGAAATTTGACTCCTGCCATTCTCGAGTTCACATTTCAACAATGTGTGGGAATTTCTATAAAATCTGGCAACATTTCGATATATTCGCTGATAGCGTAACTGAGCTAAAAATGCTAAAATCAGCTGCTGGAAATGTGTTAACTGATAACTGTTAAGAGTGTTGAGGTAGAATATAAGCATGGTATTATTTAAGTATATTGCTCTGTAAATTGTCTATTGGGTAATGAAGTATTATATGTTTAAAACAAAAAAGTGCAGCCCGGGCTCCGACACACCGGGCTGCTGTTCCATTACCCAATGACTACTCCTCACACCGTGAGGTGAGCAATCACTGGGTCCGCGAATCGTGCGCCCTAAGTAGACGAAGGGACCCAAGGATTACTGCCTTCTGCATTCTGGCGGCTAAGATGTGCGCCGCCGCACGGCACACCGGTATTTTGCGCAGTGCAGAGAGCAGCGTATTCCTCATTCCACCTAGGGATCCAATGACCATAACCAGCAGACTTACAGTGTAGTCTGGCCAGAGCCTGCGAAGTTGTCCGAGCAACTCCTGATATTTGGTCCGCTTTTCCTCCTCCTTAGAGACGATGTTCACCTCGGCAGGCGCCGAAAACTCAATAACGAACATCGTCTTCTGTTGGTGGTCGAGAAGGACTATGTCGGGCTTGTTTGCCTGTACAAGCTCGAGCGTGGGGAACGAGTAGTTCCAGTAAATCCGGCATCTCTCGTTCTCCACAACGGACTCTATATCCCCTGGAGCGTATGGCAGCACCGGTGTCTCATCGATACCGTATGAGTGCCTCAAATGATAGTAGAGCACTCGTAGAGCCGCGTTGTGCCGATGGACGTAAGCCGTCCCAGCGTACGTCTTACACGCCGACAAGAGATGCATAAGCGTCTCTGGCGCCTGTCGGCAAGCTCTACAAAGGGTGTCGGGTACATCTACACCCATAACCCTTTTACGGTACACCAAGGTGTTGAAGACACCGTCTTGGCAAGCCATTATAAAGCCCTCAGTCTCCGACTTCAACCCACTAGACCTTAGGAAAGAGAAGGTCAACTGCTCAGACAAGCCATGCTCTTCCAGATGTTTGTAGAAGATTCCATGCATTGGCTTATCTTTATGAAGTCTTAAAAGGAAGTCGACTTCGGCAGTTTTAAGGTGGGATTTTAATTCTGCGGGAGCAAGTTCCGTAATGGACTGCTGACACCTCCGCTTGAAGTCGAGTGTGAGGCTGAGCTCCTCGGCTGCTCGTTTCGCTGCGCTAAAAAGAAAGGCTCCTTTTCCCGCATTCTCGTGCTCTCGCACAAAGCGGATCAGGGGATCGGTGCTGTTCGTTACATAGCAGGCAGTGGCCAGTACTACTCTGTTGTGCAGACGCTCCAAACTCAATAGTCCACGCCCTCCCAGGTGTCGCGGGAGGTATATTCGCGGGACAGAGGACTTAGGATGCAGGCTTCTCTCCATATTCATCCTTTTGCGGGTCTTCGTGTCGATTTTCTTCAGCTCGTTCACTTTCCAGTGTACAGCACCAAAGGTGTATAATAACAATGGGACCGCAAGCATGTTTGTGGCATCGACTTTGTTCTTGCCGGACAGTTCTGACGACCAGATCTGCCGGAGTCGGTGCAAATACTTGCGGCGGAGACACTCTTTAACCAATGCTGCCTCTTGGACATGACGCTGCGCCACTCCAAGATAGGTATAAGTATCTCCGGCATGCAGTTGTCGCAAGATGCTCCCATCAACGAGCTGTTCCTCATCTCCACTATCTCCGCTTCGTCCTTTCTTGAGATGAACCAATGCACATTTGTCTGTCCCGAACTCCATTCCGATAGCATGACTGTACTCCTGCACCACCCTCAGCGATTGTTGTAGTTCGCGTTGGCCGGAGGCATAAAGTTTTAGGTCATCCATATAAAACAGATGGGTGACCTTGTGCCTCCGGTTATTGGGCGTGCCACAGCTGTATCCTTTAGTATTTCTCAGCGCTATGGACAGAGGCAAAAGTGAGATGCAAAAGAGCAAGGGACTCAAGGAGTCTCCTTGGAAGACACCTCTTTTCAATGACACCAACTCTGTCTGAACCCGAGTTTCACCTGATGTTATAGTGAACCGGGTCTTCCAGAGTGGCATCAGTTGTTTGATGCATCCCACTATCTGATTATCCACCGAAAGGCATTCCAACAGCCGCACAATGAGCTCATGAGACGTGCTGTCGAATGCCTTGCGATAGTCAATCCAGGCCATAGAAAGGTTTCGCTTGTACTGCACGGAGTCCTGCGTGACACATCGGTCAATCAACAAGTTCTCCCTGCAGCCAGCTACTCCTTTCTTTGACCCTCTCTGTTCATACACGTCGAGAAATACAGGATTCACCGCTTGAAGGAGACGCATGTACAAGATTCTGGTGAAGAGCTTGTAACATGCGTTCAGACATGTTATTGGCCTGTAGTTTTTGGGATCAGACAAATCTCGGGTCTTCGGGAGAAGCACGGTTCGACCCTCGACAAACCAAGCCGGAATTGGCTGCTCCTGATTTAGCCACGAGTTAAAAACTCTAGCTAAATGCCGGTGGCAACTGGGGAATTTTTTCCACCAGTAGGTGTTTATGCCATCCGGGCCAGGAGCTGCGAAATTCTTTGCGCCTCGTAAGGCGTCAAGAATTTCTTCCGTGTTTATCGGGTGACGCAGTACATTCAAGTTAGGAGTCCTCCTACAAACGGACTCGAACTGCGCCAAGGCCGGAGTGTCTGCTGAGAGAGGTTTGGGCTGTTCGTAAATGTCCCTCCAAAAGGCCTCCACGCGATCAGCAGTTGGCGGCTGCTCTATGGCTGGAGGCGGCTGTTGGAAAAGGCGAGAAGGTCTTTCGTAGAACATTCTGTTCTGTTCCAGACCTCTCGCCCGCGCCACCAACGATCGCTTAGCAGCGATTAGCATCCGTATCCTGTCAAGACAGTGTTGCTTGACAACAACCAGTACCGCTTGACTGAGTGTATGATGGTCGCGCCTCAACCCGTAGGCTATCTGGCGCACTCGGCGCGTAAATGGCTTCCCAGCCGCTCTATATTCCATCACACACTGGATACGGGATGCTTCCTGGCGAGCCAACTGGATTTTCGCTTCCATTTGGCGCACCCGTCTCTGTGCTCTCTCAACAGGAGAGTCTCTCACTCTCCCCTATCTAGCTAGCCTCAGAGCCGCAGCGTAAATTTCGCAATTGATGCTCCAAATGTCAGAGGCCTCCGATAGACGTTCACCAACAACCTCATCCTCTCTCTTTAAATCTGCCAGCTTCAAGGACCTTCCGTTGTTATGCAAGGCCCTTCGGTCTCTGAAATCCCCAGGTGAGACGACTTGGTCGATTTCCCTCTCAGCGGGCCTTACCGGCGAACTTTCAGCCTGGTTAACAGGCCTTCCGTCCGCCGAAGGGGCAGGCTGAGCTGGAGCACGAACATATCCCTGCCTCCGGAGGTACGATACATAATCTCGCAAATTCTGAGAGGTAAGCGTGCTATGCTCTGGGTGCATTTCACACCACCTCTCATACATGCGGGACATGTATCCCCTACGGCGCGGGCTACTGCTCTCGTAGCAGCTCAGCAGGTCATCCTTGAGCTCCGTCGTCCACCTAAAATGGTCCATGTCATTGCGGGGGTCGTCATCAGGGCAAATCGAAGCACCGCCACCTTGCCCAACGCCGGCTTCCGAAACCGGCTCGGTGTGGGTGCTTTTCCTTCGAGGTGGTCAAACCCGAAGATAGGGCCCGTCAGGTGGTTAGCCTTAGGGCCCGCAGCCGACATTTCCGGAGGCAGCCGTCCAAATTGCCTCCAGAGGATGGACCTGTGAAGGTTGCCGACCGACTTACATCCTTTGGCTTCGGTATACCCCTCGGTGTCGCCACGCACCGAATAGCCTGTTGATGTTGGGCGGCTTCCTGGGGGTTTATGAAAACAGCCGCCTGTAACATGAAGAACAGACGCTGTCGGAGTACCGCTCCTCACATGGAGATCCGTCGTGTCCTATTAATTGTGGAATAGCCGATCCTCTGGATGCAGACGCTATTCCACTGTGCTAGTTTTGGTCCGCCCCGGGTATTTCATTTCCCCGGTACCACCCATATCTGGGAGGCATTCCCCTATCCGCCACCTTGGGGAGGCGCCACTGAGAGGATCTAGCAACCCCTCGCGGCCTTTCTTACGAATGGGTTATACGCAGCCAATCTTCCATGCAGCGGGAAACACGCCTCGCTGATAAGGTAGTTTGAAAAGCTGTGTGCAAGCTCAGCGACACAGCGTTTGAGGAAATGGCTGGAATTTGGTCGGGACCAGTAGATTTCTTCGTGTTTAGTTTTTGGAGGATGCTTTTTACATCTCGCTGTTGAAATTTGACTCCTGCCATTCTCGAGTTCACATTTCAACAATGTGTGGGAATTTCTATAAAATCTGGCAACATTTCGATATATTCGCTGATAGCGTAACTGAGCTAAAAATGCTAAAATCAGCTGCTGGAAATGTGTTAACTGATAACTGTTAAGAGTGTTGAGGTAGAATATAAGCATGATATTATTTAAGTATATTGCTCTGTAAAGGGATCTATATCTATTGGGCAATTATATTATTATTATTATTATATGGAAAGGTTATTATCATTCACGTAGACAACCCATAATTCTTTTTATACCGGGCGTCCCAAAAACGAAAACCGCGTACTGACTTAGATGAACTAATATCCAACCGTTACTAGTTAGTAGAAAATAGTAAAGATGAGAAAATCTTCTGGTCCCAAGCTTTCGGCAATGTTTATTGCCATCTTCAGGGCATTCTACAATAGTTATAAGAAAAGAAAAAATAACTGAGTTTTCTTTTCTATTAAAAACAGCGTGCGCCGCTGCATTCCCGCATGCCTGGCGCCGCATTGCGTCGGTATCTTCTAATGTGGATCTAGACATGGTTATACAAATCAGTATGTAAAGAGGCTGTTCCCGGCGCAATAATGCGTGAAAGACAACAATACCCGTTAACGCACAGGCACGTATTCTACCAAAACATTTCCAATACCTCGACAATCTAAAAATACACTAGGAAAAAAGGAAAATGGAACAAACAGCACAGGGCAATGTCGCGCTTGTGGAGCGGCGACTTCAGTACGAGATGCGCGACGTTAGAGACGCGGACTGTGGCTGCGGTGAGTACGTTTACATAGCGGCCGCTCCATTCGGATGGAAACGGTTTTATCTCGCGCCGATGGGGTGAAGGGTGCGAGATGCGCGCGTGCTTTTTGCGACAAAACTGCTTGCTGGGGATTTTCGTGGTAGTGCTGGTGACTGTGACATGTGTCGTGGATTGTTTGTTCACCAAGGAGTTCCAGAAGAACAGTAAGTTTATTTACAGAAACTGTAAGGGCTGTTATTATACCATGTTATCACAACTGATAGCACCAAAAAACTGCAAGCTGAGCAAAATCAATGTTGTCACGCGCCCTTCTAACAAACCTACTACAGCTTGGCAAATTGTACTGAGATCAGTCCATGTATAAGCATTGACTGAGTGTCTCTAATCCTCCATCTACACTGACCCAAAACTGATCCTAAATACAATGAGCAAGTCCGTTGAATTAATAAACAGATTCATTATTCTTGAGCCAAAGAACGAGTTTATCAATATAATGAAAAGTATTCATTAACATAATTAACTATAACATTAATTTGAGGAATCCATTTTCATTACTGTGATGATCACAGCCACTGTTTTAATGAACAAATTTCATTAATTCAATGTATAAAATGTTGTAAGCAATGACATCGTTCATTAATCTGATGCAAGGAATCTTAATATTAATGTACCGAATTTATCAGATCAATGACATTTTTCATTAACTTATTGTAATGAACCCTTATATTAATTAACGTACTATTTTCATATTATTTTCATATTGTTGATAAACTTTATTGATCTTGAATTATTTTGATTAAATTGCAGCGTCATTAGTACAATGAAATTGAAATTCTAAAATTATAATAATACAATGAAATTTAAATTCTAAAATGTTTAAAAAAATATAATAATAAATAGACCGTTACATATAGGTATAGATAGGTAGATACATTTTATTTCACTAGTAAAAATTTACATTTGTAGGCAAAATAAAAGTGTAAAACATAGATACCTATACACATAAAATTAGAAAACAACAGTACATATTTAGAAGTAGAAAGCTACTTTACAAAATTTAAAATATTTGTCTTTCGGAAGTCTATCTACTCACAGATCGTATAAGATGCATTTTCATGTAGAAATGCTTTGACGGAAGCATTGAATTTTATTGAATTTAAATTTTTGAAAGGATCTGATAACATATACAAGTTTAATTGTACCACTTCTTAGAAGATTTCTATAGCCGATATCTACAAGTAGGTTTTTGAGAAACCTTTTTTCCCCAAGACTGATCCCATTCTTTCTGCAATCCTTTCTTGCCGCTACAGGTTCTGTGAAATTGATGACCATCTGTAAAAAGAATATATTTGTTACAAATTACAACAAAAACACATTCATCAAATGTTCGCCTACCAAAGAAAATACTAAAGCTTTCAAACTTGAACTTGTAAGTTAAAAGTAAAATTTCATTAAGAGAAAACTATTTCTTCACTAAGGAGTAATAGGATTGTTGACTTACCACTCGATAACCAAAAGGATGTCTATAAAAAACCACTTCTTCATTATATTAGCTGTATCGATTCGGTTCATCAATATAATGAACAGTTCATAAATATAATCACAACTTTTACATTGAAACGAAGAACGCATTCATTATACAAATGAACAGGTACTTTTCGTTAATGAAAATATGACAATAATTTAACGATAAGATATTCATTATATTGACAAACGTAGATTCATATTGTTAATTAATAGCAATATTAATAGATGGTTGACTAATCATTAATATAACTAAATAAGTCATTGCTCCAATGGAACAATAGTTAATAACTGCCGTTTTTTAATGCAATGAAAAATATTTTTTCCAGTGTAGTGCCCAAGTCATTTAAATATCTACAAGCCGCTGGTGGCATCAATTGTGGTAACAAGATTATAGCTTGACAGAAGGTCCTTTTTGACGGCTTTATATTCGTCTGTGGTTAAACTGTCGTCAAACTGTAGCCCACTAAAATGCCGCTAATAGCAGATTCGATTCCTTATTAAAATCGCTATTGTCCATTATCGGTTATATTCTTTTCGACGTGTTTGTATTATAATTGTGACAATTTTTGCTGAATGCAATATGAATATCAAAAATTGGAAATAAAGTTTCTGTTGAACACTCTTAAGTATGTAAGTGTACATGCTTCTTCCAGGCCAAAGCAACACGAATGAAGATTTTGCATTAGATAATGCAAAGCCTTCATCGCAGGGTCAGTTACTTGTAGAATCATCTGCGCCTGCACCTTGTAATAAGGCGATTCTGGTATTGGACAACAGAAATTCTTCATCTGTAAGACCATCAGCTGAAATTAAAGAAGAGACAATACCAGATCCAAATAAAGCTGGCGAAGCTTATATCACTGAATCAGTTCTAAATGACGACAATAATCAGTCTTATTCAAAGCTGAAGTCAGTGACATTGCATTTTCGACAACAATAAAAAAGAGGTCGTAAGACTTTGTCATTGGATTACCAAAGAAAAAGAAAAGAAGTACTATAGCATCTGTGGAAAAGTCCCACAATGTAGCATGATGTATTTCTCTGTGTATAGTTTCAAATAAAAGTCTGAAACTATACACTTAACGGACGACGGCAACATATTGATAAACTATTGGGACGGCATTTCAGTGGGCTACTGTTTGTCGGAAGTTTAAGTACTGCGAATACAAAGCCGTCAAATGCGTCACTTTAATGACGTCACATCTGTTAACGGCGACTCCTCTGTGTTCTTCCCGCCCGGGGCTCACAAGTTCGTTCCTAACGTAACTTAACCTTGCACTGTATTTTTAGTTAGTTTATAAAATACATTCAATTGAATCATAGTTAATCAAAAGTTATAAGTACCACAACAAAACAGATTCAAATAAATACAGGTCAACAAAGAATGTTATGGTCGCCAGTTGCTATTATAGTAGATTATGGTGTTTGCCTACGATGGCTCATGAGCGGGCCTCAATCGTGGCCTTTTGTGATCATCAAGGCCACAGTATTGCCACCTTTGAGGAACATCCAAAAAGTAAGAGTGGATGTATTCGTATCCTTTTGATTTTTAGTTTTTGCCTGAAAATAAACCATGAATAGGAGATTCAAACAAGATTTGATTGCACAACCCGATCCTTCATTTTGGTATTGTCGGAATACTCAAGCGGATCGAAATTTTTATTTTTTACGTGTAAACGGCAAAAGACAAGCTTACATTTTACAAATTCGACAATTTTTCTGGAACTAAGCAATTCGCTGTTTTCTTATACTGTTTCGTGCTTATTTTGAACTATTGTACCTATACCGTCGAGCGCGTCTCTCATATCTGATTTCAGCTTGTTATCTCTACTTCATGATGCGCCAACCTTTCTATCAACTTTGACTCGTCTTCCTTGACCCCGGTCTTTTTTGCTTCCACAATCGCGTTGTCCAGGTTTTCCTTTAAGGATATACGTTCTCAGCCTCCTGCTGAGTAATCTTCTGTTTGAGCATTGCATTTCCGTCTTTAACGTGGTCACATCTCTTCCCGCTTTCGATCGCTGATCCAAAGCCTTCAATCTCTTGATTTTATTTTTGAAAGCAGAAGCTTCTCTGTCGTGTTTTTCGTTGAGCTTTTTCAAGGCTGTTTCGTGTTGTTCGTTCTTCTTCAACATACTCTTCTTGTCCCTTTTAAACTTACCTACTTACTTACTTATTTGTTGTTGTTGAAGCTTGGCGATACTTCCTTTGTTGGAAGAACTTTAGCAAAATCTTCTTGTCTCTGTCAAACTGCTTCATCATTGAGTTTATTGTGTCCTGCAGATGTTTTACTTTGCTCGCATATTCATCCGCTTTTTCTACATCCACCTGCATCTTATCAACTGTATGCGGCAGCCTACCTTGACGTGCCTCTTCTGTCCACATCTTCAACTTCTCAGCTTCTTCTAGATTTGTTTGAACTGGATTTCTTTGGAAGGTACCATCTCTTCTTCTTGGAATAAACGATGTGGCTCTGACTTCTAATTCATCATCTTGTTATACAGAGCGCGCCCCCCTGTGTCATTCGTGTGGCTTTTGTGGCTGCTTTAATTTCTGAGCCTCGACCAAAGCGTCTTGTGAAATTCAGGGGCTGGATAGTCTTACGATTCGCTGAAAGTTCAGGTCCGCAATGCCTTCGACAAACTGACGAGCAGCAACGTGTTCTTGTGTCTCGATGGGACTGTTGACGAATGCCTGTAAACTGTAAATGTAAGGACTATTAAAACTGATCAAATCAAATAATATGATGGACTGTCCACGTAGACGTGAAATGTCGAAATGACGAAATTATATATCTCGGAATAATGGTATGATGAATGTACATTTGAAACAAGCCTACGTATGACTTAGCATACACAAACAGCTAATAATAAAAAAAATCTTAAGAGAAAAAATAACATCTTAGTTGCTAAAAGAACTGATTATATCTATCTATCCGTCTGAAACAATGTCGAAACAAAAGTAAATCTTAGCCCCATGATGGGATACCAGCTTTATAAAAGAAATACCGTTACAAACAACAATTTCAAAAATTGTAAATCGCCTTTTCTCAAACGATGTTATTTGCTAGATGCCGAGGTAATGAGTTCATCCTATTTTCTGCCAAGGTAACAGGAAAAACGGAATTCGCACATATCATTGAGATAATAATAATTGGCGCCTATGAGTTGAGCCGTGGGCGTTCTGGTATGAGCGAGATATGATGCAAAATTGCGTTCAGGTACAATTTACAATACTAGTACAGCTGTTGAATGATGTTACTTTTTAAGTGCTTAAATAAATGGTTCTTGCTTTGTCACTGATGGATGTCTATAATGCGGCGGTTAGGAAGTACCTACTTGTCGAGCGTTTGATGTCAATATCAGGTCATCATCATAGCCACAATGTCTTAACAGACATGTAGTGAACTCGTAAAATGCATTTACTCATTTTACGAGTTTCTCTTGGGATATCTTTAAGATCTTTAATGCAGTAGTTTCCCATTTGATTTCTGCATCCTCATGCCGTTGACCACATTGTATCTACTGGTTCATCCGCCTTTAGGGGCAATTTCTCACTCCAAGGACAAGAAGGTGTCCTGACTTCTCAACTCGAGCACCCAAAGCTGTTGTTTGAGAAGAGGTTACTGCTTATACCGACAGTAGTTCGGCTCCCTTTAGTCGCCTTTTACGACACGCAGGATATACGATGGGAGATATTCTAACCCGGCCCCACACGGGGACAATATCAGGTAGACTAATACATTAAAGCAAATGTTGCCATAAAGGTACGTCTCAAACGTGACGCAAAAAACACCTAGAGGTTGGAAGGCAATACCAGTATAGAGACAACGGATCTACTGGCAGATTCACAGTAGTTTGAGGATACCCTCTTATATCATGCTTAAACGACAAGGCATACCTTAGTGTACCTTCTTCTTCTCCGTCCTTTTACCCTCGGGAGGGTGTAGTGATGCTATTTAGGTAAGTATTTGGATTTCCTGCTTCCATGCGTTTCTGTCTTGTGCTAAATGTATTGCCTCGTATATTCAGTGGCCGGTCATATCTTTGAGTCTATCGGTCCATCTCATTGGGAACCTTCCTCTAGGTCTTTTCCCCTCAACTTTCCCTTCTATCACGAGGCTTTCCATCTCACCTCTTCTTCTTGCTATGTGCCCAAAATAACTGAGGTATGCCTTATTGATTTGATTTAGTAGGCGCTTTTTGATTTGTAGTTCTTGTAGAATGGAGGCGTTGGTTCGATGTTCTATCCATGATACTCTCAGAATTCGCCTGTATACCCATAGTTCGAAGGCCTCAATTCTTTTCCGTATATACCTTAGTATACCTTACTCAGAGTTAAACCTCATCATAGAAGATAAGAACAAAGGCCACATCTTTGCACTCTTGAGGCCGGAATTTTTGTACCAAAGCAACAGGTACACCCACCGACTATGAAGTTTTAATAGTGGATGGATACCAACGAATTCGAATAGGTTAGAAAAAGCAACGCCCATGCTCTAACAGGCATGTGAGTGTTTCCAAGACCAGTTGTTATTATTTACCGTGTTCGCAAACACGATGTTATCTTTTACAGAAATCCGCAGGATTTAAATCTTGTGGAATAGTTTAAAATAGTCTTTTAATACTTGTTAACTGTTAAAGCTCAAAATTCACTCAAAACAGTAACAATTAACCCGACACGATAAACCAAAACAAAGTTGCTATTTTTATTAGGCCACTATAATACAGTGCTGTTATTTTTAGGGTTTTTTACCTGCTATCTCGTTGCGGGTATACAAAGGGTATACGGGTTTTTCAGCGATTCAGCGGTCAGTGTGCCAGCATTACCAAGCTGCTTTAGGATTGTGGGGACAAACAAAATGCTTGTTTACTTCTTCTAACCTATTGGAATTTGTTGGTGGACTAGGAGGTCTAAACAAGAAAAACTTTTACTGTTGCTTAGGTTATCTTGAAATTGGAAGTACTCTGGAAGAGCTACACATACTTGCCATTTATGCATTGGCTATAGCAAGATAAGGATTGGAAAGCATTCTGAGTATAATGGGACGAGTTTGAGGTTTAATCTGATGAAAAGTTTTTTGGGACCTTTATATGGCAGTGATAGATTTCGCTATCATAAAATTTTTTCGGATTTTTGTCATTCTAGTTTCAATTCCTTTTCATTTAAGACAAATACTATGTGAATAAGTTAGGTGACAAACAACTACTTTTCATTGGGGTGCGGCCAGGTAACACAAAGATGTACTATTTTTAGTACATATTGCATTTATACGTTTGGAAACCTGTAATTCCATAATCAGGGAAAAGTGGGCGACACTGAAGCTGTAACTTTGAAAAAACTACATACTACAGTACAATCGTGTCAAATTACTATAAAATGTCACCAACCAGGTTTATTAAAATATAAAAAAATCACTTTCTTAACCAGAAATATTTACAATTGTTGCGATAATAAAACTAAAATAAAATTACGCGATTCACAAACCCTTAAAATGCCAATCACCCATTAGTTAATAGCACGGAAGGGAGTACCAAGAATTATCAAATCATAGTACCATAGCCGAGTCACCTTCCGTCAAGCTTTTGGGAATCAACATCAACAATTACATATTCTGGCACGCCCACGTCGTCAGTATTGTTAAACGAAATCCCAGAAGCTTGGAGTTTTGTTCCGCTGTAGGAAACTGTACACACCAGAGCAACTATTGCTGCTCTACAAGGCACAGATCCGACCATCGCTGGAGTATTGCTACCATGTGTGGGGATGCGCTCCGAAGCACACTCTAAAACTTCTGTACACTATCCAGAAGAGAGTAATTAGTCTAATCGATACGCCTAACCTCACAAAGGACCTCCACAGCCTAGAGCATCGAAGAAGGGTGGCTGACCTGTCCCTATTTTACAGATTCTATCACGGAAGATGCTCGAGTGGGCTCTCCCAGATAATAGTACCAAAGGCCGTCCGAATGAGGAACACTAGTGAGGCTCTGCGAGCTCATCCTTACCAGGTCGAGGTCCCTATTCCCCGAACCAGTCTCCGCTGTGTAATGAGCTGCCGGGGAATTTGTTTCCCGACGGCTACAATCTTCTACAGCGCCATAGGCTTTCAGCCTTTGTGGGAGGCTGACCATAAAAAAATGCTTGAAATGTCCGCTTATACATGCAAACAAGTTTTGATAACCAGACGCCTCAAAAACTTAATAAGGACCTAGAGTTGGGGTACCTATGACGGAGAACCTCTCAGGTAAGCCAATGTAGATTAGATTGATCGTCATTTATCCTGGCGGTTAGGTAACCTTAAAGGTAATGAGCTTGGCGCACCCAAATTGGTGGCGGACTGCGCCAACACCTAGTGCACAGTGGCGGTTCCTCAATTTTTCAAAGGGGGGGAGGGGCGCACAAAATTTAAAGTAAAAAAAGCTCGGTATATGAAAATCTTGCCTGGGTTTTTTAAGGTGGGCAACTATACCCTGCACGTAATAAGAGTTTTCGGTTTTCACAAACAGTTGTTCCTAATAACGTTTTCCCAACTAGTATCACCAAAAGTTATGTTTTAAGAGTTTTTTACTTATTACTAAACTATAATCACTCTTTTTAGTGTTGAAAAACAACGCTGCGCCTCTGCCGTTGTCATTGGAGTTGTTAGTATGATTTTCAGCAAGTTTATCGTTTCAGGAAAAACGTCCGTAAGATCACTTTGCAACATCAAGGAAAGAAAATTCATAGCTCCAATCACCTGTCTGAAGTCCGGTCGAGAGTAGCATATTTAAACCATCTGACACCAATTTGTAATGTCTGTCTGTAGTTTCATCACACTGGATGGCCAAAAAATCGGATTTTTTAACCCGAGTACTAATTTCATCTTTGCAACAAGCCAACATGTAGTGCAAAATATCATTCTGGATAGCTTTAGATGTTCCCTTAAAAACGGTAGCGTTCTGAAGATGTTGTCGTAATGTAACATCCAGCTTTGCAGAAAAATCAACTAATTCTCTAAATATCCCCTTATTGGAAGATTCTGAACTCTCATCATGACCCCTTAAGGCCAGCTCAAAGGCACTGCAAAACTTAACACACGAAATGAGCCGTTTCAGAATGTAGCGATTTTCCCGCACTTTTTCGTTGAAACGAATTATGTTTTGTTGGTAAGATGAATCGAGTTGCGTAAAAAGATTTGCCTTTCCAAGAAGGCCGAGCATGGTGCATGCATTCATTTGGTCTTTTGATGATTCATGCTTTCTTACCTTTTCGGGCAGATGATGCAAATCATGTATCCCAGTTCGGGCCCAGAACTTAGTTCCTGGTGCTGCAGATGCAGGGTTGTAACAAAATGGACGGAAAACGGTATAATAAGTTCGTCACTTCACATCCGCAAATCCAACCATTTTTATTATATATTTCTCTTGAAAAACGCCGAACAAAATTACTGTTCTCCGACTTTTTTTCGCTCACTTGCTTTAAATTCAAATCGGGCAACGGCCGTCCCATTTGCTTTATTTTTATTTTATCCTCCAAAGAAAGTTGGTCAAAGTTTATAACAATCAACGCGCTCACTCGACATGTTAAATAGGTTAGAATCGTCGGATCGCCGAATACGTACCGAATAGAATAACAGAAGGTGACTGAAGGCGCGTACAATGGCATGGCGTCTGACCACCTATCACTATAACGGCTTGGTTTTCATTAGTCATTTTCAAAGATGTGATGTGTGATTGACCAATAGGAGCGCTAATAACGTGCGATTGACCAATAAGGGAGCGTTGTTTAGGCTGGTTTGGCGCTAGACGGTCTTTGACATTTGTCAATCACGTGACGTGACACTGGTTATCTGAGCACAGAGGGTGCTGCTAGCGTGTTTTTATAGTCTAGTAGAGTAGTATTATTGTGTGATACCTACAGATCGTGCAACCGATTATAGCTAGAAATAAGTACTTGCACTGCACACAGACCCACTAAAAATCCTTTTTCCCTCTTTTGCTGAGGGGAGGCGCGCGGCATTGCGCCTTAAGGAGGAACCGCCACTGCTAATGCATAAAAGAAATAAAAATACGATTAACTTAGTTTTGCAGGATGGCTTAATTACGCCTAGAGCCGTTCTGCGGCATAACTAGAACGGCCATATGTAGTCTATAGGAGAATGGAACGAAAAGAGTTAGAAAGCGGATATCTGCATTTACGGTAGACTTGCTCAGCTTCAACATGTGAACTATAAGTGGGTCTCCTACATTGTCGCCCAAACAAATATACCAGGCGCCTGATTCTAGCGGAAGGAGCCTTCTGCTAGGAGTACGGTGAAACCTCGGTACACTTCTTGTGACTCTGTGAAGACCTGACAAGGCAGACGCTCAACGTTTTTTAGACCACGAACACAAAACCCGTCTGTTACATGCGAAGTTCTATGTCAATGCTATGGAATCCAATTAGAGGATTTAACCTGGACATAGCGGTTTAAGCACTGTTAAGCTATGGAGGTCACATAGATTGATATGAGTCACAGTGTTGTCAGACCTTCGGTTCATTTCCTTACTGTAACCTAATTTAGGCTTTGCCTTCGTGACTGTTTAGCAATAAAAAAATAAATCAATATAATGTGAAAGTTGAAAAAAACATACCACCTGCTCAGAAAGCTGACTGGATTCTGTATGTTATGTTTATTTGCGTTGCGAGCGGTAGTAAATGCCAGATAGCGTTGTCCACAATTTTCTAGTAGTGTGTCACCAAAAATATGCTGGCGACCAAAATAACCTGCACGTCGTGACGACAAACTTCTGGTTTCTATTTGCATATAAAAAGAATTTGGAGATTGCGGTTGATATACATGGTGTTAAAAATTCATCGCATTCGATATAAGTAACAATAATAATATAATTAGAAGGCCGCATTTATGACCTAAATTCAAGTAGAAAAGTTCATATAAACATGTATCCTAAATAATCGTCAAGATGCAGGGGTCAAAGTTTGGAAAAATTTGATTTTTTACTATTTTACTAATTTCTTACAGACCATGGAACATGGAACCGATTACTTTCTTCTAATTTGTGAACTGGCTGAAAAACAAAAAGGATGTAGAAAAGAAAGCCAAGGTTGCAAGGAACAACTAATATCATGTAGCAAACCAGAAAAGGTCACAGGTATCTTCATACTTGTTTTATCCATTATACACAACAATCACAACGCGAAAAAACCGATACCTGGTCCTAGAAGGCACCCCATGGTAAGATGACATTAATGAAAAGCAGTCATACACCTGGCTACAGGGTGGACAGCATCCAGGATCAAGTGATCGCGACACGAAATTACAAGAAGTGTATATAGTAATTAAAGATCCATCTATCACCGACGATAATTGCCGAAAATGCCACCAAACGAAGGACACATAACAAGTGAATGCGAAACTCTCGCTGGAATCGAGAACACAAACATGGCTCTGCAGCTAAAGTCATACGTCAAGCACTGGTCACAACAAACAAACTAACTGAAGCCCCAGATTCATATTATAATTACACACTGGCCTCAATATTCGAAAACAATCAATTAAAACTATAATGGGACATTTAAATACATACAGACAAAACCATCCCAGTCAATAGACCAGGTATAGTTTTTCAGACAAAGACAAAGTGACCTCTTTGATAGATATTGCGATTCCCAATGATATGAATATCCAAAACACCTACGCTGGGAAGATATCTCAATACACAGATCTACTCATAGAAATAAAACGACTCTGGAAACAAAACAAAGTTATTATTGTCCCCCTCATTATTTCGGTTACACCAAACTCACACCACACCTGTAACAGTTGGGCCTGGACGAAAAGTTACACAAACTCTTCCAAAAGTCTGTAATCCTCCAGACCTGTAGCATTGTATGGTCCTTCCTGAATTCCAAAGTTCATGGATCCGATTTTTTTCTTGTAATTTGTGTTGCTGCAAAAAGGCGCTGAGTCAGCCTTGATAATTGCTCACATACCTAGGGAGCTGCTGATTTTATTATGCTGTCCAGAGCATCAGAGCAATCGGTGATCCGACTTTAATGCGCCACCTCCAGTCGCTTTCTCACCAGCGTGCGGGTGGTGGCGTCTCACTTTTTTTAACCGATATTTAAACTGAGCCTGCTCCTCTGAGCTATTCTCCATAATCCCGCTTCTCACCGAGATACGCCTGCGGAATAGCTGTGTCACATCTGACTGACAATAGATCAAACGACCGGTTTAACCGCACTTTTCATCCTAGGACATCCAGGGCTTCGAACGAACTGCCTGGAGCTGTACCGAAGAGCTCTGTACTTAGCCTGCGGTGGTGTTTGCGTTAACAAACTTTCCTTAATCAGACATCTTCATAGGAACCGCAGAATTTTGGTATTTATTCTTTGTCTTTGTGGCTGCTCACTTATAAAAGATCTATCCAAAGGGGTTAATAAATATAAGGGTTTTGCGACTTGGAGTAGAACAACAAAAGCCATAGGACAAAACGGGAATTTCTATAGAACCGTTTGAACATATGAATAAGAAACAAAGTGCTCAACTTAGGAACAAAGTAATGTAAAACTACTAGGAGAACTTCATAATAATATGCAAATAAGAAACTATTGAATATTCAAATGAAAAAGCACTATGTCAATCCATAGTAATTTCTAGAATAAATTGTGCTAATATATATTTTTACCCACGTCTAGTCTTGACAGTATTTAGGCTAGTAAACAGCAAAAGAAAATCAGAATACGTGTTGCAGACTTAAAAAACGATACGCCATGGTTAGTGCATTTAACCATCACTTTACTGATCACAGAGAGCAGAGCTATAGGTCTGTGGTTAGTTGGATCAGCTTTGGATCGTCTTATTAATGTCATCATAGTCATCATCATAGCTTCATAGCTTAGGATACTCTAGGTAAGGATGGTACCGGGATAGGACATTTATGTAGCAGTTACAACTGTTCCATTCGCACATGTGACCGGAGCTAAGCTGCTCCTCGAGAAGTTACCCTCTATTAAATTTGTTTGGCCAGAGTCCAGAAGGAACGGCTGCCATTGGGATGTGACATAGCCTTCTTTTTTATTTTGGAACCGTACTGACTTTTTTCACAAAATTTGTCATATGAGAATTCTTCAAATAATGGTGCCAAGGGAGGTATTGATTTTCCTTTGGCACATAACATATTTTACTAATGTGGACATTACTAATCGGTCAATAGCAATGAATGAATGTCTGGCATCGTTATATCGCTGATTTAGTTTTCGACGGCTGTTGAAATTTCCACGATATTCGTACATGGCCAATTTGTAAGTACGCAAGCATTCATCTATAAATCTTCCAAATAGTTCAAAATAACGTTCACATGCAGTTTGAGTTCAATTATGGCCGTATTATGTCATGCAAAAATAATATTATTATTTGATATTGCTAGAAACCGGCAAGTAAAGCGCGGCTCGAACGTTAATTGACTATATTTTGCTGAAAGGCAATTATACAGCTGGAGTTGGGCCAAATCCTAAATAAGGAATATGAATACTGAATGTCAACAAATGTGTTTTATAAATTAATTTCTGCACAAATAAAACATTTCTTTGTTTGTCATAATTTCCTCCTTGCTGCTGTCAATCACGCGTTTTTTTTTTGAATACGGCATCGACTGCTGAGGTCATTAGCCGCTCCATAGACTAATTATTTAAAAAATAGTGCATACATACACACCCATTCCACACCGATATATCCGCACAATCACAACTACGTATGTGACACAACAACAACATTCATTGATAATAAAAAGAAGAAACAAGAAGTCTTAAGTCTAGTAACATTGTTTTGTGATGAGCTGTGATATTTGCATACTATATCCGCTATATCTACCAATATAATCCTATCGCCCTTATATATTGTAATGTATCTTTTATTTTATATTTGGTTGACAAGCATTCGTTTATGTTGTCTGACATGTAGTATATATGTCTGTAGTTTCTCAGCTTCACAATCGCAAAAGATATGTTTGACAGTTAGGCGTAAGCGATGGATTCTTACCCTGTCTGCGCGATTACAACTCTTAGGCGAATATCTAGGTCTTACGTCGGGTTTTATTTGCTTTAGCTGTGTATCTATGCTATTCCACTGGCTTTGCCATTTGTCCTTCATTACTCGACAAAGGAACTGTTTTTGATCAGACGTTTTTACAAAATTGACATCACAGGTCTCGCGAGACGCTGCCACCTTAGCAGCCGCATCTGCCAACTCATTTCCTAGGATACCTGAGTGGCTTGGAATCCAGATGAAACTTATAGTTTTGCCTGTGTCATGTATAGCTTGAAGAGAGGCAAGGCACATCAGTGTGAGAGAATCTTTGGTCTGTCCATGTACCAATCCGGTTAAAGCGGATAGAGAATCACTAATTATGAGAAAATGATTAATCGAAGTCATACGGCAATACGTTAAAGCAAGCCAAATCGCATATTGTTTTGACGTAAAAATAGAAGATATCTTTGGAAGACCATGAATGAGCGTTACCATCTATCACAAATGCACAGCCAACCCCAGACTTTGTTTTAGATCCGTCGGTAAATATAGCCTTCGTATTAGGGTACGAGCTAAGTATATTTCTAAATGTTGCCTGTATTACCGATGGACAGGACTATTTTGAAGTTAGGAGCTTCATTTCAAAGTTGAAGTTGATAACTGGTAACTTCTAGGGTGGGAGCTCTCTGCATATGGGCAAGGTGTGTGTGCGTAGTATTGTTTCATGAGGAGCTAATGATTCTTGAAATCTAACCCTTAGTGGTCTTGTTATGGTTGGTCTGCGGATATAGTTATGGATCTGTTCTCTAAAGAGTATGTCGTAATTTCTGTGAGATGGTAATGCTCTGACCTTCATTGCATAATTTAAGCAAAGCCTTTCTCTGCGCACTGATAATGGTTCGATTCCTGATTCGGCGTAGAGACTATATGATCGTGTTGTAGGAAACGCACCTAAGCAGTACCTTAGTCCTAAGTAATGTACTTTATCTAGACGCTTCAGAAGTGAAGGTCTAGCGGAGGAATAGACTACCGATCCATAGTCAAGTTTGGACAAGACCAATACCTGGTATAGCTAAATAAGGATATCAGTATCAGCACCACACTTAATACTGTATAAACATTTTATAAGATTTAAGGTTTTCTTACAATTGGCAATTGGGTTTATCTGGCATCGATAAAAACAGTGGTGGTTCTCGGCATTCGGATTTTTCCTCTAATCTTTGTATTGTTGGTTTTTAGAGGTAACTACATCTCTATAACGTTGACTAAACCATGTATTGTTTTTGGAGCGACGCTTGACGGCATGTGGAATATAGGATTCCATGCCGGATATTAATACCTTGGTTATTTCTTGGGCGCCAGCTGATGGGTCTCGTGACTTGAAGCAGACGTCGTTCCAGGAAAGGACTGGTAATAGTCCCTTTGGTCGACCCACTTTGCTGATATGGAATGCCAGACCTAGCGAGTCTTTGTATGGTGGAAATCTGGAGAAATATCGTTGAAGGGGTGTTATGGTAAGACGATCCTAGTGTGTAAACTGTGGGGGTAGTTGTGAGATATAGGTCCAGCAGACTAACAAAATCTCCTTGTTGGTTCATTGACTATCTGCTCCAATCCGCAGCTAATAGCGAAGGCTTCAGCTTCATCTCCCTCGTCGTCCGTTTTATTTGAGTGTTTGAGCCAGTATGAGCTGTGAACGTTGAAGTTACCCAGAAAAACTATTTCTGAATTAAGGTGATCATGATTGCAGTGCGTCTACAGTGACTGAAAGCTTCTCGAAGAGCTCTTTGCAGTTGCTACTACTTGGTGGCCTATAGATGCAGCTTATGAATTTGGAATGATTTTGGAAGGATATTTAACGTACACGCAGACGCCAAGCCTACGTCTAAATCGGGTGTATAACGCCCGTATGCACCGTAAGTCAGTTGTGCGATTAGTTATGTAAACCTGGATTAGATTATTTGTTTACCGCACCGCACCGCAAACTGACAGTGTTGACACTTTCACTGTCAAAATAATCCTGCAAACATAACCTTGCCGTATCTCCAATCTGGATTAGTTAATCTCTTGGCGGTGCATGGCTAGATGCCAAAGATTAGCAAAACGTGATTAGGGAATTAGGATTAGAATCGCCAAACAGTGCATACGGGTGTTAGTCATATCCGGGGTATCTGAAGTAGTTATTCATTGTTGAAGAGCCGACTTGAGTTTCCATAAGTGGCTTCACTGCCTGAAGATGTTAATGGACATATTTTATGTAGGATGACTCTTCACGTCAGTTGGAATATAAATTATCTACTAGTTTGTAGTTAAACCAGTAATTAAAGTTAATCATCCAACAAATTCCTTTGCACCGCCGTAGTTAATTACAGCTTAATGACTAATTATTAGTTTAAGCCGTAGTTGAATCGGGGATTAAGACGTGGAGAACGTAGCGCAATATTCCGTTTTTATTCTCTCTTCACTGGTCTGGAAGGAAGCAAAGCTTGTCTTGTTTGGTTATGATTATTACTACGGAAATAGATTTTTTAAATAAAATATTAATTCGGTATACAAATAATTTATATTAATGAGAATGGAACTAAAAATGACAGAAACAATCCGTAATTTTCTGATCAAAACTAACGGCCACAGCTAAAACATAACGTTACGTTTAACAGACGCCATCAACCGTGACATGACATTTTCAGCAAATAACATCTATTATGGCAAACCTTACATAAGAAATTCGTTAAATTTCCCAGTACTCATACCTATTAACATGTTAGCAAAAGTTAACTGGTCATTTATTAACTCATGATTAAAGCTGACAAAGGCACAAATCATTAAGCCTCAGTTAAAGTTAGTCACCGGTTGGTTAAGCCAAAAGTTAACTAAAAGCGGTACAAATCAGTGAATGCGCTTAACAAAATTTGTTTTGGAAACACGTGACATTGATTGACAGCTACAATAGAAAGCAGCCTTTTAAGTCTCAAAGAATCTGCACTTTTATTAAATTCAGAACGAGGCCCAGTAATGCATCGTCAATCAGGTTCAGGATTAATGTATTGGTACTTTACCACGAGACAAAGCTGCATATCATTCAGGATTCAAGAATGATGTGTGATTTTTGTATTTTTGATTCATCAATATTGTTGGATATATGTTAGGGAAACAAAACAGTGGGCCATATGTTTTTCAGGGACAGGGTCTCGCATTAGGATTGTAATTCTGCGTATAACAGTATTTATTCGCTCATAAGGCAAGTTACATCATGGTCCTAAGGTGCAAATGCATTCATGATTTTCATTTTGGATTTATTAACCATGTAGATGAAACATACACTGTTCCTTGAAGTTTCACATTCACCGACTTAGATATAACAAAAGCTACTTCCTCATTAACCTAATTTAATTATTTTTTGTCAAACATTTTGCACTTGGATAAACCGTTAGTTTATATTTCAACCGATGTGATCTTAAACTGTGGGTCTTTGAAGCGTGCTTAATTATTCCCATATGTCTTCTACTACCACTCTCAAGAAATAGGATGTAATCGTTTGCCTTCTTACTGACAAATTACGGAGGTATTGATGGAATGGAAATTCAAATTTTTGAATACAGTATTGTCAGATCAAAAACATATGTAGTCTGAATAGGCCTGTCTATTTACCTGGTCGGAGATCGGTATTATACATGCATTCAGATGTTTATCACCGTATAACTTCTAAAAGCTCCAATGAAAATCAAATTTATTTACCTGTATTTCTGTTCTGTATTACCTGTTCTTTACAATATTTGTGTGTACTGAGTATGTTCTTAAGAGGTAATGATTTCAAAAATGTTTCCTAGCTTCCAGATCAATGGTGTTACGGGGGTTCAATATTTTTGAAACACGATGAAATTATTTTTCTATTTAATCAATTATGAGTCACTTTTTGGGAGTTCCAGTAAAGTCAGATGTTGTTTATTTTTTTCACGCCTAATCTCCGCCACTGATGTTCCAGTTATAAACAGTAGTAGCACATAGAATAGTTTTATTTTTGGGAATTGGAGCTTTGGCAAACCAAATTATTATTATTAGTGCCGCCGCTCTAACATCCTTCAAAAAAGTGTCTAATCAACATTTGATATGGTTCAAAGGAATGTACTGTGTAAGGCTTTCGCGGCCATAGACCAATGAATTTGAGGTTGTTGGGTTTCTAGGCCGGCGTCGTTTAGTGTTAAGGCTTGATCGTATCGCTACCACGAGTGGATGGCATCTTCAGAAGCAATTTCACCTCGGCGACTTCCAAAATACTGACGGCTGGTGGATCTGCATCTGTATTTATACCCTTGGATGGATACCCATCCTAAAAAACCTGAAGATACTGCCATATCGCAAGGGGCGGGGCTACCAACGCTACCTGGTTGGGCGACGTCACCGTTAACAGGTATAAATATGGGTGCAGATCCACCAGCTGTCAGTATTTTGGAAGTCGCCGAAGTGAAATAGCTTCTGAAGATGCCATCCGCTTATGGTGACGAAACATCAAGCGTCAAGCTTTAACGCTAAAGGACGCCGGCCTAAAAACCCAAGAACCACAAATTCATAGTTCAAGGTCTCAACGTATTTAAAGTAAGATATAATGAATTAGGGTTTGAATGATTCTCGAATTCCTAATCATTTTGGGAGTTTTTTTTTCAAAATCACTGTAGTTATAGATATCAATGTCTTGTCATTAGGAAATTCTTCACTATTGGATGGAACCGAGGCGCGGCGCGGCGTCTCATTTGCTATAAAAAATTCTGAATGTTGCAAGTGGTTAATCTATAATGGACAAATTACATTTTTTAGTCTGTTAAACTGAAACCTAAATTTTTCTTCTCATTTGAAAACTATTTACTCCTGGAGAACTTGCGTCTGACTTACATTAAACGACGAGCTTTCGTCCACGATTGCACGAGACATTTTCATAGAACTATAACGACTGATCTATCTTCTGCGCTGACTTAATATGTGCTATCGGTTGATTGATAACGTAGACTATCACTGACAAACAAGGCATTCCAATTGCATACCTTGTAGAGGTAAACGTCGCAATACCGATTTAGGTCATAAGGATTCTTAATAATTCCGATGGCGTCTAAACCCTTCCTTTGAGAAAATCATGAGGCTCTGCCAATTATGCTGGTATCTCGTTATAGTGTGATAGTGTGACTTGAATCAATCAATCGAATGTTAATAATAGATCGCGATTTGGACCTCGTACTTTTGGCTTCAGTAAACACTCTCAATCACATAGAGTAATCAATCTCATTAATAAGACCTTTCCTCAGGCGAACCAAATAAGAATAAATCTCCTGTATTTCTAATACCGACTACCATATAGCTTACTCCCATCTCTAGCATCCTCCCCTGAAACATATTTGTTTCCGGCCATTTCCAGATGAGTAATTGGTCAACGCTGGGCATAACATGCATAAAATACAATCTGTAATTTGGGATCGCCTTTGTTTTCTATACGGACATTCAAATCATAGCACAATAAATCTTGACAGCGGCAGCGTTCGCTCCAACAAACAAAAAGGGAAATTTTCGCGGGGGCGGGTCAGATAATCCAGTTTCCCTATCAAATTTTATTCGATTTACGCGGCAAATTAACGCTTTGTTCCAAATAGTCCAGTTCCCTCAGTTTTTGGCACTTGAAATACATGCTAAAGCTTAATTCACATGGACACGATTTCCTATATACGATTTGTATTTGTCCTCATTCTGTCGTTTAATCTGGATATGTCCAATCTCATGAATTCTATTTTTTTTTCGTACGAAACTTGGTTGCAAATTTGGAAATTTGTATCTCCATAGTTGGTGCCTATGTCAGTTGCCGAGGTGCGCCGTATTTGATTGTCAACTGATAATATTAGCAGAACAAATCTCTAGAGATACGTGCAGTATGGCCACTAATTCGTCACAATATGTCACTTGATTGGGTCGCCCGTTTACGTCAGTGTAAAAAGTCGGTCAAAGACTGATGTACCCTGACCATAGCCTAATCCGTTTCCACCAGAGCTGTGCTGAGAGAGGCAAGGTAATTCAAGCGATGGTTCGTTAAAAACACATTCCTCCTAACACATCCTCACACATCTCTGGTGGAAACGCAGCCTTAGGCTATTATTCCTTCAAAATTTTCCCATATTGCTAACCCTCTCTTCATCGCAAAAAGCTAACTGCGCCACTGGCCCATGTCAAGTTTAGAAAAACATGCCCTGTGTTTGTAAGCATCACATATACCTGGTGGATGCCAAATGGCGCCTGGAATTTTCCGCCCGAGAAACATTACAGTCAACGTACAAGCATTTGCATGTTTACAGAACTATTCTTATTGCGCATGCAATAAAACGTTTTATTAGCACTCGAATTGAATTAATCATAAACAATTCTATGGCACTGTTTATTTTGAATGCATTCTTCAAACAAACGTGTCATCACTTAGGAGTTTCGTTAATTCCTGGAAAACAATTACTGCGTTTTATTTTTGAATTACTGCAAGGAACGATGACTAGAATGCAGGCATACGCGTTAAAATCGGAGCGTTTGTTTTCTGAACACAGTTTGATCCTCCACGGAAGATATTATTTGTTTTAAATTGATTTGTGAATAAATATTGATAACTGATAATACGCATTTATTTTTGAAGCGTTTACTATTCCATTAAATAATATCTCGATGGCGCGTTCAACAGGCACGGGTGGCCATGACAAAGCTTACTAAAATATGACGTGTCCATAACATCCCTAAAGCTACCAAAATGTCGCTGGTTCAGTCTCTTGTGTTCTCCATATTTTATATGCCTCGGAAACTTGGACTGTTAAAAAGGCAGATCGAGCTCGCATAAATGCTTTTGAAATGTGGACGTGGAGGTGAATGCTGAGAATTCCTTATACCGCCCATCGAACTAATGTTTCAATACTGGATGAGCTCGGTAATCCAAAGAGACTATCCTTCATTGTGTCGACGAGAATGCTCACATTCTTCGGACATATTCACAGAAGCGATAATATGGAGAAGCTTGTAGTTTAGGGTCACGCCCCGAGTGGGCGGCGCCGTGGCCGTTCACCTACACGCTGGGTGGATACGACGAAACAGTTGCTAGATATGAGTATCAAGAGCGCCACTGAACTGACAGAAAATCGCGAACGATAGCGAGCTACAGTTCTCAAAACTATTGATAATATTCATGTCGGCAATACTCTAGATCCGCCTTAATGCATTTTACGAGTTCACAAGATGTCTCTTAAGACATTGTGACTATGATGATGATGAAATAATATTTAGCCATTCTAGATCTGTCGGCCCTTCTATAGTTCTATATACACGGACGAAGCAGAGCTAATCCCAGCACATTGATGAAATCGAAAACAAGCTAAAAGAGTCCCTATCAAGAATGTTAGAATACTATAAACTAAAACTGGTACGCCCAATCCTAGGAAAAAAAACGCAAACATGTCTATTCCATAATGAAAAATCGGCCGGCGAACAGGGAACTGCAAATATAATGGAAGCTGACCAGGCTACAGCACTGCCCAAACAGATCCCTGATCTATAGCACCGCAGACGACAGTATATTATTATCGTGCATGGAACCAGGTAAGTCAATATCATCCCGGGAGATGGTACGTCGGCGACAGCAGCATGCCTCACAGGTCAACGTAGATATCAACACAAATGTCGAGTGGGGATTAGTAAATGAAGTACAGTTCAACGTACAGAAAACTCAGGCAACAACACTTACAAAGAAGTCTCACGTTGGCTTACCAACTATGGAAATGGAGGGTTACCCCATAGTCGAGTCACCTTTCGTCAAGCTTTTGGGGATCAATATCAACAATAACATGTCCTAGCACGACCACGTCGTCAGTATTGCTAAGACGGCATCTCAGAAGCTTGGAGTTTTGTTCCGCTGTCCCTGTTTTACAGATTCTATCACGAAAGATGTTCGTGTGAGCTCTCCCAGGTAATAGTAGCAAAGGCCGTCCGAACGAGGACCACTAGAGAGGCCCTGCGGGCTCATTCTTACCAGGTCGAGGTCCCTATTCCTTGAATCAGTCTCCACCAGCATTCCTTCTTTTGGAGAACCTCGACGCTGTGGAATGAGGTGCGGGGAATTTGTTTCCCGACGGCTACAACCTGCAGCGTTTCAAATCTAACGTGCACCGACACTTATCCTCTCGCAGCGCTTCTATAGGGTCATGGGTTTTCAGCCTTTGCGGGAGGCTGACCAAAAAAAAAGGGAACTAGGACCGGTGTTATTTGCAAGCTGGTCAACTTCCAATGGGGGCCCACCCTGGTGTATTGTAGACGACGTCTTCTGCCATGTCGATTTGAGAGATTAGCTAAAGATATCTTTGATTTTATACAGAAATAATGTTTTATTTCAAACATCGAAGTAAACTTGGTAGCTGTGATTAAAAATTGTTATAAACATAAGCAGCATCAAACTAGATTAGAGCTTGGCATTATGTGTTGTCCACACTAAATTCAATTTACTTCAACCTATCGTTCAGACGCTTTGTGTGAACATAGGATACATTGAAGCCTTCAATTTAATTTTTCAAGTTCATTGTACTTCCCACACCGATAGGTCAGGGGAGTATTGTGATCGCGAAAATTTTCGATTTTAGAGATAATCCACTTTTTAGGCGTTTTATGATGTCCTACATAACGAAAATCCACGTCACCCTGTCGGTCTGTTTGTACGCGTTCTTTTAGCCACGTAATTTCAATAACCGCTGCATGGATTATGATGAAATTTGGACAGCGATAAGCTGTGGGGTCGTAGTAGGTAATATTCCTATAATTTTGAAAATCGGTGCATGGGCGGCCGAGTAACTGGCAAAAAACTAAAAAATTTAAATATTGTTGTTTTAGGGGTTCTTGATCATTTTCGATTTTTTTTTTCGGTTTGAGTGAAATCGGGGTCGTTAGGGAACTGAAAAAATTGTTGTATCCATAATAGGCTGTCCACTAAGCTGTGGAAGAAAGATCTAGCGTCATAATATACCTTTTTAGGTCCATCATCCGAACCGTACTTTGCTCATAACAGAAACCAAGGGACTTAGAATTTTCGGGTATATACATGAGAGTATTGCTTCTGATCGTTCTGTGTTGTTTAACTAGAATACTATTGGATTGATTTTAATGAAATCTTTACACAGTATTATCACCGCGTCGGGGATGGAAAACGGTTATTATTTTTAGGAATCGTGTCAGTGGCGGCGTATACATCCGAATTGGTTTAGCTCGTTCTGTATTGTGTAACGTGGGAACTATTGGTTTCATTTTAATGAAATGGAATAATACTGTGGTATTATTACCGTGGCGAGGATGGAAAACGTTTACGGATTTTAGAAATCGTATCAGTGGAGGCGCAGCAATAATAAAAAACTAAACGTATATAGAAACAGCTCAAACTTCATTTTTAGGCGTTTTAGGGGTTTCGTGATCGTTTTCCACTTTTTTGGGGTGGGGGTGAAATTGGGGTAGTTGGGTAGTGAGGGTCATAAAACTCATTCCTTTTTTGTATTCATCCATTGACCTGTGAAAGGAAGACCTAGCGGAACAACACACTTTCTTTTTGTCGGGCGGGTGACGATTTGGTTACAAGGGGATCTCAGACTATAGTTTCATGCTATGGGAAAATAATAAAATAGAATCACCGTTATGTGTGGGAAGTACTGAGTCAATCAACTTGACTCCATTTTTTATGTTATCCCACAATCTCTAAAACTCAGATTCGAGACGCTGGTTTCAGATCACGGGGTACTTCCATTATACTAAAAATAATGAAGAAGCCTGGTGTGACTGTTGGAATTCTATTTTATTAAATATTTGAATGTTTTTCTATAAATACTCCTAAATACTTCACATATCATCCGTATTGAATATTTACGATTCCTTCTATTTTTACTTTGGTATGGATATGCGCGTATTGTATAGTCTAGAGATAACTAAACTTTATGTCATGAAATTTTTGCCTCTACATTTTAGGTGATTAGGTAGATTACATTTTCTTTTGCAGTTGGAAATAATAGCAAGAGAGAGTAACTAAGAGTAGGGCGTTATATTTAGAGACTTTATTCTGATTTATTTTAGATGTAAAACATGATGGTATGAAAATAAGTAGAGGAAAGTAGATCTCATAAATTATACTTTTAGTTTTTGAGGCCTTGGGCTCCAGTTGTAGAACTTAAATTTGAAAGTCACTGTATAACGCTTTCCTGCATAGTGCCAAATAAAGCACTTAAATTGATTGCTGAAGATCCTCATGGGTTTTGTATCGAGAACTATAATAGGATCCTTTTGATAACCTTTTTGACGAAATATCATCTAGGGCTAAAATTCCTCACATAAAGATGTGTGCGCTAATAATTTAGTTAAAGCTTTTCTTTAAAACTGCTCCTTTAAAACCTGCCTGCTCATTGACGAAAAGTGGAAAATTTTACAAATTACCTCAGAACCTGTGTGATAAGCATTAGTTTGTGTTTAACAGTCGTATGCCTTCCCCATCTACTGTGAAAAGAATAATGAAAAAAATCGAAGGTACTCATTCGCTAACGGAATAGTGATCCAAAAGACACAATACGAGTAAATAGACATTTTTCACAACAGAACATCACGGCAGTCTGTGGGAGTACCAGAAAATCCAGAGAAGATATTTTGTCATCATGCACAAGAATTGATTCGACAACTTTGGCCAGAAGACCTCGCACAGCGAAGGGAGTTCACCAATTGGATCCTGTACCAAAAATAATTTTATGAACTTAATAATTTCCATAATGAGGCTCATTTTTTCCTCGATCGCTTCGTTATTCGGAAAAAATATTACATTAGACGCACAGAAAATCTACGAAATGACACATTAAAAATCATTGTATGTAAGACATATGTCACAGTTTGGCGTGCATTGAGTTTGGAGGAATAATAATTGGACCGCACTGAAGATTAGGAAGACGATGCATTGAAGGTGAGTGGCTTACGTCAACGTGCTATGATAATGCAGTCTACATCCAGTTTTTTGTGCCTCAATTGAAATATATGTATTTCTTTTGATTTTGTCAGCAGGACGGTGCCACATGTCATATCGCTCTATTGCCTTGCACGAGCTTCCATCTCGTCGTGTTATTTCCCAGTTTGGTGGAACAGAATTGATCGCAACGTTTTTGCGATTTAACACCTTTGGACTTCCGGCTGTGGGATTATCCGAAGTTACAGATTTATACCAAGATGCCCGTGATTATCGAAGTATTCAAGGTCGAAATTAGATGGTGTATAAATGGAACACCGCCACGTAGGTTATTGCAGATTTTGTTAAAACAGTACGCGGGTCTATAATACATAAGTCCTCACCGCATTTTGCGAAAATTGCACTTTTAACGGAAAGGAGACGGTCTATTATATCGTTTTCCAAAAGAAAATTTTCGGTCCCAACAGGCTTTTTTGAGAAATGTTAAAACTTGGTACTTTCACCACATTTTTGTAAAAAACCCACACAGGGAACGTGCGAATGATGAATACTGAGTTTTAACCATTTTTTTTCTTACAAAAAAGCCTGCATACTATTTACACCGCCCCTTTTTCGTGAAATTTTTGAAAAATGCGGTGAGATCTTATGTGCTATAGACCCTCAGTACGTATCCTCAACATAGCATCTATGAGATATTTTGGTTCATAAATAATTTTTAACGGTATTCATTATGAAATATTTCAAAACTTTGGTAGAAAAATTGTTTCATTAAACCTTATGATCTTACGATCTTCTTGAAATACACACAGTATCACTTTTAAAATAAATTGATTTCACTGGAAAGTTGTCTTAAATCCAATTACATAGACAGAGGGTTTATACTGAACTATTTCTTTAAAGAAGTAAAAAAACGAATATGTATTATTCTTCATGTATTTTCAACTGTACAGGGTGTCCTATTTTGGGCACTTTTACGGGGCATCTCGGTTATTTTTGAAAATAGAGAGCTGTGGTTTTCGCAACAGTGTGCTACTTTTTTGTGAAACTAAAGATGCCGTCAACAAAATTATAATGGCCCTCTTGGTTTTTGAGATAAAAGGTGAAATCGAAAATTATCGATTTTGAGACCACCCTCGTATGTCGGTTATCTTATTGAAAAGTTTAAAAAAGAGCCTTATAGAATTTTTTCCCTAGAGTCCAGTGGTGTAGTTTGATTTTTTCTTACTCTAACCCTTTTTCAGTTATGAAGCAAACATATATTTTTTTAATTGGAATACCCTGTATATTATTTTTGAAGACAATCGGAAATAATTCAAGCTTTTCAAGAATATATATTAGTATGAATTTTTTCTGAAAACCAAGTTCAAAATTTCATTTGCTACTTTATTTGTAGCAGTAGGCCATGACTAATCTATTAAAAACAATATCCAAGTAAACAATTATTAAGATACAAGTTACTCAATACTTTTAAACTGAATTATTTAATTGTATTTTATACGCTATTAACTACTATTTGCGATAATGTTCAGTAAATATTACTTATTGTATTAAATTACTCAAAACCAAACATTATCTATATCTAAAGAATATCAACACACTATTAGATTTGAATTTGAATCAAAATAAAAACTAAAAACATCGAGGAGCGTTTAGAGATGTTGGTTCAAGTTGGAGACTATTTTTTTGGATGCAAATCTGGCACAATTTTTTATTCTTAATTAAAAATCCTGTGCAAATGTTGAAGTATCTTAAACTTGGATGGATGGTAATTGTATTTTTTTAGAATTAGTTCTGTAGCTGATTTTTGTACCCCTACAGCTTCTTCTTTGTGCTTACAAGATGACGAATGCGTTGCTTCCATGTAACCTAATATGTTTGTTTCCCTTTGCTCCCTATTTTTCTTGAAATAAGTTTTAGGACGTGGTTGAATAAAGGATCCGTACCTAACTATATTTATTTTTAGACGAGCAAGTATATCTGAAAACGGTTGCTGTCTCTCTGGGTATCTAAGCTGCCATTATTATAGAAAATTGATAATAATTAAAATGAAAACACAGAAAGAACAAAGCTATATTTAATAAAAAATGTAATTAAAAGCTGACAGTCTCGCAAGTTCTTTACAGATTCGCTTTTTTGTTTTTAATAGATGAGTCATAGCCCACTATTTACTCAATATTATAATAACACAATATTAATCACTTTTATGAGACATTATTATTTAAAAGATGTGTTTTGATTCTGTTTTTTCGAATTTCAGTAGGAAGTCTCTTGTAGAGTGATAACTGCGTAGATGCTTATTATTTATAGATGATTAACCATGGCCTACCGCTACAAATAAAGTAAAAATTGGAAAAATCAAATTTTGAGCGTCATATTCAAAATAATTAACACTAACATATATTTTTGAAAAGCTTGAATTATTTCCGATTGACTTCAATAATAATATACAGGGTGTTCCATTTAAAACAATATATGTTTGCTTCATAACTGAAAACAGTAAGAAAAAACCAAACTACAGATTCTACAGAAAAAATTCTATTCTGTCGCGAAAACCGCAACTCTCTATCTTCTAAAATAACCGAGATACCCCGTAAAAGTGTCCAAAATTGGACACCCTGTACCCCTCATCGCTGCCAATATCTTCGCGACCTGCTACCCAACTGAGATGTACAACGTTGCGTGAAGTTAGTAAGCTGAGAGCTGGGAGGCTGGGAGTTAAAACTGATATAATATTGTGGAAATGATAATTTTAACCGAAGTGATGGAACTGTTCAATTCAAACTGTACGTGTGTATGTGCTTTGTATCAGGTCTCTCTATAGACAACGGTCTCCCAGCTGAGGTGTTTTATTCGCTTATATGCTTATAATTTGCAAAGATGTCGCAAAGACGGAATTCATCGAATTATAGAGGAGTGAGCCTTGTTTATGGCAGACTAAAAGTAGTACCATAACCGAGACCTTTTCAATTCTGTTAATAACTTAACATGTAAACAAGCAGTCCTTCTCCTTAACCATCCTTCACACCATCCTTCACGTTTATTTTTTCTCTTCTTATTAGTCAAAACAAATAGACCATATATAGCTAGATCATCTGAATTATCTGACGACGTCTTGACAACTGAATTATTGTCTGTTAAAGATGAACGTATGTAGATAGAATCACTGACAATAGATGACAGAATGCAATCAGTTTTCACTGACATCATACTGCCAGTAAAAACTGTCAATTAAAAACGATCGTCTGTAGCCGGCTTTAAGATATCAATACGCTGGCGCTGCATCGAAACTGCTTTCTTGGTGCGCTTGGCTTTTAATGTTGTGGGAATGTAGGATGTTTAGGGTTAGGTGTCTCTTTTTAACCGATGGCTTTGCCCCCATATAGCTTCTCTGTCAGTTGCATCGTTAATCGCACCCCAGATGCAACTTTGCCAATCGCTCATATCAATCAACATTTCAACACTGTGCTACAGAAAATAATGTTTAATTGAACCTTACAATCCTGCATTCCTATTGGAGCACATTTACTTATACTACTATACGAATAATGAAGGTAACTATAACAGTGCTGTTTCGAGGACCCCCGCAGAGCATCTTTCATGAAGTGAAAGTTCAGGTCGTGTGCCAAACTTGGCAGATTGCCGACATTTGGGGACCCTGCCCGAAAATAAATGCGTGGGAGACGATGTTGCTTAGCCTCGAAAGATTGTACTGTGTGATTTCAAACTATAACAAAGATAAAAGGTGATTCCCTCTCGAAATAGATTTTATAATTTTAGATGCTTCTACGAGAAGGCTTTAAAATATACTTTTACTACAGTTTCGTATGCGTTCTGGAATTTCATCAAGTATTCCTTAAGTCACTGTTATATTTATTTTCATTGCACAATCACAACGGCGATGCACATGATACATATTTAGGTGCCTGCGGAGAAACATTTCATCACAACTCAGAACGAAATGGCAAATTTTCACGTCATTTATCTGCACCACCATAACTATCTTTACAAATTGAGACTCTGTAAAACTTATCCGATCAAATTGTAATTTTCAAAGAAAAAAAGCCCATTTAAAGTTTGTCTCAATTAAAATTCACCGCTTACGCTAATCAATAATGATCTTAGATCTCTTCCATATAAATTTCTAGGTTAACAGCAACCTTTCGGAAGTCTTAAAAACGAACCTTTGGGAATTTCCTATATTTTTCGGTTTTTATTATTTCTCCTCTGCCACTGGATCGGTTTTTTAAGCAGTAAAATATTTTCATCATTGGCATAGCAGTAAGCTATTTTAATTTCACTGATTACAGATCAAACTTTTCCAAGTTATTGAGTGGGAGAAATTAAGACGCCGCTAATGTATTTTCGAAAACTATAAAGCTGTACGATCCTTGTCACGGTTAGAACTTATAGTACGAATCATGTCAAGTTGTTTCAGCATTTTCCAAAACACAGATTGGTTGTGGGCTACCGACCAAACGTAAGACGCTAGCTGAGAAACAATTCCGATAGTCAAGCCCTGATTAAGCACTAGATACCATCCACTGTACATCTTTATGGTCAGCCTCCCGCAAAAGCTGAAAGCCTATGGCTCTGTAGAAGCGCTGCGAGATGATTAGTATCGGTGCACGTTAGATTTGAAACGCTGCAGGTTGTAGCCGTCGGGAAACAAATTCCCCGGCAGCCCATTCCACAGCGTCGAAGTTCTTCAAAAGAAGGAATGCTGGAGGAGACTTGTTCGGGGAGTAGGGACCTCGACCTAGTAAGGATGAGCTCGCAGAGCCTCACTATTGTTTCTCGTTCAGACGGCCTTTAGTGTTATTATCTGGAAGCTCACTCGAACATCTTCCGTGATAGAATCTTTAAAACAGGGACAGGACAGCCACCCTTCTTCGATGTTCCAGGCCCTTTGTGAGGTTAGGCATATCGACTAGTCTAATTACTCTCTTCTTGATAGTGTCCAGAAGCTTTAGAGAGTGCTTCGGAGCGCATCCCCACACATGGGAGCAATAGCACAACAATGGCCGTATCTGTGCCTTGTAGAGCATCAGTAGTTGCTCCGGGGTATACAGCTTCCTAGAGCGGCACAAAACTCCAAACTTCTAGGCTGCCGTTTTACCAATAATGACGACGTGCCAGTATATGTTATTGGGAATCTTGATCCCCAAAAACTTGACGGAAGGTGACTCGACTATTGGGCGACCCTCCATTTCCACAATTGGTAAGCTAACGTGAGACTTCTTTGTCAGTGTTGTTGTTGTCGCCAACGTACCGTCTCATGGGATGATAGTGGCTTGCCTGGTTCCATGCACAATATTAATGTACTGTCGTCGTCTGCAAAGCTGTAGATTGGATTGGATGTTATTTCCAGCAGCCCGTTGATGTACAACAGAAACGGTGTAGGGGATAGGACAGATCCCTGAGGAACATGGGCATTTATTCGAAATACGTTAGATGAACAGCCTTCGACTACAACAAACAGAGATCGGTCGTTTAAGAAGCTATTCAGCCACTGGCGCAGGCCAGTTATTAGTCAATAAGCCGCAAGCTTGACCAGAAGTCCCTCATGCCATTGATGGCTTTCCATATTTCAAGTGCAACAACACGAAATTCGCCATGATTTTCAATTGCTCTGTTCCACAAGTGGGTGACGTAGGACAGAAGGTTACCCGTAGACCTGTGATTAAGGAAGCCATACTGGCGATAATTTTATGATGCTATTTTTGTCCTTGTATTTCGGAAACTGTGAGTCAATAACAGTTTCCATAACCTTAGACATAATGCTGAGAAGAGCCACAGGTCTATGGTTGTTGAGATTGGTTTTTTTACCTTTCTTAGGAATGGGTTGCGGGAAACACGCCTCACTGATACGATAGTTTTAAGAGCTTGCAAAGAATAGGTGCAAGCTCAACGGCACAGCGTTTAAGGACAATGGCTGGAATTTGGTCAGGACTAGTAGCTTTCTGCGTGTTTAGTTTTTGGAGGAGGCTTTTTACATCTCGATGCTGAAATTTGACCTCCGTCATTCCCGAGTTCACATTTATGGTAGTGGTCGGAGTACATACAAAGCTCATGAAGGTACAAGAAAGCTCTTGGTGGAGCAGGGCACGAAAACAAGGCCCACTTAGTATGTGCCGCTCACATGCAGGGCTTGAGGTATACCAAGCAACTGATCTTTTAGCTAAAAGTATTGAGCATGAGCATGCATTTCCTTCATTGGACAAACTAGAATTGCACATTATATGGTGAAGCATATTATAATATCTACAGAAATGGAGCAAAAAGTACGCTAGCTCTAGAGAGAACAACAGGAATGGTCGGTGATGAGGGAATCATACTGGATTCAAAAGAGTAAGCAACATACTAAACTGATAGGGATGAGTTGGAAAACTCTTAACTTCTTGGTAGGCTTGGCAGAGGATGTAGAGTGCAGGCTGCGCTTGGAGGAAGACGAAATGGAATGCGTCAGTTATAAGCTGCTTGGTGATACAATACTCCAGGATCTGAAATATGCTTCCAACAATAATCTACTTGACTTCCTCAGCGAGGCAACACTAGGAAGTATCTATAGGTATGAGCTGCAATAGATGAAAGATTGGCAGCACTCACTTCAAACTGAATTACCTATTGCTACCACTATAGGCGTTCAAAAACCTATTCATTCAAATTATAAACTTGCTGGGTGGCTCTGATGGCCTTGGTAACTATACTATATTTTAAAAATAGTATGGGACTGCCATAATACCCTAAAGACCCTGGCGAAGTATCAGTATCTTGAGTGCCTAGTCACATAGGAACATGGCCAGAATGAGCTATCACCAGATGGGTGACAAATGAGCACGAGAAGAGCTTGGACAGAGTGACGGAGAATGTTCAGTCTAAGAGGATGCTAAGGGGAACCCTGTGTTCTAATATCGCAGAAGCTCTCAGATTGAGGAACTACGAAAGGCGGTTGGATTTATAACTTGGCCATAAGATGTTCAGTGTTCACCTGCAAAAGTTGGAGATTGATGTTTCAAATCCTTTTTTTTACCGTCATTGACATCTAAGGTCGTTTAGCCGTTACTTTGCTTCTCGTTGCTCTGTACACTTTAGGTCTGCTATTGTTGGTCTTGTTTGGCTCTATATCATGCTGAACATATCTGTAGTTTTTAAATAAACTGGTACTTTGTTTCCAAGTTTGACGGTACCTTTAAGTGAAGTAGGTAGATCTAGAAGGGTTCTGGCGTTTGCATAATTATTCCTCCCAGATTAAAATATGGGCTACAGTTAGTCTGCTACCACATAAGTGACATGTAGGCCGCTGTGACCAGGTAAGGAGGTATGAGTGTGTGATGTATGTGTGTATGACCTGTGTGGTAGTATACTCCCAGCTATCCCTAGTTGTTTTGAGTTGTCTTAGTCTTAGTTGACCGTTATAACAGCTCCACCGCTCTTGCCAGGCTGTGTAGATAATACTTTTAATAGAAGTTTTTAGATATATGTAAGAAATTGCGGTGAGACAGAGGAAACTGCTACGCACGTTATCTTCGACTGTCTTGCACTGAGCTAAAGCAGGAATTCCTATCTGAATGTAAGTCAGGAGGGAAGACAGGAGAGCATAAACATAGTCCAATGCGTCTCAAAGTTCGCAAAGAATTTAGGATGGGACTCCGTCTGATCTCTTCGACTGAGGTTGTACAATCAGCCTTCAAGGCAGAGCGGCAACTATTAGGGCAACTTAATCCTAACCTTCTCAACTACTACTAAAAAAAAAAATTAGAAGCTCTTGGCAATTACAATGCTTCCTCCGCCTACCGCCGTCTTCTTCTTCTTTTGCTTTATCCGTTCCGGACGTTAGCGATCATCATGGCGATTCTGATCTTGTTGGCAGCACATTTAAACAGCTAGGTAGACGTGACACCATACCATCTACGAAGATTCGCCAGCCAGGAAATTCTTCTTCTACCTGGGCCTCTCTTACCTTCCACTTTACCCTGGACGATGTTCTGCAAGATACGATATTTACGTTCATTTCTCATAATGTGGCCAAGGTACTCCAGTTTTCGTTCTTCAATTATCAGCATAAGTTGTGGTTGGCAGCTCATTCTGTTAAGCACTTCGTTATTTGTAATATGCTCGGTCCAAGGTATTTTGAGGATTTTTCTATAAATGCACATTTCGAACGCTTGAATTCGTCTTTCCATGGCCTCTGAAATTGTCCAACTCTCCACCCCGTACAAAAGCACCGAATACACATAGCTGTTGATTATTCGCTTTTTGAGACTTAAACTGAGGTCTTTGCTTGTTAGGAGCGTTTTCATGTTAACAAATGCGCTACGGGCTTTTTCTATGCGGCATTTGATTTCAACAGAGTGGTCCCAAGTTTCTGCCAATGCGCTTCCCATATAGGTAAACTTCTCCACTCTTTCGATAACTCGCAGATCTTCCCGGGGTACGGGGGTTTTGCTTATCACCATATACTTGGTTTTTTCGACATTCAGGTTCAGACCATACTCTGTACTAGTTGCATTCACAGAGTCTACTGGCGCTTGCAAACCAGCCATACTATCTGCCGTCAGGACTGTGTCGGCAACGTATCGAATGTTGTTCACATTCTCTCCGTTTACTCTTATCCCATGCGGATTTCCCTCTAATGCTTTTCTGAAAATGTTCTCGGAGTAAAGGTTGAACAAAAGAGGAGACAACATGCAGCCCTGTCGTACTCCACGCCGAATCTCCACAATTCCGGTGTATTCCTGCTCTACCCGGACGTTTGCCTTCTGTCCCCAATAAAGGTTGCTGATGACTTGTATATCCTTTGTGACAACGCCAACATTCCCCAAGGCTTCTATCATGTTTCAATCTTTGCATCTATCAAATGCCTTAGCATGGTCCACAAAACATGCGTACATATCACAGTTGACGTCCCTACATCATTGGATGAGCACCTGCACTGCAAAAAGAGCCTCGCGTATCCCTAGACCATTACGGAAGCCGAACTGAGTATCGGAGACCTCTGATTCGCACTTTCCATAAATACGTGCGTGGATTATCTTAAGAAATATTTTTAGTACGTGGCTCATCAGACTTATTATTCTTAAGTCTTTATAAGATTGTGCATTGGGTTTTTTCAGCAGAATAACAAAAGTAGATAACAGCCAATCCTCCGGAATAGGGGGACCCACGTGGCTGCGCGATGAACAGCGTCTGCCTTCGATACTGGGGCAGCAGCAGCCTTGTGCGCGGTTAGCGCTTGGGTGGGTGTCTGAATAGACACAGGGCATTCAGTTTCGACCGTGTTGGTGTCGCCCACACGGGGGACCCCCGTCGGACCGTCCGGGATAATGATGGCTCATTCCAACGGTGCTGGACGTGGATCGTCCCCCCTGTGAGAAGTCATAGTACAATAGGCCTTAAAGGCTCAAGTACTGACGGCTCTCAGAGGAAAAAAAATCCTCCGGAATACTTCTAGTGTCATATATCAAGTTATAAAACCTTGTCAGCGTCTCTATACAATCTTCTTCCATGATCTTAAGGATTTCCACTGATATGGCACCTGGATCTGTCACCTTTCCGGCTTTAGTTACCCATACGTATTTTCAAATCGCTTGGCGGCCTGGCTGTAGGAAGTAAAATAAGCCTGATCCAAGCCACTAAACTGAATCATTTCTCCGAGCTGATCCTCCTAGTTTATGAACTCAGTGAAGTGAGATCCGACTTTCTTATATAAATTAAAATTCTCCATTCATTTAAATGTTCACAAAGCGTTATACGTTCTTAAAATTGCACTTTAATAATGTCGGATCCATTTCGGAGAGCATAAATTTCGAATTCACTAAGTTTGGGCTATAATTTATTCAAGTACTATGTAATTATAATCTCTGGCAGCGCTAAAAAGTTATTATCAGTAGGCACGGTGCCAACGTTCAGCTATCCCCCTTATAATTCGCCGTGGAAGTGCGCCATTGCCATGTTGGGGCCGTGTCGGGTACACCGACGGCGACGCGTCAACGCCTGGCGTTGCGCGAACGCGCGTCGGCTACGCCTGGATACACCTACCACGTGTATAATGATATCAAAAAATTCAAAGGAATCCATTCTAGTTTAGGGGATACAATCACTGGCCGACAAACATTTTTTTTCGGACGTAACATAAAGCTGTATAACATATTGTGGTAGAATGGACCTATCCAAATGGACGTGGAAATGACAAAAAAAAGTTGTAACACGTAAGGTTTTTGTTAATTTTATAGAACCACAATTAATGTTACAAAATCTAAAGTGTACACACATAAAAATAATTTCTTAGATGGACCACAGATCAATTCATTGACCATATAAGTGTTAGATTGAGAAAATATCTTCAATGCAAAACTGGGCAATTCTTGATAGTAAGAATACCAAAATCTTAAATCAAGCATATGGTAATCTTGACCGAAGTATTTCATAATCTTGACTGAAGCATTTCATAATCTTAACTGGGAGCATTTCATAAACTTGACGCAAGTAGCTCAACTTTATTCTAAAATTGTGATATTCGTGGATGAGGAATCTAGTAGTATTAATTTGAGCATTCAAACTCTTCTATGAGCAATTGAGCATATAGAAATTTTTCTGGAGAAATAGTTCTGACTAATTTCTTAAATCACATTTAATATACTTAGTACTTAGGAACATCTAAGTCAGGTCTTCGCATCCCAATTTTTTCAATAGCTCATTCATGGTTGGATAGATACAGTGATAAGGAAGACGATGGGAACTGGGACGTGACTCAAATGGCGGTGGACCAGCACTACCGGCAGATTCGATGACTGATGGTTGACGGTGGTATCACGGGTATCATGTGACAATGGCAATTTATTTAACAGTTTGACTAGATACTATTATGTGCTATTATGCAGCATCCAGGTATTACGCTACGGTGCTGAAGACGGCGGCGAATGCGACAATCCGAAAACCGATAATGGCGCGGCGGCGCGGACGCGGACGGGCAACAGGCTGTTGAGTAGAGAGGGTGGAGATGTTAGGGTTGACCCGTGACACGCTGCGCGTCTGTGCACTCCGACGTTGGTAGACGTCAAATAAATGATTTACTTGATACAAATATAGGGCGTGCTTGTAAAACAGCGTTCATTTTCAAACCAAGATTATCATACTGTAAATGAAGGTTCGCATTTGCAAGCTGTCTATATTCTTGATAGAAATAAACTGGGCACTACTGGGAAAAATGATAATTTTGATATAAAATTATGAAATATTTGTTATTAAATTATTATAGCCTTGGCAACTAAAATTATATTTTCTTTCGGAGCATATTTCGTTAAAATAAGTACATATATAAATCAAAAATATATTATTCTTGATACAAATTTTCTACAATTTTCTCATCAAATATTGTTTCTTAGAGTGAGAACCGATATTCTTGTTGTGAGTATGTATTTACAAGAATATCACAATTCTTGACTTGAGAATTTCTTTTTATGTGTGTATTGAAAAAAATTATTTAAGAATTTTTTAACCACATTATTCAGACTTTATTTATCCTACACCCACTAAACGTATACCTTACAAGTAGTAGCAACATATAGATATTGGGAAGCAGTACTTTAAAAAAGTATTGGTTCGCCATCTATCTACCAAAGCCGGTACCTGACCGTTTACTCTGAGGAACCGAGCACTGTTTATTTGACCCGTTTAAAAGCGTCAGGTGTAGGAACCTGCGGATACGATAACAAACAGACTCTTTTTTGTGGAACACTCATTTAACACTCCCGACATTAGGTTTATGCTAAAAAGCAACTTAACTCAATTAAAGAGTAACAATTTCACTCATTCATCCGAAACCAATCACAGACGACGTCGTTTCGCTTTTATGAAAGTTAGTCAGTGTGATTTAGGTCTAAGACGAATAAATTAAATTGCCTGTTAGTGCCTAGCTGGCAAAACTTGTACTAGTAGTAGCAACATACAGATTTTGGGAGGCAGTGCTTTAAAAAAGTATTGGTTAGCCATCTATCTACCAAAGCCGGTACCTGAGCGTTTAATCTGAGGAACCGAGCACTGTTTTTGTGACCCGTTTAAAAGCATCAGGTATAGGAACCTGCAGATACGACAACAAACAGACTCTTTTTTGTGGAACACTCATTTAACACTCCCGACATTCGGTTTATGCTAAAAAGCAACTTAACTCAATTGAGTATACCTTACGTGTTACTAAAATACAAAGATCAAAAATATTAACTTAATACACTAATTACATTCTATTTTTCCGATTTATGAGGGGCCATATCTTCTTTTCTCAAAAAGCAGGAGTAATTACCTACCATGGCTGGATCCTATCACCATTGATAGCGAATTTCCGTTGCCCTGATATCTTATTAGAATCTTTCATCCTGCTTCTCATTGGCAGCTACCAAATTTTCAGCAAAAAATTACAGATGTGAATGGAGGAAATAAACACTTAAAGACATTCGGGTATCAAGCGATTTTTTGGCATCTAAAAGTTCATTTATTAATTTTTGGTAGTTTGTACCCCTCTTATTTTGCCCAGAAATCATCTTACTACATTAACAAATGAGTTCTATGCTTTGAGTTTCTGCCTGGTAGGCATCTCTGTAAGATTAACGTCATCTAGCAATTTTCTGACTTGTGGTCTAATAAAAATGCCTTCTTTTGATTTGGCGTCGCTTAACTGGGGAAAGAGATGTCTTAAGTATTTGAAGCTATCACTATCTTTATTCATAGCCCTCACGAAATTTTTCATCAGTCCAAGTTTAATGTGAAGAGGAGGCAGAACGACGTTTTTGGGGTCTACAAGAGGTCTAAACTTAACATTTTGAGAGCTCGGTAGACATTCGCTTCGTTCTCGCTTGATTTTTGTTACATCATAAAGCCGATTTACGCCTGTCCCATAGTCAAAGAAAAAAGTGATATTTCGTAAATCCTCCCTGAAAATTCCTATAACTTTTAAGTCGCCACATAACTGACACGTATACACACAACTTTTAAACTGTATTTAGACGAAGCTATAAATAAGCATCCCTCAGAGGGGGAATGCTCAATATCAAGTTCCTGCATTAAAACATCAATATAAGTACACTCACACAATGAATTTTGCATACTGTAGAATGCGGAAAACGTAGAATTTCCTTTTCTGAAATCCGTAATTTTCGTCTTCTTTGGCTAATAGCTTCCATTCCTTAAGTCGAGAATCAAGAAATTCTGACCGTTACTTTGATAACCCCAAATGACTTACTAAATCACTTTACTCACTTTGAAGAGTTAAATGTGGCTTCTTCCTAAGTAACATTTTGCGGATCTAAAGGTGCGATAGGCACTGGCAAATCAGCATTATCAGGAACAGGTCATATTCCTGCAAATTTGAACAGCTTTTCCTTTTTGAAATAACCTGTCTTTGTCAGGAAAAAACTGCAATTGTCCAAATGATTAGTGGGTTCTAGCCATATCATTGGGACCACAAAAGGCATGATTTTCCTCTATCCATTCATCCACTGAACCAATGCTACGCTACAACTAACACAGCACACATGGAGAGTCCATTGCTTGCTTTATCTCCAACTAAAACGTCAAAATATTGGAAGTAGGCTTTTTAACATCTTCAGAAAATGGCCTGGCTTGTCCTTTCACCATAAATTCTCCACAAATATAACAAAATTTTGTCGGGAGAGATATTGCAACTGCGCCGCATGTAACTCCCCACATTTTCGTCCTTAAACGCTTTCTTATATAAACACAGAACCACTCACTTGCAAACTCAACAGAAGACCGATTTTCAATCTCACTTTTGTCTAAATTTTCAACAACAGAGTTCAGGTCATTTTCCTGTTATAAAATGCATCACTTCTAACGGTCTCCTCATAAAATTGACTACCTGTGAATGTAAAAAGGTCTTATTATGCTACTGCAAAGTGCTGCGTTATGGATGTTTTTCCTATTTCCACTTTAAAAATAAAGGTTTGCTTTGTGTTACAAAAATCTTGTCGATCAGTGATAATAAATTATCATTCTGGGCCTTATACACTAATTCAATCAATAAACAACATTACCACATTACCAACATAAATTAAGTAACAACACAATTAAATATTTAAGCAATAAATTACTAGTACTACCTAATTTAACATCAATAAACGTTTGGGCGTCTATCAGGAAATTCGCTACAGACGAAACATCTGGAAATCAATAAAAAATACTGTAGTAACCAATTCATTCAAGAAGAATAAATTTGTAAAATATGTAACCATAATTATGTATAATCAAAGAAGGTGAAGTTGTTGCATACTGACCTGATTGACACAGCAACCAGTTTAGTATTTGTAATAATTAATCACAACAAAAACAAATCATACCCGAACACAGTATAACATCTCTAGGTTCATCGGTATTAAGGGTCAAGTCATGAAACATTTCATCAAGAGAATAGATGAAATAATATGTTACTATAAAAAAAAAACATATAACTCATCCCTAGGGTCCTCAGTATTACGGATGAACTCGCGAAATTTCTCTCAGAAGGGATCAAAACAACTAGGGCGGATAATTATCATGACGACTGTGAGCCCTTCTCACTAAGATACTAGGGGCCAACTCGTAAAGTATCTAATTCTTTGAACCAGTTAAGTACGAAGGGTAAATTTACGACATACTTCGGGAATATGTAATCTGTTTTCATATCGCAGACATTCAAGAATTAAATTATCAAACCGTTATTGATATAAATTGGTGTATGAAGGTTTCTTAATTGCCTAGTGAACAAGTCCTCAAATAAAACAAAAACATATATAAATAACGATACAATTAGTAGAATTGAGTATTCTGTGAGATAAACTCACCTAGGCTTTCTGCACAATCACAAAACTTCCATTTTTTGCGATCTTCCCAGTCTCCGTCTTCCAGCCCTTTCTTTGTCATGGCTTCGTCCACTTCATTTTTCCACGATCTTCTAGGACTTCCTCTTCTTCTCGTTCCTCTGGGGCTCCATTCTGCAACCTTGTTTATCCATGTGTTTTCTGCTCTACGTACGTGCCCATACCATATTAGTCTTCTTTCCTCTATATATTGTAGAGCGTCCTTTTCCACCTTCATTCTCCTCCTGATCTCTTCGTTTGTTACTCTGTCTTTTCTGGTAAGACCACAGCATCTTCTCCAGTACTCCATTTCGGTTGCCAGAATGCTCCTTTGGTTTTTCTTATTTATAACCCACATCTCTGCTGCATATGTCATGATACTTCTTATTATTGTTTGATAGATCATGTTTTTTGTTTTCCCGCTAATGTTCTTATTCCATATTACACTGTGGAGTTGCCTTATGCACGATCTTGTTTGTCCCAGTCTATTTTTAATTTCTTCCTCAGTTGTTGCATCTTTTGTTATGGTGAAGCCCAAGTATTTGAATATAGAGTACAGAGTGATATTTCGAAAAAAAATGTTATGAAGGGATGTAACTTTGAGCATGTATAAAACAGACATGGTACGCAATTTCTGACCTTATTTTCAATCTGAAGAAGAGCCTTAACTACTATGAAACTCATCAGACTGTTTAGAAGATAATATCAGCCGGGTGATGATTTTTTTAAATGGCACTAGGATTTATTCCCATCAGCCAAAATAATTTTATTCAATTTATTTTTACTTGATTCGGTCTACTATACCTATGAGAATTCACCTAATCGACCCTAATGGAAGGATGAGGTAGATAAGGACAAAAGACAGAGTCACAGAAACGTTCTTGGCTAGGGGCTCGTCATGGCATTTGTTCACAGTTACATACAGAAACATAGATCACGGTAGGAATGAGTAATTAAATTAATGATTTTTTTATCTTAAACACAGTTGGCTTTCCGCTATACTTTATTAGATTCACCTTCATGACATCGCTTTTGCGTTGCATGCTTAACTACACTCTTGGATAATGGTACTTTCGAATTATAAAATTTTCTCACCCTGACGCTAGGAATGATAAGTCTGATAAGTTACTGATATATAAATATTTATTGAGCTACGTTATTCAATAAGGGACTTAGCTTTGAAAATACTACTGATTCAAAGAATTTAGCAAAAATGTTGTTCTTCTTCTACTTAAAGTACTTCTCCATTCCAGATCTTGGTTTCTATACATGCCATTTTGAATTTGTTTACTGCAGCTCGGAATAATTCAGTTGTACTCATACCAAACCAGGTGCTAAGATTTTTCAACCATGGAACCCGTCTCCTGCCCACTCCTCGTTTTTCCAGTAATTTCCCTTGCACAATAGATTGCAATAAATGAAATCGATTTGCGATCCTCATTACCTGTCCCAAATATTGGAGCTTTTGAGCCTTCACAGTATTAACTACTTCCTTCTCCTTTCCCATTCTTCTGAGAACCTCGATATTTATTACATGATCTCTCCATGGTATTTTTAAGATTAGGCGATAAAACCACAATTCAAAGGCTTCTAATTTCTTCATGGTTGCTTCAGTAAGCGTCCATACTTCAAGAGAACAGAGACTTCAAGAGAACAGCGAAGGAGTCTTATTTTTGTAAGTGAAAATGTTAATGTGAGAAATTGATCTATAATGCTTTATATCTCTTCTACTACCTTCTTAATCGACGGCTTCTGGCGGCAGCTGCGGCGAGCAGTGGGAAGGACATGGGAATTTTACCCCAACATCCTGTAGTGGATATACATTGCCATTATAAGATCCCGAATACAATACGGCTCGATGGTCTGGTGGCCTTGTATGCAGAAATCCACAGTGGTCCGTAGTCTAGGACGGATACAAAGGCTTACCTGCATGGGTGTCTTGGGTGCAATGAGGACGACCACAACTGCAGCACAGAAGGTCCTGCTCGGGCTGCCGATGGCGCCATCTTGGATTAGGATTAGGATGCGGGACTCTGGTAGCTAGAGATAAAGGGAGAGGCGGTTGGCCACGCAAAGATAGCCAAGCTGGCGGAGGAAGCATTGCCTATCTCTGCCTACAGGATTGTTGAGGATAACCGTCTGTCAAGTTTCCAGCTGGTATGATACACGGACGGCTCTCGTCTAGCTAGCGGAGAGGCCTCAGGAGTAGGGTTGATGTGGAGAATAGAGGAGTATGGGAGAGCTACTCTTTAGGTACGTGCCCCACGATATTCGAAGCAGAAGTATATGCAATAATCTCTGCTGCATGCAATGACGAGGTGAGAAAGGGCACAGAGCAGAAGCCTTACAGCTGCTGTGACAGTCAAGCGGCTCTGAAAGCCATCTGCTGGCCTAGCACTAGGGCACCCCTGGTTCAGGAGTACGCGTAGAGATTGGAAGAGTTGGCGAGATTGAAGAACGTTATCTCGATGGAGGTCCCGAGTCACACGGGAATTCTTCGCAATGAGGAAGCCGACAGGCTGGCCAGATTTGGCACCGAGAGACCGTTTGTTGGCCCGGAGCTCGCTGTAGGATTAAGTAGGCAGCAGGAAGCATCAGCTCTTAAAAAGAGCGTAAACGATACCATAGATGAACAGTGGAGGCAAAGTGAGGGATGCAAACAAATCAACGATTTCATAGCCTGGCTGAACATACCTAGATCAGCATGGCTACGAAACCAAGGCCAATGGACAATCAGAAACCTCGTGGCTGTTCTGACGGGACACTGTAGGCTCCTATAACTATTAGGAATTGAAGACGACGCCCCGTGTATGGGCTGAGGAGAAGTCGATAAGACGGCTACCACTTCCTTGCGGAATGTGAGTTGCTAGGTGGGTTGAGATACGAGATCTTTGGATACGATAGACTCCAGCCAGAGGAATTACCCTCCCCCAGCTGGGCCGATATACTGGCCTTTGTTAAAAGGTCGGGAAGGTTTGGTAGGGAGGGGAAGTTAGGTAGTGGTGTATGAGGGGTTACATTCAGGGATGGCATAAGGAGCCTACTTGCTGCCCCACAGCTACCACTACTACTTGCCTTCTTAATAATTTGAGTTGCACATGGATATCCTGACATTTGAGCTTACCGTTTCCATCCACCCAATATGTTTTCCATGACACAAGCACATATGCGCATTTGGCGCCGGCACAATTACACTTTTTTCTATCTCAATTACTCCTAGTTCGTATTAAAACCAGGAATCATCGTGCGTTATGGCGGGAAGAGCGGCCTGGCGCCGTGGTGCACTTATTGAAAACATCAAAAGAGCCGGCTGCATTGTATGTGCATGCGTCAGCGCAGATTTACTTTGACGATGAAAGAAAACTTCGCCATATATTAATGCCTCCTCCGTGCTTTTTGCGTGTCGGATGTATTTTGCGGCTTACAGGAAACGCTAGATCCATTTTTTTTGCTTCTCACGCGTAAACAAGGGCTGTATTATATTTAAAAAACTCGTTGGGGCCAGAAAAATGTTGTTCGTGCGTTCTATTTACTTATCTATTTGTCATTGTTACAACACTCAACCGCTTTTGCCAATTTTAAGGTGGCAACACAACATGGGTCCAAATGGTCTCCCATTTAGGGTGACCATATACTTCTTAGATCAATTCCGGACACTTGGCTTGCGGGGGGGGGGGTGGGTCTGTGACTGTAATACAATGAAGAGAGATAGGCCATCAAGCAACAATAGTGCCTTTTTTGCCTGTCCAAGGCGGCTCCTACGGAGAGCATAAACAGTCATTGTCAAGTAACTTCATCCCAATTTCTGACGCTCTAGTTTTCAATATTTTTGCATGAAATTTTTACATAAAGTTTAAAAGGAAATTACACAGGGGGCTATCGAAGCACTTTTTGAAAAAAAAAATTGATTGAACATGAAATATGATCGCTTGAAGTTGCCTATTTTCTTCGTCAACTTTGTAATTTTTTTAAGAAAAGCCCAGAAGTAAAAATGAAAAAGTGCTTCGATATCACTCTGGGCAATTTCCTTCTAAACATCATGTGAAAATTTCATGTAAAAATATTGGAAAATAAAGCGTCAGGAATTGGGATAAAAAACATCTGCAAATCGCCTTCCTCTTCAATTTTACAAATTTTGAGCGACGCGCTAACATGACTGTTTCCATTTCTTTCTAATGTGGCGCACACCTGTTTATTTATCGCCCATCGTCGGTTCCTTTTCAGCTCCCCGCATCTTCCGGAGAAACTATTCCGGATTGTAGGAGCAGCGTTTTGTTTATTTTGCTGTATGCTGTGCTATTTTCGATTGGAGCTCAAATTCCGGATATTTTACCAATTTTTGTAATTTTCTGCCTGCCCATTAGCTGTATTTGTTCATTTTGGTGTATGTTTTTTGCCAATTATTTTTTAATGGGGCTCAAATTCCGGACATTTTATCGATTTTTGTAATTCCGCCCGGACACGAAATTTAGCCCCAAATTTCCGGACATGTCCGGGATTTTCCGGACGAATGGTTACCCTACTCCCATTATAAACATAAGAGAAAGAATTTGTGGTTCTCGGGTTTTTGAGCATCGCTGAGCATTGAGGCTTCACGTTTCGCCACCACGAGTGGATGTCATCTTCAGAAACTTTTCATTTTAATCATTAAAATATCGAGAGATACAGTTGAATAAGGTTCAATCACATTATATCATGTGAGGTGGTCAAAATGTTATTAGAGTTTGTGTCTCAAAAGATTAACAGTTGTGGCTTAGAATGCGGGCCAGTAAAGCGCGGTGAACCAGATACATGATAGGCTTCAGAGAATGCAATAACCGAGTAACAAAATGCTAACAATAATAGCGAATTTGTACTGACAAGAATATAATTATCGAGATGACTTCTTCTGCCTTAATCATAAGACCTTAAAGTATCTTTATATTAGAATTTTACTAGCTGCTTCAGTGAATGTAAGGCAGGATCGATGACAACATGAGAACCAAGAATAAAAATCGGCGCCCAGCGTCACATTTTGATGCTAAGTATACTAGTTAGTCTTCATATTTTGGCTTTTCTGGGTGAGAAATTCATCCTTATTATTTCTATATTTTATATATGGATTTTAAAAGATGCAAAAAATAGTCAAGTACATAGATATCTAATAAATGCAAAGACACCCATCATATTATAATAATTATGTAGTTATAATATACCACTTACCACTACAGTCAAATCAAGAACAGATGAAAACAGAATAAAAAGTCATCTGTTCTTATTTTGACTGGATAAGTTTTATCAACAATATGTGAGTAGTGTGTTTTTTCGTTTAATACAACGACAGCCAATATTATAAAAAAACATTTTTCTATTTTGTTTTTTTGTGTGATTGGTTTCAAAATGGAAGGCAACTAACTATAAGACAAATTTGTCAACGTTAAAGGAATTCGTTCTCATTTTCAGAGCTCTGCAAGAAAAACATTTTTTTATAATATTGGCTGTTGCTGTTGTTGTCAAAAAAATCGTATTAAAACGAAACAAACACATTACATACATATTGTTGATAAAACTTTATCTCATATATAAATTATAGATGAGGCGTAAAATCAGTCGACATATATATCTAATAAATGACATATATATGTAATAAATAAATATGTAAATAAATCATATGATACTAGTTATGTGCCACTTATGCAAACAACAACAACAAACAAAATAAAAAAAATTGCCTGTCCTTATTTGACTGCATACTTATATCAACAATATGTAGGTATGTAATGTGTCTGTTTTGTTTTATACAGCAACAGCCTTTATTACATAAAAACATTTTTTTCTTGTAGAGACCTAAAGAAGAGAATAGATTTCACGAACATTAGCAAATTTCACCCTTGAAAAAGAAAACAAAATAACATTAATTACCTTTAAAAGAATGGTAGTAAACTCATGAAAATACTGAATATACTTATTTTTTTCTCGGCCAAAACATATTTTGATTTAAGATGAGAACTTTACAAATTATTATGGGATACCTATTATTCTTCTGCAAATTCAGGCTACGTCAGTAAATGATGGCACATCACTATCATTAGTAAGCTGACATTAAGCTTTTGTCAACATAAACGCATATTTACTGCTGCACAATTACTGCTTCTAATTGTAAATCAACATGGCTGACCATTCATTATTTTATGAATAATTGTATTTGTTTTACAGTACCCGCTAAACAAGTGTGGGCCGTCGCTGGGGACAACGCCGATTTACCTTGTGACATCACCCCCGCCTTGCCAGGAGACAATGTTACTATGCTTTTTTGGTACAAAGATGGAATGGGCATGCCTCTGTATAGGTGAGTAAAAGTATACTTTTTGAGACGTCTTTATTAGCTTCACCCTTAGACAAGGAAAGAGAGAGAACAGAACGCGCGGCTGACATCTCTGTTACCAAAAAGTACCAAAGCGCTAGTCCCAGTGCCGTAGCTAATTGAGTAAGCTATTTGGAGAAATAATCTATTTTCAAGTAAAGTTTATTAAAATATTGTTATTCACGAGTTCTGTTTGGCCAATTTCACCATCCACCGTTTAAATTTAAGTAATTAACATTAACTAAACCGTAAATTTCCATTCGACCGATATCTACAGCGCTGCCTTTAGATGTAATCTCCTCCAGGAGTCAAAGGTCTTTTAAGCAGCCTGGGAGCCCAAGATGAGCACAATAGTCCTTAGCTTCTACTTCTACAATAAATATGACCTTGACCACAGGATAATCATAGGAAAATTTCAGTTTGACATAATTTTGCAGTTCCGTAGGTCAGAGGTTATCTATGGGTCAGAGGTCACCCTCACCCACAAGATCTCATACTGGGCGTTTCGGTTTTTACATTTTTCACATTTACTAGGGGAGGGCTATTAACATGTAAGGTCCATAAATGCTGTCTATGCCAGAAATACGTACAACATTTTATGCACGGTCGGATTTGTAATCCTTTATTAATAAATAAATAAATACGTTTTTCTCTTTCACCGTCTGTGACTAGCTTAGATTAAATATCGTTGCAACTTGCTTGAATCTTATCCTTCGGTGGTAGGTATATATTATCCTTTTCCAAATCATTTATGTTCGTTTCACAGAAAATAATTGATTAAAAATAAGTTGTACTGCAGATTAATAATAACAGATTACAATACAATAATCTGAACACGTATGTCCGCGTTACCATAGCAACTAAGTAAATAAGACGGGAATATATGGTCACCATTTTTAACTACAGTTGGATTGCAAATTGCAAGTTCTATACGTTCGCAAAATATTTTCGAATTTTTCTATATCATGGAAAGTAGTGACGATGAAATAGTTACCGGAGTACCACCGGAGATTCTGAGACAGCAGAAGATACAAAATTAGGTTTACTACACACAAAGTCGAAGACAATACTACTACAACTATACAGAAAATGTATTTCTTGCGGGCGGAAAGGAAGCCCGCGGGCGTTAAAGTGGCACTTTACGCCCGCCAAATGCATCAATATTGTATACTTTATACCGCCCTATCGAGCATAAAATCATGTTTGTGACTGTCACTACGAACCACTGTACTATAGAGTCATTTGGCGTTAATCTGGTTACTTACTATCAGATCTAACTGCAACAAGTGTTAATAATTGGCGCTGCTAATAATAATTTCATAGCGTCCTCGTTGAGCTGGCACGCTTCTATCTCAGAATTATTATGATTCATACGTAATTGTAGCACTAATGCAAACGATGACCTCTGGCGACTTTACCAGGAAATCTTCGATACTGAGAAGCCTATTATTACTCCATTTACGCATCGCACTAATGTTAATAAAATACGGAAATATTCACTTTCCGCTGCTAAATGTCAGCTTAATGTAGCGTCAGATGCAAGTGACAACTATAACTGGATAATAGTAAATCACTAGGACCTCATAGGGTCCATATACTATCAAACTATGTAACTTATGAGACCTGTGGTCGATTTCATGTAGGAAAATAACAGTGACGTCATAGTTAAGTAGGTGCGCAGTGTACGCTTAATCAGCTGGTCGGCTGCCATGCAGAACCATGGCTTGGATTGATTTGCGGAGCATCGTTTTGGTAATCGTTTGTGATCGAGTTATCTTGTTCTGTTTGTTTTAGATTTTGTGTGGTTTTACGATTTATCTAAGTGCAATGTCGCCAAAGCCATATATTGTGAAGAAACGAACATATGTTATATATTATACTATCATTAAAATTCGAATTGAGAACGCAATTGTTGTGGATCTGTAGCAATGTCATCCGCCATGTTGTTCGCGCCGGTACATCATCTACTGTGCGACGTTACTTATCTTCTTACGAGAAATGGACTGTACTCTCTGTTTCACTGCGTTTTGCTCTTCTATTACTATCAGGCCACCTTTGTAGCCTTTATCAATAATTGGTTATTGCACAGGTTTGGATCACATTATTCGCTCATAAGACAACAGTGTCGCGATCCTAAGACACCGATATACTACCGGCGTCCATTTTAGATTTACCAATAACGTAAATACAACGCTCTATGTTCTTTAAGCTCGCAGAATAATCGATTTATGAAGTTAGTACGTAAAAAACAAAAGCTGCTTCCTGGCTCAGCTGTCAATCAATGTCATTTATATCGAATACATTTTTTGTCAAACCTTCCTACATACCACAGCATAGTAAACAATCAGCACAATATCTCAGGTTGGCGGCAAATACACGCGCATCCCCCCTTTTGGATGATCATTTGTAGCGATTCTATCGATACTTCGATACTTGTACTTCTGCACTAATATCGAGTATTTGTATCTTAGACACTTTTTGAGCGGTTCTAAGCTGGTATCGCTAATTTTGTAGCGGTATAGGTATCGAAAATATTTATATAATTACTGAGGGGTGTAATCAATTACACAAAATTGTCTGTACGAACCAAACGCGCCTACTTGGCCAAAAAATATCGAATTGGTACCGGTATCGATATTTTCATTTTCGCATCTCTACCCAGACTTCACACCCGAAAAATAATCCCAAGGTCAAATTCTGTGGAAACCATTTTTATATAAGGAAATCCTCAGAGATATTCTGCTGGTTGTTTACTATGCTGTGTACATACTATGATAAAGGCTACAGACGTCGGAAATGTCAGTAAAGAGTTTACGGTTCAACATATGCGGTTATAATGATAGACAAGTGGAGTGAAGTACATTTTCGCCTATACAAGGTGTCCCGAGATCAAGTGGACAAACGAGACTGGGTGAAACTATACCACAAAAATAATGTTTAAAAAAAAATAAAAAAATCCTTATATTGATAGTTTAATTTTTTCTTTTTATTTAAGCAACTGTTGAAACATTGCGTGAATTTCATTGAAACAAAAGTGAGTTTAAAAGAAATCTCTCCAATGTTAGGCTTTTTTCAACTAAATTTCTAAAACACGTTAAATTGAAATGGATGTTAGAACAGTGATAGCAAAAAAGTTGTACTTGGGCGATGACAAATTTATTTATTAAAAATTTATTAGGTAAGCATCAAATGGACGAGATAAAAAAAGCATGGCTATGGGGGGTACTCACTCAAAAATCGGTTCCAAAATAATTATTATCAAATTAATTCAACAACAAATATAGGCCTAAATCATCCTTTTCTACAAGCCAGTAAGACATACACCAAAATTCCAGAGAGCACAAGAAACATAAACAACGTTGTCAAACTGTATTTGGGTATAGTTAGTAAGTAATTTTATGTATATGTGAATCTTCCCAAGTGTTCAACATAGCTATGAAATTTGGAGTACTTTCGAGGCCAGCGCTTAAATTATTTTTGTCTTTTACAGTGATTATGAAAAATGAATAAACATTTTCGAATAAAAAAACGTAACGCTATTTTTTGGACTTCTGATAATTTTGAGTTTCAATATTTTGAAACTGAATAAATCTCTAAAATATGGTTATACTTCCGGCTAAACTTATTAAAACTTAGAAAAGCTTGCTTATTTAAAAAGTAAATTTTTCTATTATGCAGCGGAAACGATATCAAATTGAAAAACCAACGAATATATTAATCATGAAAAAGGCAGCAATATGGCATCCTCTGAGGTTCCTTTATTTCACTAGAAAAACAATATCAAGCCTTCGCGTTCGACGTTTGAGCTGTAAAACTCTGCAGTTGTTTAAAATCTGTATCTCTTCTGTTGCTACATTACAAACAAGTGTTATTTAGATGCTGTCCGTGTGATTGTTAAGCTAAATATCAAATTTTTGGCTGTCGCATAACTTTCTCTAAATATTTAAATAAAGCAATTTGGAAAGCTCTTCTCCTAACGTATTTAAAGGAACTGAAAGACAATGATGTTGGATTGTCGTCAAAAAAGATAAGCTGCTCAAAAATTGTCTGATCAATAATTATATAGAACAACAATTCTCTGAAGTATCCAAAAAGCCTTTTTGTCCAAAAAATGAATGTTCTCTTATTTAACAGCACGATAAGTGCTACAAAAATGATAGCACTTCGAGGCTCCCAGTTGTTGAATACAACCGTATTATTGAAATTAACGTGAAACGTATGATGATATGTTGCACGGTAATAGTAAGTATAATGGCTTTATTGCTACTTCATAGTAAAGCGTTTTATCATAGCACTTTGATGGAGTTGTTTGTGGTGCGAAACTGGTATATAGCAGAGCAAAGAAGTAGCCTCAGAATGATAATAAAGAGAGGATTATTTTTCTGATGGAGTAGCTTTTTTTTAGGCGACAGCGCATCTTTACCCTTTAATTTTTTTTGTCCTACACCATCAACCCTATCAGAGAAATTATAGTAAATATAACATTTTTCAATAACTTACCTTTTTCTAGGAACAAACCATCCTTTTCCTCTCAGTGTTTGAATATCATTCTGCGGTGAGTTTTGTAATAATTAGGTTGAGAACAAAGCCCACTTGATTTTGCTTTTACCGAAAAGAACATCGAAAAGTCGCGGATTTTGACAAAACTTCATTCAAGCTTTTTTATGCCGCCTAACGATTTGTGGAAGAAATCGTGCATATGATCCGGGAACGTTTTTCCCAGTATATGCTACTATTACAGATAATTTAAGAGATGAAGAACATTAGAAACAATTGCTTTAATTACTGAGATTGCTATACTAATGTGTTCTATAATGACATCATTTTCAAATTTATTGCAAATAAGGCGTTTAAATAGACAAATATACAGTGAAGGCCTTGAAGTCCCATCATACCAAAAATGACGTGAAATAAACAAACACATTCCAATTTACTAATAACACAGATTTTGTAATAATTTAACAGTCCACTCCACCATCAAGCATGTTCTATATTCTGAGGGTTATCGTATCCCCACAGTTTCTTCAGGATAAGCGTTTAATGCTGTATCTGCTTATATACACAAATCTGCAGTTATATTTGGGAACGGCGAATGTCGCCTGGAGTTGGAAGAAAACAAAGTAAAAGTCGCCACTCGAAATGCGGCTATATTTAGTGACGCATCTTTCCTGTTTTCTAAGAACCCAGTTAGCAACTGCGGCTTGACTGTTATAAATTATTTCTTTGTCTCCTCGCTGACCACGCCACGCACAACTCTCGAAATGAATGATACTACAATAGAATATATACTAAAATTTGACAACAGTTCATATTAAAGTACTAGCTGTTTGTATTCACTAGGAAATTCCAAAACTAGCAGAATTTTTGATAAGCATTACCAAATGATTTTAGCAGATTAGCAAGCTGCATCAACCTAATTATTTGCAATTGCAGCAATGCAATTGAAGTTGGCAACAAGAAATTATATAATGGTGGATGTACATTTTGTAGTGTTGTTGCAACCTCGAGAGTCCACAGGGCTCCTATTTAGTACAGTACAGAAGGACCTAATGGTATCCTCTCACTCACCGGCCGCTTTTTGGTCATGGACTGACCAGCATTGGCTTCAGGCCAGGATCATGCATGATCAATGAGGTACTGCAATATATCTTGTTCGTTTTAATATTGCTAATTGAAAATAACTTGAATAAAGATGAGTTTGATAAATACATAAAGCATTTTTAATATAAGAGACACCAAGAAAATAATAAGGGTGAGCTCGTATTCAATGAATTTGATATTTTTGCAATACAGGGTAGACCAACATTGCATGGGCGGAGTATAGTCATCACCATTTTTGTTAAAAGTACCAGAAGAACCTTGAAAAATACAGCGAATATGAAACTTAGGAAGGTGTGATTTTGTAGTATGACTAAGTATGAAATACGCAGCTTACATTGGATGGTCAAATTTAAATTTTTGGAGAAATCTGTAGATTAATTACGAAAACTTCAACCTCTTATCAAGATCGCAGCAAATAAAAACTGAATTAAAATCTTTAAAATTATGAAACATACTTTACTTGGCAGCAAAATGCATTACACAAACACAATAACAACACGAAGTAGTACAAAGTAGTACAAAATTCGAATAAGAGTTTGAAAGGCTCCAGTCAGAATATCGTTACTTTTTACAGAAATGACTAATTTTTATACCATTACATGTGAAATTTTATACTGAAAATATTAGATTGCCAGCAATAATAGCTGGATCTTCCTCTTTCATTTAAAAATATTCAATTATTCCGGAAATTTGTCAAACCCTGCTGGTATCATATAAGCATTTTCTTAAAACAGGGGATTATCTTATCTTCGATTCAGGTAGAAAATTATCATGAGTAATCTGGAAACGTGCGGTAGTAATTGGTGCTTTAAGAAATAGAAGGAATAGAAACAGAAATTCCAGACTTTTGGAAAAAAATACATAACACTTCGTTCACAAAAGCTAAGACTATTGAATTTCTTACAAAACCAAATATTCCAATTCCACCAGAAATGCAAACAGAAAGTCAGTTATTGGAATTAGTAAAAAGTTAAAACTTCGATATAAAGTATATCGTTGATGAAATGGCGCGAAGTAGTGGGTATGAAGTTTTAAGACTTCCGACCCTATTTTTGTATTTTTAATCTGATTGAATCAATATGGAGCGATTTAAAGAGAAATATCAGAAAGTACAGTAATCACCCCGAAAGCTCATCAGCAGTTATGAATCTTATTAGAGATCAGATAAATTTAATTGCCCAAGAAAAATGTTGAAACTGCATTAAACATCTAATAAAAGTCATCATTTTGAATACACAACCAAATGGAACAAAAGAAAACAAAACTGAATTATAGCGGCTCATCTGAATCTAATTTTGACTTGCTAATTCCTTTTTATTCCTTCAGTTTTGATTTGTACTTTAAATAATATTGTTACAATGTAAGTTTGAATCGTGCTTATTGTACATCTTATACTCGTAATTTTAATATCTATTAAAAATCTAATAGGCAATCACGTTCGGTTTTCTTCTTTAATGTTAGTGCGGTCCTGAATGGTTCGGTCCTCAACATCCGGCACGCGATACTGTTTGTATACATGTTTCTGGCCCTTAAAGGAGATTAACTGCTTGAGAGAGAGAGAGAGAGAGAGAGGCAATACAATTTGCTGCCGGGTATATCTGGAACGTGTGCGAGGGGCTAAGAGTTCAGTCACCTTTCTCGTTTTGTCTTTTGGTACAGTTGCTGGATAAATACCTGGAAGAAGGGGATGTATAACTTATACTAGGGGGGTCTGTAAACACTACTGATACTAATGTGCTAGATATAAACTGACTAACATATGGTTTTATGTTTCAGTTTAGACGCAAGATTCGGTCCAGTCGGTAAAGCAACCCATTTTGCGAACACTGATAACTTGGGTACCAGAACACAGTTTATCACAGAAGAGGAACCGTCGAAGGCCAGACTAAGAATCGAAAGGGTCACCGAACAAGACCAAGGAGTCTTTCGCTGCCGGGTGGACTTCGTGAACTCACCCACTAGGAACTTCCGGGTCAATCTGACGTTAGTAGGTTAGAGTTAGTATTTACTCTTACATTCAGCTAAGTTTAACACTTTTATTTCATATAACTTGTCCGAACACCACGGATCAACAAACAATCAGCTGTCTTACTCACGGTCGGTTCCTTTGTGATGACGTATTGTAAATATCTGACGTCAGCGACGCCATTTTGGGATAGTTTCATTCGCCTTAACAGGAGCGGAGTAGAAATGTATAGTAGGAGAGAATTAAGAAATAATACTCAACCCATCAGGTGTAAAAGAAACGTAAACATTAAAGGCAGCATAAAATTTATGTTGTCCTTAATGTTTACCTCCCATAAAGTACTAGATTTGCGTTGAGATCCAGATAGCTGATTTGTTGAGCCGTGCAAACACAATGCTCACAGCTTATAAAATTACAACTATTATTGGGGATAACTATTTTTATAGCTACGTTAGTTGCTAGTTGGATATGCACTTGGAGAAGGAAAAAAATGAAAATGGGGGGGGGGAGTAGTATGATTGTAGCCTTTAGTTATATTATGTACACAATATGTATTAGATTGATGTAGTCACTATGGCTCTGCCGAGAGTAAAGATAATTAAAATTGAGGAGACAGAAACTGATAATGAGTACTCGGTCTATCGACCGCTAGGTAGAGGTTGCTTTGCAGTTGTGGATAGAGCAACAACAAGAAGCAATTTATTATGAGAGCAATTTAATCTTGTCGGTTATCGCCTTTTATAGCATGTTACGTAACCTTGTATCGGGGATGCTGTAAGGTGATTCCTGCATCTTTATAAATCTTCTTGAACTATTGATCCAATTTGTTGAGTCCTGTTGCGCTGATGCGTGGGACTCCAATAGCTAGGCCGTAGGTAAGAAGTTGATATAAACAAGCTTCTATAACCTTTAGTTTAATTCCCACCTACAACAACTGCCTGTTGTAGGTGGTTAGTTTTACCATTGATTAACGTATTGTTAAATGGTTTTACTTAGCCCCCGTTGACGCATTTGATCAGAAATGGAATTATTTCAAATTGGCGGTCCAGACTCTCACCAAGTAGGCTTTCGATCTAATAAAGTACTTTGCGTCGATAAGAGGATGTTCAATACGAGTAGGCCCCACTAGACTTAGGCACATAGGTTTTTTCTAAAACACGTTAACAGTTTTAAAACCGGTGAGGGTAGGCCGATTGTAAACAAATACCGGTATAACAATAAGCATTAGTTGTGAATGAAAATTGGTTTTATACAATATACCGGTTTTGATAAATGATTGCTTTTATCATGGAACAACAAACAGACTGATGGAAATAGGTAACATGGATTTTGAACCTATATAGAATTTCCACAAGCATTATCTCAAAGTTTCAATTTTTCATGACAATTTATACATAGCGTAAGCTAATGCATAAGCTTATTAAGATTCTAGTGAATGACTTCATTTTGTTTGACTAAATTTCACTCAAAACGTGTAGAAGCTGTACTGCAAAATTATGATTTGGACAGAACGAGGCTTGACACTTCTTTTAATCCCTAACACTCTGATGGCTGAATGAAAGCACAACAAACAAACAAACAAAAAGATGAACACAGAAGACACTAAACTGTCTTATTTCGCTTTTTATCACTTACGACTTAAAGGCACAGCCTTTAGGTGTAAATCAGATACAAGCCACACACGCCAATTGAGGACCATAAATAAAAATTGATTTTGAAATCCAGCACCGAAGACATGCCGACAGCACCCGAACAAAACTAAGCATGTGTGACGTCCTACTGCGATCCCTTTTTTCTAGCTCATCGTGAAAATAGGTAGTTGCGTATATTTGTTGCACGATAGACGATCAATGAAGTTTGTACCTTGAGACGAAGTCTAGGATCGAAATAAATATGTTATTGGATGTTTGAAGTCATGGGCTTGAACCCTACAAGGTGGAAGCCTGGACGCTTAGGCCATTGAGCTACCATAGCGCTTGAAAGATTATTTTAACAAAACATATTTGATTAGGTACTTTATTGCTGGAATTTATACTTACATACATACATACTTTATTATTATTTCGATCGTAGACTTCATGTCAAGCTTCAAATTTTCACGATTAGCTGGGAATCTAGGAAAAAGGTATCGGAGTAGAACGTCTTTGGTGAGAACGAAGATTTTTACGTCACACGCGCTTGGTATTATTCGTCGGCGCGTCTACGGTACTGGATTCAAAAATCACTTTCTATTTTGCTACAACTTTTGAATTATTGCGAAAAAAATAGAACAAAAATAGCTTTGTTTTAAAACTTATTATACGATTAAGACAAGCAATATATCGGAACTGGGCAGTAGTAGCGAATTATAATTTTGGGGGTTTAAATTAGAGCAAATATTGTATATTTTCTTATTATTGTGTCACCCAACGAGGTATTTGTTTTTGGACACGTGACGTCCGATTCAAAATCCTGTATATTTGTGTTCCTCCCGATAAAACAATTGCAATAAACTAGCTCACTTGTGGTCTAAAGTGATTACTTCAAGAGCTACAGGTACTTAAAGGATGGTACCACTATCACTGATTATAACATGTACCCCTACGGTTAAATTAGTTTGGTAGTGTTTCATAATGGTAGTAGTACAGTCCTTAAACTACCTGTAGCTCTTGAATTAATCACTTTACACCCCATGTGTGCTAGTATGTTGGAATTGTTTTATCGGGTGGAACACAAAAAGTCACAAATATATAGGTTGTCCCATTACAAATTTTGAAGCGGACGACACGTGACTAAAAACAAATACCCCATTGGGTGACGCAATAATAAGAAAAGATACTATATTTGCTCTAATTCACACTTCCAAAATCATAATTCGCTACTAATGCCCAGTTCCGATATAGTGCTTGTCTTAATCGCCGTGGGACACCCTATATGATCTTTCCATTTCATCCATCACAAAAAAAAAATACTTTTTTTCAAAACCCAACTTGCCGCAATAACAAATGTAACATGTAGATCTGGTATCTAAATAATACCATAAATAAATACAAAGTCTTTTCAGGTTTCACTGAAATTAGGAGTAATTTATATCAGCAGACTTTGAAGACGTTCCCAATCGAAGGGGAACAACGACTTTCTTGTAGACAAGATAAAATAAAATACCTTATTATTCTGTTCACTAAATAGGAACAGAAAACTCACGAAAAATTAGTGGCCTCTAATAGAAAGCTTTTGTTAAATGTTTGTTACTATATATCAGCTCTACCAAATACACGCTATAATAGCTGCAAAGGTGGCCATGAAATGAGCCATCAAACGCTAATTCGACGAATACAGTATTTATTTTAAGGTTAAGTTGTCAATAATTCGTAATTATTATGTATTTAAGTTCTACTATTAATTGTTTCGGTCGCAGATAAAGTCTAGTACTCAACTCGAGGTAACGGTAACAACACACTTGTCGATTTACTAGGGCTCTTGTTACGAACTTCTGCTGCGTGACTTATTATTGTCATTATAGGATTGTTGAACAATTTTGGCCACCTTAAAGAAAATCGCCCCCCATGGGTAAAAACCGAATTTAATGCCCTATAACCCATTCACGTCCTTTCCTGACGAGTGAATTATTCTTTATCCTTATTCCTTATACAGTGTGCCCGTTATGTATAGAATATAGCATATATCTCAGTAAATAATGATTGTATAAGAAAGTTTATGTAAAAGTTCTTTAAGGTTGTATATCTCAGACTACGGTAGTATTAAGTTATTTCTGCTTCAGAAAACTATCAAACAACGAAAAATAATTAATTTTTTTAAAAGCAATGTACCCTTTCATTAGGTTTTTTCTTTTTTAATGACATAGCATGTTAGTACCTAAATACTTAAATAAAATACTCCTTATGCAGTGTGCCCGTTATGTATGAAATATAGCATATATCTCAGTAAATAATGATTGCATAAGAAAGTTTATATAAAAGTTCTTTAAGGTTGTTTATCCCATACTACGGCAGTATTGAGTTATTTCTGTTTCAGAAAACTATCAAACAACGAAAAATAATTAATGTTTTTAAAAGCAATGTACCCTTTCATTAGGTTTTTCTCTCTTTTCAATGACATAGCATGTTAGTACCTAAATACAAGAAAATACTTAATAAAATTAAAAAAATGATTAAGTTTATTATATCATTAACATTAATCTACTATGTATCTTACATCAAAATAAAACAAATGAGCATGCACCTTTCTAATTAAGTCTTCAAGACAAAACGACATTAGGAAAATTAAAGGATTTTCATCACAATGGGTCACAATTTTCCCAGAATGCGCAGAAATTCTTTTGAAGCTTTTCGTAATAGGTTAGGTTACTGTCTTGATGTTAATAGTGAACATTTTGAACACCTATTGCGAAACGTAAGACTCGTTTGTTTTGATTTTATGTAAAATACATACTAGATTAATGTTACTGACATATAAACATAATAAAAATTTTCATTTTTTGGAACATTTTCTTCTATTCTAACATATTCTGTCATTGAAAAGAGAAAAAAATACATTTCCTATACAATCATTATTCACTGAGATACGTACTATATTCTAAATACAATGGGCACCCTGTATGTATTGGATAGAAGTTTAATGGTAAGCAGATTCATGTTTAGGGTATGGATAAAGTACACAGCTCTATGCATTCTAGGCGCTTTGAAGTAGACACTTTTGAACGAACTTTGCTGTTTATTTTTATTAGCTTCATCATTCGCTTACTTCTTCGAATTGACAACAATAAATTTTACCACCTTATAGCAATTCCATGGGCAGTGAATACCTATATTAACCTACTATATTTTTATGTCACAGTATTTCCGTGCCTCGCCTCGATTTGTTTGAGTTTGAACTTAGAAGCTTGGAAAGTCACCGAGCTTTAACCTCACGTTGGTTGACTTTCAACTAGTATATTTTTAAATTCCGCTGGCGTAAATTGGAATTTGCTATTTCTAGCATGTGTAAACAGTCAAGTGTGACTTTTTGGTGTCCCACTCTAATTTTGCAGTTGGTAAACCCATGCATTTAAGCCACACATAGAAATAAATCGAGTCAAACATGAAATATGTTCAAGTCGCATTTACGACGCAGCTAAAACTACTAGAATTCAAGCAAAATGGTTGGACAATACTTTGTGAGATAGAACAATGACCTAAGAATTCAGCTTAAGTATTGAATGTTAAACTACAGTTCACTATAGCCTCCAAGTATATGATACCAACAATTTCAACAGTGTTAACATTATCATTTATATTCGTGCTGGAAATGTAGACATTCTTGGTTCAGTTGCCGAAAATGATAAGTATCTGGTTTTAGATACATCGAGTTTAAGTATATAGGTATAGGTACAGGGTGAATCCTAAATTGATACTTTTTTAACTATACAGGGTGAGTTTTTAGTACCGGCTCGGTCGATAACTCCACTACTGTAGAAGATAGCGAAAAAAGTTGTATACAAAGGTTGTAGCCACGGGTAAGTTCTTTGCTCAGAAAATATTTATATTTATACAGGGTGATCCATAACTACGTGGTGATGCAAACATATATTTTTTTAAATGGAACACCCTATATATTATTCCATATCCAAATTCTACTAATGATTTCCGTTCCTACAATATAGGGTACTGTTACATTATATAGGGTATTTCAAAAGTTATTACCATTTTTATATCCATATCGCGGTCAAATGAACGTACTGTATTACAAAAAGTAATGAATCAAAAATTATTTTTTTTACATGAATAGATTAAAAATATCCTCTAGTTTTAAAACCGTCTATAAAAAAAGCCCGTGACGCATATTCGTATACAGGGTGATGTAGAATGCAAAATCTAGATTTTCTCTCTTTTTTTAAATGTAACCCCTAATATTTTATTATACCAAAGAATTGCCTTTAATACGCTCTTTCATCTTTGTATAGCATTTGTTATGGCTGCATTCATTAGTTTCTGAGATATTTCGATTTTTCTACAAATTTTAAATATGCCTCCTATTTGTTTACTAAAATTTATTTATTTTTGAGAAAATACTATCAAATTTAATTTTTGCTTAACAAACAACTAAAACATAAGGCCATAATAGTACTTGATCAAGTCAAAACAATGAATTAACGAGATAATATAGGTCAAGTGTGCTGAGGAAACAATTTTATAGACGTCATGCATAATTATCAGGCAGATGTATCAGGTAGGCTATGAAATATTAAACGACACAGTCCAAATAAAACGATTCTTCAGTCTTTCAAACGCATTAGTTTTAGAGTGCCTCCGTTGTGGATATTGCTTTTCATAGTTGATATATTCTAGAGGCAAGTAGACAGTTTCTCAAAGATTCTCCTAAATACCCTCAATGGAAAAATTAATTTTTAAAGCTGGTTTTTCACATAGTACGGAATTATTGAGCAGGTTATGAAAACTGACAATTTTTCAAAGCCTACTTTGATAAATCTGCTTGATAATTATGCATCACGCCTACAAAATTGTTTCCTCGGCATACTTGACTTCATTATCTAGATGATTTAGGGTTTTGACTTCATCAAATAGTATCATGACCTTATAATTTAGTTGTTTGTTAAATTAAAAAACAAATTACATAGTAATTTCTCAAAATAAATAAATTTCTGTACACAAATAGAAGCTATACTTTAAATTAACCGAAAAATTTAAATATCTCGGAAATTGATGGACGTAGGTACAACAAGTGCTATACAAAGATGAAAGAGCATATTAAAAGCAATTCTTTGGAATAATAAAATATTGGGGGTTACATTTAAAAAAAAAGAGAAAATCTGGATTTTGCATTCTACATCACCCTGTATACAAATATGCGTCACGGGCTTTTTTTATAGCCAATTTTAGAACTAGAGGATATCTTTAATCCTGGCATGTAAAAAAAAGTAATTTTTAATTCATTACTTTTTGATATACAGTACGTTCATTTGACCGCGATTTGGATATAAAAATGGTCATAACTTTTGAAATACCCCGTATAATGTAATAACACCCTATATTGGAAGAACGGAAATCATTAGTAGAATTTGAATGTGGAATAATGGAATAATATATAGGGTGTCCCTTTTAAAAAAATGCATGTTTGCGTCACCACGTAGTTATGGACCACCCTGTATAAATCAAAATATTTTCTAAGTAAGGAGCATATCCGTGGGTACAACTTTTATATATAACTTTTTTCGCTATCTTCTACAGTAGTGGAGTTATCGACCGAGCCGGTACTAAAAACTCACCCTGTATATAGAAGTCGTTAAGTGTATAGATGTCGTTAAAATATACAAATTTTCCCAATAATTTTTTTCCGAAAACTGAAAAATAAGCGAGATACAGAATAAAAAAAGGTAAATCTGAGCTTGTGTATCAAGATGTGAAGATGTATCTGGTCTGTTTATCTTTGGGTTTTTGCTCGGATTTTTGTCATATGGATCAGGCATTGTACCTGCCAATTAGTGCACTACTTACTTTCAGATTATCATAGATAATTGTAAATTGATAAATCCTAAAATGTCAGCATGATATGCCACTTTTAGGATTTATCGATTTGAAATTAACAACGCAACGGTATTATTTTATTATTATTCCGTTCTCCGAAAAAGTTATTTGAAAAAGTTGTTTATTTTAACGATTTCTACAGTCATTTGAAGAAAAGTAACTACTTAGAACTGACCCTGTAGATGACATCTCATTTTGTTCAGCGATGCTTTAGCATTATCAAACTGAGCATCTTAGGAATGACTAATGAATATTAGCGTGGTACTATCAGCATAAGGGCACTTGACAGCTTTTATTTAATCGAACTTGTTCAATCATGTTTACAAAGAACGGTGTAGACTGAAGGCATTCTGAAGATCCAAAAAAATTATAGTAGGTGACATTTGTGTAGACAATACGTTGAATTCAGAATGTTTGCAATCCGAAATAGGTATTAGTGACATCTAGAATTTCTCAATAACTGTCAGTTACTAGAATTTGGGCTTGTTTAAAATGCTTTAGTATAAATGATTTTAAGATATTCTCAAACTAAAAAAAGTACACTTTTGCCTTGAAGAGGCGCAATTATTGGCCTAGCATATTAATATGAAAAGATTTTATGAATCTTTAGTTTTATTTTGCAATAGTTTTGAGAGTTAAAGATTTGCTGAAAACTTATCATAACTCATTGAAGTATACATACTAACGACTTCAGTAATTCATGAAATAGCTAATTCCATTGTAGTTTAAAAATATACAATTTTTATGTTATTTAACTCAGTGGGTTTATATGCTACATTTCTTACAATTGTGTACGTAACATGTCTTTAGAATTTTTATGACGCCTTTTATGACTGTTGGTTAGTGCGTAATTTCAGCAACTGCTACTACAATTTGGCGAAATTATGAAAGTGACATACTGTGAGGTTACGGCAGATAATAATACAGTATTTTTAAACTTCGATGCATTGGCGTTGGAGTAATTACCGGAAAAGAAAAAGTATAGGATGATTTTCCATTTTCTTGAAAGGGGGTTAGATTGGGATGGAGAGGAAACTGTTAGTGAAACGTTTACGGTTGCCCTGAATATAAATTTAATTCTTGTGACATCTTGCACTTTTCCACGAAATATGCGCCTATTGACTCCAAAGACAGGGCCAAGGAATAAGAATTTTCTGGTGCTTGCTATTATATGTAGTAGATATTCAAATAACCTGTCACTTGTAAATAATTAACATGATTGTAATGAAATTCTGATACCTTGTATAGAGGATGTGTGAAGCAGCGAGTCACCCATTTTCCTAGTAGATTTTGGTAGGGTTATTCTAGTACGAAACATTCAACCCACAAAGTGTTCGTTAATATACCCATGATAGGATTATACATTGCTATTATATGTTTTTTTCGTTTTTTTATCTCTAGTATAGGTAGAAAACTGAAAAAATAATTGAGGTCCGCTCAAAAAAATTATTCGCAACGAAATCTGTACTCAAGACACAGGGCGTTGCAGAGAAAAAAATTATAAACATTTTTTACGATCTTGTCGAAACTACTGGCAATATTGTAATGAAGCTACATATAAATATATTGTGGCAGCTGATAAATTGGAAGCATGGGAACGAAAAATTCTAAGAAGGATTTTTGGAGGCAGAAAAGTAGATGATATTTGGGTCCGTCGGACAAATGAAGATATTTACAAAATGTTTGATGAGGCACCGGTAGGTCAGGTGGTTAAAGCACGCCGTCTTCAATGGTTAGGACACTTACAGCGTATGGAAGATGAGAGATTAATCAAGAATATCGGTAGGAAAGCACCTGATGGAAAAAGAAAACGGGGTAGACCCAGGAAGAAATGGATGGATGCTGTTTTAGAAGATTTGAAAGAAAAGAGGATTGAAAATTGGGAGCTTATGGCAAGAGACAGAAAACAGTGGAAATTTGTCACAAAGCTATGGGCCTAAACGGCCTGTGAATGCTTATTTATATATATTGTGGCAGCTACATCCCACGAATTTGTTTTTATAACTGACCCTCATAGAGAGCGCTAGTTTTACGGTTCGTTACAAGTAGTATTGAACATCACTTTTTTGAGGTTAGATTTATTGAATAAGATTTTATACGGACTTAAATACCATTCAATTATACACCATAAAGGTACTCTTGGTAAAACTTGATATTACGTACCGTTTTCTGAAAATTTTGAGTTGAAGATTATGAAGTAATAACCTTCTTTTGAGACACCCTGTATACAATCACCACCTTCTGAAAAAATCCGCACTCTGACAAGTAATCTAAGCCTGTGGCTGATACTATGCATCAGTAAAAAATGAATTTGCGTTAGCTTTTCATCTCTGTATTTACCGAACTAGATGTAAAAGAAAACTCATAATGTGGAAAATTCATGGAGTGTTCCCTGGCTTGTATCCTCAGTCCCATATATTTAAGCTAGGAAGATAGACGCAATAATTTTTTGACTATCACATATCTCTGCGAGGCAAGTGCATACGATGGAACATTGCCAAAGTGGGATACCAAATGATACGTAAATGTAAGCAACGCAGTTAAGATGTCACTGAATATACGAGGAAGAGTCCCATGAAAACTGACGTCATTTACGCTATTCATTCTTTTTATAAACCTTTATTTTGCTGAATAAGAATTTACTTTTACGTTACAAAGATTCGATTTGTTTGAGCCTATGACACGTCCTTTGAGAACTACTTTTATGTGCAAGTCCAGCTGCACTCGCTTGACGACGTCTGCACAGTCTCTGATAACAGTTGACACTGTCTCTTGTGAGAAGATTACTTACTTATAAAACCACATCGTTTGACTGTATTTTAGGTGACATTCTACTAATTCCAGTAATATTTTGCAACGGATCAAGTTATTGTAATTTCAAACTGTCAGTTCTAATTTACAAGTGACTGTTTGAAACTACAACTGACGCTTTAGAAATGTAGTTTGATCCTTTTGAAACTACTGCCAGAAATGGTATAGCTTATTTTGTCCAAACTTAGAGACTTACGGTTAGCCATGAAAAACGCCTTCCAAACCTTAATTATACGATATCAAGGCCCACTTGTGTGACAACGCCTTTGTTATACACAGACCGCCAATCCCTAGGTTAAGGGTTAGGTTACTGAGCCACCAACCAACACATTGTCCATAGCAACCAGCAGCTCAGAAAGATTGCATGAAACCAGGCTTACGTAAGCCCAGTAGTTTAGCTGTCAAGAAATGAAAATACAGGATAATAGTGATTCAACAAAGATTTATTTCTGATATGTAGGCATGTGAGTTGCAGTACACTATTTGATTTTAACAAAAAGACTTATCTTTGGGGAGTCATTGATGGAAGTTCTGCCAAAAGGAGTTGATTGGCCTCCAAGAAGAAGCATTTCCGAGAAAAGTCTCTTCATACCAAGGGGAAGCGTTTCAAGGAGTAGTATCTCCGAGCAGAAGGGCGGTCTCTTGTGAATAGGTTATTGTTGATATTAACAGGACTTAACAATCTGTTTCTGAGGCATGAATATTTATTCTAATTCTTACATTTTGATGTGCACATTTACAATAGTCGAAAGAGAAAAAATGCGCGCAGATCTATAAAGTAACATGCCGCAGATGGCTGCTGCTCCTCAGGGATCTGTCCTATCCCCTACACTGTTTCTGCTGTATATCAATGAGCTGCTGGAAATAACATACAATCCAATCTACAGCTTAGTAGACGACAGTACATTAACATCGTGGATGGAACCAGGCAAGTCACTATCATCCCAGGAGACAGTACAGCGACAGCACAGATCAACGTAGATATCAAAACAGTTGTTGCGTGGGGATTAGTAAATAAAGTACAGTTTAACGTACAGAAAACTCAGGCAACAACACTGATAAAGAAGACTCACGTTGGCTGATGTCCTGACATGACCACGTCGCTAGTTTTGCTACAACGGCATCCCAGAGGCTGGGAGTTTTGTTCCGCTCTGTAGAAAGCTGTATTCACCAGAGCAACCACTGCCGCTCTGCAAGGCACAGATCCGACCATTGCATCGATGGAGTATTGCTCTCATGTGTGGCGACATTATTCACAAGAGAGCAATTAGGCCAATCGGTATGCCTAACCTCACAAAGGACCTCCACGCTTGGAACATTGAAGTTGGGTGGCTGACCTGTCCCTGTTTTACAGATTCTGTCACGGAAGATGTTCGAGTGAGCTCTCCCAGATAATGACACCAAACGAGGAACACTACAGCTTTTCCAGCTGTAGTTTCTAAAGCGTCAAGTGATAATTCAAGACGGTCAAGTTAATTTTCCAACTCGTCACTCGTAAACTCAAACTGAGAGGTATAAATTACATCTGATAGTTTGAAATTACAAGTGACGAGTTGGAAAATTAACTTGGCCGTTTTGAATTATCTCCTGACGCTTTAGAAACTACAGCTGGAAATGGTGTAGAGAGGCTCTGCGAGCTCATTCTTACCAGGTCAAGGTCTCTATAACTCGAACCAGTCTCCTTCAGTATTCCTTCTTCTGTAAAATGTCGACACTGTGCAATGAGTTGCCGGGAATTTGCTTCCCGACGGCTACAGCCTGCAGCGTGTCAAATCTAACATGCACCGACACTTATCCTCTCGCAGCGTTTCTACAGCACCGAAGGCTTTCAGTCTTTGCGGGAGGTTGACCATAATAAAGAAGACCTTGCGAACCACATTTCTATAGATACCTATAAAACAAAGCAAAAATAATCAAACCACAGAATCAATAATGCGCTAAGATTTTGCATTTAAAAGCAGGATTTCTTAACTTAATTAAGACTTAATCGCACACACAAATTAGATTATTTTACAGGCTCATTTTAGTGTCTAGCCTAGTTGACAACTCGAGGTGGAAAGGAAGGAACATTCTTCTGTTAGTCTCGAGCTAGGCTCAGAAAGAGACAGAGAGAGACACAGAGAGAGAGAGAGGGAGAGCGATAGAGAACAACCCTTCCCCACTTTTTAGCAAGGCACAAAACAAGAACTGAGAGTAAGATAAGCACAAAAGAACTGTTATTTCCTTATCGTGTGCTGGATATGAGGTGTGTTCGGATTTTTATCTATTATATGGAGGAATAGCTGTCAATTCCAGCTGAGAGGACTTAAAAGAGATTGGAAAAGGAAAAAATAAGAACGATCGAACAAGTAGTAGAAACATTACTAGTATAATGAAGGATTAGTTGATGAAAATAGAACATATAAGTTATTTAAGTGTGACAGCCAAGTAAATAAGATAGAAAGAATTTTCAAAATGGGTGAACTGTTACATATCATACCATTTGATTTCACCTCGTACATCGCTGATAGTTATATTCTGAGACACCTTTCTATGTTTGTTTCAGTTCAGCCTTCAGCGCCTAAGATATTCGATGCAGAAGGCAGAGAAGTGAGGATCAACGCGCCAGCCGGACCATTCTTGGAAGGCCGCGAGTTGTTCTTGTCATGTCAAGTTGATGGAGGTAATGCAGCTTTTATCTGTCGACGCTTGTACAATGTATCGGGTGGAATAAATGCCTGGTCAGACAGAGTGTCATCTGAACGCGGCGTTACGGCGTTCTCTAACGCGCTCCGTTGTTTGCACCAAACAGGTTTGACGTTCAACGCTTTGAACAAACCCATTACATCAATTTTCTTCAGGATGAAGAAGTGATTCACTCAACTTCTTCGTCATTATGGTACCGAGAAGGCCGGACATTATTTGCAAAATCTGTATCTGAATATAACGCGGCGTTCTATGCGCACTACGACCGCTTGTGCTTCGTTTGCAGAGTTAACACTGGAATAACTAATACAACAGGATGCTCCAAGGCGATGTTAGAGAACGTCGTAACGCTGCTATCAGAACGCGCTCTGTTTGACCAGGCCTTAAGATGGGCTTGGACGACGTGCCACGTTAGAAAAAAAATCACCGAAATTTTAGTGGTATCACACGTGCAACGTGACGATAGGGATCTGCTACGAGCTTAGGGCTATAAGTAAAATGTTCTTAATAAGACTCTCACTGGTGTTACTAACTACTAACTTATTTGATTCATCGAGACTCGCTGGACCATAACTAGAAACAACATCTGTCGATGCTTTGTCATATACTTTGAACTTTGAGAAAAGCTAGAGAGCTGACCGAAGCGTTAGTAAATGAGCTATAGCTAAACATATCCATTTTTAATTATGGGCTAGTAAAGCGCGATCTATCAGAGAGATTACTACATAGTAAGTAGCAAAAATTATCTAAATTTGTCACCTGAATGGCCGCAATGTCCAGATGACAATTATGCATATTACAGTACAATTCGTCATTGTCTGTCAGAGCTGTCCGGTGGACCTTTACTCTTAGTTGCAGTCGTGTCGGTCGATCGATCTGTCAGGTCTTGTTCCCCAGAAACCAGACAAAGTCAGGGAGAAGTAAGGGAAGAAAAAGGAAAGAAAGGAAGGAGAAGAGCAAAGAGGAGGAAGTTCGTCAGTTGGAGGGTTTAGCTTGACATAGCCGATTAAAGTTCGGAAATTTTTGGGTTTGACCAGGAGTTAATTTTGAGGTTACATGTCTAAAAGGGAAAAATTTAGTTTTCAAAATTGCACGACTTAATTTTGATCACAATGCGAGCCGCGGCCTTGTGTGCTTGCGAACTTGCTCGACTGTGTAGTTCACTGACTCACGCAACAGAGGGTTGCTGTGCGATCCCGCTTGACTATAACGTCGTTGCGCTTGCTGTTTAATGTAATCCCTCAAGTAAGGGATGTCAAGGTCTCTGTGAAGAGTGTCGTTAGAAACATACCATGCGTTTTCGAATGGTTGATTTTGATGAGCCACCGATCCGCCCACTCCAACACTTCATCCACCGCAAGCTGCAGCCCATCGCGGACCAGATCTCCAGTCCACGACTGAGCTACAATCGCAGTGTCGTCACCGTAGAGATAGACTCCACAGTTGCTGGGGCATGGGACGTCATTAATAAAAAGTGAATAAAGGATAGGTCCAAGGACCGAACCCTGAGGAACACCGGCCTTTATGGGCCGTAATGTCGAAAAAGTACTGTTAATTTTGATTCTAAATTTCCTTCCTTCGAGAAAAGATTTTAAAAGTTTTAGAATTAATTTATAGAGGAGGCCCTCATGCCACACCTTGTCAAAAGCCTTTGATACATCCAGAAGCAAGATGCCAGTACTTTTGTCTTGGGTGAATCCACTGGTTGTACGCTCCACCAGCCTGCCTGCCTGCAACTCTGTGCTGTGCTCAGACCGAAATCCAAATTGAACGTCAGGAATTGTGTTGTGATCTGACGAGCAATTCTCAAGGTGACGTTTAATCACCTTTTCGGAAAGCTTAGACCGCGCAGACAGTAGACTAATGGGACGTTAATCCTGCGGAAAAATCGAACCCACCTTCTTTGGAATCATGATGACATCAGCTACATTCCATGCCTTTGGAAAGTACTGAGTTCTGAGAATTGTGTTAATTATTGCCTCTCCAGGTGCTTTACGCACCTTTAGGTCTTTAATATGACCTCTGCTGGTGTGCAATGAGGAATCACTTGTGATTCTTCGGGTGTGCTATGTAGAGCTTCTGTAAAAGAATTTTCCGAAGAAGAATCTTCAGAGGAGGAGCATATTACAGTGTAGTTACTTTGCCCGTAATCTATTTTTAAATAAATGAAATACTATACCGGGTGTCGAACAATTTCCTTGACTTGTGTTATTTTCGTAACGAATAACGATTCAAGCAAGAGCTGTTATAATTCTGAAGGTACTACAGGGTCTGTCACACCATGCATTCAAAAATTTTTTTTCACCTCTAACTTTTGTTTTCAAATAGTAGCCCATAGATTTCCCTACATAAATGATATCCTTATTTTGTTCAAAATCTTGTTATTTTAAGCTTATATTTTTCGCAGAATGATAAGCCTAGAATAAATACAACAAGAATTTGGTTGACGCCTAATATGCTCACAAAAAGAACAGTTAAAGAACTGAGTGTGTTTTCAAGAGTACCTACTGTCTCTTTTTTATCCTTTTTAATTACCTCAAACAAATTTTTATTTTATTTAACTCATGCTTATGATATAAGGTTTGTTAATCAATATGAAATCAAAGGTGCTGCAAGATTTTAAATAAAATAGGGGCTTAATTCGAGAAGGAAAAACTATCGAGTGCTATTTGGAAAAACAAATCGGGGTGAGTTCTAAGGGTTGAAGAGATGCTATAGTACTTCCAAAAATACCACTCAGTTTTTGTTTAAACTTTTTTGTTACGAGAATATCACATATCAAGGAAATTCTGGGATACCCAATATATCATTTCATCGAATAAATGGGTTAGAGATTTCATATCATCATATTGGAGTCTTTTTGCTAGAAAAATTAGAAGTCTTAGACATACGTTTTATCTTATCACAATTTTCAGGTCGCCCGAAACCTTCCGTCACTTGGTGGTTTAACGGAACAATGCTAGATGGAGTGATAGATTCAGAGAAGTCATCCTACACCACAGTGAACCAGCTGGAAATCAGAAGCACACCAAGGAGTTTCAAAGGCGCACATCTTGAATGCAGAGCGTCGTCTTCAGAACTGGCTGGATTTGTATCAAGGGACGTGCCATTGATTGTTTTATGTAAGTAAATGATCCAAAAATCACTAAATCCAAACTGTCAGTCGTTGATTAGGTTCCGATTGTTGATAGATGATTTCTGTACTTGGATTGGATCCGACTTGGAACGCTGCTTAGCATCGGCTGGACACGACCAACTATTATTTTCTTCCTGGCAAATGCAAGACAAATAGGAAAGTGAAATAACCACGACTGGGATCATATCAAGATTAGTAGTCTGGTTGTTACCAAACAACTACAGCGCTTTCTTGACAACCTTGATTCTGAAGATTGCTTTGCTGTATTGTAGGACTAACTCTCGGCTAATACTTTGACTTTGTAGGATCTTGTTTCTGGGATTCGAGTGGGGATTGATGAGGGGAAGAAGAAAAGGTAGGAGGCTTAGGCTAATTTCCAGAAAGATTCGCTGCCACTGGGATGCAATACAACTGTATTTGTTATGTCATCGTTTTGCTAGTTTTAGGCGTTTCGAATGGTCTCGTTGCATCTGTTCCTAGAATCGACATCGGCAGCCCTAGGCCCTAGCTCTTTGATTTTGAATATTATATCAATAGCTTGCAACTATGGTTTGTTCTTGAATACCAATTTTTGTCAATGGGCTGCTAGGAAATTGCATCATTGTCATTGCAACGTGGCACTGTCATCGAATTAGTCAGCAACATATTTCTGGGCCAATAATAATGTTTTTTCATTATTTTCACTCTAGACATTCTATAGCAGCCATTAAAGAGCTGCTAGTTCTTGAGCTGCTCGGCCGGCGTCAACACGCTCCTCCGCTTTGGCGTTGGCGGGCTCCTGCTTGACGTTTGGCCAACACGACTGGTTCGCATCCTCAGAAGTTGTTACCGGTTCGGCCAGTTTACAAGAAAGCTTCTGAGGATGCCATGCACTTGTTTGGGGAAACGTTAAGCAACGAAGAGCACCGACGCACGACGCCAAGGCGGCTGAGCGTGTCCATGCCGGACGAACAGCCCAAGAATCAACAGTTCGGTGGACCATGGCCGCGCAAGCCTTTCACAATACTGCGACGTGTACTATTAGAACTTTACTTCCTATCTTTCGAGTTCATTAATTTGTCCCTTTATCCATCGGGGCTACAAAGAAAATAAAAAAACAATTCAACAACAGCGTGCTCCTGGATCTTGCCAAGGCATTTGACCCTGAGAGTCATACAGCGACGTTGGATGCTTTGGAGAATGCAGGAACACGAGGTGGAGTTGTTTAAGGCCAATACGCTATGGCTTACCGTAAGGGATGCTATTGGGGCCTCTCTTATTTACAATCATTGATATTAACAGTGTACTTGAAGCATTCTCAAATTGCTAATATTCAGATGTTTATCCATTTATCAATCACTCAGCGTACAAAGTAACGGGAACTAAGTTTCTTTTTGGCTTCAACTGTACCTATAAATATTTAAGAGCTATTATTGATTCTCATTTGACGTGGGACTGGCATACCAGCCAAGTTACAAAAACGTTCAGGCAGCTTTTATACCGATTTAAATATTTTAAAAATATCTTAGATTTAAAACTTGTTAAAACCTTGTATCATGGCTTGGTAGAATCAAGATTACGTTATGCTGTATTGAGCTGGGATGGCGCTGCTTATTGCCATATCAGAGTACTTCAAATCATATATAATAATACACTCTTTTCTGACACAGGTATACTAGGACTCAAACAATTATTCATGCACCAAGTTATCATACATGAATTTCCTTGTCACGTGATATTCTCGTAACAAAAAAAAATTTAAATGAAAACTGAGTAGAATTTTTGAAAGTACTACAGGGTCTATCATACCATGCTTTCAAAACATTTTTTTTTGTACTTTAACCCTTAGAACTCACCCCCAATTGTGTTTTTTCAAATAGCACCTAATAGTTTCTCCTACACAAACTAAGTTCTTATTTTATTCAAAATCATGTAGTACCTTTGAGATTTAATACAGAGCTACTTTTTCGTAAAGTCATAAGCACAAAATAAATAAAATAAGGATTTGTTTGATACGTAATATTTAACAGATAAAAAAGGAAACTAAATGGGACTTTCAAGGGTACCGAATGACCTATCATACCATGATTGCGAAACATTTTTTTTATTCCAACCCCTAAAACTTTCCCCCTACTTTTTTTCCAAATAGCACCTACATTTTCCTACATTAATGAGGGCATTATTTTATTTGGTATCTTGTAGTGCCGATGACTTCATAAACAAACCAATTTTTTTCCGTAAAGTCATTAACATAAGATAAATAAAATGAGCATTTGTTTGACGCGTAATATTTTCGTAATAAAAAAGCATAAAAATATATCTGTTTTCGAAAGCATCAGTACCCAGTCATTGAGTACCCTTAAAAACCCAATAAGTTCTATTTTTATTCGTTTTTTGCGTCAAGCAAATTCTTATTTTATTTATGTTATGCTAATGATTTTACGGAAAATATAAGTTTGGTTTTGGTACTATTTGAAACAAAAAGTTGAGGGTGAGTTTTAAGGGTTGAAGGACAAAAAAATGTTTTAAAAGCATGAGAGCATCTTACCCAAAGTGAGCTCAAGGATATCTCAATCCTTGTGTGTCCTGAATCGCATCAGGCACGATGTCCCTAGTCCACGACACCGCTGTTCGGATCTTCCTTGTCTTGTCTTCCTTGTCGATCAAATTACAACGGCCAGAATGGGCAAGTCATCGTCATCTATATTGTATACTATACTTCCGTTTTGTTGAAGTATTCACAAGAAACTGGTACATGCACATTGCACACTTTTCAATTATTACAAAGTTAGGTGTGCATCTGCCTTAACCAATAGGTGACACACAAAACCTAACTAACATTTTTCGCAGTTGAAATAAACCTTAGTGAGTTACGCAACTGTTTCACTTGGATAGATAGTTCTGAACAGGAACGTTATAATTTTTCAAATTACAACGGGTTAAAATACAATTTACCATAGTCAAAAGAAAGTATTTCTGTCCAATTCAAACTTAATTTGAAATTATGTTAAGCCAAATTGTATATGATATCCTCTTTCGATCAACAATCATTTGTTACAAACAAAAGTTGTAATCACTCTGAAAGTTCTACTAGTTTTATGGATTTACATTTCATTTCCGATATATTATATTAATATCAGGCATATATATGCGCAAAAGTCATAACCCTTTTGTTTAACATTTTATTTATAGTATCCCATTTCACATATATATATTTCGAGTTATGGTTGTAATAAAAAATAAACCCGTTTTAATGGCTTACATTTAGCCTAGCTAAAATGGAACTGATTGAGTATTTATGCTGTAAATATGTGCATCTTTTCTCCCATAAAGCACGACTATAAAGCATGATTTTTCAGTTGAAAGTTCAGTCAAACGATCTCTGTTTACCTTTGGTAGTGCAAAAGGTGGCGCTAAAAAGTATGAGAGTACAAAAAATGCGATATATGGGTATAATTTATTGACGAGGTTAAAAGAATGCATAATAAAAAAAATATTTATATCTACGATTATTTTATTACTATGTAGACAGAAAATTAATGAATCTCAAAATAATAGAAGAAAGAGTTCTTGATTACCACAACAATATTGCAAAACTGAATAATATACAGAATTGACTGCATTGCCATTCTTTCCTGCGTCAGATAGTACATATCAAATATAGTATGATTCAGTTTTTCGTCGGCTTGAGAGGAACCCTTTGAGTCACTCCTACATTTGTCTCACAGTGTTTAGTCTTTTTAGTAATTCTCATAGATGGAAGCCTGTAATTATTATTAAAGTTGCTCTATTGCCTTGATAGTTTTGTGACACGCTACTCTATCTTGCTAAAGCCACATATTTAGAAGCTTGAATTACTGACCGTTTCAAAATCTAAAGAGAAGACTAATAAAGGAGGTTTTCCACATATAGTACCAATAACTGTTTCAGGTACTGGCTCCAATTTGCCAAATTTTTGCGTAAGCATTTATTTGATGTTTCTTAAAATATTAGGAATATTAGGGACACGATGATCATAAACAATTTTTGGATATATTGGAAAATAATAATCAGGGAACTCTAAAACACCCTTTGGATGAATAAGTTGAAGTAATTCATGAAACCACATACTTCCTTCGTACATCCACAAAATGGTAGTAGCAGCGCGTCAACATTTTGATAAGTATTCTGTAATCTCCTGCATCTTTACGCGGATGGGGACATATGCAGTCGGATAAATTTTCTATGCGGCGATAGAAAGTTCTCTGTTATATTAAAATTGTTCATCGAAACTACTACAATTCAAAAACTTTTTTTAAATCTTCAGGGCTTCGAATTCACGCAAAAACGAAGTTAAACTATTTGTTTATATTTGCGTTACTTTGATGATCATTTACCCTTATTGAACGAATTTTTGGAAAATTCTAAAGCTTTATCGTAACTGTCACTGCAGCAATCCACCGCAACAACTTAATTAAGACCAAACATGTACTACCTAAATTATACAATGTGATTGGCAATCCGAAACATTGATTTGAAGAGGTGTAGTAGAGGTAGTAAGCTAATGAATTGACCACATCAAAATACCACGTCCAAATAATGATAATTGAATTTTACAGATTTTCATTACAATGCAGACCTCCAAACGAAATTCCTAATAAATCAAAATTTTATTGTCGTTAGGTTTTTCCGTCTATATTACGCTCAAGTAGCTGCCGCACTTCCATTGTATAAACCGTATTTATAAACATAATAACCATTAGTGGACACCCTGTAGATCGTTGGTGAACGTACGTATGCTAAAGCTGAAACTGTAGATGTTTTCTATGCACGCGTGAACACCGCCACCGTTGCCCGTTCTAAATATAGAGATGCAGCTGTCACAGCCCACTGGATTTTTTAACTTGCCCAGGCGGGCATTTATTATTGTCAATCTACATCACAAAATCTACAGTTTCAGCTTTAGCGTACGTATGTTCATGATCGATTTATAGTGTATTTATAGTCATTATGTTTCTAGAATTCACTTTTCAACACATGTTAATTTTGACACCGTCTCGCGAGGTGTTTGATACACGATCACTTTGTCTTAGTCTATAATGACGTAATAGAGTGCTTTGTAAGAACAAGTACTTAATATTCCAAAACCCGACAATAAAATTTTGTTTTAATAGGGTTTTCGTTTGGAGGTCTGCATTTTAATGAAGTTCTCTAAAATTCAAATTATCTCGGAAACTTTTAGGAATTGGACATGGTATTACATGGTCAACTTATTAGCCTACCGCCTCTACTATCACGAGCCAAAATTAATGTATCGAATTGCCAATCACCTTGTAGAACGGCCAGAAGATTACAATGATTCATCTGCCTATTGGTGTGGGAAGCAAGAGGGGTCTAAACCACTTTTTGCCTCTATTAGGCATGTAATTATGAAGTGAAATATATAGTAAAGCTTATTAGGTGTCGCAATATAAAGAAGTCCTCATTGCATATTTACAGCTTCAGTATACTTTTTAGGTTGATTCTACCATTGCGGGAAATGCACACAGTCAACATACTTTCATTGAAATCTTTATTAAAATCTAGTGGAAAGGAGCCTCCACTGGTGCTTTATTCATGAAATAATTGGAGTATTTCCACTCTTTCTCACTGGCGGCAGATTGAGATACAACACGGTTTTTGAAGCCTCACTCGAGGATCACGCTAAGCAATGGTTTCCGCTTCGTAGACAGTTTCATTATTTATTATTTTCTATCTACCCTCTTTCATAAAGGGTACTTTGGTTATATATTTTTTCAATATAATTTACTCTGTGCTTGTTCCCCTAATTCATCCTGATTTACTGAGCCTTAAATGAATCCGCATCAGATTGATTTTTTCGAATGGGAATGCTCAATTTTTTTATAGACAAAACGCAAAATTTGCTAGCCTTTGTAAATATATATAGGATTGTGAATATAAATCTCTGGTAGTTCTCATTTATTTTCAAATTATCTATGTGATCGTTATTTTTCTATTTTCCTACCTATAAGCAATCAAGCAGGCAAGCAGGCCATGAAATATAAACAAAAACATGTTCAAATGGCAGAAAAAATCTAACTAAGCAGAAAGATACAGACGAACTATAGTAAAGGAACAAGATTATGAAAATTCTTCACACCAAATCAACTGTAACCAGAAATAACATCAGTAACATATCTAAGATCAATAAAGAAGCTGGAGTACAACATAAATGGATAATTTTTTCACAGCCTACTAGCTATTGCAATGTGCTGGAGATTAAATGTTTCCAAAACCATTAAAATCTTTCAAATGAAAGGGCAACTATCAGCGTTTGCTATAAACAGAACTAATGTCCGTCAAAGTCAAAAGTAACGATACCTCTCACTGAAGCCCTTCAAATTTCTCAGTGTCTATTAGCAAGATCGCAAAAAAGGCAGTACTGATAAATCATCAGATATTAATTTTCGCCCAGGTAGATTAAATTTAAATTATGAATAATTTGGACAGAATTTAATTCATTCAGAGGTATTGTTACTTTTGACTTTATTTTGTAAATTTTATTCTGCATACGGCAACGTCACTTACTTTCAAGCTTTATAATCGCTGCCTTATTCAATGTTTTTCTGATATTTAATTTACCAAAAATGGTGTTTTGCTCCTAAGCGGTTCGTTTTAAGATCTATATTTTAAACATAAGGTCACACTATAGTTGACCAAGGAATCTGAATATTTCAACACACTTAACTTTAATATGTCACGCTTCAATTAGATACCCTCTGTATAAAAGTCGTTATTTTTAAAACGTAACTGAGGCGTTGAGCTTCACCCTGTATATACAACAAAGTGAAATGATATCACACAAAAAATGTTTACACCAGTTTTACCAATTTAATACTCTAGATGGTATTTTGTGCAGTATGGTTCCAAATTTAAAATCAGCTTCATTACCTTAGCCTTAAATTCTTTAGAATTATTTGATACTTTTAGTTAATCAGGAAGCTTATTGAAAACTTTAATTGATTTAATGTTGATAGTCACTGACGGGCAAGTTTTTTACGTAAATGTCAACAAAATTTTTGACAAAAAACAATATGGAACCAGTGATACTTATCGATTGATAGCTATCCCAGGATGACAGCTTTTGATATGAAAGCTAGTTTTTCAGATGAAGCACGATTATGAGAAGCAGATCACAGTGGGTTATATCTGCTTTTTGTCAGAATTATTATTGTATCAGCAAACTGTAACATCACGCATTGTCCAGTCTGCTTGTCGCCATTTGTGTCACAGAGTAATCATAACTATCGCTGTACCGGTTGGTTTTGGTCTTTTGATCAAATTGGGGTGGTGGGCTAGTTGGTGGTTGGGGCAAGTGGAAAATTGAAAAAACACCTTTGGCTATCCTTAAAAATTGGTACTGTCCTGAAAAAACGGTTACTGCATTCAGATAGATGTGGGCTATTTGATAAATGATACCAAAAAGAATAACTTGGAGACCATTATGATCATTTTAATGATATAGTAACACCTCACCTATTTGATAGCAGAAACTTGAAACATGGATTCTCGAATATCCTGCCTGTGGCAGTGGGTAATTATGAAATGAAATGTAAAATTCAAAGCTGCTCGTACCTCATCTATTATGTTTATTTTCAATTTTTTTTGAGGGATTGTCTTTGGTGTGGATTGACTGAAGGTTTTTTTGAAGCTTAACTAAGATTTGCGCCCTCCGAAGATAGACTATTATCTCTTACAAGTCATTTATATGCGTATTATAACTTTGACTACCGTACTTTTGATCTCTGGAATACTATATGTCATTCAAATATTGTTTTCTGTTTCAGTGAAGCCCAATAAAGTGAAAATCGTCACACCAAATGATCTTCTGTCAACAAGGAAATCACAAACAGTCAGATGTGAGTCATCTGGGTCATCTCCTCCAGCAAAACTAACGTGGCTCTTAGATGGAAGAGCTATTAGAAATGCTGTTGTAACAGTAAGTTCATGACAATATCGATTTCTATCTAACCACTCACGTAATTATTACCTAGAGGTCACAAACTGTTAGTTTATAGTACAAAATACATATGGCCTTCTGCACTCAATTACAATATACTTTAAAACAAAATATGTGAGGAATGAACGTCCGGTACTTGGCGTTTATCTACTAAATATTTTCTTTATTCAAAAGACCTACGTCTTAAACTTAACTTGTAGTTAGTTGTAGTTAACTAAGTTGAAATATTAAAGAGATTTAACAAAAAATAATATTCAGGTCAATTTCTGAAATTTATATTTGCTCAACAAAAAGTCTCAAAAGGGTAATAAAGCTTGCGAAAAACGTCTTTCAATGTTCAGAGGCAATGATGTTTTTCAATTCTATTTTTAACTATTTAACTGATTGCCTAGTGAAATTTTTTTAATGACTAGTGAAATAGTCATTAAAAAAATTTTTGTCAAATCTCAAGTACAAAGCCTTGAAATGACCAAAAATATATTGCATATTCAAACTTCGGCGGCTTAATGTTTGGTGAAAAAGAACAAAAATTAAACCTACCACCAACATTAACAATAATTCATCCAAGACCATATGAAAAGATGAAGTAATGATTTAGTCAATAGTTGTTGTAAGCAACGGTGATCCACAAGCAAAGAGGAAACAGCTAGAAAGCATATAAATGGCAGGTGTAGGTGCGGGCGGGTGTGTGTGTGTGCGTGTGGGTGTGTGTGTGTGTGTGTGTGTGTAAAGGATGGCATTGGATACCGGAGTCCATTTAACACAAAATGTTATCAAAGAACCTATACAATTAAAGCTACTTTATCGTCTCTACAAATCCACGTTAGTCGTTTTGAGGAATTTTATTATCGAATCATAAACTCTCTTGTCAGAAGAAGATAAGATAGTTGTGATATTAAGAGGTAGATGTAAACCGCATCAAAGCATTTAATTGATGAACTGGTTAGATGGATTAATATGTAATTTACATGCAGAAAAGATATGGTTAATATCTGCTATAGAATTATCATCGCAAATGCAAAAAGGGGCAGAGGTGGGCAGGAAAGCAGCCATGGTTCAGTCTCAGTCTAGTTATTATGGTGGCATAATGCCTATTAGAGTAAAAATTATCTAAGTGTGGTATATTTTTCGGAAGAATCGGGTGTAGCAATGTGTCATGATTGTGAGATTTCGAGACAAAATCTGACCAGATCAGTTCCCATCTTTTCCTAACAGTCTGCTTAATTTCGATGAAAAGATCAGAAAAATGGTCACCTGTGTGATAGCCTCTAAATTAGTTGCGTTTTCTGCAGCTTCATCTACTATTTCATTACCACCAATACCAGCATGTCCTTTTACCCAAATAAAATTTATCTTTGTTCTTTTGGCTTGGCAGTCTACAAGCTACTTTCGGATGTTGCATAGTAGGAAACTGTTGTCAGATTTCAAAGGGTTATGTTAAATGGCGGGTACAACAGCATAATAAGTTGAATACATTTTAATGTAACATTTTAACTTTGATATAAATTCCTCATACAAGGGTTTACCTTCGATGTGTTTATATTTGTATGGATACAGTACAAATGTATAAATAAAAATAAGAAATGAAGACAATGCATAAATAGCGGAATCAATTAATCATTAAGATATGAAGTCAAAAAGCACGCGTTTATAGGCATACATTATAACCTTCTGGCCAAAGACAAAACCTTTATTGGACAGCTTAGCTACCGTTGTTATAGGAAAAGCTTTTGTTCATTTTAAGCAATTTTCAGCAGAATTTGATATGGTATTACAAAATTATGTTTGTATTATTTGAAGGAGGAAGAAACCGACACCTTCACTGGAAGCCTCCTAACTCTAAATGTATCGCCAGACGATGACGGGAAGGAATTGGTGTGCCGAGCGGATAATCCAAGATTTCCTGGTGGATCAGCAGAAGACCGAAGACAAATACACGTGGCATGTAAGCCTTTGATTAATTTATTAAGGGTTTCAAAGATATTATACGACAAAGTACGTTTGACTTGTTAAATAATTAAGGTATCAAATACGTACATACAGAACTTTTAAAGATTTAATGGATCCCGATACATTATGCTATCCGTTCATAAATAGCAAATTGTTTTGCGCTTCGGTCATACAGTTCATTCAATATAATACACATACAGGGTGGCCAATCGGGTGACGATAATAATTTTTTTTAGATAGCCCATACCGAGACCTATCCAAAACACCCCCATGTATGTGTACCGATTATTGATAGTTTTCGAGTTATGATATTTTTTTGAAAACTTAGAGATTTTCCAGTTTTTCCAAGGAATTGTCAAAAACAAAAACAAGAATGCTTTTTGGCTTTTATTTTTTTCAGCAATTATACTCAGTATTAAGCCTATTTTAATATCCAATAAAGAGAACCTATACATCCGAGCAATAACTAAGTACATTGTGGGCCCAAAGTTTGAAATCTCTGTTTTTAGTCAGGAGACCAAAACCTTCAAAATAAAATTAAAAATACTTATGCCTGGTTCTGGAGCTCCAGTCTAATCTTAAAAACTCTGCAAGGCATCGCACTTTCGAAATAATAATGAAAAAGTAGCACTTATGGGCCCATTTTGCGCCGTACGTGACTATTAAAGGTAAAAAGGCGATAATTCACGAATTTCCAAAATGATTTAAAAAACTATTATTTTACTTTAATATGACAAATTAAAGAAAAAAAACTCATAACAATTAATAAACATGATCATCATTGATGTTTTAATCACTTTTAATAAAAAAAATTAATACCTGTGCTTTTTGCTGTGTACTATTGAATTTCTGCTAAATGAAGTTGTATGGAAAGTTAACAAAGGAAAAGAATAATAAAACAACAATCTGACTTTTAATTCCATGGCGGAATTACCTGGGGAGCGTTATCGTTACTTCCCACACCGATAGATGAGGGGAGGATTGTGAATTTTCGATTTTGAGATAATAGGTTTTTTGGGCGTTATGTCTACATAACGAAAATCCACGTCACTCATTTCCGTCGTTCTGTCTGTCGGTCTGCCTGTCGGTCTGTCTGTCGGTCTGCCTGTCGGACTGTCTGTCGGTCTGCCTTTCGGTCTGTCTGTCTGTACGCGTTTTTCTAGCCTCGTAATCTCAGTAACCGCTGCATGGACTGTGATGAAATTTGGGCAGCAATGTGCTGTGGGGTCTTAGTAGGTTATTTCAAATATTCCTCAAACTTCGTTTTTAGGTGTATTTGTGATAGGCTGTCTACTGACCTATCAAGGAAGACCTAGTGATATAAATCACCTTTTTAGGTCCATCCGAACATTGCCTCGCCTATTACCGAAAATTAACACAACTGCGCTTCGCCGACATGAGCTCGCAAAAAGCTACTCTGAAAGAAAGGGATGGCGTATGCTACGACATCGCTTCCCGGGTAATTCTGCCATGAAATTGGAAGTCAGATTATTGTTTATTATTCCTTTCCTTTGATAACTTTCCATACAAGTTAATTTAGCAGAAGTTCAATAGTACATAGTAAAAACACTTCAAAAATCACAATTTGGGTATTAGTTTTTTTATTAAAACTCATCAAAACATCAATGATTATCGGGTTTATTAGTTGTTACGAGTTTTTTTTCTTTAATTTGTCATAACAAAGCAAAATAATAGTTTTTTAAATCATTTTGGAAATTCGTGAATTATCACCTTTTTACATTTAACACTCACGTACGGCCAAAATGTCCCCATGAGTGCTACTTTTTCATTATTATTTCGAAAGTGGAATGTCTTGCAAAGTTTTTAAGATTAGCAGAACCGGACACAAGTATTTTTAATCTTATTTTGAAGGTTTTGGTCTCCTGACTAAAAACAGAGATTTCAAACTTTGGCCCCAAAATGTACTTAACTATTGTTCGGATGTACAGGTTCTCTTTATTGAATATTAAAATAGGCTTAAAATTGAGTATAATTGCCGGAAAAAATAAAAGCCAAAAAGCATTCTTGTTTTTATTTTTGACGATTTCTTGGAAAAACTGGAAAATCTCTAAGTTTTCAAAAAAAAATCATAACTCGAAAACCATCAATAATCGGTACACATACATGGGGGTGTTTTGGATAGGTCTCGGTACGGGCGATCTAAAAAAAAATTATTATCGTCACCCGATTGGCCACCCTGTATAAAAAATGGAGTCAAGTTGACTGACTCAGTACTTCCCACACATAATGATGATACCATCTTATTATTTCCCATTGCATGAACCTATAGTCTAAAAATCCCCTTGCAACTGAGTTATCGTCCATCCGCCAGCAAAAACAACATACAACACAAAAACTCTCATCAATAGTTTCCTGCGTCTCCCTCCTTAGGAACCAGGACGCCACAGTTTTTTCCGGCATGCTTCAACTGGACGATGCGAAACGATCAAGAGCCTCCAACCCGTCTAAAGACAAAGTTTGAGCTGATGATATATGTTTGGTTTTTTGATTATTGCTCCGCCGCCACTGACACAGTTTTTCAAGAACAGAGACGTTTTCCATTCTCGCCGCGGGCGCGGTAGTAAATGCTGTGTCAAAATTTTATTAAAGTCAATTCAATAATTTTCGCATTACGCAATATACATAGAACGAAATAAAGCAGAACTCGTATGTACAGATCACAAAATTGGTTTCTGTAATAGGCAAACCAATGTTCGGATGGACCTAAAAAAGTGTAATATGCCGCTAGGTATAATTCACCTTCATATACCTATACTGTTCCTTTTGGTGAATATTACGGAACAGTTTAATGCACAGCTAGGCATCGAAGTTTATTCCGACTACCAGGCCTACCCCATACATACAAATACTAAAGAGACTAATCTAATAAAATTAAAAGTTTAAAGTATGTATGAGAAAAGTAAATGTGGCGGTTTTTATTTAGCTATACAAAGACGTCTCACTACATAATTATCATACTCTGCCAGCAATTGTGATCATTTCGAAGTTTTGAGCAATCCTAGTATTCAATAGATCCGACAATTGACTCAACACAATAGAGTCTCACTACTTCTAGGCATAGGGTGAGACTTTCAACGCCATAATAGATATCAAAATTTACCAATCTTTTTTGAAAGCAGTATAGTGGCGGTGAAGGTGTGTGTAGATCTATCGGAAAACTTGGTGATAGTTTACGCATGCAACTTAAGTTAACTTGCTACTGTCTTAAGTCATACTAGATATATATAAAAAGTTTGTAACTACACATCGAAGCTATAACAACAAACAATGATAAAATCAACCTAAGATCTCACCTGATTACGTCTTCATGCAATAATACAGTAATTTCGCCACCTTTTTGTTTATTTCCGTAACATAGGGTAACGGGTAGCGTACAATTCATCATTGCTAGTTAGAGCGGTCCGGTGGACCTCTGCTCCTACATGCGGTCGTGTCGGTCGATCGGTCAGTCAGGTCTGGTTACCCAGAGACAAAACAAAGTCATGGAGAAGTAAGGGAAGAAGAAAAGAGGAAGGAAGGGGAAGAGCAAAGAGGAGGAAGTATGTCGGTTGGATGGTATAGCTTGACATAGTCGATTTGAGTTCGGTAACTTTTGGGTTCAACCAAAAGGGTAACTTTGAGGTTCGACATCTAAAAGGGCAAACATCTAGTTGTTTCCAAAATGGCACGATTTTATTTTGATCACAGTGCGAGCCGCGGCCTTGTGGGCCTGCGAACCTGCTACACTGTGTACAGGTAATACGGGTACAGTTGTGCTTTGAAGAAATATTGGCAATTCTGAATTTGCTCGTAAAATACTTTTTTTCGCAAACAGGTTTTGCGATAGATTCAGTTCAGTGGAAAATGGGGAATTCAGATAGTTATTGGCACCGTAGCGACAGCTAATGGCACTAAGTAGACCAGTTGATGTGACCTATTAGCTTTCAGTGTAAGGCATCATAGAAATCATAGTCCAAATACTTCTAACTGAACAGAAATATCTTTCTATCAAACAAAAAGTAAATTATGATACAACGGAAAGAGTAATTTTGTCAAGATGTAAGTACTACTCATCGAAACAAAAAATTATTCTAGCGACATTTTAATGCCCTATAACACTAATATACTGCACATAGTTATATTAATGCAAATGTAGCCCTCTAAATTATATAAAATATTTAAATTTCTTCGTTTTTTGCTAATTACTCCGCCGCCCATGGACCGATTTTCAAAATTGTAGCAGCATTACCTGCTAAGACCCCACAGCATATCGCTTCCCAAATTTCATCACAATCCATGCAGCGGTTACTGAGATTACGAGGGTAGAAAAACGCCAACAGACAGACAGACAGACAGACCGACGGAAATGAGTGACGTGGATTTTCGTTATGTAGACATCACAAAACTCCCAAAAAACGTATTATCTCAAAATCGAAAATTTTCACGATCACAATACTCACCTCACCCATCGGTGTGGGAAGTAAAATCCTTCACACTAATTTGGATGCCTTCCTTTCTTTGAGGAAGACTATTGCGGCCACTCTCTGGTATTCATTTAACCAATAGATCTTCTTTACTGCTCGACAAGGTCCATGTGAAACTTTAGTAACCTTTTCACTGAGCCTAAACTGAAGTAGTGTATTGCTAAAGGTGTGTATGTCTAAGATACACTTTTCTTCAGCTCGCAATTTGGAATGTCTTAAAATGGTTTTTGGTCACATGTCACTTCATCATAGGCATTTCTTTCTAAATTCTATTTCTGATATCTCTCTCTGTAACACGACATACAGTTATTGGCATGTTTTTATTGGCATGATGCCAATTACTGTTTTTAACTACATTCCAAAGATTTTTCAAATTGTTTTACAAATGATTACATTTATTAAACCAAAATTCGTCAAGAGTAGAACTTTCTGAACTCATTCAAAAAATACAGTTGTTGGCGCCCAGGTGCCAACTAGTAAAATAAAGTGTTTTATATATTGCAGTTGTTGACGCCCTAGTAAAACTAGTTTCTTCCATATTAGTGATTCCAATTAATATTTTCTACTTTACAGGTAGAATGTGGCAGCTTAAACTTGATTTGTTGTTTACCTGCAAAATCGAATGAGTAGTATTTTAGTGCTTTTTAATCCGTATAGTTCCGTAACGTATAAGAATTTCTGAATCCATATTTTCCATATGATTTGAACTGCAGCATCCATTACTGCAACGTGTCATCCTATTCAAAATAATTAAATTAATGCAGAGATGAAAAATAAACGCTGCACAGGCTGTTTGCGACAAAGCTTATCGATTTTTGGCTGTGTTGGTAAGGGAAATTAATGGATTTCATTTGGTAATAGACGGCCGAATCCGGGTTCATTTGGAAAGTTAATAGAGTTTTTTGTAGCATTTAAAATATGCACAGCGGCCCAACTAAAGGTTTTTGAAATGTATCCAGCACTTGATGGAGTCCGGGAGCAGCTAAAAACTCGTGGAATTACTGTTTCATGAGGATCCAACTCAAATACTCCTAACTAATCTTGTATAGTTTATATTGATGTAAATAGGAATCTGCCCTTGTGAGGAAGCTCTAGGTTAACCTCTCGAACTGTACAAGGTGTCCCATTTTGGGCACTTTTACGAGGTATCTCGGTTATTTTTGTGAAACTTAAGGTGCCGTCAACAAAATTATCATGGCCCTCTTCGTTTTTGAGGTACAGGGTGAAATCGAAAATTATCGATTTTGGGACCACCCTCGTACCTCGGTTGTCTTTTATTTTATTTAAAAGTTAAAAAAACTTCTTATAGATTTTTTTCTGTAGAATCCAGTGGTGTAGTTTGATTTTTTCTTACTCTACCCATTTTTCAGTTATGAAGAAAACATATATTTTTTTAAATGGAATACCCTGTATATTATTTTTGAAGTTAATCGGAAATAATTCAAGCTTTTCAGAAATATAACTAGTATTTTTTGAAAATTGCGCTCAAAATTTACTTTTTTCCATTTTTTTCTTTATTTATAGCAGTAGGCCATGTTTAATCAACTATAAATGATAAGCATCTAAGCAGTTATTACTCTACAAGAGACTTCCTACTCAAATTCGAAAAAACAGGACCAAAATACATTTTTTTAAATATTATACATTAAAAAAATACATGTTTGCTTCATAACTGAAAAATAGTTGGAGTAAGAAAAAAATCAAACTACACCACTAGATTTTACAAGAAAAAATCTATAAGGCCCTTTTTTAAACTTTTCAATAAAACAAAAGACAACCGAGATACGAGGGTGGTCCCAAAATCGATAATTTTCGATTTCACCCTGTATCTCAAAAACCAAGAGGGCCATGATAATTTGGTTGACGGCATCTTCAGTTTCACACTGTCGCGAAAACCGCAACTCTCTATCTTCAAAAATAACCGAGATACCCCGTAAAAGTGCCCAACATGCGACACCCTGTACACTCTTTTGATTTGCAAAGAGGAGGTATTCCGAATATTACTGGCGAGGACAGCATCTTCATCAGCCCTGCGTTGATATACATATGACATTTACTAAAATACTCATATCAATTTTGTGAGAAGAATGATCCAATATACTCGTAGTAAGCTGTCAGACTACACAGGAACCTTATCGACTAGTGTAGGCAGTGTAGAATATGGGGTCCAATTGATATGACAACGCCCAGTAGATGGTAAGGGGAATGGCAATCAATGAGAGGGATGTAATCACTGACGATAGATCGACTGATCTCATTTTTAGTTAAACGATGGATTTTGTTGTAAGAGTTTGGGGAAAATATACTATTCAAAGTCGGTGAGTTGTTTTATGTATAACTGCATGAACCCTACGACCTGAGAGAAGAGAGTCTTTGCATTTGGCACCCAACTAGAGGCTTGCGGTGTGAGCAAGAATCTAGCAGCAGTGACAGGATTGTGGATCGAATTGTACGAGTTCCTTTATACAACCTACGCAGTGTCATCGCCAGGTTGTATCGACGACGGCGACGACATCGACGTGAAGTTAGAGGGTAGATAACGAACCGCTGGTGCAGCCAGCAGCCACGGAGGGTGGACCAGACAGCCGGTGTGTCGCGGTTCAGGGGGTACATGAATGACTGTATCAAATACCGGTAAAGAAGCGGTAGACTGTGACGCGGCGTAAGTGGTAAGAAATAAGTTGTAAAGGGACATTTGGGGTACTGGACTGACTTTGGGAAAGTCATAGGGATAAACGCGTGTTGTTAGTGGACCCTTATTACCAACAGAGTTTTAAGGTTATGTCTGGAGTAGGTCTATATTTTTAGTTTAAGGTCTTCGTGATGTTCAAATGATGGCAAATAATATATAATTTTTAGAAATAATACGATGGATTTTATTGTAAGAGTTTGGGGAAAATATACTATTCAAAGTCGGTGAGTTGTTTTATCACTGCATGAACCTTGCTTACGACCTGAGAGAAGAGAGTCTTTGCACAACTTTGCACAATAAAGGGCATTAAAACAATACACTCGCTAAGATCGACTATTTTTGTTGTTGTTGTTGTTGTTGTTATTGTTGTTGTTGTTATTATTGTTGATGTGGTGTTGTTGTTGTTGTTGTATGGCGTCTACTACATGACCATTAGCCATATACCAATGATTAAGGACTTTACATTGTGCGTTTTGTAATATTAGGTAATCTAATTTCTAGAGCTCATGTTCGTTTGTATATCGGAGGTCTTACAGATCAAAGAAGAGTCCAGTTATTTTAAAGAAGATGATTAATTTTCTTATTTCAGGCGGAACGGTGGTTAAGATATTTACACCATTCGCTAGTTGCATCATGTTTCTTGAGTTTCTCCATAGCTGACAATCAAGGTGCCTTATTGTAAGGTTTACTTGACGCTGTTCACATACATGGGGACTTTGACATAGAAGTAGGTATGATGAAGTGAGACGGGTGTGATCTATTCTAATTCGAGATATTATCACCCGCTCTCTACGATGGAGTGAGGTTCCTTTACGTTTGCTCTCCTTACATATTCGATGGAGTTCGTTATTCGTGTCTCTGTGCCATTCCTAGCAATCTTGCATTTTGTTTGTTAGAAAGCACTTCAGGTCGTCTGCTCTGACTGCTTGATTTGTAGATGAGCTCATTGGAGCACGGCGAGCTACTATATCAGCTTGTTGGTTGCCAGCTATTCAAACATGTCCAAGTGCCCAAATCAGGGTGTGGTGGTGCTGCGAAGTTTTCTGTACCAAGGGGCTGGTGTTAAAAGTATTCTCAAGGGATTTCAATAGAATCGACAAATGAAAATATTCATACAAAAAGTCCTTACGATCATTTCAATGTTGAATCTAAGAACACAAAAGTTACATACCTAACGGTGAAACTTCAAAATCGATACTCAGCACCACATTTGGAAGCCGAGATATAGTAAATGAGGTTCTATACTACTCAAGGAGGATAATATTCATGAGAGAAAGGAAAAAAATCCGCCTATATAATAAATATAGATAGCGATTTGATTTTTAATTAGCGAGTGAACTATGACACACTGTGTTTAGGCACATTTAGACTACGTAACTGGTTTTATAAACTTTTATTCCAAAACAACTTTGCTCTAAAAGATTGTTTTAAAACATGTTGCCAAACAGTAATTGTTTCTAGATATTAAGGCCCAGTTTCCCAGTCATTGGTAACCTCTGCTAGTCACCCAATCAACAAATGCAGGTTAACCAGTAGTTACCGGGTAGCTTTGTTTCACAAAAAAATTAATGATCAAGGTTATTTATCTTTAGAAAAGTTTAGAAAAGCTGAGATTATTGAACTTCTTACAAAACAAAAAACAAAGTCAGTTATCGATATTTGTAATAAGATACAACTTTGGTAAACAGTATATAAGAAAAGGCGCAAAGTAGCGTTGCGGAGTTTTAAGGTTTTCAACTCATTCTTAGTCCGATTGAACTAATATCAAGCGATCAAAAAAATATCAGAAAGTACAACAACCTTCGGTAAAAAGTATATCGCTGATAAAAGCCGCGAAGTAGTGTGAAAAAAATAGATTTTTCTAAATTTTTAGTGTACTAAATTTTGTTGGCCGTTGTGGTGGAGTTTTAAGGTTTTCACCTAATTCTTAGTCCGATTGAATTAATATCAAGCGATTTAAAGAGAAATGCCAGAAAGTACAATAATCCCACCGAAAGCTCATCAGCAGTTAATAATCTTATTAGAGACCAGGTACATTTAATAACTAAAAAAATCGCGGAACTGCATCAGACATGTAATAAAAGCAGTCATCATTTTTAAATACACGACAGAATGAAATTATTATCAACCTGAATGCAGCGACTCATCTGAATCTGACTTTGACTTATATTAAATCTTCTTTATTTCCTCATTTTTAATTTGCATTCTTAAATAATGCTCTGAGTGGCAGAATGGAAATAGAAATTAGGGCCATAAAATTAGTGCCGGGTATATTTCGAATTCTTTTACTATACATGACGCTGAAATGGAATATCACATATCGCGACAATAGGGCTGTTCGCAGAGCAATCACAAACTAGTCAGCGCCAATTTGATTGGGCAGTACTAGTCAGAAATAGTTTGGCAACTGCAATGGCGAATACTGATTGGCTCTGACTGGTTTGTGATTCTCTCTTCGAACAGACCTAATATCTTGTGTGATGATTGTGCATTTATATACTATAACAAAAGACCATATATAGGGTCACCTCATTTAATTTTGTGAGTATCAGGTCATGTACTGATAACAGAAGCACTCGAGAACATTTCCTTTTCCGTACCTTAATCGAGGCAATTTATTAATGTGACAATTTCGGAAGTGTTTTCCTTAATGACAATATAGCGTGCGTTGCTGCAACAGATACATATGTCCAGGTGCACGACATGCTTTTGTCTACCCTTTCGTGAAAAATGTTCCTCGCCAAAACTATATGTCCCAAATGAGACCACGTAATTGCAAGTAGCTAACAAAGACCTTTGACCTTGCAAAAGCGTTTTTTGTTGAAATAAACAGTTTTCATTTGATAACTTCCCATCACGAATTTATTGAAAACGACTGACTAAAAAAACGCCGAGACATTAAAAGATTTGCCAAGGGAGACAACTTTTTAACCAAAAACAACTTGTACCCTCCGCCCCTCAGGGTCATCCCCTTAAAAATTTGAAATGACAAAGGGTATCGAGTAGTATCTCGTTTCAAAGGTATATCGAAGCCGTTTATATAGATGTTTGATTTTTTTAAATCGGTTGATTCGCTTTCGAAAAAATTAGAAAAATATTTATATACTATTATACTTATTCCTGATGGACAGTTGCAAAAACGTGTGGGATATCATGGCTACTTTCGATGATGCGTTGGGGAAGGTAATCGAAAATTTCAGGTTAGTGACGACACAATAGAATTTAAATGGCCCCATAGAAAAAAATTAAGTCAAGTTGATTGACTCAGTGCTTCCTACACATTACGGTGATGATACCAGTTTATTATTTTCCCATAGCATGAAGCTTTAGTCTGAGTTCCTAGCAACCAAATAATCGCCACCCCCCCCTAAAATTGTCTTATGCCGCTAGGTTTTTCCTTCACAGGTCAATGGACAGCCTATTATCAATACTACAAACTTTTCAGTTTTACAACGCTTCAAATCCCAAACATCCAAATTTTACCCCCACCCAAAAAAGGTAGGAAATGATCAGAAACCCCTAAAACATCTAAAAACGAAGTTTGATCTGTTTTCATACTTTTAGTTTTTTGGTTATTGCTACGCTGCCACTGACACGATGTTTAACAAACATACGCATTTTCCATCCTCACCACAGTAATAGTACTGTGTCAAAATTTCATTAAAATTAATTTAAAAGTGTCCACGTTACAAAATACAAAACGATCTAAAACTCGTATGTATACAGAAAATTCCAAGTCCCTTAGTTTTCGTAATAGGCTAGGCAATGTTCAGATGGACCTTCACAGGTCAGTGGACAGCCTATTATGAATACAAGAAATTTTTCAGTTTTTCAACCCCCCACCCCTCAACCACCCCCAATTTCACCCCCACCCAAAAAAAAACGCAGAAAATGATCAGGAACCTCTAAAACGCTTAAAAACGAAGTTTGAGCTGTTTTTATATTTTTAGTTTTTTTATTATTTCTGCGCTGCCACTGGCTACGACTTATAAAAACCATACGCGTTTTACACCTTCGCCACGGTAGTAATACTGTGTCAAAATTTCATCAAAATCAATTCAACAGTTTCCTTGTTACACAATATAGAACGATCTACAGCAATACTTTCGTATGTTTACACCAGAAAATTTTTTAAGTCCTTTGGTTTCTGTAATAGGCAAGGCAATGTTCGGATGGATCAAAAAAAGTTATTTATGTCGCTAGGTCTTCCTTCGTAGGTCAATGGACTTTCTATTATGAAAGCAACACATTTTTCAATTTCACAGTACCTCACCCCCCCCAACCACACCCCAATTTGACCCTCACCCAAGAAAAAGTGGAAAATGATCAGGAACCCCTAAAACGCCTAAGAACGAAGTTCGTTTTTTGCTAATTACTCCGCCGCCCATGCACCGATTTTCAAAACTATAGAAACATTACCTACTACGACCCCACAGCATATCGCTGCGGTTGCTGATATTACGAGGCTAGAAAAAAGCGACAGAGAGACAGACCGACAGACAGACAGACCGACGGAAATGAGTGACATGGATTTTCGTTAGGTAGACATCATGAAAGGCCCAAAAAGCGCATTATCTCGAAATCGAAAATTTTCGCGATCACAATACTCCCCTCACCTATCGGTGTGGGACGTGAAAGTCTAATGGCATCAAATCAGGAGATCTAGCAGGCCATTTCATAGGCTCTCTTTGCCCTACCCATTCATCCAGAAACGCTTCGTCTAGCCATTGCTGAACCGGAAGAACATAGTGAGAATCTTACTGGAAATAGGTTTCAGTTTTATCATGTATTGGACTTCCATCCTTTTCAATTAGGTTTTCAATAATTTCAGTGACAAGCGGATTGATGGTATTTTCTAACATACCCAAACAAATGTCTCCATTTAATTTCCATTAATAAACAATGACACATTCCCATTGTTTCTTAAAATGCCTGCCCATACATCAATTTCTTGGGGGTACTGGGTATGTCTTTCTACAAAAGCATGAGGATTTTCATTGCTCCAATACCTATAGTTACTTATGCTTATCAACAAATCCAGTTAGATGAAGCGTGCGTTCATCAGTGAGGCAGATATTCTTTACATGAATGATATTACCATGAATCGCTATAGTCGTTTTTTCACAAAACTCAAAACTCGTCGATCGAAATCGTCTTCGGTTAACTTTTGCACTATTTTCATTTTGAATGGATAAAATTTATGGAGTTTAGTAACTATGTGTATCGAGCCAAGTGAAATATCAGCCGGATCCACAATTTATTTATGCCAAAATCATCCAAAACCTCAAATTGAGTGGCTTCATCCAAAAACATCCGTATTTTATTTTTGGAACAGATTCAGTTTGAGAAAACTTTGCAACAAGGCCCAAAACAAAGCTATGCAAAGTTATCTTCTCCGGATAATCTTCACTATATTTCATTTGCTGATATTGGAATGTATGTATGCCCTAGATAAGGGTACCTAATAGTATCATATTATGCCTATAATTGTAACGTCATAATCAAAGCTAAATTCTGCCCATTGGGTGATCCATGATGCTCTTAGGAATACCGACAGCACCATCTAAAAAATATTAGTTCACATTCCTATCACGCAATCTTTAAGTTGGGTCATAAATTACAACTAAAGGGAAGAAAGAAAAACGGCTTCAGTATATCTAAAAATAGATAACTGTCTCACATGTGCCCGAGGCTATGATTTAAGACATTCTTTGTACCCTGACGAAAATAATATCGTTTTGATTCACCTAGTAGTTTTTTATGTTTATCCAAAAACAGCTGGGTAACCATGCAAGAAACAAAGGGAGTGGGATACGAACTAAACAGTGAGGCGAATAAAGCTTCTTAAGTGACGCGAAACTGTTGTATCAAGTAAGAAAAAGCGTTTTATAGAGGTGATCTACTCAAAATCAGTAATACCCTAGGTTAATGATCATAACTAGAGTCCGGATAAAAAAGCATAAAAAAAAGTTCAAGTGAGCGCTTAAAAGGCATCCAATTTTACACAAAAAAGCATGGAATATACATATATATACAAGGCATAAAAGTGAAATCAAAATTTATTGTTTTTCTATAAAATACATAAGAAAACATATAACAGACAAATATTAAAATAAACAAAGTCTCTATTGAACAACAAAACGAAAAATAATTAAGTTCTTGTAGAAACAAAAAATAACTAAATGCTGATTTAGATATTCCATAGTAAAGTTCTGTCCTCTATCACTTAAAATATTTTTGTAGTCGAAAAAAATCCTTTCTATGCCAAAACTTGTTATGGGCGCATATTTAAATTTTGCTAGCACATTTGGAGTTATTTGTAACTTTGAGTCAGTACCCCCTGCCAATACCAAACCTATTTTTTTGAATTTCCGAAAACTTCCATTCTTAGACAGTGTACCTTTCAACGTTTTCTGTACTATTTGGGCAGTTGCTTCAGGAACATTGTCAATGGCTTTTTCGAAATCATCAACAATTTTGAAAGATGTATCCAATGTCATTCCCTGTTTCTCCAAGGACTTTATTGGTGGTACTGACAAAACTAGAATTAGCTTTCATATAAGCTAAATCGTTCATTAGTTCGTATTGATTTAGCACCATTTGACAATCTTTAATTGCTTTGCTAGCTGTTTCGGGTAGCTCGAATATATGTTTATTGAAATTTTCAAAATTTTTGCATAATATAACGCGGCATCCAACCATGTGCCCATCTTGTCAAAATTGGTTTTTTATAAGTTCATTGAGCAGAGGAAATTGTTGCCTTACGGTTTCAGCAACTCTGTTCAAGCCATGAGCTAAACAAGTGCAATGACACACTTTTGGATAAAACACTTTTAAATTTGTAGCCGTTTTAACGATATATGCTGCTGCGTCAGAGAGCATGAGTAACACTTTACTAGAGGGAACTGGTTCTGGCAAGTAAAAGTTTGTTAGTGCATCATTCACAAATCTAGACACCGTATTGCTGTTTATGACTTCTAGCTCCTGAGAACATGTGCAGTTTCTTCATCAAGGACTCCAATAATTAAATTTGCAACATATCTTCCACAAGCATCTGTGGTTTCGTCGACTATTATAGTGACTACCAATTAGGTCTTTTATTTGTTGAATAGTGTCTTTATATATACAGAGCTGACATAATTTTTGCAGTACGTACAAAAACCCTTAAAAAGGCTGTAAATAAGCACAAACCAGGAAGTATGCATAAAATTTGAAAAAAAAGCAAAATAAGCATTATAAACCGTGCTTTTTTGGATATTTTTTTGTCTAATTCATCAATATTTTAAGCTGGCTAATATTTGCTTGTAATATTTCCAAAAAGCGTAATGTCTCAAAATCCGGACTCTAATTATAACAGTTGATGAACTTTTGGTGCTTTTACGATTAAGTAAAAAAACCCTTAAGGCCGCTGCATACTCAGATAATCACCCAAAATCCGTCCAAATGTGGTCCATTACGACCATAGACTAAACATGGAAAACCACTGTAGGTGGCTAAAGGTAAACCTATTTATAAAATGGTTGTTCGCATTATTCTTATATACCTAACTTCAAAAGAATTAATCTTTCAACGATAATTTCGAATTAAGTTACAGGTATCGAAAATTATAAATTAAATTGAAAAAAATCGAGCCTACATTATCTTAATCATGAATTTCAAAACTGTAATAATTGCATGAAACAGAAAAGGATTGGAGGCAGATGGTTCGAGCCGATCATATAGTCGAATCCTGTTGAGCCCTGTGCCTGTGGTTTGGGGGCGTCATTTTAGTTTTCGTTTTGAGTTGTTTTTGCGATTTTATTCCTTCTGTTGTTGAATTCATTCAAGTGTTATTCAAGGATGAGTTCTAAAAGGATACAACAAAGAGGGAGCTTGAAGGTAAGTGATATATGTTATTCATACTTGATTTATACCAGACGGACGTCCAAAGGTGTGTCGTTTGGATGTTCAGTGGATGTCCACTGGATACCATTTGTACAGTATTTTGACGTCCAATGGACACTGGACAGCCTATGTGTCCAAGAGCGGACATCTACTGGACACTTATGGCTTAATGTGTGCTATCTGGGTAATTGACCGGGAACCGGAACGGAAACGTTAAGGAGAAAAAACTCAAACTGTAAATAAACTAATGGTAGCATGCACAATAGAATCCCAGCAACGGAAACGGAAGCAAGCCCAGAACGGGAAAAGAAAATTCAACTTTCCTGTTCCCGGAACCAATAGGATCGTCGGATTCTGAATTCTCGTTTAATGTCAAAACTCTACTGGCCCTCCCAAACAACAGAAGAGATCAAGTCATCATCTCACGGCTCAGAATTGATCACACTACCTGCACTCATAGTCACATCTTCACAAGAGGACCCGAAACCCAGGCAGGGACATATTTACAGGCGGGTCCAGGGGGTACGGACCCCCCTCCGAAACGTTATATAATGCCGTCTAAAAAATGGAATCCACAAATTCTTGCACCCCCCCTCGACGAGAGCAAATTTAAGGTGGCAACTCTAATCTGGACCCCCCCGGAAAGGGACACCCATAATCTGGCCCCCCAATCCAAATCCTGGATACGTGCCTGATCCCAGGGTGCTACATGTAACACAAGTTTAAAGTGTTAAGTACCTCATACTAGACTGCAGTGACTTTGCTTCCAAACGCTCTTTCTGTGAACTACCACAAAATCTCAAAGATGCATTAACATCCAAACACAATAACACCGTAAATTTCATTAAAGCTATAGGATGATACCACCTAATTCAAATTAATACCTATAGAAATTGAAGAAGAAGAATTGACCAAATATTTCGTGAAAAAATATGGAAATTTCAAAGTCGTTGTTAGGTTAGGTTTGAAATTTAAATGAGGCGCAGATTTTCATCGGGCCGTTTTCTTAGCCTGGGAATGCTCTAATTCCACTCAAAGCATTAAACCGAGTCAACTAACACTCCTTCGAACCCCGTTTAACCAGCCCCCCAGGCCTCCCTATATTTATGCAAATTAAAAAGCCTCATTCAACTTAAACTTACCTAATTTCTAGGGACATTAAGAATTCAAAGTATAACTTTTCTATTTTCCATTTTTTGGTATTGCTTCGGGTGTACTCTACCCGTCACTTACTTTCCAAACGACCATATATTTCGTGAAAAAAATATCGAAATTTCAAAGTTGTTTTTCGGTTAGGTTTGAGATATCAAAGAGGCGTAGATTTTTATTGGGCCGTTTTCACAGTCTAATTCCTCACAAGGTATCAGAGTCAATTAACATTCCTTTATACCCCATTTAATCCATTTTGACCTCAACAACTTGATAGGTCGAGTTAAGTTAGGTTTGGTACTCAAACTATAGAGTGCCGTAGTTTTTCACCGGAGCGTTTCCTCGGTATGGGAATGGTCTCTTTTGACTCAGGACGTCAAATCGAGTCGATCGACAATACTCTCAACCTCAATTCCGGTTTCCGCTAAAACGAGTCTAGCCTGTAAGCATATTTAACTAAAATAAGCGAACATGTGCTAATTTTTAGTCTGGATTTTTCATTATTTAGACAAAAATGTCAGATTTTGGTTAATTACTTGGATTTCTTTAAAAATCTGAAAAACTATTGATCTTTGTGCATAGATATACAGGGTTGGGATAAATTATGGAACCAAGCAAATATCTTTGAAACGGAAAGGGTGATATTGCTGAAAATTTGCAGGTAAATGAAGTGACGCATAATGCATCTGAAGACATTATGTTAGCTATCAATGTACTTCCGGTCTAACCGGAAGTACCGTCAACTTTTTTAATTTAAATGGGACACCCTGTATATTTTTGCAGATTTTAAAACATCTTTTTTTTTCCGAATATGTCCATAGTAGGTTTAGTATTTGTTTCTGTAAGAATGGGAAAGATAAAGCTTTTTTATTTACTGAGACGTTCATTTTATTTGATGTGTTACAATAAGAAAATTTCAAATTTAATGAACTATCAAGGAATTATCTCAGACGTTCAAAATACCCGCCGTTTACTTCCTGACAATAAGCAAGTCTGTTGACAAACTGCTTAGTTACACCTTGACGAATCAATTCACCTTAGGATCAGGACGTCAGGAGGTAAATGGCCGGCATTTTAAACATATGAAGAAGCTTTATCTTTCCCGTTTTTACAGAAACTAATACCCAAACCACTATGGACGCATTCGAAAAAAAAAGATGTATTAAAATCTGCAAAAATATACAGGGTGTCCCATTTAAATTAAAAAAGTTGACGGTACTTCCGGTTAAACCGGAAGTACATTAATAGATAACATAATGTCCTCGCATGCACTATGCGTCGCTACACTTGCGTGCAAATTTTCAGCAATATCATTCTTTCCGTTTCAAAAGTTATTTGCTTGGTTCCATACTTTATCCCAACCCTGTATAAAGCTAAATTCATTGCATTTTAGCTCTTCTATCATGCTTCGACACTAGTGCAGGATATACTGAGAAATAGTTGGTGAAAGTATCCGAAGACAAGTTTAAGTTATATAAATTTTAGCGGTATAAGATCAGACTGTACTCATTTCTGCCCTAGGCCTTCATGGCCTGTTGTGCAAACTAATAATAATCATGCTCCGACAAGAGTGCTTCGAATTAGCAACCACTCTGTATAACCACATTGGCCTTTTCTCAAATACCCACTTCGTTTCAATCTTGTGCGTCCGAATTTTTCGTCATTTGGTCGGCAGTTGGCATTCTTCGAGGAAAGGCTATAAATCGGCTAACATCTAAGAGTTTTTGTTTGGCGCCTAGACATAACAGTCCTTAGATCTATAAAGAAGAAACAGGCGGTTTTAATTAATAACAGCCAAACATGTTTCTAAGAAGACCCGAACTAAAAATAAGCGCCGGAGCATCGCATCGGTTTCATTATCCGCGTATACGATGTCAAAATTTCTCTGGTTCCCACACGTATTCGATACAATTAGTACTGGAGTTAAATGTAAAGGCTGTTACCATTAAGTTACTAAGTTTTTTTTTGTTCAGTCCAGTTGTGTAACAACGAGGTTATGCAATGGTTTAGTATCATGGGTTTTAAAACAGTGATTAAATCATTATAGCCTTTTAGTGCATACAAAAATAGGTGCACTGACTTTATGCCATTTTATTACTAGTAATTCCATTTTAAAGTTTAAAACAAAGATTTCAAATTTAGCCAATCAGTGCGAAGCGTGCATTCATTGTTGCCTTGTCAGTTCCTAAATCGCTGTATTGACCCAATTTTCATGAAATTACTTTTGTGATTTGTCTTCCATGAAAGAGATACCCTGTGGGCTTCATCTCTTGACTGCGTCACATAAAGAAAGGTTCTGTGAGAGAATTTTTGTTTTATGAACTGTGCAGTTGGTTGTCAAGTGAAGTGAAACCTAACCTTATAATTTTATAAATTTCCTGTTTCGAATCGAAGCTTTTTTGGCTTTAGTTCTCGTGCGGTGAATGATTGATTCCGAGAATTTGAAAAATGTAAATATTTTCGCATTAATTACACTGATTACACGTTACTGCTGTATTATCTCTGGGAAAGACGAACCTTTAAACACCAGAGAGAAAGCACATGCATACTACTATTGAAATGATATAATTATAATGTTGTTTATTACCGAAAATGTTATTTAAATATTTTCAAACGTACTTCTTAGTTTTCACATTTTTCATCTTTGTATTGAAGAAATGAATATTATTTATACATAGGTAGTTGTTGACTAGATCTATGTCAACCTTTGGCAGATTATTAGAATTGGATTTAGTGAACCCACTATCTAGTTTACTCATCCTTGTTGATTATGAGAAACTCAGTTAAAAAGGATAAATGCAGTCAATGTGCCCCGCAACGAATGACGTCCTTATGGCGGGTTCTCACTATTCAATTTCGCTGAATCAGTTTGATGACTGATTCAGTGATACTGAACAGATAATGAACGTGAGAACACATTATCATTTAAAAGTGATCAGTGGGATTGTACTTTCAGTCAAAGTGAAAGCCAGTCCTACTTTTCATTCATTTTGGATAAATCAGTATTGAAAAATGAAGACAAACGTCGTTTTCATTACCGATAAATCAGCTACAATGATTGATTAAAATTGAGCAGTAGGAACAAACAAAACATTAATTCTGGATTAGTCATTATGATTCAGCGAAATTGAATAGTCAGAACCCGCCTTAAGTTCTTGATATACTCACACCTTTTCTCTAGTCCATCGACCTCACATTGATGTTTCCATTGTTTCATCTCCCGTACTAATCTGTGTACGAATACACGTACATAATATATGTATCGGATCTGTATCATCAAAATAAACACTTGTGCCTTTATAGCAATGGGTCGTTGATGTTGATATTTTTATGGATGTATTACGAACAAACATAGTTTAATTTCTTGGTATACTGACAGCGCGATGACGCTTCTTGTATGATGTATAGCTTTCTTGCTAGCGTGCTACATTTTCTTACAAAACCTTTAACATCATCAACTTCAGGAGGGGGGGGGGGGGCATGGGAAAAATTAAAGCTTATTTCATGCCCGGAGATTTTGCTAGTCTGTTGAACCTATATCTCACAACTGCTCCAACGGTCTACACAGTGAAGGTAACCGCCCCACTGGGATCGTCTGACCACAACACGGTCTCGACGCTATGCGGAATGCATTCTCCAGATCTCTACCATGCACAGCCTCGTCGGGTCTGGCATTACGGATCAGCAAAGTGGGACGACCTAAGGGAATACTACCAGTCCTCTCCCTGGAACGACGTCTACTTCAAGTCACGAGACCCATCAGCCTGCGCCCAAGAAATAACAGAGGTATTAATATCCGGCATGGAAGCCTATATTCCTCATATCGTCATGCATCCCTCCAAAAACAAGCCATGGTTCAATCAGCGTTGTAGAGATGCAGTTACCTCTAAAAACCAACATTACAGAGAATGGAGGGAAAATCCAAATGCTGAGAGCCACCGCAGTTTTATCGACGCCAGAAATCACTGTAAACGCGTGGTTGACAGCAGCAAGGAGGAACACAACCAAAAAATTAAGAACAAGCTCCTCTCATGTCCTAGTTCATCCAGAACATTCTGGTCTGTAGCTAAGGCTGTTAGTCAGAACTTTTCCTATTCGTCAATACCACCCTTGACCAGAGAGGACAAATTTATCGCTTCTGCTCCTAAAGAAAAAGCAGACATCTTGGGGAAGCTCTTCGCAGCCAATTCTGCTGTAGACTTTCAAGGAAGTACTCCGACCACCACCATAAGCGTGAACTCGAGAATGGCAGAGGTCAAATTTCAACATCGAGATGTAAAAAGCATCCTCCAAAAACTGAACACCAATACAGCCACTGGTCCTGACCAAATTCCAGCCATTGTCCTTAAACGCTGTGCCGCTGAGCTTGCACCTATTCTTTGCAAGCTCTTCAAACTTTCATATCAACGAGGCGTGTTTCCCGCTTCGTGGAAGATTGGCTGCGTACAACCCATCCCTAAGAACGGCAAAAAAGCTCATCCCACCAATTATAGACCTGCGGCTCTTCTCAGCATCATGTCTAAGGTTATGGAGACTGTCATTAACACACAGCTCCTGAAATACCTGGACAACAATAACATCATAAATGATCGCCAGTATGGCTTCCGTAAGCACAGGTCTACAGGTGACCTCCTTGCCTACGTCACTCATTTGTGGAACAGAGCAATAGACAATCATGGCGAATCCCATGTTGTTGCACTTGATATATCAAAAGCTTCCGACAGAGCTTATGGATTAGCACCTGGCCTGCGCCAGTGGATGAATAGCTTTTTGAACGACCGATCTCTGTTTGTTGTAGTCGAGGGCTGTTCATCAGACGTATTTCCAATAAACGCCGGTGTTCCCCAGGGATTTGTCCTATCCCCTACACTGTTTCTGCTCTACATCAACGAGCTGCTGGAAATAACATCCAATCCAATCTACAGCTTCGCAGACAGTACATTAGTGTCGTGCATGGAACCAGGCAAGCCACTATCATCCCAGGAGACGGTACGTCGGCGACAGCAGCATGCCTCACAGATCAACGCAGATATCAAAACAATTGTCGAGTGGGGAGTAGCAAATAAAGTACAGTTCAACGTACAAAAAACTCAGGCAACAATACTTACAAAGAAGTCTCACGATGGCTTACCAACCGTGGAAATGGAGGGTCACCCCATAGTCGAGTCACCTTCCGTCAAGCTTTTGGGAATCAATATCAACAATAATATGTCCTGGCACGACCACGTCGTCAGTATTGCTGAAACGGCATCCCAGAAGCTTGGAGTTTTGTTCCGCTGTAGGAAGTTGTATACACCAGAGCAACTGCTGCTGCTCTACAAGGTATAGATCCGACCATCGCTGGAGTATTGCTTCCATGTGTGGGGATGCGCTCCGAAGCACTCTCTAAAGCTTCTAACTATCCAGAAAAGAGCGATTAGACTAATCGATACGCCTAACCTCACAAAGGACCTCCGCAGCCTGGAACATCGAAGGAGGGTGGCTGACCTATCCCTGTTTTACAGATTCTATCACGGAAGATGTTCGAGTGAGCTCTCTCAGATAATAACACCACAGGCCGTCCGAACCAGGAACACTAGAGAGGCTCTGCGAGCTCATCCTTACCAGGTCGAGGTCCTTACTCCCCGAACCAGTCTCCTACAGCATTCCTTCTTTTGGAGAACTTCGACGCTGTGGAATCAGCTGCCGGGGAATTTGTTTCCCGACGGCTACAACCTGCAGCGTTTCAAATCTAACGTGAACCGATACTTATTCTCTCGCAGCGCTTCTACAGCGCCATAGGCTTTCAGCCTTTGCGGGAGGCCGACCATAAAAAAAATATATATAATGTTGGCGTATTATAATCCTAACCGAAATATAAAATAACAATATGCTAATATTAATGAAAATAATTATATATAACACATAAACGTATGAATACTAGAAATGTAAATTTCTATTCTTCAGCCTCTTCCCAGACTTAAAAACTGAATGTGTGGCTGGTTTAGGGGGGGGGGGGGGCTGGGCCACTGACATCGATATTTACACATAAGGCTATGTTCAAAGTAGTACCAAACAAGTTTGAAAAATTACTTCACATAAAATTTCAACATAACTATACAGGGTGGTCCAGTTTTAAATGGCATAACTTCGGGACATCATAGATGATGTTAAAATAATGTCAATTTTTCAATACACTTATATAGCTTCGCCTCAGAGATACAGGGTGTTCAAGTTTTAAAAAATGTATTATTTTGAATATTTCATAAACCTATGCTTATAAAACTTTGAAATTTGGCACACATGATAAGATAAGAATCCTCCATAATTTAGGAAATATGGTGATAAATTACAAAAACCAGTGGTGGAGATATGGCTAAACAATTACAGACTACAGAAAGCAACAAAAACATTTTTGTTTTTTATTTTAAACGAATTGGAGAAGCTTTCTGAAAATGATTGCAATCTGTAGTATAGGAGGAGTAGGCAGGAGTAAAGTAGCGTTTGTAGACCACTGCATGATAACAGGTATATGTACACAGGATTTTGAAAAATCAACCGTCAAAATGAAGGACTTCGACATACTTTTGAAAAAAGCTATTACTTCATACCAGTTGTCATTTGAAATTTTTGAGAGATGACCCTGGACGGCAGATGCCAGAAGAGGATGAAGTAGTTTTCGGTTAAAAAGCTGGCTCCCTTGACAAATCTGTTGACGTGTTTCGGCGTTTTTTAATCGGTGATTTTCGATAAATCCGTGGTGAGAAGTTTTCAAACGAAGACCCTGTAATATGTTTAACAAATACACTTTTTTGCTGCAAACTCAGTAATTATGAAATACATAAACCTTTTATTATTCCTGCACAGTTGGATAATTAATTTTTCAACCCTTTATGTGATCAAATTTGCTCTCTGTTAACGTTCTGTTTCTGGCTATTTATGACTATTCGAATTTCCATTATTTTGTTTTTTTGCTTTTGTATCCACAATTGGCTCTTTTTAACCCAATATAACCATACACAATTTATAATGCACTTTTGATGAACCAGAATAATGGAGTGACTTTTGACAAAACACACAATACTAACGTTGCAGATTTCATGGACCAGGCAAAATTTTGCCAAATACCTAAGTGTACAGGGTGTCACTTTGGGCACTTTTATGGGGTAGCTCGGTTATTTTTGAAGACAGAGAGTTGCGTTTTTGTGAAACTAAAGACGCCGTCAACAAAATTATCATGGCCCTCTTGGTTTTTGAGATACAGGATGAAATCGAAAACTATCGATTTTGGGACCACCCTCGTATCTCGGTGGTCTTTTATCTTATCGAAAAGTGATAAAAGGCTCTTATAGAATTTTTTCTGTAGAATCCAGTGGTATAGTTTTATTTTTTCTTGCTCCAACCATTTTTCAGTTATGAAGCAAAAATATATTTTTTTAAATAGAACACCCTGTATATTATTTTTGGAGTCAATCGCAAATAATTCAAGGTTTTCAAAAATATATATTAGTATCAAGTTATTTTGAAGATTACGCCCAAAATTTGATTCTTTTCATTTTCTACTTTATTTGTAGGCAGTAGGTAATCTATTAAAAACAATATTACTCAATTGTATTTTATACGCTATTAACTGCTATTTGCGGTAATGTTCAATAAATACTACTTAGTCGATTATTACATGACTTAAAACCTAACAACATTATATCTGAAGGATATCAACACATTATTGAATTATCTCAAAAACCAAGAGGGCCATAATAATTTTGTTAACAGCATCTTTATTTTCACAAAAAAGTAGCACACCGTTGCGAAAACCGCAACTCTCTATCTTCAAAAATAACCGAGATACCCCGTAAAGGTGCCCAAAATGGGACACCCTGTACTTGGCAATTTTGCAAATTCTGCGCAACATATACAATACTGGAATCTCGAAGTCACGTATTCACCTAAATGTGCCCTTAATTATTCTTCAGACCAGACCCATTAGAAGAAAAGCTGCAACCTTTATAGATTTGATTATCGCGTGCTTCTCCCTGCTACTAATCGGGATTATTAGGGCAGATTGAATTAAAGAGTTACGTTGTCAACAAATTAATCAAAGCTTCGAGATCAGAGAGTGTAGGAGGGCCTTGGCCCACCTCTAAAGTGATTACATACCATCTAGAAGTTAAGAAGATACAAAACTTGGCGGTGGGTTTGAGATGAATACAAAGTGGCGCATTTGCTCTGCTCGCCTCCCGATTGGGATTCAGGGCAGTCGCGGGGGGAATAGCCGAAGTTGGCTCTGCTAAAGACGTTCTCTACCCTCGTGTATCGGCCGCCTCATGCCTCTGCTGCGGCTCTTATGCATATGAGGTGGGAGTTTGCATTTAAAACGGCACATATTATGTTTGCGGGTCATCTAGATTACAGGACGTGTTATTGGTACAACGAGATATGTTCGGAATGGAATGTTCTTTATGTAAGAGAAGCGGATCTGCATCATATCTTGAAGTTGGCTAAATTAGCGCAGTTTCTGGAACTTGCCTCTTAATCACTCATTCAGTGTGATCCAAGGAAATGACAACTATACCGGGTTATTCACGTTATTCGAACGGAGCATTATGGCTAATGTATTCGATGAAAAAGAAAATAATAATTTCGGATGGATAGGGACCCATTAAGGCTACATTTTAAAAATATTTTCATGTTATACGGGGTGCTCCCAAAACACGAAACGTATCAAAGTTATATTTTTTTTAATAGAGCACCCTATATATATATATATATTCAGATTCCTTGGTGAATTTTAGTGTGACTTTATGTATCACGCATGGGACTTAAAGAGAACCGTTTAGCTGTAAATCGTCATTTTCGCTATAATTAGATATCTAAGAAAAATTGAATATCGCAGAGATTATAAAACTAAGACGGCTGTGACTTTGCCGTATTACTAAGCATGAAATGCTTCAGCTTAGGTTAGACGACCAAATTTGAATTACGTTTGTCCTTGGAGAAATCGGTCGATTAATTAAGGAAACTCCAATCAGAGATAACTTGATTTTTTCAAATGGGAACGCCTATTTTTATTTATAGAGTTAAATGTGAAATTTGATAGCCTTTCTAATGATTTAAGGTTGTCAACATCAGTCTCTGGTAGTTTTCATTGATTTCAAATTTTCAATCAAATCGGTGCTTTTCAATTTTCCGACCTATAATCCACCTAGCAGACCGCGAAGTATAAACAAAAACCTGAAAACCTAGAAGAAAACAGCTAACTTAGCAGAAAAATGCAGACGGACTAGACTAAAGAGACAAGTTTATAAAAATTACTGGCAACGAATCAACTTTAACCAGAAACAACGGCAGCAACATATCTAAGGCCAAAGAGAAGCTAGATACGACAGAAATGGATATTTTTCACTGCCTACTGGCTACTGCAATGGGCTAGAGATTTCTAATTTCCAAAACCATTAAAAGTTTTGAAATGAAAAGAAAACTAGCGAATGTTGTAGGCAGTTTATTATCTTCAGAATAAAATTTCACATTTAATGATATAAAAAGGTATTCAATTCTGTCAAGTCAAAAGTAACCAATCCTCTGACAGAAGTTCTTAAAATTCTTCAGTACCTGTTCCAGTACCTGGTACCAGTACCAGAAAATGGAGAATGACTTAAAATTTGTTCAAATCAAATTATAAAACATAATTTACCTGGCAGAAAATTTAAGTCTGATTTGTCAGTGTCAGTCCTTTTTTGCGATCTTGCTAATAGATACCGAAAAATTAGAAGGTTTTCAGTCAGAGGTATCATTACTTTAGGCATTCCCATTAGAAAAAATCAAGTTACCTCTGACTGAAGTTTCCGTAATTAATCGACCGACTTCTCCGAGCACAAACGTAATTCAAATTTGGTCGTCTAACCTAAGCCAAAGCATTTCATGGTTAATAATACGGCAAAGCTATAGCCTTCTGCATTTTATAATCTCTGCGATATTCAATTTTTCTCTGATATCTACTTATACAGAAAATGATGATTTGTACCTAAACGGTTCGCTTTAAGTCCCTTGTGTGATACATGAAGTCACACTAAAATTTACCAAGGAATCTGAATATGCAATAGTATATAGGGTGTTCTATTTAAAAAAAATGAAGTCAAGTTGATTGACTCAGTACTTCCCACACATTACGCTGATACCAGTTTATTAGTTTCCTATATAATGAAGCTTTAATCTAAGATCCCTTGCAACCAAGTAATCGCCAGCCCCCCCCTCTCTAAAATTGTCTTATGCCGCTAGGTCTTTCCTTCACAGGTCAATGGTCAGCATATTATAGATACTACAAACTGCTCAGTTTTACAACCCCCCATCCCCAAACCACCTCACTTTCACCCCCACCCAAAAAACTGGTAGGAAATGATCGGGACCCCCTAAAACATCTAAAAACCGAATTTGAGTTGTTTTAATACCTGTCGTTCTTTGATTATTGCTACGCTGCTACTGACACGATTTTTAACAGACATATGCGTTTTCCATTCTCACCACGGTAACAATGTACTGTGTCAAAATTTCATTAGAATCAATTTAATAGTGTCCACGTTACAAAATACAAAACGATTTAAACCAATAAATTCTAGTATGTATACAGAAAATTCTAAGTCCCTTAGTTTCCGTAATAGGCTAGGCAATGTTCGGATGGACCTAAAAAGGTGATTTGTGTCGCTAGATCTTCCTTCACAGGTTAGTGGACAGCCTATTGTGAGTACAAGAAATTTTTTAATTTTTCAACCCCCAACCCCCCAACCACCCCAATTTTACCCCCACCCAAAAAAAACGCAGAAAATGATCAGGAACCTCTAAAACGCTTAAAAACGAAGTTTGAGCTGTTTTTATATTTTTAGTTTTTTTATTATTTCTGCGCCGCCACTGGCACGATTTATCAAAACCATACGCGCCTTCCATCTTCGCCATGGTACTAATACTGTGTCAAAATTTCATTAAAATCGATTCGACAGTTTCCTCTTTACAACGATCTAAAGCAATACTCTCGTATGTTTACATCAGAAAAAATTCAAAGTCCTTTGCTTTCTGTAATAGGCAAGGCAATGTTCGGATGGACCTAAAAAAGTTATTTTTGTCGCCAGGCCTTCCTTCGCAGGTCAGTGGACAGTCTATTATGAAAGCAACAAATTTTTCAATTTTACAACCCCCCACCCCCCAACCACCCCAATTTCACCCCCACCCAAAAAAAGTAGAAAATGATCAGGAACCCCTAAAACGCCTAAAAACGAAGTTTGACGCATATTTGAAATTTTTCGTTTTTTGCTAATCACTCCGCCGCCCATGCGCCGATTTTCAAAATTGTAGCAACATTACCTACTACGACCCTACACCATATCACCACCGAAATTTCATCAAAATCTATGTAGCGGTTACTGAGATTAGGAGGCTAGAAAAACGCCAACAGACAGACAGACCGACAGACAGACAGACCGACAGACAGACCGACGGAAATGAGTGACGTGGATTTTCGTGATGTAGGCATCATAAAACGCCCAAAAAGTGTATTATCTCAAAATCGAAAATTTTCGCGATCACAATACTCCCCTCACCTGTCGGTGTGGAAAGTAAAATATAACTTTGATACGTTTCGTGCTTTGGAGACACCCGGTATAACGTAAAATATTTTTGAAATGTAGTCTTAATGGGTCCCTGTTCATTTGGAATGATTATTTTTTTTATCAAATACTTTAGCCATAATGCTCCGTGTCGAATAACGTGAATAACCCGGTATAAGTTAAGTTTTAACAGTTCGTCACCTCCCTTTAAAAACGGCTTACTTCAAAAAATTACTAAAATGAGTTAGACCATTGGGTAGCAGTAACCTGCAGCTACCCTCTTAACGGCGTATCTCAAAATATGGATAGTCTCGATGCTATGACGTGTCTTTCTCAATTTTGACACATAAAAAATCTCACAATGTGGCCCATCTCAAGATAGGCCACTTGCAAGGAAACTCCTAAAAACCTGAAAAAACACTAAAAATGAGACAGTCCCTTTTGTAAAGAAGGCGAAGAGTTGATTCATCGTGCTTGACTGGCACAATATAAAACACATCTGTTGAAACATAAACATTTTATCAAAGTGCAACATGTTTGACAAAAATTAAATTGGAATATATGTAGGTGAAATAGTGGTATTGACCGACAGTTATTAAGAAATTTTTATTTTTTCAGAACTTCACACTCACTTCACTTCACTTCACTTGACCTAACTTCCGCAAGTGATTACTGAGAGGACAATGTCCCATCAACAAACCAAAGAGAATGCTCAGACCACTCTTGTTTCATTCTATGATCCTAAGGGGGGGGGGCTGACTAAATGGGTATCGTAAGAAAACCTTCGAGTGTGGTAGCCCTGGTGTATACCGCCAGTGCAAGAGTGCTTTCCTCTCTACCGAATCTGATATGGTATTCTTAGCAGTACTTTCCGCAATGCCCGCAAATGGTTCTGGACTTCTGTCGTTGTTCCTATTCCGTTACATTATTCCGACTGGCATTCGTGGGTTCATGAGACTGGAAAAATGAATTTTTTTCAAAAATCCTTTTGGGGGAGGCGGAAGGTGGTACAAATATACAAATGTACTCACTATTACAAAAAGCTACAGAAGAAAAAGGAAATATGTATATGATTTGAAACACTTAACTTTTACCCAGTGATGGAGGAGAAAGACAAAAAATTTTCATTATCGTTTTCCTGAGGAGAATTATATAGATCAATCGCAATATGAATATTCCCTTTATGTTTTAACCAAATCTTGCGTCCCTTACGTCTATCATTGTAATTAGCACATCTGTGACTGCGGATTCGAAGTCAAAGTTAGTAGGTGATCGTGAGATTGAAATTTTCATTCGACCGTACAACATAAGTTGATGAGTCATTATACAGTTATCTGTAACTAGCCAACTGCCTAAGAGTTATCATTCCTAAGCATAAGAAGCATAAGCAATACATATTCAGAATATTTGATGCATCTATTATTTGTTTTGTACAATAACAGCTTAAATTATAGGTATTATTTTAATTGCAGATCCTCCAAAAATATCAGTGAAGATAGAGTCGCCGTCACCATGGCCGACAATAAAAGAAGGGATGAACATTACCCTCAAATGTGAAACATCTGCTAGACCTGAACCATACAGCTACAGCTGGTATTTAGATGTATGTATAAAAATTGCTTATCGTAATGTCTTGCCAATCAGCCCTTGCACCTCATTTGGTTTAACTACTAGGGTCGTAGTCATAGTCGATACTTAAGGGTCCCTTAATACTTGAGGGTCCGTTAAGTAAGGTTTTGTGTTTCCACAGCTACTTGAGGGTCCCTTACGTAAGGCTCCCTGGAGTAATACTCAAGTAACGAAATGTCAACATGACATGACTCTGTTTTATAATTTAAACAGACTGCACTTCAGCTTTCATTTTCAGCGATTTTGCTAATAAGTATTGAAAAAAATTGAAGGGCCCGAGTCGTACGTATCGTTACTTATGACCTACGAAAAGGACTACTTTTTTATGGCATTAAATGTGAAAATTTACTCTGAAGATATTCTACTGCCAGCAGCAATGGCTGGTAGTTTTTCATTCATTCAAATGTTTTTACTGATTTTGTAAATTTGTCAATAGCTAGCGTGGTGGGACCATAGATGGTGTGCTCGCCAGCCGTACGAAATTGCGATCGCTCTGCGCATTGCGTCAGCAACGAAGGTTTTTCGCGCGGGGAATTATTAGACGTCGAAATTCGAAATACCACGGTGGTGTTTAGTCGCGTTTTAGATAGAATCGCTATTCGATTCGATAACGATTTTTCTTTGATTTACGTTGTATTCCTTCTTATTTTGAGTTATAGAAGACTGTCATTTATACACACAGTGCCAAATTGTGCAGTTGTCGGTTGTAAAAACTACAATAAGATGAAAGAGCTAAATGTAAAGTTCTATAAGTTCCCGAGAGTTGGACAGTTGTTATCTAAACAATCAAACGTATTTAAAAAATTATTAAAGATAGTTAGAGCAACCCCAGTGGAAACCATTAAAGAATTTCCTGACAAAATAATATTATGTCTAATACGAACGAGGACATACATCAGGCTGAGACATATAAACAAAAAAATCAGTTTCGAAAATTGTAGGCGTAAACTTAAGAAAAAAATGTTGAAATTTACCAATAAATAATACATTTTTCTAGAAAAAGTCGTTTAATTACCTATTTTCCACTCCTCTATAACATAATTCACCAATAATTGGCTATTGAACTCCTTTAATCTATCACTTTGAAAATAAAATTTAATTCCGATATCCCTCATGTGGTATTCCCGCCAGTTCGCCGACAAAAATTCTCGTTACTGACGTCACAGCATGTGCGTGAGCACACCATGTTTATTTACACTATGAATAGCTAGTAGGGTGTAAAAAATAAGCATTCTTATTACCGCTGTTATTTCTGGTTAGAGCTGATAATATGTCATATGGAATTTTGATACTCATCATATTCTAGTTCGTTTGCATCTTAGATAAGGAAAGAGAGGGGATACCGCACGCCCATTAAATTTGATGCTATATGGATTAGCTGATACCGAAAATGAATAGCTGTCAAAATGCTGGTGGAAAACTGACGGTAGTGTCAAGGTGGTGTTTTTTGCGATATTTAACGTTTTTAAGACCAATAATTGTGAAATATTGTGGTGAGCGTAATGGTGAGGTGTGCAGCTTACCGTTGTAAAAGCCACAGCAGCAGGAAGGAGCCAGGAATCACTTTTCACAGGTAAATTTATGATCTTATTTTTTTGGTGTATCCGAAATTCATGCAAATATCTCGATATCTAGTTCAAAGATATATGTGTATCCGAAATATAATTTGGAATGTACCACTAACATGCGAATCATAATGTTTTTGAGCACGTAAAGTCTAAAAATTATGTTTTTAAGGGATTTTTTGGTTCAAATACAATCAGTTTTCCAGTGGCGTATCTATTATAGCTTACATTTTGAATAGAAATATTATGACTTTGCATTGTAATATATAATATACCAATACCCTTATACAAGGTGTGCATTTCAAGGGTGGCCTTTATTTGTAGTTGTATGAATAATAAAATTAATTTTCTTTCTTCCTCGACAGGTTTCCTAAAGATCTTCCTAGACATGATTTATGGATCAAAAATATGAGGATCGAAGGTTGGAAGCCTACAAGCAACGATAGGCTTTGTTCTAAGCATTTTGAACAGAATTTCCTTCATCAAACAAATCAAAAAGTATATCTTCTGAAAGGAGCAGTCCCCACCATATTTGACGAGCTTCCGGAATACTTACGTCCAAAAATTGTAAGTTATAATTCCTAGCTTACATTGTCTACGCTTAATCAATATTAAAATAATAAACATCCTAGGATTATGATAGATGGATAGATGGATAGATGGATAGATGGATAGATGGATAGATGGATAGATGGATAGATGGATAGATGGATAGATGGATAGATGGATAGATGGATAGATGGATAGATGGATAGATGGATAGATGGATAGATGGATAGATGGATAGATGGATAGATGGATAGATGGATAGATGGATAGATGGATAGATGGATAGATGGATAGATGGATAGATGGATAGATGGATAGATGGATAGATGGATAGATGGATAGATGGATAGATGGATAGATGGATAGATGGATAGATGGATAGATGGATAGATGGATAGATGGATAGATGGATAGATGGATAGATGGATAGATGGATAGATGGATAGATGGATAGATGGATAGATGGATAGATGGATAGATGGATAGATGGATAGATGGATAGATGGATAGATGGATAGATGGATAGATGGATAGATGGATAGATGGATAGATGGATAGATGGATAGATGGATAGATGGATAGATGGATAGATGGATAGATGGATAGATGGATAGATGGATAGATGGATAGATAGATAGATATATATACTTTATAGTCTATGAATTTACAAGATTCTTATTGACAAAGCTATATAATAACAAACATAACTTTTGGGATATTCACTAAAACCTGTGAGGAGGAAGTTTGTTATAAATCTTCACTCCATTGTATATAATTGGATCATTAATGAGTTATGATTTGGGTGTGATATTAATTTAAAATCATTCTTATGCCTTATGCCTATATTCTATATTTATGGTCTCAAATTTGGTTTTATATTTGAGTATTAGTGATGACGTTTCCAAAATAAACAGTGCAATAAAGTAAGGAGAAATACGATTACGAATGGCTGAATAACCATTTAAAAATTGATAGCTATGAAAATCAAAAGGCAGCTAACCTCAAAAATGTAATAATTTCTTGTGTTACAGTTACATTATTAAACAACTATATTTAGGTGTGTTTACTCGATACGAAATCAAAACAAAATGTTACTGTCACTTTTCCTATAAGATTCAGTCACTCATTCACATCTACTTAAATCATAAATTAATTTGTTCTGTCTTTCTTTCGGAAATAATGTTTCAAACATTGTCTAATATACAGCTCTGTTATTTTAGGCAAAAGAAAGAAAAAGACCCCGTGAACGTGATGTTCATCCAAAACCATCGCCATCAACCTCAGCTCTGGCTGCACAGGACGACTCTCCCCGGAAAAAGAAACTTAGAAGGGAACTGCTGCTGCAAAAAGATAAGAATAAGGAAAAAACGAAAAAAATCCGTGCCCTTGGTCAGTCACTGAAAAGAGCACACAAAAAAGTAGCCTCTTTAAAAATAATTGCTGAGGAATTAGAGCGACAAAATTTACTATCTCAAGAAAATTTAGTTTTAGTTCAAAATATGAGCAAGGTTAATATAGAAATATTGAACAGAAAAATGGGGAAATGTTCAATATTCACCTGAACTTAGGAAATTTGCCCTGACATTAAATTTTTTTTCACCAAAGGCATACAACTATGTGAGAGATGTTTTTGACACTTGTCTCCCGCATAGCAAAACTATTGCTAAATCGTTTCAGAATGTGGATGCTGAGCCTGGTTTTACCAAGGAATCAATAAATACCTTAAGAAATAAGGTTCAATCATCTGACAGACCAATAATTTGTTCATTAATTATCGATGAAATAGCCATACGGAAACATTTAGAATGGGATGGAAAAAAATTCCATGGTTATGTGAACTGTGGTACAAATTTAAACGATGACTCTAATGCTTTAGCCAAAGAAGCTTTTGTTATAATGTTGGTTTGCATCAATGGAACTTGGAAATTACCTGTCGGTTACTTTCTTACAGATTCTTTGAATGGCAGTCAAAAACATTCAATTGTATCTCAATGCATCCATCTCATTGAAGATACGGGAGCCAAAGTTATGTCAATCACATTCGATGGTGCTCCATCTAATACCGCTATGTGTCATAACTTTGGATTCTTATTTAACATTTCAAATATACAGACAAGTTTCAGAGTTACAGATCACAATGTATATATTTTTTATGATCCATGTCATATGATAAAACTTGTTCGCAATGCATTTGGTGAAAAGAAAATCCTAATTGATTGTGATAACAATTTTATTCAATGGAAATACATAGCGCTTCTAGAGAAGCTGCAAACTAGCGAGGGCTTACATTTAGGGAATAAGTTACGTCGCGCTCATATTATTTTTTTCAAACAAAAAATGAAGGTTCGGCTTGCAGTTCAGTTACTTAGTGCATCAGTAGCCGATGCTATTGAGTATTGCGAAAAAAAGCTGAATCTTGAGGATTTTAAAGGTAGTCGGGCAACAGTTAAATTTATTAGAATTGTAAATAGCATTTTCGATATTTTAAACAGCAGAAACCTAGTAGCACCAGGTTATAAAAAAGCATTATGTCAAAAAAATATAGATCGATCTGCGGAATTTATCAATAGTGCAATTTTTTATCTTTCAAAGTTGAAATTATCTAATAATGAGCAAGTAATCATGTCTAACAGAAAAACTGGGTTTATTGGATTAATAATTTCATTATCAAGTTCTTTAGGATTGTACAAAGAACTTGTTTCTGAGAGAAAAACATTACTGTACTTTCCGTTGTATAAGATTAGTCAAGATCATTTAGAATTATTCTTTTCGTCAATTAGATCGAGAGGTGGCTGGAACAATAACCCAACCGCTCGACAGTTTCTAGCTGCTTACAAAAGGCTTCTGGTTCGAGCAGAAATTAGAGAGGGCGGTATGGGTAACTGTATTCCATTAGATCCAATCCCTATTCTAAGTAGTTCTACAAAAAATGTAAGGTCTGAAGATGTAATTAATAGTAGTTTATCGAACCATAGTTTAATAGACATAAATGAGCCTTCTGATGATCTAGAAACTATTTGGAAGGATCATGACTACATCATGAATGCACCTGTGATAAGTGAATGTTCATCCCAAATTGTGCAATATATTGCTGGTTATGTTTCGCACCAATTACACAAAAAAAATAAAATCTGAAACATGTGTCACAGCATTGATTGGTACTAGAGATCGGTTTCTCAATTCCCTAATTGAATTTAAAAGCCACGGCGGTCTGACTTACCCATCAAATGATGTTATCAAGATATGTTTGAAATCGGAACATTTTCTGAGAGTTAATGAAAATTGTATTCACACCAAACATTTTGTACCTTTGCTGATAAACAAAATAATATCAAGTTTTCTAGGCACCCCTATTTTCAGCTGCTTAGAACGTCACGTATTAGAAAATGATGTAAATCATATATATTTTTTAATAAAAGCTGTATGCACAAAATACTTAAATATCAGAATCCATTTTATTGTAAAATCTCGATCACAACAGGACAATCCAGTTCGGAGCCAATTAACAAAAATGATTCTGTTTAAAGGGCAGTAAAATATTGGTAGTTTTTGACCTTCATGACTGTAATATTGACTGCCATCAATTGTAGGAGCAAGCGAAATGCCACGTTCCTACAAAAAATTTATTTTTGTTGAAGCACACAATACTGAGTTTCACCCAAACTTCCCCATAAGTAAATACATAACTGCAATAAATTAGAACTTACTGGAAGCAAGGGGTTAAGTGATAAAGTAGAGTTGTAATTTCTATGCAAGTTATAGGACCTCACCTATATTGAATGAATTGTTCGTTTTTATTTACTACTAGCTAATCTAGGGGTCATTTTCTAATTTTGTAAATGTTTTGATTTTGGATAAGATTAAAGGACCTTTGTATTTCTAGCCCAAAACATACTTTATTTCATGTCTGAGATAATTTTTATGTTTAACCATTGATTAAGGTTAATACCTTAATCAATGGTTTAACCCTCCAGCTTTTTCATTAATTATTGCCACCGTCGCAAAAAGAAGTTAAGTATAAAAAAGCCTCGTTGGAGTAATTAAAAATACTGCTCTTCATTACACACTACAAACAGCAAGTAACAGCGTAACAGCAAGTAGATTTTTTTACTGCATATGGGGACTTCGAGATTGAAGGCATCAAATTCCTCAATCTCGTAAGCTAATCTATAATAATAAAAATGTTTTATTGCTGCTTCTGTTTACAGTATGTAATAGACAGTATTTTATATATAAACATAATGTCAATAAATATAAATATACTATAGGTATTATGTGTTCTTTAATAATAAAAAATTGATTTACTACAAACTACAAGCAGTTTTTTTCTTTCTGGGTAGAAGTATAATCGTGTCTTTCATCAGTCATATACTGCAAATGAACATAACATGTTCATGACTGAATAAAATATATACATTATCGATTTTTATATATTATTGGCCACAAAACAGCAGTCGAATGAAAATCACGGTTACGGTAATGTTAGTCACTTAAATTTTAATTGTGGATGGCGAAATTGGCCATATAGAAACCCTGAGTAACAATATTTCATTAAATTTTATTTGAAAAAGATTATTTCTACAAATAGCTCAACCATAACGTTAATCCCATTAGTTACGCCACTGGGAATAGCGCTTTGGTGCCATTTGGTATCAGAAATGTCAGTCGCGGGTTCCGTCCTCTCTCTTTCCTTGTCTAAGGTTTGCATCTTTCTGCTGAGTTAGGAGGTTTCTTCCATCTGAACAGGTTGACTGAAAATTTGAAATAAAATTTGAAAGCTAAAAAAGATTGATATATACAATTCTGGATCGTCGCTTAAAAAAACTAGGCATTCCTCCTTCAACTAATCAAGTTATCTGTGACTTAAGTTTCCTTGATTAATCTACTGATAAGTAAGTGTAGTGTAGTGTCTGTAAGTACAAAAATAACTCAAATTTGATCGTTTAGTCTAAGCTAAGTTTTATAACCGCTAGGATGTTCAATTTTTTTGTGATATCTACTTATACCAAAAATGGTAGTTTACGCCTAAACAATTCGTTTGAAGTCCCTTATGTGATACATAAAGTTACACTAGAATTCACCATGTATAAACGTCAAAATTTATGTGTAGCAAGTAAGTAAGTAAGTAATTTTTGGAATATGATTTAGTAAGCCGACAATCTTTCATCCACCTACTGTGGGCCCACCCTGTATAGAGATACCTGTGGCTTCTAAGCAGTCCCGTACTATTGCTGCGGTATGTTATCAGGTATCTTTCTGTAACCTGTCCGGAAATTTTTTGATGATTTCTATGTACTTTCATCCAATAAAACTTTTTTTATAATAATGGATAAAATGTAGTTGCATACAACAAATTCCTTGACAATTATTTTCCAACGGTAATTAAATTTCACAACGAAATACATATAAAACGCATATTCGAGGCTTAAGGAATAATGCAATATCGTGTCTGTTAGACTAATAGAAATACAGGCTTGGTAGAACAGAGTTTTCAATAAACTAGACTAAACATTAAGAAAAAGAACATATTCGAGTTTTTCAACTATTATCCAATAGGCTTTGAAGAAAATCACCCGCTTTAACTTATTTAAATCCAAATTAGTTTTCTATAGACTACTAAAGAAACATTTAATATATAATATTTATTGGTCAATAAAACATTCGACTTAAAGTTTTGTACTGAACGAAAATGCATTGCTGACGTCGGTAAAAATTCGAATAAGTCTGCTTCTGGAAACACCATTTCAACTACATAACCTCCCATCGACACGAGAGAACTGCAAAGGGATAAAAATGGCAATGCCCAGAGCACCCATTAGGTGATTGTCCATAGAGAATAAAAGATTAACTGCTACTCAGAAATTTTATCTAATGAGCAAATAAAAATGCCATCTGCTACCAATTAACGCTTCTGCGGTACAGGAGTTTATTGAGCCATTAGAACATTGGTGTGTTTTGTTTCCTGGCGTGAAATCGTCTAAACGACCGCTTAACTAAACTGGGTTTTTCGAATGATGCGGTCATAATAATAAACCTTAAAACACTTCTAGGAACAAAACAAAAATTTGTGTTTTCCTACACACTTTGTATATTGACCACCGTAGTGGTCTAATAATTGTCAGTGGTGCTTATTGTGGCGCTATGCTAATTGGATCTATTATTTACTCACAATAAACTGAGCTAGATAATATCCTTGCGACATTACATAAGGTGAGGGCACAGTAATAACTGTATGCAGAAAATACTGCCATTAGAATAAAGAACAGTAATGTAAAAAAATATCCACCGTTCATCTGATGCTAAACCTGAACCATCGTACCGATGCATCATTTTTATAGGCACAGTTCTATGTGACAGCCTCCCGCGCTCTTAATCCGGGTAATATAGGTGTTCAACTCGGTGTACGCCGAACAGGTAATAGCTTCTATTGATACCAACTACTCGTCTTGGCAAAAGATCAAGCAGTGAACCGTGCTGACGACAAGGCGGCGGAGCTTATCTATGCCGGCCGAACAGTCCAAGAACCAACAGTTTATCGTACAGCACTTGGTTGGCCAGCGTTTTCTACAGGTTTGGCCTTCTGCGGCTTTGGGCTGTCTTTATGCTTTCATCGTACACTTTGAGGCATTAACTCAGGGTCGTAATGATGAAATCAACTTTTATTTAAAAAACTTATGTAGTTGCCTTTTCCCAGAGGCAGTTCCTAAATTTTTGAAAGCAGGGCACAAAGTTTAAAATAAAATAATCACAAGAAAATCCTACCAGAGATTGTTGAGGCTGCACTCTGCATATAATAAGAGCTTTTAGTTTCTAATAACAGTTATTTCTAGCTAGTACCACAAAATGTCACTTCTTGAAAGTGTTCCACTTATCATTCATCACACAAAATGTCATTTCTCAAGAGTGTCTTATTTATCTCCGCCTAACCAAGGAAAAAAATTGTCTAGCTTGGGAATCGAACCCCCAACCCCTGATTGAAATGCCTCAGCGCAACCTACTCAAGCCAGCTCTGACATATATAATTTTTATTTTGTCCTCTAAGCAAAGGTGGCTAAAGTTTATCTTAAAAAACGCGTTCACCCGACTATCCATTTCAAATAATGGGTTAGGATCGCCGATGTAAACAACGCAAAAGCGACTCAAACAAGAGAAGATGACTGAGGCGCGTCAGTAGAAGCGGCTTCTGTTCATATGCCACCTGTAACCCGTTGGTTTTCATTGGTCATTTTGATGTGTGCCAATATTTTACAGCCTCAGCTTATGAGCACTCTGTGCTGCCTACATATCAAGCAACAGATTGTTGCTAGAAATAGGTACTTGCACTGCATATAGACTTACGAAAACTTTTTTCTCTTTAACTCAGTAGGGGGGGGGGGGGGGGGCGCGTGGCATTGCGCCTTAAGGAGGAACCGCCCCTGATTTTTCCACTACTGGATAATTGTCACTCGATTCGCTTTTTGTTTCCTGATCGTCGCGACCCCCTAATACTCTAAATGTTAATGAATAGCTTTTTTTAATGGAACCATAAGACAAACTGACGTTATCAGGAATTCGTTTCATGCTAATTCGGCGTTCTTTTTGCATCAAGTCGTTAATTTATGATTCACAACTGTCTTTAAACTTCTCATGCTTATCTGGATGTCCACTTGTAATGATTTTAAAGGATTTAGTTTCAAATATGTTTGCTCCATTATCATTTTTTTGATGTCAAGAGATGACACTTCAGTAGTTATTCTTTAATAAATGCAAAAAGTTAGATTAAAGCTTACTTGATCAAAAATGTATTAATGATCGCGCTTTAGTGCCTCGCTTTCTGTTTTATAAAAGTTTACCTATGAAAGAAGTAGTAGCAATAGTAGTAGTTAACTTTATTGAAATATACCGAAAGATACATTTCAAAAGGTGGAGTTCAGCATCACGAAAATACTGAAATTTGGCTTACTGGTCTTCCACTCAACCTCACCTATTCCAAACTTATCCTAACAAACAAAAGGGAAACAAAATTGGTAGGAACAGCCTCGTTCTTGTTGACCGTGAGCTACAAATTAATGGCAAGTCATATTTCAAACTGCACATTTACCTTAAATTTATTCTTATAGTGACCGTGACTTATAAATTACGGCTGTTTTCTTTGTGGATTTCAGTCAAATATTAAAACTAACATTCTTCTTCACTACGTTCCCGTTTATTGTACCTAAACCATCTTCAGATGTAATTATACTAGATGTCGGCTAAATTTCTGTAAATCTGTTTTTGTGAAGCAAACCTCTACATGTTGAGAGAGCTTCACAAAAACAAATTTACAGAAGCGTAACCGACATCTAGTATAATTGAGGTTTTGAATTAAGGATAAATGTGATAATGTGTGATAAATGGAAAGACCATATGTAAGTTTTATAACAAAACTGTTTTTGTTTTCTTTTTTTCTCAGTAATTCAAAAGTTATATCAAAATAAAAATGGGTTTTTGAATCGAGTACCGAAAACACGCCGATGGCTCCCGAACCCGTGTGACGTCACCATGGCGTTCAGGATGCTCCTTTCACCAACGACGTCCTACTCCGATGCTAGATTCTAGATTCCCAACCAATCGCGAAAATATGTACTGGTAAACTGGTAGCTAGTGGATATTTTTTGCAATACAGTCGATAAATGAAGCTTGCAGCTCGAGACGAAGTCTAAGATCGAAATAAATATGTTTTTGAATGTTTGAAGTTGAAGTCAGATTACAGATTTCAGTAAGTAAGTACCTAATCAAATATGTCTTCCTCAAACGAAGGATGGTCCAGTGGTTAGAGAGTCCGATAGTGGATCTCAGGGTCTTTGGATCGAAACCCAGGCCTTCAAACTCTTTTTTTCATTTTTTTTTCAAAAAATTTATTGATGTGCTTTTTGCACTTGTTACGCACATTTTTTCTACGACCAACATTAATATGTGTTTGAATCAAATTTTGTTATACATATTACTTGCACTGCACAGTGTTTGTTAAATTTTTATGAAAATTTAATTGTTGAGCTTCATTGCCCGAAGTTAAATAAATGATAATACCAAGTGATGAACAGAATGTGATTACGAGTTTGAATTACTCTTGTTTACATTAAAAAACTTAAAAATGAATGAATTGAATGGATGAAGTGATTTTGTTTTATTAACCAACTATTACATTTAAAAAAAATTAAAGGCCATTGATATTGACGGACAAACCTCATCTCCACTGATTTTTTGAATTGCCCACCGCCTCCTGTACTTAGTTTTTGCACTGTGCAGTGCAAGTAATATGTCTAACAAGATTTGATTCAAACACACATTTATGTTGATCGTAGAAAAAATGTGCGTAGGAAGTGCAAAAAGAACATCAATAAATTTTTTGATAAAAAAATGAAAAAAAAAGTTAGAAGGCCTGGGTTTCGATCCAAAGACCCTGAGATCCACTATCGGACTCTCTAACCACTGGACCATCCTTCGATTGAGGAAAACATATTTGACTAGGTACTTACTTACTGGAATCTATAATCTGACTTCTTCATCCTCAAACATTTATTTCGATCTTAGACTTTGTCTCGAGTTGCAAGCTTCATTCATCGACTGTATTGCAAGAAATATCCACTAGTTACCAGTTTACCAGTACGTATTTTCGCGATTGGTTGGTAATCTAGAATCTAGTATCGGAGTAGGACGTCGTTGGTCAAAGGACTATCCTGACCGCCATGGTGACGCCACACGGCTCGGGAGTCGTCGGCGTCTTTTCGGTACTGGATCCAAAGATCCATTTCTATTTTGATATAACTTTTGAATGATTGTGAAAAAAAAGAAAAGAAAAACAGTTCTGTTGTAAAACTTCTATATGATCTTTCCATCTATGACAAAAACAATTTTTATTCAAAACCTCAATCACACCTGCAGATGGATGTTAGTTGTAATATTTGACCGAGATCCACAGAAAACAGTCATAGTTGCGAAGTTACCTATTAAGTATTTACATTTTTTTCTTAAAAGATGTTACAGATAAGTGACAGTTTGTGGAAAATGATTGTATAATTTGTAAATACAAATATTCGGAAGACCTTTGATAAATTGTAGTTCTGTGGCAGGAGCTGAGGCCATGTGTTTGAGCCCTGTAAATTATTTTTTCATGAAGATAAACTGGAGTTTTGTTTTTTATTATTTTATGGAACAGAACCAGATAATGCAGTAAACTTGGGTCCCTCATTTCCAGCCAGCCTAGTAACAGCAGCAATCTCGAAATATAATGATAGGTCCTCGTATGCGTAAAGTACCGTGTCGATCAACTTGAATCCACTTTTCTGTTACCTATTTACCGTTGGAAATTGATGACTCTTCCACTGCCGCAGTTCCGATTTTAAAAATATTCCGGTCCGCCACATCGTCCCCAAAAGGGTGGAAGCAGTTTAAAAATCGGAATGAAAATATGGAAATGGACCTAAACCGGAGCGGCCAATTTATATTTCCGCTGCGTTTATTTTTTACCATCGTTTCTGTATTCCTACTCCTCATAAATATGTATTTACACAATTGGTTGCTTAGCTGCAGACTTGTTTTACGACGAGTTTCATAATCTGAACAAGATTACGAACTGCCGCACTGAACAGCGCCGCCAGCATTTAGTGCCGAGCTGGATATTACAATGAATTTATGAACATTATCGACTGGCATTTTTCAAGAGAACAGCAACAAGCTCATAGCCGTTTTATTGATCATCATAATTGGACTTTATTGGTTCCATGCAAAAGCCCTGCTACATTTAAGAGCTATTTATATGAGCACCATATCGTAGTATTGATTTCGTCGCTTAAAAATTGCATCAAGTAGCTTCACTGGGCACACGCATAAAAGGATATTCTCAATTCAAGAGCTGTGATAGTCTTGTTGATATATTAGCGACAGAAACATCCATTTTCACTCTGAGAAATTTTCTATAGTCTGCCTTCCGCAACGGCTAAAAGCCTATGACGCTGTAAAAGCGCTGCGAGAGGATAAGTATAGTTGCACGTTAGATTTGAAACGCTATAGGTTGTAGCCATCGGGAAACAAATCCCCTGGCAGCTAATTTCACAGCGTCGAAGTTTTCCAAAAGAAGGAATATAATAATAATAATAACGACGTTTATTTATAAAAATTTACAATACGTTTTCCACATATGTAATAAATTAAATAAACATCAAAAGCCGCAGAAGGTGGAACACCTTGAACGCAGTAAACATGTAAATTCATAATATTATGTAAGTTTACATTTACATTTTGAGGGATACTTAATCCGAATGCATTTTTAGTATAAAAATAAGCTAAACTGTAATTTTGACGGATGATTATTTTTTATTAAGTTTAATAAATTATATTGCTTCTATATAAGCTCAATATATTTGTGCATTTGAAAACGGGGTAGTTCATGAATCCAATTTTTTATTTGTTTCTTGAAATGGCTTAACCTTCGAATTTCCTTAATAAATGATGGTAATACATTGTATAGCTTTGAGGATAGGTAAACATATGACCTAAGCATTATACTTTTATGCGGTTTGAAAACAAGGTTGGAGGATAATTTATATCTTGTTTCATGGGTGTGTATAATTTTTGATTGATCATACTTATTCTTATAATAATGTAAATTGCAATGTAAGAAATACAGCTGTCGGATGTCATATATCTTGGTTTCCTCATAGAGAGCTGTTGTAGGATAAAGTCGTGGTTTATGAAATATCATCTTAATGATATATCTTTGTATAATATCTAATTCATGTATATGGTTTTTACTAGCAGCCCCCCAAGCTAAAATCCCATATGTCATATGACTTTCTACTAAAGCAGAATATAATATACGTAAATAATTTTCAGGAAGGATATTTGATATATATTTTAATTTGTGTAAAATGAATCTCAATTTTTTTATTACGTATTTAATATGTATATCCCATTTCATGTGTTCATCAACATATATTCCTAAATATTTGGTATTGGGTGATCTTTGAATTTCTATATGTTCTCTACCGATATTAAATGAAAGCGAAGTATAATTTGGTAAATATTTTGCATATGAATTGAATGCGACAAAGTGAGTTTTATTATAGTTTATAGTCAGTAATCTGCTGCTAAACCATTGTGATATTTGTATCAAGTCTTTTTCTATGTTATGTTTTAAATTTATCCAATTACTTGATTGGTATAATATCACAGTGTCATCAGCAAAGCTAACTATTTTACCCTCACTTTTTAATTTAAATAAGTCATTCAAATATATCTTAAAAAATAACGGTCCAAGAACTGTCCCTTGAGGAACGCCGTATTTAACAATTCGTTCATGACTATGTATTTCTGATAGTTTAACAAGTTGTTCACGGTTTGATAGATCATTTTTTATTAATTTATATGTTGTTCCTCTGAATCCAGCTCTTTCTAATACACTTAACAACTGCACATGACTAACAGTGTCAAATGCCTTTGCAAGATCAATAAATACGCAAATGGTTCGGGGAGTAGGGACCTCCACCTGGTAAGGGTCCACTCGCAGAGCCCCTCTAGTGTTCCTCGTTCGGATGGCCTTTGGTGCTATTATCTAGAAGAGCTCACTCGAACATCTTCCGTGATACAATCTGTGAAACAGGGACAGGTCGGCCACCCTTCTTTGATGTTCCAGGCTATGGAGGTCCTTTGTGAAGTTAGGCGTATCGATTAGTCTACTTGCTCTCTTCTGGATAGTGTCCAGAAGATCAGATCTGTGCCTTGTAGAGCAGCAGTAGCTGCTCTGGTGTATACAGCTTCCTACAGCGAAACAAAACTTCAAGTTTCAGGCATGCCGTTTTATCAATACTGACGACGTGGTCGTGCCAGGACATGTTATTGTTGATGTTGATCCCCAAAAGCTTGACGGAAGGTGACCCTCCATTTTCACAATTGGTAAGCCAACGTGAGACTTCTTTGTCAGTGTTGTTGCCTGTTGTCTGGGTTTTCTATAGGTTAAACTGTATCTACTTTATTTATTAATCCCCACTCGACAATTGTTTTGATATCTACGTTGACCTGCGAGGCCGACGTACTTGTCCACTCGCACGATAGTGGCTTGCCTGGTTCCATGCATGATATTCTGTCGCCTGCGAAGCTGTAGATTGGATTGAATCTTATTTCCAGCGTGACGATGTGATCTGTGTCTGAGTCATATTTTTCTTAAATTATGTGGTAATCGGTATTTTTCAACACGAACTTTGAAAATATTAATGGCATAATCTGAAATTGCCGCATGCATATACAGATACAACGAAAACCAAAATCTTGAGCTATATGCGCCAAGATTATGAAATGCTTCATTCAATAGGTGATACAATCATTACTTTCAAGACTCTTTCAGCTATGAGTTGAAAGTATTTACTTAATATAAAAATTACAGCTTTGCGCATATAGGAAGATGTGGAATACTTAATCGTCCAAGAATTTATTTTTATGTGTGCACTTCCCACGCAATTTCGAGTTATATAGGATACTTTAAAGTCTACCTCAGAGAAATGTGGTTTTGATTAGAGACATAGTGAAACACGATGGATCAAAGAGACAACCACAGAACAAGTCAAAGCAATTACAGTACTCAGTCTTAAAATTCAATTTTTATTACATATTCAGTAAAAAGGGCTATAGATGCAGCCACAAAGGTAACAAAACTGTTCCAGTCAGTAGGTGGAGTTTTAATCTTTATCCAATGAAGCCTAGCTACTTACTAAATTGTGTACCCATCAGTCTAACACTACTTGCCGGTCTCTCCAAATCTGTCTGAAAGCTTGAAGGTTACTCTGCTCCCTAATACATCTCCATTATCCCTGCTTACCCTGTCAATAAAAAAAATTGTAAACAGGTCTCCCTCTTTAACGTCCTCAGCCACAAGTTCGTCGAACATTTGTCCGGTAACCGACGTCGTCTATCAGAATGACGGTGGATTTGTGTTATCTTTGTCTTCTCTGCCGGATATACATCACCAGGTCCCTGGGCCTTTTTCCTACCATTACACCGATTCGATTTCTCTACCGCTTTTGGGAACACTAGTTGAAAGAACACGAACGTATTTCGTGAAAGTATATCGCTTAGTGAATTTTCAAAACAAGGGTTTTCCTGCAACTGTAAGTCCTAAAGCTGCGTAAATTCAAAACCGTTTCCTGTTGAATATAACATATCCATGATGTAAAATATTTTTATCTACTCCCACTAAGTCAAACAACGATCACCAAACTATATTTGAACAAGTAATACTACCTATAAACAGTGTGAATTATTTTTCATAACCCACGCTCTAGCCGTGGGTTATAAATAATGCCTACTAGATACTAGTACCGAGCTCTTGGAAACGCATATGATTAAATACATGCTATAATAGCTGCAAAGGTAGCCATGGCATGAACGCCAAACGCTAATTCTACGGTGTTCTGTATTTATTTTACAGAAGTGAGGTTAAGTTATCAATAATTCGTAATTGTTCTGTATTTAAGTCGTACTATTAATTAATTGCTTTGGTCGTAGACCAAATATAGTATCCAACTCGCGGTAATAGTAATAAATTTCTTGTTGATTTACAAGCAGGGTAGCGAGGAAGTCTGGCAATAAGGCATTTTCTGTGAAACGAATAAACAATAACTACTACTACTAATAACTTTACGGCTGTGAACGGAATTGTACACTGCATTTTCTAGGGAACGTGTTAAAGTTGTGCGACGTCGTCACTCAGTGTACCGCCACCATTTTGATTTTTTCATTGGCAACGTAGGTCGAGTGATATATCACAGAAAAGCTTATTTCTTCATTTCAAGAACAGTAAATAGGTACAACATTACTGAGGAAAGATCCTGTGAAATTTCAGTTTCATCAACTTATTTGTATTTTGTACTATTGTTGGTACCCCCAGGGTATACGGTTAATGTAAAATAAAAAGTACTAGTCTATGAAAAATGTGTCAAACAACGTTTTAAGTCATTTGAAGTCATGCAAGGTAAAATTTTGTACCAAAGCAGCATAATCTAACTGGACACTATCAAAGTGTTGTATTGGTGTTCTGCTGTAGCAATTTCTCACCCAGGATGGGAATAAGTGTCTTCTGAGGCCTGCTCGGACACGCTATGAAAAAACCGAACAACCTTATCTAGGGGTGTTTGTTACTTAAGAGTAGACGCCTGGACCCCCCAGGCATTTAGTAACTACGCCTGCATAGGTCAAATTAACCTAAACCAAACTGATCTTAGTTATCTATACTTAGCCGATAGATTTAACAGCAAAAGAGTGGAAAGTATTATCATTTTTTTATCTTTAATTGCTAGAAGTTGCGACTGGTGTCGTTGCTTATCTTCTCAATAGATATGTACGAGCGGTGCGGTAAAATAAATACCTAGAAATTCGAAGTAGCATAACTTTTTTCAATAAGAGTATCAGTTTTAAAGATATGTAGCCTTAGATAAACGGATCAGGCTTTAGTTGTCCCTTTTGGATATTCAACAGAATCCTCATACTAAGATGCAATAATTTAGTATTGTGTCAAAAATTACATGTTTTAAATCTTTGCCTTTAATTTCTTGTCATTTTAAGTAATGTTGTATTTAATTACTATTTTTGAAAACAAGAAGAAATAAGCTTTTCTGTGATATATCACTCGACATACGTTGCTATTGAAAAAAAAATCAAGATGACGGCGGTACACTGAGTGATGACGTCACATAACTTAATACGTTCCCTAGAAAACGCAGTGTACAATTCCGTTCGCAGCCCTGAAATTTTATAGTTATATATCCATTAGTTTCAAAGAAGATGACTTGTTGCCAGACATCGTCCCTACGATGTATATTTAAATAGCACGACTGTTTCCACCTTAAAAGCAGCTTGGAAAATAGAGAGCTAAATATTCATACATACAATTACGGTACAGTCTCAAAATATTAAAAGAAAAATATGAAAAGAAGATAAATAGAACAAAATAACTAAAAAATATGTTGGTGTATTGTTTAAGTCACCATACTATATAAACGGAAAATGGAATTATTTACATCGTCCCCAAATACACAGCTATATCGTGATATGAGTGTTCCAATGTTGTAAGACTTATGCCAGAAGACACTTACCCAATCGATACTGTGAAAAAGCTTCACCAAGTAAGGGTAACCACCACCTAAAAAGCCTGTTACTTTTAACGGGAAAGAAAATTGCTAATAGCATGTTTGATCTGCCTAAAACTGAAGGGTAAGTATGACGTTTGAGGAAGAATCTGAACTGTTCGCTGAAGAAAAGTAAGACGATTATACTAGCCACTATTTACAAATGTAGGAAACCTAATGTGTCAAAATCCATTGAACTACGCGAGATACAGCTTCACACTTGTATGTACATACTAAAATTCGCTGTCTCATATTTAATCGGGTAGTAAGATTGTTCGTCAATGATACAATGTTGGTGCAATTCACCAGAATGAAAATAACGGAAGCCTCTGTAGACAGGGTGGGTCATGTAAGATAACCCACTACCTTGTCTCGGAAACTATACGAGGTAGTATATAAAAGTTGTTTGATAAGTTGCTTTTTATTCTTATTATAATTTTGTATATACAGGGTGGTGCGTTGTGCTTGAATCAGTGCCGACCATTTCATTTAATATGAAACACCCTATATATTTATCGATTTCCATATTACGCTCTTAATTCAAAGTATTTTTGCTGTTAAGTTTATTCAAATTCTATCTGGTTTTTGTGCAAATTCACATTTTTGACACTCTGTAAGTTACGTATCACTACAACTATGGTATGAAATATCTGCTAGGAGATGGGATACAACGTTTTTTGTATATTTATTGCGAAATAACATACAGGATGTTTGCTATAGTTATTGAAAATGGCAATTTTTTAAACACCGACATCTTAACTATTTCAAATGGATTACCCTACCAAACCAAAACCTACAGGGGGTCCGTTTTATCTACTGTATTTCGAGCTTAATAAAAAAAACATGGAAATGAATTAAGGAACTTCTATTGATTTGGACTCTGTCAATTTTAGGTATATATGAAAGCACAGAGAATTCAGCAGCGAATTCGAACAAACCAAAATATACAGGGGGCTACTTTTGAAATAGTTAAGGTGTCGGTGTTTAAAAAATTGTTTTTTTCAATAAGTGTAGCAAACATCTTGTATAAATATACAAAAAATATTAAACTCAGTTTCCTGGTAGATTCTTTACACCACAGAGACATGTGTCTTACAGAACGACGAAAATGTGATTTTTAGGCACATTGATTTTTCAAAAATACAATATAGGGTATTACATTTGAAATAAAAAAGGTTTACACTGATTTAGGCACAACGGTCCATGCTGTATATACAGAAGTATTATAAAATTAGCCTACCTCACATCAAACAACTGTTATATTTCATTTTTTGTCTCATATAGTTTCTGAGAAAAAAGAAGTGGGTTACCTTACGTGCTTCACACTGTATATCCCCATTAATTAAATAGGAGCAACTATAGAGGAGTTGCTCAAGGAAAATGCTATCTTAAATAACAGCATAGCACCTTGCCCCGATAAACTTTGACGTCCCTCTTTGTCACGATACAGGAAATATTCAAATTAGAGCCATCAGGTGTAGCTGAGAGCAGCTAATCAGATGAATGATGAAGATCGAAAACGAAGTTTACGTTTACTTCGCCGTACGGGTAAATTAAATCAACCCTTAACTCTGAAATGGCTCTCCGTTAAATTTAACAGCAGAAGGGGGAACACAGGACATATTATTCACAAAGGACGTTAACGAGTCGTTGCTACAGCTATTTGACAAAGGGAAATAGCTGTGATCACTCATCATGACAAATAACAACTGTATCACTTTGGATTACACTAAGAGGCTTTATGCGGGAGATTGCAACACAAGACCCATACTTGAGATGAGCAAAATTATAAATACAATATTGAGCGTCGTCCTAAGCATCAGAGGATTGTGCTGTTATAGCAATGGAAGTGCTGTTAATAATGCATGAGTAATAATGTAAAGGGAGACCCAAGAAGTAGTATCAAGCAAAACTCCAAAGACAAATCACTCTTAGCACCTCTTGTGTATGCGTTGAAATTTTTTGTAGCGTTTCAGTTTTTACTCGAATTTATTAAATGAAGAATTGTGGTGGGAGACATTTGTTTTATTTATTATGTCGATGATGATTGTTTGCCTTACTAAATTGACGAAGCTCAGTAGAATTGTTCACAAAAATTTGAAATACATAATGATTACTGGCTGGCCATTACAAAACCCGCGATATATTCTCGACACTATAATCACTCGAAATGGGTGATATTATACACTGATGGTTCGAAGACTGAAATAGCGGTAGGAGTCGCATTTGTAACACCGAATGGATCTTTTCAGTCTTCGCTTGATTCAAACTGCTTAGTATATACAGCGAAGCTATTTGCTATTTTTAAAGCAATGGAGTTTCTTACTAGCGCTGAATCTGATACCCATATTATCTGTCGCTATTCTCAAATTACTGCCATCAGAAATATCTGTAGTCCAGATCCAATTATCAAGAAGATATTTTATCTTATTTCCAGTCTTAATAGGCAGTCCAAGTTTGTGGTACTCGTATGGTGTTCAAATGACATAGGAATATCTGGAAATGAAAATGCTGATACTGCAGCTTGTGCTGGTACCCCTTAGCAAAGTACTCCAGCAGAAAAAATGGAAGACTTCAAAGCCTATCTCAAAGCAAAGCTCAATCACTTGTGGCAGATAAAATGGAAACAAAATGATACTGAACTTTACCTTTTACAGCCCACAACAGCTTAGTTCCCATATTTCAACACATTGACATGCAGCGAGCAAGTATGTCTCTCACGAACTAGGATCCTCATTTATGTTATTAAATCAGGAACTTTCAAAGAGATATATGTCAAATACGTCTAACTTTGAAGCACACTATTCTTGAATGATCACGCTTATCCCATGCCTGTACACTTCGCGCATTACCGCAGACGTAAATGCTTCATCAATCAGAATATGTGTAACAAACTATTACAGTTCATAAAGTCCACAGGGCTTTTTAAATCTCTATAAATCTGTGTTACGCGACTAACAACTCCAGAAGTTGATGCCGCTAAACTAAAAAAAAATCTGTTGGTATTTAATTCTTTTGAACATTAGATTTGTATTGATTGGAACCATTCTGTGTATTTTCTAGTTCCACTACCCATTTGAAATCAGCATTCCTTTGTCAAGACCAGCTGGCAACAATAGTAAAATCCATGGGATATATCTCTCATATATCCGATAATTTAATAAAATTACAATACTAACAGAAAATTCAATTAAATGTAATTATAGTTTGAGTAAGTCACATGAAAAATGCTGAGTAACCGAGTTTTGACGCAAAGCAACTTTGTAAGGAGTACATCAATAAATAATGCGTTGTACTTTATGCAAAGTAGAAACAGTGTTACTGGCTTCGCGGAAGAAATACTAGTTGTCGCTATATAATTCCCCCTTACCTTTTCGCCTTTCTCTTGTCTACGGACGCAGGCAAGCACGACCAAATCGAATAAGAACAACAATTTGTGAAAATTATTATTTGAAATATACGAGCTAGGTTATCCTTTATTAATAAAATTGAGTCGTAGCTGCTTAGCTCCTTATGAACATAGTTACACAGTATCAAATCCAATCACTGTCGTTTGTACGAGTACACTTCCAATGCAAACTGCTTATTCAGTCAAAATACAATTATATACCTCAATGAGCTTTATCTCTGTTATAAGATGTATTTCGGATGCCCCTAAGGTTGTTTTCTTTGAACTCCTGCTTAAGGCTATTTTTTAGGATACCATGAGGAAACAGCCCTCCGCAATTAGCCGACTTTGCAGAATTGCGAGTCAAAATAAACAAGTAACAGCCTGGAATACTTAATTAAAAAAAATGGTGAATGCGAGAGCAGTTGTTAAATACAATTCAGCACTCCCATCATTTATCTAAGACCGTATTTAGGCCATGCAATATGACATATCTATCTACAATAAACTGTGTGCGGACGTGGAACCTTATCATAAGTATTGGAGTAAAAGAAGTCCTTTTCAATTTTACGGTGTTACTGTACAATAGTTTGGTGGTTCCCCCTTTTGTGTATTGTGTGCGACAAAACTGTGGATATCGCTTGCATCTTTCATTCCGACGTCAGCATTCTAAATTCAACCTCACACACAGTTACAGTTTTGAGAGGAGACGTGATGGAACATTTTGATAAAAGAAATTGTGTCTTGGTGTACAGGGTGTCCCATTTTGGGCGCTTTTACGGGGTATCTCGGTTATTTCTGAAGATAGAGAGTTGTGGTTTTCGCGCTACTTTTTTGTGAAACTAAAGATGCCGTCAACAAAATTATCATGGCCCTCTTGCTTTTGAGATACAGGGAGAAATCAAAAATTATAGATTTTGAGACCACCCTTGTATCTCGGTTGCCTTTTATCTTATTGTAAAGTTTGGAGAACGGACTTATAGAATTTTTTCTGTAGAATCCAGTAGTGTAGTTTGATTTTTTCTTGCTCTAACCATTTTTCAGTTATGAAACAAACATATATTTTTTTAAATGGAACACCCTCTATATTATTTTTGAAATCAATCGGAAATAATTCAAGCTTTTCAAAAATATGTATAAGTATTAAGTTATTTTTAAAATTACGCTCAAAAATTAATTTCTCCAATTTTTACTTTATTTGTAGCAGTAGGCCATGGTTAATCAACTATAAATAATAAGCATCTAAGCAGTTACTAAGAAACTTCCTACTCAAATTCGAAAAAAACAGAAGTAAAATACATTTTTTTAAATAATAATGCCTCATTAAAATGATAAATATTATGTTATTATAATATTGAGTAGATAGTGGGCTACGACTCATCCATTAAAAACAAAAAAGCAAATCTGTAAAAAACTTGCCAGACCGTCAGCTTTTAATTATGTTTATTATTAAATATAGCTTTGTTCTTTCTGTGTTTTCATTTTAATTATTGTCAATTTTCTATAATAATGGTAGCTGAGATACTCAGAGAGACAGCAACCGTTTTCAGATATATTTGATCGTCTAAAAATAAATATAGTTAGGTACGGATCCTGTATTCAACCCAGTCCTAAAACTTATTTCAAGGGGAATAGGGAGCAAAGGGAAACAAACGTATTAGGTTACATAGAAGCAACGCATTCATCATCTCGTAAGCACAAATAAGAAGCTGTAGGGGTATAAAAATCAACTGCAGAAACAATTCTAAAAAAATACAATTACCATCCATACAAGTTTAAGATACTTCAACATTTGCACAGGATCCAAGTTTGGGAATTTTCAATCGCCATAACACGAAGGAGACCAATAATTCTTTTAAAAGCCATTAAAAGAATAAGAAATTGTGCCAGATTTGCATTCGAGAAAATAGTATCCAACTTGAACCGACATCTCCAAAAGCTACTCGATGTTTTTAGTTTTTATTTTGACTCAAATTCAAATTTAACAGTGTGTTGATATTCTTCAGATACAATGCTGTTTGGTTTCAAGTAATGTAATACAATAGGTAATATTTACTGAACATTATCACAAATAGTAGTTAATAGCGTATAAAATACAATTAAATAATCGATTTTAAGTATTGAGCATTTTGTATCTTAATAATTGTTTACTTGGATATTGTTTTTAATAGATTAGTCATGACCTACCGCTACAAATAGAGTAAAAAATGAAAAAATCAAATTTTGATCGTAATTTTCAAAATAACTTAATACTAATATACATTTTTGAAAAGCTTGTTCCATTTAAAAAAATTAATGTCTGCTTCATAACTGAAAAATGGTTAGAGTAAGAAAAAATCAAACTACATCACTGGATTCTACAGAAAAAAACTCTATGAGACCCTTTTATAAACTTTTCAATAAGATAAAAGACAACCGAGATACGAGGGTGGTCTCAAAATTAATAGTTTTCGATTTCACCCTGTATCTCAAAAACCAAGATGGCCATGATAATTTTGTTGACGGCATCTTTCGTTTCACAAAAAAGCAGCACACTGTCGTGAAAACCGCAACTCTCTATCTTCAGAAATAACCCCGTAAAAGTGCCCAAAATGGGACACCGTGTACATTTATCCAATACCGTTTTTCATCATGAATACGAGTTTCCTATATTGAACTCCATACTGATAACAAAATAAAACACACCACGCCTTACGCATTCACTTGCGCCTAGTAACAGCACGTTCTCGATGTCCAATCGATGACGTTTGGGATGTAACAAGTTAAAGGAAGCTCAAATACATTTCCCGTCTATTTACATACGTTGGTATCGGTGGAAATTGGAGGTAGCATAGAAAAGCAACAGCACGTGCGCTACGTTGAGCTGAATTGTGTATCCAGGGGCATACCTACTGAAAAAGGCACACAGGGCTATCTGGCATGGTGACTGATCACTTTATTAAAGATAACGTGAAGCGGATTGACTCAGTGCTTCCCAAAGTCTTCGGTAAGAACAAAAATTATTACAATTGAGGGTTTTTGAATCGAGTACCGAAAACATGCCGACGGCTCCCGAACCCGTGTGACGTCACCATGGCGGTAAGGATGCTCCTTTGACCAACGACGTCCAATACTAGTTTCTAGATTCCCAGCCAATCGCGAAAATACGTACTGCTAAACTGGTAACTAGTGTATATTTGTTGCAACACAGTCGATGAATGAAGTTTGCAGCTCGAGACGAAGTCTACGATCGAAATAAATATGTTTTTGAATGCGAGCAGACACAAAGAATTCTGCCGGTCCGCCATCTAGTACCTGAAGGTAACGGCAAACCAAGGAAATCTCTGCCTAGCAGCAGTAGACTTCTTGGTGGGACGCCAAGGTGCATCCGCTTGGCCACTAGAGAGCGCGGGTTCTATACGCCGCTGCGTATGAAAGCCGATATACGAGGGCTGCTCTATACCTCCGTCAATCCACCAGTACGCAGACAGCTGTTTCACGCTTATTAGCGATCATCAGTGCGCCATAGGTCGATTGACGGAAATAGAGAGCAGAAGAATCTATGCGAATGCGAATATCTGCTGCCAACATTCACGAATACGATTATTCTGTTGAATATTTATTGAAATAAAAGATTTAACTTTTGTGTGCTTGAAGTGTTAACTCTTATATAAAATATTTATAGTATATTCATATATTTATTGCTTATTATTTTCAGTTTTGTTCAAGAAGATACTTATAACATTAAAACTTTAGTAAAAATTCAGAAAAGAATTATTTTTTTTTGCTTACATTGCATTTAGTTTATTATTTTTTTATGAAAATTTAATTGTTAAGCTTCACTGCTCAAAGTTAAAGAAATAAATGACACCAAGTGATAAACAGAATACTGATGTGATTACGAGTTTAAGTTACTTTTTTACATTCAAAAATTTAAGAAATGAATAGATTTTGTTTTATTAACCAACTATTACATTTAAAAAAATGCATTCGCAGAACGTTCGGAGTAATTTCGCGAACGTGAATATGCAAAAATGTGCTAATATCCGTGGACGTCAATATCCGTTACATCACTACTGTGCTCAGATGTTCTTTTTGAAGGCCTAATAGAACCAATATTTACTGATTTGACAATCTCACTTTAGTTTAAACTATCACGCTTCACTTGCAAAACGAATGCGGCTTTTGTGTAAAGCGAATGCGCCTAACACCTTTTATTCAACACATCGTACGTTTACCATGAAACGGACATACATACTACGTTTATTTCGGTGGTTCGATCCGGATCGAAATTCTAGAGGACTGAGTATTTCAATCTTAAACCTAAGCTCTTTATTTTGGGGCGCAATTCCTATTTCTTTTTTATTTAGCTTCATTTTTACTTATTTTGTGTACAGTTATAAAACACGATAATAAACAAACTACCAACCAACAGATTTTGACACCTACTATCGTATTCTATCAGCGGATTCGTTAAAGTCGACCTGAATTGTTTATTTCGTGAAATGCGATCGGCTTCACTTAAGCCAATCCACTTTGCTTTTGTGATTGACTCGAGTTTTTCAAGGCGCTTGAAACGTCAATGGCGACTGTTTATTTCAACGATTAACGAGGATTCAAGTTAAAAATTTCAGTCAGGATCTAACCGACGAAATAGACGTAATAAGTGAAACAATGGTACAAACGCGGTACAAACAAAATACGCACAAGTTTGACAAAAAAAAAACAATCCAAAAAGTTCAGTTTAGCAATTTTTTTGTGATACAGGCTGAACATGAAATTCACTAGATAATAATAAATTTGATCCGAGTGTTTTTGCTCAGCCTTTGACTTATACAATTGACATTGCCCAACATATTAGGACTCTATTTGCCTTCAGACCGTTTTGCGTTTTGGACTATGAGTTTAGTATGTAGTAATACACGTGTCCAAAGAAAAAAAATAAGGATTCAAAAAAAAATTAATTAAAACAAGGCCATATTACAGAATAAAGATTACAAAATTAAAACACGCTAAGAGTACGCAATTTGCCGACGAGGTGTGATACTTTAGAAACAACCATTAAATCAGTACCAGCTTCCCTTTGGTTAGTAATGTCCACAGCCGTTTGAAAGCAGCGCTGATTGAATTAACAGTTTGCAAAGGCCATGATAGAATGTTACTGAATTAAATTCGCGTTCAAATCAATCGGTGCACTGGCACCTATTTCTGCTCGGCGTAGTGTAGTCAAATTTCGAGCTTGAAAATTGCAAATTTTGTACCTGTGGGGCGCGCCACATTTACTCACGATTAAAGTACGCCGGTAGAACTTTTTTCATGTAAATGCAAACGGGAACAGTGGGCTGTTGCAGATTATGTCTCTATCAATGAGCTGCTGGAAGTATCATCTAATTGTGTCTAACCCAGACCACAGCTCACTCGATGATATTACGTACGTATTTCGCATGGTACCAAGAATGCCGCTCTTATCATGAGCTATGTCATTTCGAGAAATGAAGATATTTAAGGGTCTAGGGTACAGCGCGCGATATTGAGAATCCAAGAAAATACGTATTCCCGTGTTAGCGAGGAGGCGTGGCCGCTTTCCCTTTTTCCAGTGTGTGTGTCTCAGATGAGGGAAGGTATAAGTCCAAAAGTTAAAGTCCAAAGGTAAGGTCAAAAGGTCCAAAGATAAGGTTAAAGATCGCCATAAAGATGAATTACTTGCAGTAATGATTCAAAAAGCAGATTGGACAAAAAAGCTTGCGCTATGTCACTTCGTTGGCTTTGTTTTGATATCATGTTTGGCTGTTAAATTACAGACATTTGAAGAACGTATCATTTTGCTTTGTTTTGTTTTTTTGCACACCAAAAAACTTTTTTGAGAAAAATGCTCTGGGATGTCATTCATGAAGGCCTTAACTATCACCTTCTGAAATACTCTGTAAGTCGTTTGAAAAACAAGTGAGTTCTGTTTTCGACATGGCGTGCATGGGCATGGGCATGGCCGCAGATTCTCAAAAAGTTAATCCCCTTTATGGTACGCGCACATAAAACGGCATCGGACGGACGGTACGGATCGAAAAAAGTTACTTTCTATGCCGATGCGTGCCGTGCGTGCCGATATCGACGTATGTGCGATGCTGATCGGCGATTGCTGAGGCACCGTCGGCATTTTCCAAGTTTCTACCTGTACTGCCTGCAGACCGTGTTGCCATTCATAGCAACTTGTCGCAAAAATAGCGACATTTTGATTACGTTGAGACGTAGCGGCGATTTAACAAAATAAACCGATTTGTAGCGACTTTTTAAAAAATTCTGTTACTATATTTTTTTCGCCACTGATTACTGCTTGTCTATTCTTCTTTTAGGTTTTGCCCAGACTGTCTTGTATTGGTGTCGAGACCACAGCATAGTAAACAATCAGCACAATATCTCACGTTGGCGGCAATTACACGCGTATCCCCCCTTTTGGATGATTATTTGTAGGGATGCTAACAATACTCCGATACTTAAAATGTATCAACACTTCTGCATTAATATCGAATATTTTTATCTTAGATACTTTTTGAGCGATTCCAAGCTGGTATCGCTACTTTTGTAGCGGTATCGGTATCGAAAATAATTACGAACCGAATTACGAACCAAACGCGCCTCCATTGGCGTGTACAGCTTTATACTTTTTATACTTGGCTGAAAAATATCGAATTGGTACCGGTATCGATATTTTTATTTTCGCATCTCTACCCAGATTTCACACCCGTGAAATCATCCCAAGGTCAAATTCTGTGGGAACCATTTTTATATAGGAAATCCTCAGAAATATTCTGCTGGTTGTTTACTATGCTGTGTCGAGACTATGTATCGGGTAATCGACTATTTCTGAACGAAAGGTGATATTATATTATATAAATATACCTAACATCAATTCCCCCCCCACGAATAAAGTTATACACAGGCTGATTTGTATGTTATTTGTGTGGGGCGACAACGTAGCGACATTCAAGGCGGCTCAGTAGCGAATTTCAATCTGATCTGCCTAGCAACACTGCATGCAGATCATTTGCATATTTTGCAACCAATTTTCAATTATTCCGACGATTCCTATCAGCTATGTGAGATACCCTAATGAAAAATCCGTACTGTACCGGCCGTTCCATCCGTACCGACTTACGTATAACGCAGTGTCGCGTGCCGGTTATTGAGGCACGCGACACTGAGGCAGAACCATCCAGAGCCACACTAACTTTGAAGAAAACTAAATGTGGTTGCCTATTAGATTTTTAATAGATATTAATTAACATTATTTAATAGATATTAATTAACATTATAAAACGTACAATAAATACCATTCAAATTTACATTCTAACAATACAAATTAAGAACACAAATGAAAAATGAAGGAATAAAAAGAGTTTAACACAAGCTAAAATCAGATTCAGATCAGTCGCTATCATTCGGGTTGCTAATAATTTAATTTGGTCGTATATTTAAAAATGACGACTACTTCTATTACATGTTTAATGTAGTTGCGAGCTATTAAATGTACCTCATCTCTAATAAGCTTTATAATTGCTGATGAGCTTTCGGGGTGGTTATTGTACTATCTGATATTTCTTTTTGAATCGCTTCATATTAATTCAATCGGATTAAAAGTACAAAAGTAGAATGGAAGTCTTAAAACCTCGCACTCACGACTTCGTGCCATTTAATCAACGATATACCTTCAATTAAACTTTTTACTTATTCCGGTAACTGACCTTTTGTTTTAATTTCTGGTGCAATTGTGATATTTTGTTTCTCTATCCTTATCCCTTCCTATTTCTTCAAGCACCGATTACTAGCGCAGGTTTCCGGATTTAACATGATAATTTTCTACCTAATTCGAAGGTAAGGTCCACTGTGTTAAGAAAACGACATTGCGTGCTGTCCGACAATACTACAAGTAAACATGTAAACATTTAGTTTAGATAATTCGCCATTGTGCGAAAATGATCGTTTCACTTATAAGTTTTACTATAAAATTTATTTCAGTACTACCCTGAACAGGAAACGGTCTGCAATAAGGGTTGCTTAATATATAGGGCACGTATAAATGTAGTTTTGGGAGATCAACTTTTGAGACAGAAGCTTTTCTAATGGATGTTATTCAGCAAAAGTGTTCTATTGGGCATTGCGGGCTAGGTTAATAAATATCATCCAATAGTATTTTATCAACATTGAAAACAAAACGTCAAAGCTGGATGACACCTTTCATCATATCGTATACAAGTTTTATAACAAAATTATTGTTGTAACAAGTGTATATTTGTTGCAACATAGGCGATGAATGAAGTTTGCAGTTCGAGACAAAGTCTACGATCGATTTTTGAATGGTTGAAATTAGATCACAAATTTCAGTAAAAAAGTACCTAATCCCAAATCAAATATGTTCCGTTGAAGCGATCCCCTCGGCAAGACGGTGGGTGGCCGAGCGGTATAGTGGTCACACCGAATATCTCTGTGTTCGAGGCGAGTGTTGGTTCGAGAACCAGCCCGTACAACTATTTTTTTTTTCATTTTTTTTTATCCAAAATATTCATTGATATGCTTTTTACTCATGTTACATACATTTTTTGTACCATCGACATAAATACGTTTTTGAATGAAATTTTATTAGACATTTTACTTGACATATTGCAATAGCTAAGTACCGGAGGCGGTGGGGGATTCAGTCAGTGGATGTGAAGTTTATCCGCCAATATCAATCGCCAATTGCTCTGATAGCGGTATCAAAATGAAATATTCCAAAAAAGTAAAATTATTCGTAATTTTTGTTGTACTAGTAAAACATCTAATAAAATTTGATTCAAAAACACATTTATGTCGATGGTACAAAAAATGTGTCTAACATGAGTAAAAAATGAAGTCAAGTTGATTGACTCAGTACTTCCCACACATTACGGTGATACCAGTTTATTATTTTCCCATAGCATGAAGCTTTAGTCTGAGATCCCCTTGCAACCTAATCATCGCCCCAATTTCACCTCCACCCAAAAAAGGTAGAAAACGGTCAGGAACCCCTTAAACATCTAAAAACGAAGTTTGAGCTGTTTTCATATTTTTAGTTTTTTCATTATTGCTACGCTGCCACTGACACGATTTCTAACAAGCATACGCGTTTTCTATCCTCACCGCACTAATAATAATGTGTCAAAATTTCATTAGAATCAATTTAGTAGTTTCCACGTTACAAAATACAAAACGATCAAAAGCAATAAATACTCGTATGTATTCAGAAAATTCTAAGTTCCTTAGTTTCGGTAATAGGCAAGGCAACGTTCAAATGGACCTAAAAAGCTGATCTATGTCGCTAGGTCTTCCTTCACAAGTCAGTGGACAGCCTATTGTTAATACAGCAAATTTTTCAGTTTTTCAACACTTAAAAACGAAGTTTGAGCTGTTTTTATATTTTTAGTTTTTTTATTATTTCTGCGCCGCCACTGGCACGATTTATAAAAACCATACGCATTTTCCATCCTCGCCACGGTAGTAATACTGTGTCAAAATTTCATTAAAATCAATCCAATTCAACAGTTTCTTCGTTACATAATATAGAACGATCTAAGGCAATACTCGTATGTTTACACGAGAAAAATTCCAAGTCCTTTGGTTTCTATAATAGGCAAGGCAATGTTCGGATGGACCTAAAAAAGTTATTTATGTCGCTAGGTCTTCCTTCACATGTCAGTGGACAGTCTATTATGAAAGCAAAAATTTTTTTAATTTTACAACCCCCCACCCACCAACCACCTCAATTTCACCCCTACCAAAAAAAAAGTAGAAAATGATCAGGAACCCTTAAAATGCCTAAAAACGAAGTTTGGGGCATATTTAAAATTTTTAGTTTTTTGCTAATTACTCCGCCGCCCATGCACCGATTTTCAAAATTATAGGAACATTACCTACTACGACACCACGGCATATCGCTGCCCAAATTTCATAACAATCCATTCAACCGTTACTGAGATTACGTGGCTAGAAAAACGCATACAGACAGACAGACCGACAGACAGACCGACAGACAGACCGACAGACAGACCGACAGACAGACCGACAGACAGACCGACAGACCGACAGACAGACCGACAGACAGACCGACAGACAGACCGACAGACAGACCGACAGACAGACCGACAGACAGACCGACAGACAGACCGACAGACAGACCGACAGACAGACCGACAGACAGACCGACAGACAGACCGACAGACAGACCGACAGACAGACCGACAGACAGACCGACAGACATACCGACAGACAGACCGACAGACAGACCGACAGACAGACCGACAGACAGACCGACAGACAGACCGACAGACAGACCGACAGACAGACCGACAGACAGACCGACAGACCGACAGACCGACAGACCGACAGACCGACAGACCGACAGACCGACAGACCGACAGACCGACAGACCGACAGACCGACAGACCGACAGACCGACAGACCGACAGACCGACAGACCGACAGACCGACAGACCGACAGACCGACAGACCGACAGACCGACAGACCGACAGACCGACAGACCGACAGACCGACAGACCGACAGACCGACAGACCGACAGACCGACAGACCGACAGACCGACAGACCGACAGACCGACAGACCGACAGACCGACAGACCGACAGACCGACAGACCGACAGACCGACAGACCGACAGACCGACAGACCGACAGACCGACAGACCGACAGACCGACAGACCGACAGACCGACAGACCGACAGACCGACAGACCGACAGACCGACAGACCGACAGACCGACAGACCGACAGACCGACAGACCGACAGACCGACAGACCGACAGACCGACAGACCGACAGACCGACAGACCGACAGACCGACAGACCGACAGACCGACAGACCGACAGACCGACAGACCGACAGACCGACAGACCGACAGACCGACAGACCGACAGACCGACAGACCGACAGACCGACAGACCGACAGACCGACAGACCGACAGACCGACAGACCGACAGACCGACAGACCGACAGACCGACAGACCGACAGACCGACAGACCGACAGACCGACAGACCGACAGACCGACAGACCGACAGACCGACAGACCGACAGACCGACAGACCGACAGACCGACAGACCGACAGACCGACAGACCGACAGACCGACAGACCGACAGACCGACAGACCGACAGACCGACAGACCGACAGACCGACAGACCGACAGACCGACAGACCGACAGACCGACAGACCGACAGACCGACAGACCGACAGACCGACAGACCGACAGACCGACAGACCGACAGACCGACAGACCGACAGACCGACAGACCGACAGACCGACAGACCGACAGACCGACAGACCGACAGACCGACAGACCGACAGACCGACAGACCGACAGACCGACAGACCGACAGACCGACAGACCGACAGACCGACAGACCGACAGACCGACAGACCGACAGACCGACAGACCGACAGACCGACAGACCGACAGACCGACAGACCGACAGACCGACAGACCGACAGACCGACAGACCGACAGACCGACAGACCGACAGACCGACAGACCGACAGACCGACAGACCGACAGACCGACAGACCGACAGACCGACAGACCGACAGACCGACAGACCGACAGACCGACAGACCGACAGACCGACAGACCGACAGACCGACAGACCGACAGACCGACAGACCGACAGACCGACAGACCGACAGACCGACAGACCGACAGACCGACAGACCGACAGACCGACGGAAATGAGTGACGTGGATTTTCGTTATGTAGACATCATAAAACGTCCAAAAAACGTATTATCTCAAAATCGAAAATTTTCGCGATCACAATACTCCCCTCACCTATCGGTGTGGGAAGTAAAAGCATATCAATGAATATTTTGGATAAAAAAAAATAAAAAAAAGTAGTTGCACGGGCTGGATCTCGAACCAACACTCGCCACGAATACACAGAGAGACACATTTTAGTTACAACTGTTACAAGCATTTCTACTAAGTACCTACGTAATACGGGTTCGGGAGCCGTCCGCATGTTTTAGGTACTGGATTCAAAAACCCATTTTTATTTTGATATAACTTTTGAATTATTGCGAAAAAAAAAAGAAAACAAAAACAGTTTTGTTGTAAAACTTATATTTCATCTCTCCATTTATCACAAAAAAAAATTATTCAAAACCCTAATTTTTTGTCATCATTATCATTTACCAGGAGAAAAAACTAGCGATCAAATATACAGTTTTTGCGGAATCTGATTGGTTGGAATTAGCAATTGCTAAACTCTTTGTTAAACAAGAAAATGCAATTTTTCACCCATCTAGGATGGAAAATCAGACTGGAAAATATACTAGACGGTTCATAATGATCGATTGTATATAAAGCATGTCATTTTTAACTTTTTTGAGGTAAACTTCAAGAGAAATCAATAGTTTTCAGAGAACTTTGACAGATGCGTGTTCTTGAATGGGCTGCTCCGATTGGTCACAGTCTTTGTTAAAATGCGCCTGTTGATAAAATCGGCCTAAAGGTCATGAAATTTACTGCCGGATATATCTCGAACGTTGTTGCTATATCTCCATGTAATCCCACATTGATCTTTTCTTTTATTATGTTATTGGCTCTGATCCACATTGGTCTACAAGTCGCAGAGTTCAAAAATAATGAAATTATTGAATAATAAATAAACAAATAATTAATTCTCAGCAAAGCCTGCAACTACAGGCACTATATTAATCCCACCAAAGCTCCGCAGTATTCGTGCAAAAATATCCAATTTCTGTTTGAGTACGGACCCGAATTACAGAATTATGCAGCGAGTGCATCTGCTCCTCCAAATGGATTTTGCAAAAACTGCCCGAGATAGGATGCACGCTCGAACAAATAAATGCAAACCCCGTTCAGCTTCGTGCTATGTATATTTTACAAATGCACTTTTCTGGCTTATTAGCCGTTTTAATACTAATGCAGCTGATTCAGGGCTGAGTTGCATACAAAGTAGGATGATGTCAGCAGCGGTTACTTATAGAGATGGTCAATCGCGAAATGTGGAGTCGTTCGACAGAATATGCCGAGGGAAATTATATTACCTCTACTAAGTTTCAAGCTTCTAAACAACACATCAGCGGCATTATTAACTTCATTTTTAGACAATCTAGCTCGAACTAGGGGTGCTAGAACAGATGTTTTAATATCACTAAATGTTTTGTATATATTCTATATGTAAGCAGGGGATTATGTGTACTATTTTAAAACACTACGGCTCAGATTCATGCCAAACTGGTTTTTAATTATGTCAGATCAAAATTAGTGTGAAATCTGATAGTCTCTAGGTCTGAAAGAAAGCGTTGGGGGTGAGTTTTAGGGATTGCAGAAACAATATTTCGGAAACGCGGTCATTCAGTACCAGAAAGGACTTTACGAACAAATAGGTTTGTGTATAAAATCAAACGTACTATAACATTTTGAATAAAATAAGAACTTAGTTTTGTAGGAGAACAATTAGGTGCTGTGTGAAAAAAATGTTGGGGGGTGAGTTTTAGGGGTTGAAGTATAATAAAAAGTTTTGAAAACATGGTATGATAGATCCTATATTACTTTCAAGAAAAACACTCAGTTTTATTTAATTTTTTTTTGTTACAAGAATATCATGAGTTAAGGCAATTCTGGGGCACTCGGTATATTCCCTTAATTCTTCTCGGGTTAGTCAAGTGAATATTCAGTTCCACGTTTGGAGATCTAAATATAAGTGCTATAGGTTGACTTTAAACTCGAAATATTTGAGACTACGTCATTATTATGTTATCTTTGTTTTGATCACCGGTTTTTCCTATAAAACGGTACTACTATCTTTCAGGGCTTTAGAACATGGATTTTAGTCAACAAAAAACAAAAAAACGAATTAATTTATATTTCTATTTAAGATCTAATCAAACCTGTCATACATGTTCACAACAGTGAAAGTCAGCAACTATATGCAGATGGCATATACATCAAATGTTTAGCAGCTATAGCAGTAGCGCTAATAGGCTTTTGTATTTAGAGACCTGTAAAGCATGATCTCAAAGTTTGGATTCTGTTGTTCTTGTTGTCTTCTGTACTTATAGGATCTACACAAACATCAACTTTAAAGAATAGGTAGATTTGAGATTCTATGATATGTACTACACCTCATAACCCTATAACCTGAAATTTGGAAGCTACTAGCTTGGTATGTGCATACCCTCCTTGCATATCGTTGAAAATAAATCAATAATAATATATAATTACACAGTGCTCTTCTTAAATGCCCCCCTCCTATATTTTTTGAATGGGTGCACTCAAAAAAGTGAAACTTGGGACAATTAAATCGATGCATGACTACTATATTTTGGAGTAAAGTTGACAGATGAAACTTTCAAGATATCAACTGGGTGCCATCTGGGAAAAAATTTAACTGAAAGGGGAGTCTTGTGATTCATCTTTTGCAAGCTCCTAGCAAATATTCACAACCCTAGAATATAAAGTCAATATCTTCACCGACTAAAAAATGGCGAGATATTCAATTATTGACTGAATACACTGTTACAGAAACATTATTGTAGTATAAACATGTTTTTATTTAAATTAAAATAAAATTCATTTCATAACATAATGTCCTGTCAATTTTACTCCAAAACTACTATGCATCAATTTCATTATTAGAAGTTCCAGTTTTTGAGTTGATTAGTTCAAAAAATAAAAGGGGAGACATTAAAGAAAGGCACTGTATAACTACACTGTCGCATAGAAACGTATACTTGGATGATTACTTATTTCTCTTAAGTCGCATCTCCCTTTTTTTGCTGGTTGATGCCGCTGCCAAACATATTTATAATTTCGTTAAAAAATATCAGTGATGTATGAATCAAGTATCCAGTACAGTATAGTTTAACGTATCGAAAACTCAGGCAACAACACTGGCACAGAAGTCTCACGTTGGCCTACCGACTGCGGGAATGGAAAGTCACCCAATAGTCGAGTCGACCACGTCGACAGTATTGCTAAAACGGCATCCCAGAAGCTTGGAGTTTTGTTTCGCTGTAACAAGCTAACTACATCAGAGCAACTACTGCTGCTCTACAAGGCACAGATCCGACCATCGTTGGAGTTTTGCTTCTACAACGCTTCTACAGCGCCATGGACTTTCAGCCTTTGCGGGGGATGACCATAAAAAAGTATATAGGCGTAACATTGGGATGCGTAGGTGGGCAAGCTTGTAACTTCAAAATGTTTGCGTTATCAAATGTGAGGGAGTGACTGAGTCAAGCCACTTAAAGCCATTTTCTATATCGCAATTGAAAGTATGGCGGCAAACTATATATGCACATATACATGGATGTTTCTCTTAGCCTAGAGGATACTTTTTAGCCCATCCCTAGCTACAAGGCGTGTGTTTTATTCATGTCGTCTATGTTCTACCTCTGTGATCTGTCGGCGCGCTCATATAAATATTGTTTTATTAGGTCTGAGACGGCACTGCTGAGAAATATCGCCGTCCAAGCCATTCTTGTGCGAACAAATCAGCGTAAACCTCAGATATTCCCTCTATATATAGCTTACGAATCGTTTTCCTAATCCGCAAAGCTTAGACTAGACATGATGTGCGACAGAAATGTGGCTTAGGAATAAATTTATTAGCAGCAAAAGTAATCTTCCACAAGCAGACCACTAAGAAACTATTGAAAAAGATGGTGACACTATACCTTCCATGTAACATGGTAAGACAAACCATTTCACTATATGCTGTAATACGACTGCTGAAAATATGATTTTATTTGATCATGTGAAGCCTTTATCGTACGGATGTTAAAGTTAAATCAGAAACAAAATCATCTACATTCGTTCTAGAGATATGGAAGAAATTATTACTACTAGCTTCTGTATATAGAGGATGTTTTTAAACTTGGAACTTTCCTTGTCAGAAACAACTGCCTTTGAAATGCTAAATCCAATGCACGGTGAATCAGCAGCGGAAAAGTAAAACAAAATGTTAAAAAAATACTTACTATTTGTTCGCTGTGAAGTTCTAAGTGCGGTCCTGTCACATGAGTCTTATAGATATGGTTCGAAATTCGCGGCGTGAGTCGGAAAAGTCAAGTATTTCTTATTTAATTTGGACCATTCGAAGTTGTCTAGGTCGTCTAGCGTGTCCACTATGATGTGAATACAGATATACTGTGTCTCCAGCTCTCTGCCCGGGATGGACAAATCGACGGGGGTAGGGCGAATACGGTCAGGAAAACGATCAGCGTACACCCGCGAAGTCCGAGAGGCATTTAGACCACAATCACATACACTAAAATCATATCCACCAGTTCATTATTATTTATGCCGGTTGCCCATTTTTGTTGTTGTTAAGGGGCCTGGATACACACATTTATACATACGTATTTGCCATGTAAAATATGGACTCACAATTTCTCGCATAACTCACTCTATTTTCAAACTACATATATAATATTTCATAAGGCGATAGCTAAGACCTTAGTGAATGAGAACTATTTTCGATTTTCTCAAAAAAGTTTCTTAACGTGCAAAAAAACTCGCAATGCAAAATCATGCATTCTATAAATGCCTGTAATTTAACAATCAAACACGATATCAAAAAAAGGCTAAATAGCTGCACAAGTACAAGCTTTCTTCTTCAATTTGCTCTTTGAGTGATTACAGGTAAGTCTAAAGGTAACGTCAGGAGCTTGGAAATGCGAAATTCATTTTTATGGTGACCTTTGGACCTTGCCTTTGGACCTTTTGACCTTACCTTTCGATTTTTGGACTTATCTCCCCTCATCTTAGACACACACATTGGAGAAAGGGAATAGGCGGCCAGGCCTCCTCGCTAACACGGGAATACGTCTTTTCTTGGTTCTCAATTTCGCGCGCTATACCCTAGACCCTTAAGATCTGATGTAGCACGTCACATCTATGCTCCGCTCCGTTGTAAACTGGTTTTTTTCTATTTTTGCTGCTACGTACATCTATGCTACGCTCCATTGTAAACCGGGTTTTTTCGTGTTGTTGCCTCTCTTTTTATCTAATAGCATAGGGGCGGAATCAGCAATGAAGGTTACATTATCGGTCAATATCTTGATATCCCTAAACATTTTGGTTATATATTACTGGGAAAATCTCTCCTTTTGGCGAGTACTATTTATGTGCCCTTTGAAGAGTCCCAACTTAGGGAACAACTTGTATTGCATCATGGTAACATAGCCAAGTGGAGTACTGTGATCGAAAAAATCGTTGTTTGTCATTTTTGTCATGATAGACTGCCCAGAAGAGAGGGGAGAGCTAGCGATGATTTGGTTGAAAGTGAATCTCAGATTATAGCTTCATGCTATGGGAAACTAATAAACTGGTATCACTGTAATGTGTGGGAAGTACTGAGTCAATCAACTTGACTTCAATTTGTTATTACGAAAATATTACGCCTCAAATAAATCCACGTTTTATTTATCTAGGTTAATGACTTTACGAAAAAAAGAAATGGTTCTGTATGAAGTCAAAGACGCTACAAGATTTTAAATAGAATAATAATCTCATCAATATAGGAAAGGCTGTGGAGTGTTATTTGGAAAAAAGTTGGGGATGTTTTAGTTTTAGGGGTTGAAGTACAGGAAAAAATGTTTTGAAAGCTAGGTGTGATAGATCATTCAGTACCTTTGAAAGGCCCATTAAGTTTTCCTTTTTATATGTCTTTTCTTACGAAAATATTATGCCACAAACAAATATTTATTTTATTTATTGGGTGCTATTTGAAAAATAAAACTTGGGGGCGAGTTTTAAGGGCTGAAATACAAAAAAATGTTTTATGATAGACCCTGTAGTACTTCCAAAAATTTCACTTGATTTTCTTTTGATTTTTTTTTGTTACGAGTATATCACGTGTCAAGGAAAATCAGGGAAACCCTGTTGTAGACTTTGATTCTTTTAATACATTTTAGATTTTCTGTAAAATCGCCGAGGATACTGAGGTAGCTATAGTTATTGCAAACGGAGTTTACAACGATTAAGTATATACTAAAACGTGAAGTTTGTAGTTTTCCCTTACACGTATATAACAAAAACTGCATATACATAAAACCTTTGACAAACCAATGACTCCTGAGAACAAGAGGCCCATCAGGGAAGAGATACCGAGGAGAATTTCTTAATAAAGAAGAAATATGTCCACCTATTAAGCAACTTTACGAGCGCGATATTTAAAAATTTACATGTACGGTGTAGATATTGTAAGTGCACAATAATATTCTGTAGAGAACAGCCATATTTCCTGAGACAGCGCAGCGGTGCAATATAGCCCGTTTATCTTGACTGAAAATAGAAGAGGATGCACCAGAGAAAGGAATTACGAATATTTCCCAAGTGTAGGTATGTGTTTTTCTCGTCAAGAGGAGAAAACGAGAATACTACGGACGACGATCGCGTTTGTCACTCGCAGCTATTTTTGTGGCATTATGGCTTCACCTGTTCAGCGTATATGGCAGTGGCGGATGTAAGGCCCCCTCAGACTTGAAATCTGTCACCTGCGGACAACGGTTTACCGACATAACATAGCACAGTCTACCATGGTTTTCAGATTACATTTCAATCAACATGTATCGGTTTGTTTAAATACGGAATACCTTTAAAGGTAGTAAAGTACGGCGATGTGAGCTTTTACCTAGGAGTGGATACCACACCAGAAGGGGAGGGGGGAATTGTGCATCAAAAATAATCCCAGAAATCTTTACTGTATACTCTATAGCTATAGTAGAAGCGATCTTGTCCTCCTTCGACTAGTGTTCAGACTTTCAATGAGATCTACTGAAATTTGGTACAACCATCTTTCTGCTTCGTAGATATGGCTATGATGTGTTGAACAGCTAAGTTTAATCACAAATAAAGCAAGTAGGACGTTCTTCCCTGGTAAACAGGTAGGACGATGTCAAACATGTATGCCCAATACGTAGTCTTGTGCAGAAGCTCTGCTCTCTTCGTGTCATTTGACTCGAATAAACTATTTTTCCTATTTCTGGCTTCAGTTGTTTGAGCGTCGCAATAGTACTGAAGTAAGATTATTGTTATCGAGCCAGTTTCTGAGATTACATATACTTTTTTTGCCACTTCAAGAGTATTGCATAGACAGCATCGTCTGTGTACGACATAACAGTACAATTCTCATGGTTGAGAAGCTCATAAATCAAAGTTAAAAGAAAAACAGGACCAAAAACAGACTCTTGAGGCACACTCATTCTTACTGTCTTCATCCCGCTTGTTTTTGAACCAACAACAACTTGCTGATGTCTGTCTGATAGGTAGTTATCAAATATAGCAATGACGTCACCTCAAATACCTACTGTTTCTAATTTTTCTCTCTTTCTTTTGATTAAACATTTTTACGTACTTTAACGGAATTATTGATAACTGAGATGGTACAATAACTTGTCATTCCTTGTTTTTCCTGAATTGAAGACTGGGATTACTTAACTTTCTTCAAACTGTTAACGAACCCTTGTAGCTATAAACATCAAGTTTATGATGTGCGCCAAGGGTTGGGATATAATTATGCAGCTTCACCAGCTTAATAGTCTTTGTAGTAATCTGATCAATACCTGGCGATAAACTGCCGTTCAGTGTGGAGAGGACCTTTTCAACTTATAACTTTCAGTAGGTTGTAGAAATAAGCAATGTACGTTCTCCATTAATTAATATCGACTATAAAACTCAGGTTTGTGGCTCTGGCTGCAATTTTTATGGGCTAATCATTTATATTTAAATTTGTGTTTGGCTCCACAAATATTTATCGTCTTTATTAGCAAATACTATGGCTACAGATTTACTTTGTTATTCTTCAAATTTTCAGAGTCATCTGGTGCCATATAATGAGACAGCCGGCATCCTTCCAATGGATCAGATCCTGCAACTCCAGAATATTCAGCAAAACTCCGGCGGCAGTTATGCGTGTTCAGCCATAAACTCGGAAGGAGAGACCTACAGCGCTCCACTGGAACTGAAGGTTCAATGTGAGTTGATACATATATTCGTAGTTCTATGGAATGGGTTTATATACTCATCAAAAATTCATTTGGATGAAGTTCGGGTTTGTTGGGCTAGCATAATTTGCACGGTCATTGCTTTGATGGACATTTGCAATGATTTGGCTTATAGAAAATCTTAGAGATAACTCTGACTGAAATAGATATTTGGTGTTGCATTGTCACAGTTAGAATACAGAAATATTAGCTACTATGAATTATTTGGAGAAATTGTGAGAAACAGTGCGCCTGTGGCTGCCAATTTGTACATTTTTTTTGGTTATCGTTTCTTTGAGCACATATATCAGCTAAACTGGTTGCATTTAAGTATTGCGATAATGTGTGTTTTTATGCTAAATAATAAATAAGTATTATTAAGTATTTATGATTATGCACTGTGCCGAGTGAGTTTTAAACATCGAACGCCTCCATTACCTGAGAAGTGATTTTCATGAACAGCGTTGCCAGGTCGAATTTTAAAATAGCAGTAGTTTATAGATAAAAAAGCAGTAGATTTTATAAAAAACAGTAGAATTTTTTGTAAATAAATAGTGTAACATAACCACAAACAAAAGAAATTGGCACATTTTTTATTACAAAGCCACTAAAAAACGTAATTGCTCGAGTAAAACATAATCCTAATAAAACTAAATAATAAAAAAACTTTTTACAGCACAGAAACTCTTAATATGGCTTACCTAATAAAACTAAAAAATAATAAACAACAATACACGCCTTCATTGATCTAGATCTGAATCTGACAAGTCTACGTTTCTTTGGTACATGGGACATATTATATTGTTATGTAGTTTAATACAATTTATTATTTAAATCCACATCAAAGCAACTTTAGCTTCTCGTTTTCATTCTGTATGCAAAATGCCGCATCACATACACTTGACGTGTATATGCTATGTGTGTTTTTTTGAAGATTAGCGTCTGAGAAAATTCTTTCCACGTTTGCGGATGAATCTGGCAAAACTTGCGTATTCAACATAAATTCGGATAATACAAAAAACTATACACTATGTCATCTCCAAACGAGACGCGTTTTTTACTTTTATCCAAAACTCAGTCACACTTTCGCTTTGATTCCACGTGAGGTTACTATTTCGTAGAAGTCGCCACTCATTAACAAGCTATTGAAGTTGATTAGGATTGACTGAATTTGGAAAATGTTTAGAGTGGCATCACTGAAGGGTACTGACCGCCCAAAGCTGGTGAGGGCTTAACCAATGATACATTTTTCAGAACATCGCTGTGGAAATCAAACCTGTTATACCTTATACATCTTCTTAAAATACATAAAAATCGAAAAAAAAAGATCAGTAGATTCCGCCGTAAAAACAGTATTCAGTAGATAAAGACCCAAAAGCAGTAGATCTACTAAAAAAATGAAGTCAAACTGATTGACTCAGTACTTCCCACACATTTCGCTGATACCAGTTTATTATTTTCCCATAGCATGAAGCTTTAGTCTAAGATCCCTTGCAACCAAATAATCCAAAAAGACGCAGAAAATGATCAGGAACCTCTAAAACGCTTAAAAACGAAGTCTGCACCGCCACTGGCACGATTTATCAAAACTATACGCGTTTTCTATCTTCGCCATGGTAGTAATGCTGTTTCAAAATTTCATTAAAATCAATTCAACAGTTTCCTCGTTACAACGATCTAACGCAATACTCTTGTACGTTTACATCCTTTGCTTTATGTAATAGGCAAGGCAATGTTCAGGTGGGCCTAAAAAGGTGATTTATGTCGCTAGGTCTTCCTTCACAGGTCAGCGCACAACCTATTATTAATACAGCAAACTTTTCAGTTTTTCAACCCCCCACCCCCCAACCACCCGAATTTCACCCCCACTCAATAAACTCAGCAAATGATCAGAAACCTCTAAAACGCTTAAAAACGAAGTTTGAGCTGTTTTTATATTTTTAGTTTTTTTATTATTTCTGCGCCGCCACTGGTACGATTTATCAAAACCATACGCGTTTTCCATCTTCGCCATGGTAGTAATGCCGTTTCAGAATTTCATTAAAATCAATTCAACAGCTTCCTCGTTACCCCTCAACCACCCCAATTTCACCCCCACCCAAACAAAAGTAGAAAATGATCAGGGACCCCTAAAACGCCTAAAAACGAAGTTTCAGCAATATTTAACTTTTTTTGTTTTTTGCTAATTACTCCGCCGCCTATGCACCGATTTTCAAAATTACAGGAACATTACCTACTACGACCCCACCGCGTACCGCTGCCCAAATTTCATCACAATCCATGCAGCGGTTACTGAGATTACGAGGGTAGAAAAACGCGACAGACAGACAGACAGACCGACAGACCGACAGACCGACAGACCGACAGACCGACAGACCGACAGACCGACAGACCGACAGACCGACAGACCGACAGACCGACAGACCGACAGACCGACAGACCGACAGACCGACAGACCGACAGACCGACAGACCGACAGACCGACAGACCGACAGACCGACAGACCGACAGACCGACAGACCGACAGACCGACAGACCGACAGACCGACAGACCGACAGACCGACAGACCGACAGACCGACAGACCGACAGACCGACAGACCGACAGACCGACAGACCGACAGACCGACAGACCGACAGACCGACAGACCGACAGACCGACAGACCGACAGACCGACAGACCGACAGACCGACAGACCGACAGACCGACAGACCGACAGACCGACAGACCGACAGACCGACAGACCGACAGACCGACAGACCGACAGACCGACAGACCGACAGACCGACAGACCGACTGACCGACAGACCGACAGACCGACAGACCGACAGACCGACAGACCGACAGACCGACAGACCGACGGAAATGAGTGACGTGGATTTTCGTTATGTACACATCATAAAACGCCCAAAAAACGTATTATCTCAAAATCGAAAATTTTCGCGATCACAATACTCCCCTCACCTATCGGTGTGGGAAGTAAAATCAGTAGACCTGGCAACGCTGTTCATGAATTTGAATTTTGGGTTATGGGGGTTTTGCAATATGGCTGATATTATGGCATTATTTGCATTGTTGTCCTATCCTCCGTTTTTCTGAAAGCACAATGAACATTGTTATTTCAAATGGATGACCTTGTACATTCCTTTATTTTTTTATTATTTGGAAACTACTGATTATTTTTTATCAAAATTCTCAATACCCAAATTTCATAACTTCTGAGTTACAGCTATTTTCATGAACATTTTCAGAGGTGTCACCACTAACTGGCCATTCAAAGATTTCTTCATATATGAGAAACACCACATGTCCAGGACTTGTGAGGTTTCTCAAATAAATGCATAATACTTCAATGTACGCGTTGTATGGGTAGAAAAATAAATAAATTGGGAAACAGCTAATACTAGGAAGGTGATAATATATCAGTGCGCATGACTGAGTCAATTAGTCACTAAACCCAAACATCAGTAAACAGTTTATTCTCCAGCATTTGTACTTTCACTGTTGAGTCAGTAAAGCGTCACAGGCCAGCCATCTTGTTTATCACTTTTTATCCTATCATACGGTAATATAAAAATAAATATAAACCTCGATATAAACTAAAAATATTTTTAATAACTAACCATAATTCAACAGTGACGTAGCCGTTTTGGCATACAATTTTTACAGAGGATTGAGATTTCGAACAATGACCATTATCATGATTACTAACTGTTGATGTCAACTTCTAGAGATTTGGTTAAAGTTGACTCTGGAGTTAGGTATGCCGCGATTTTTACCATTTTCAGGGTATTCTGCACATTAAATGAACTCTATTTATAGATCTGGGTTGATCTTGTGAGAAAACATCTCCAGGAAAGCTAAGAATGAAATAAAATACGCGTACCATTCGTCAAGGATCTAGTCATTTTGCATATCCATCTGCAGGATATTTGTGTCGCGCCTCCAACACCATCAGGCTCGTGCGGTGTTTTAAAAATAAGAGGGATTTATTGCGACATGCACTCCGTGACTGACGCTGCACGCTTCTTCGCCTCAACGCGCAGCATCCACTGTTGCCTGATCTTCTAGGCTGCATTTTGGATTGCTTTCCTAGGAGCCAACCGATAAAACTGCCCCTGTGAATATTACAGCCTTATTGTATTATAACTTCTATCTTCCATAATACCCATTCAAGCAGTTTAGATTTCTGCACTCACTTGCCTGTGTAGTTTCCCTACTCGACCCGCTACTGAGTTAAAAAAATCAAATGGCTCTAGCTTAATCTCTATCTCTCTATCCCTTTACCAGATAGTCTGTAGTCGAGGTCTGTACCGTAGAGCCCCACTCTCTTTTGGTGTACCTTCAGACAACAACGTTGTCTAACGAGACCAGTTGTCAACTGAAGCTGATTCTTGTTCAAAAAAATGGAGTCAAGTTGATTGACTCAGTACTTCCCACACATAATAATGATTTCGTTTTATTGTTTTTCCATTGCACGAAGCTATAGTCTGAAATCCTTTTGCAACCAAATCATCGCCCACCCTCCCGTAAAAACACGTCCAACACCAAAAATCTCGTGAACAGTTTCTTGCGCCTTCTTCCTTAGAAACTAGGACGCCACAGTTTTCATTCTGCATGCTTCAACTGAACGATGCAAAACGATCAGGAGCCTCTAAACCGTCTAAAAGCGAAGTGTGAGCTGTTTTTATATTTTTAGTTTTTTAATTATTATTGCGTATCCACTGACACGATTTTTCAGACACTGGCGCGTTTTCCACTCTCGCCGCGATAGTCACTTCTGTGTCGAAATTTCATTAAAATCAATTTAATAATTTTTGCTACATACATAGAACGAAATTAAGCAATACCCGTATGTATATGTATGTATACATCACAAAACTCTAAGTCCTTTGGTTTCTGTAATAGGCAAGGAAATGTTCACATGGACTTAAAAAAATACGCCGGTACGTATTTCTTCCATAGGTCAATGGACAAACTGTTATGAATGCAACAAATCTTTCAGTTTTACAACCCCCCACCCCCCAACCACCCCAATTTCACCCTCACCCAAAGAAACGTAGAAAATGATCAGGAACCCCTAAAACGCCTAAAAACGAGGTTTGAGCTGTTTTTATGTTTTTAGTTTTTTGTTATTGCTGCGCCGTCACTGACACGATTTTTCCAAAACTTACACGTTTTCCATCCTAGCCGCGGTAGTAATACTGTGTCAAAATTTCGTTAAAATCAATTGAATGATTGCGTTACGCAATTTAGAACAATCTAATACAATACTCGTATGTCATCACAAATTCTAAGTCCCTTGGTTTCTATACTGAGCAAGGCAATGTTCAAATGGACCTAAAAAAGTGTATTATGGCGCTAGGTTCTTCATTCACAGGTCAATGGATAGCCCATTATGAATACAACAAATTTTTCAGTTTTCCAACCCCCCACCCCCCAACCACCCCAAATTCACCCCTATCAAAAAAAAGTAGAAAATGATCAGGAACCCCTAAAGTGCCTAAAAACAAGGTTTGAGGCTTTTTTATTTTTTTTATTTTTTTATTATTGCTGCGCCGCCACTGACAGGATTTTTCCAATACATACGCGTTTTCCATCCTCGCCACGGTAGTAATACTGTGACAAAGTTTCATTAAAATCCATTCCATAACTTTTACGTTACTCAATACAGAACGATCTAAAGCAATATTCCTATGTATTTATCAGAAAATGCTAAGTCCCTTGGTTTCTGGAATAAGCAAGGCAATGTTCGGATGGGCCTAAAAAAGGGTATTATGCCACTAGGTCTTTCTTTTACAGGTCAATGGATAGCCTATTATGAGTACAACACATTTTTGAGATTTACAACCCCCCACCCCCCAACCACCCCAATTTCACCCCCATCCAAAAAAATTAGAAAGTGATTAGGAACCCCTAAAACACCTAAAAACGAAGTTTGAGGAATATTTATTATTTATTTTGTTTTTTGCTAATTACTCCGCCGCCCCTGCACCGATTTTCAAAATTATAAGAACATTACCTACTACGACCGCACAGCATACCGCTGCCCAAATTTCATCACTATCCATGCAGCGGTTACTGACATTACGACGTTAGGAAAACACCAACAGACAGACAGACAGACACACAGTCAGACAGACCGACAGACAGATTGGATTTTCGTTATGTAGACACCATAAATCGCCCAAAAAGCGTGTTATCTCAAAATCGAAAATTTTCGCGATCACAATACTCACCTATCGGTGTGGGAAGTAAAAGCAGTCCTACTGCTATTTTCTGGTACGGTTCTTTGATGAATACTCTCCCATGCTTACATCTAGGTATCATGTCCCAATATTGCGTGTGCTGGAGTTTCACCCATTCACCAACCTGATGATGTGTAACTGTGCTTTTGGACACCTGCTTGGAAGCTTACCTGGCATTTAATTACCGACTGTCCTTGGCTGTCCTGACATCCGCTCCAGTGTTACTCTATTGAGCTCCGTCAGTCTGTCCAGCCCTTGTTGGTACTCCCAGCCTAGTACAGACTTCACATGCGGGCTCTCTGAATGTGGTCTGGCTATCCGTGAGTTTTGCGTTCTTTCTGTTTTTGTAAGCTTGCTTATTGTTTATCCCTTCAAAAAGCAGGATGCCATACTCCTTCGGCTGGATCCATCCAAGGTGATGCATTTTGGCGTGCCACTGGCACATGTACTGTGAATATGATGAATGCATGCAGCGAACGGCACACTTTCGCTAAACTATTTTTTGATACCCAGCGCATTTCTGACAAGATCATCTTTAAAACGAGTAGTTAGACGGTAGTATTTATGTATTTCTGTAAGGCTTTCGCGGCCATAGTTCGATGAACTGTTGGTTCTTGAGCTGTTCGACCGGCGTCGATATAAGTGTCCAGAGCAAGTGCGTCTCATAGCTCGGATATCTATACACTGTTGAACATTGTATGCTTCATCTTTGTCGTTGACGTTGTTTTAACGTTTATAAATCTCGATGGACTCCTTGTACAATCTGGAGCAATAAGAGGAGGTTGTTGGAAGAGCCTATATATCGCGTCAAACTTTATCTTGCGGCCACTGCTTTCCTGGAGTGCATCCTTACTTAAAGCAGATTTTTCTGTCCGACCTAATCGGCGATTTGATTAGTGTTCCGAAATTAGAGTTTGCACCAATGTATTCGTTGGTACACAAATAAATGGAAATCCCTGATTCTGCCCACGGGTCCCTTTTGTTCTTTAGGAGCAGTAGTATTATAAATAGTAGTATTATAAATAAAAATGCGCACAACTGTAGCCTAATAGTACAGGAGAGAAATCACTGGAAATTATTTTCGAGTTCCGCAAGTAGCTGCTGGGGGGCGTAACTGTTATGATCAATAAAAAAGAAAACAGTTTTTCTCAAAAAATATGCTTTTAAAGTATGTCGTAAATATTATCATCATGTAGACTGGACAATTTTCGATTTTCTTTATTAATGATTTTTTGCGCACATGCACGTGTCGCCATGACAAAGCTTACTAAAATATGGCGTGACCATAGCATCACTAAAGCTACCAAAATGTCGCTGGTTCAATCTGTGTTGTGTTCTCCATATTTTTGTATGCCCCGCAGGCTTGGGCTGTTAAAAAGGCAGATCAAGCTCGCATAGATGCTTTAGAAATGTGGACGTGAAGGAGAATGCTGTTCTTTATACCGTCCATCGAACTAATGTTTTGATACTGGATGAGCTCGACAATCCAAAGAAACTATCCTCCATTATGTCGACGAGAATGCTTACATTCTTCGGACATATTCACAGAAGCGATAATATGGAGAAACTTGTAGTTCGGGGTCATGCCCCGAGGGGGCGGCGCCGTGTCCGTTCCGCTACACGTTGGGTGATACGACGAAACAGTTGCTGGATATGAGTATCAAGAGCGCCACTGAACTACAGTAAATCGCGAATGATGGCGAGCTACAGATCTCAAAACTATTATAATATATTCAATATTCAATATTCGTGTCTCCAATACTCTAGCTCCGACTCAATGTATTTTACGAGTTCACAACATGTCTGTTAAGACATTGTAACTATGATAACGCTAAGATGTGGTGGTGGGGAACGTCAAAAAGGTGTTTATGAATGGCAATAATTTGATATAAGTTAACTGAATTAAACAAGCTAGGTCTCGCTTGAAAAAGCTGTTCATACCTAATAATCTGCTATATACAAATTATCCAAGTTGATCTTGGCTTAGTAGCTACAGGCCGGAATTTGAGATTACAAAACTTATTACCGATTATTACGAAATATTTTAAATGGCATGCTATATCTCTTTCAATATAGATAGATAGAGGACGAAATTCTGAAGAAGTCGGTGCAAGCTTCGACTTCCAAACCGGAGATGTCAATAAAACAAGTATTATAAGTATGGTGTGAGCTTAAGTAGCAATTAGTGCTCTTTAGAGATACATATAGTCTCTGTCAAAACGTTTTAGCAATAATTCTGCAGATAATACTCAAGTAAAACTATTAGTAATCATGTTTTGACTTTCTCCTGACAACCCCCTATACTGTTTTTAAAAATCCTTCGCTATGTATCCAGGTACCTGGAGTTTGTGGGCGGCCAGCCTACGCCGGAAATTTACAAGCCAAGAAACTTACAGTATTATTGGCCTTTGGAGAGAGAGAGAGAGAGATCCTTGGCTCTCAATGCATAAGCCGCAAAACACAAAAGGTTAAAAAACATTTGAAATAAATAAAAAAGTATAAATAAAAGAGACGTAAAATAACCATACGATAAATAAAATAAACTGTGCCATTTGAACTCACTCTGCTATCTGGCATTTTCAATAATCTTGTCAGCACCAACAGCAGAAATGAAGTCCAAGCTTCCGTTTGAGTTTCACTCTGCAAATGGAGGAAATATTCCAGCGCGTCTTGAGACGTCTGGATGAGACTCGCCTCAATAGCAGGCCAATGTTCTTGTCTCCTTTCGTCACAGTACATCTTGAACAGGATGCAAAGAGAACATGCCAGGCTGGGTTTCTTGCTTCAGGCGATTCGGCTAGGAGGAACCTTTGTAGCCGGCTTTCATTAACAGGTTACGTTGCTCGTGGTTGATGTTGAAGGCTTTCTCAAACCTCACCCCCCACCCTTAAGTATTAAGAAACAAGAAGAAAATACCTCAGTTCAGTTTGAAAATCTCAACAATATTGACCATCTGAGCGATACCAAGTGTAAGAAAAATTTCCCATCTGTCAACATGGCACAGAAGCGACCAGCCCTACTGCTGTGCATGATGGAAGGCGTCACGCTAAGGCGTCACGCGTTCCACCTCTCCTGGATTTATCATTTTTTGCGCTCTGTCGCGACGGTTCATGGCTGTATGTCAGTGACACATTTCGCCGTTGACAGAGCATCCAGGGCACAAGCCGCATCACTGTACGCGGGTTTTAAACGGTGCCATTGAATGTTAGGTCTGATTGACGTTCCTCGGTTACAGCTACCAAGAATTTGAGGGGGACGTTTATCTTTTTTTATTTGGGAAATATTATATGACTAGCCATCGCTTAGAGTCCACGAAGTATCCTCTTATTACTATAAATTGTCTGATACTATTGATGGCATTGAAGAAACGCTACTTAATGATGAGGTCTATACAAACTACTCATTTATTGCTTAGGAGAAATGAAAATGTAATAAAAAACCTAGGTGACATATAAATGTTTTCAGTAGTAGGCACTTTTGGATGGAATACTTTTTTTTGATGGACACCTGCCAGATGCTAAATATGAACCATAGACAAAACTCGTCTTTACTCTCGATGATTGTAAACACTCATCTCTAGTTTGAATCGTTTGAGCCAATTTATGCGCCCCCTTAGCGGTTGGAGTCACTACTAAAATTTGAACGGTGATATGTAATTTAGTTCGTTCCAAGATTCCGGCGAAACCGCCAAATTTATGTGTTAACAAATGAAGTAAAACCCAACAGTTGCTGAAAGTGTATTTACTAAGAATTGTACATTAAGTAGGTTCAGTATAGTGTAGTAATAGATAGATATATTTGTTTCAGAATTCAAATACAAATATGAGAAAAGAAAACGAAAAATGGGTATCTAGCCAGAGTCCTACATAAGATTTGAAATACATTGTACTACAAACAACAGTCGTTACTTAATTCAACAACAAACTCGCCTATGACATATTATAGTTCAATATCACATAAATACCTGAATAGTCGATTCCTAAAAAATATAGTATAATATTTTAGCCGCAAAGAAAAATTTCCGACATAAGCCACTTTTATTTACCACAATCCTCTCCAATGTTTTCAAGGACTCAAGGTATCGTTGTCAATTCTTTTAAACCAGTTCCCGCAGACCCATAATAATGCATATTTTTATCATTTACTACATACATAGGAAAATGATGCATTATTTTATTTCTAATACCATACCGAGGAATACAGCAACTAAACCTTTTGGTGACTAGGTTGGCTGCCATCGGTACTGTGGCAGTTGTCAGCGTTTTTATAGCGTTTTTAACTTACTGCAGTAGTTTTAAACACGAGTTTACTATAACTAAACTAGGTTATAATTTATATTTGATAGCGGTCAAAGATACACTGAACTCGCCACGAGCTCAGAGAGTCTGTAGCGATAATTTGCACTTAGTTCAATTTCAGTGCGAATAAATGGATAAGTATCGGTGGCTAGGTCCAAAACAAAAAACTAAGCGAACCTTACACTCAAATGTTAGACGAACATAATGTTAACATTCAGTGCATATTGGTGCAGTGATAGGGCAATAAGTTGAAAACGCTTTTAGAAAGAGCAATGGATTGGTATATTTATAACGTAACGTAATGCTGTGGTGTAAATCAGGAGCTCACTATTGTAGTTTTATATCAACGCTTCTCTTCATTTGATCTGTCTCTAATTGCTCTCACTGCAATGCGATCTTTCTACCTGTTTGCCAAGTCGTTCTTATAAAGCCTCGTGTCAACTTGCAAGTAACTTGTGATAGTTTTTGAAGCAAGTACTTGCTTGTTTGTCTACACTATCTTTTAATTGTTCGCAAATTTATTCTAGCAAATTGCTCTCGCAATTTCACTTGGGCTTGATTGTTCTGATTCCGTGTACACTATACACAAGACGTCGTATGCAAAATCTGTAGCTGCTGCAGTAGTTGTGATATATTTAAATAAAAAAAAATAACACAAGAGAAAGATAGTAAAAGGCGGCGAAAATGTTCGGTGAGAAAGTGGATTCGGCGTTGAACTATTCTAATGATACATGAACTTTAATGAGTCAAAGAACTCCTGAGTACTCTTATATATTTCTTCAGTAAAACAATCTTGGGATACGGTCAATTATTATATTTCTAAAATATAATTTTTTTACGACGTCTCAACGCTTCTATTTGGCGTCATCTTCAGGTATTAAAACTAAAATAAAATATTAAAAATGTCAAACAGATACAAAATGACTAACATTCACAATTAATTTTTTTTAAATAAAGTTACATTTTAAAATAAATAAATAAAATGCAACAGAAAACTTACATTATACCACAACAGTCATATGTATTTTGCCGGGTGGTGTTGGCAATTTGGTTTTCAGTGAGAGACTGGCGTGGTGGAACAAAAATATCCAGCTGATAAAATATCCGTTAAAAAATATATACAAGTACAAAACATAAGAAAATAATTAAATATCGAGGAAGGTAAATATTGATAAGATGGAAGAAAGTATAGGCTATGTTCCATTTATTAAATTTGCATATATGCATGAAAGATTGCTTGTATCTGTCCTGAAATTCATGCTGTTAGAACTTCTTTTTATATGTATCATCTCTTTAAGATGTTTCTTTTATACCAATCTTTTTCTTTGCATAAAGTTCTAACATTGTTAAAATCGATGGTATGTTTATTTTCTATAGCATGTTTGCTGAGGGCGGTAGAATTCAGGTTCCTATTTTTAATATCATACTTATGTTTATATATGCGTTTATTTAAATATTGCTTAGTTTGTCCTATGTATAAGTTGGGGAAATCTTTACAAGGTATTTCATAAACCAAGTTGCTATGCATGTCCTTTTCTAATGAAGGTTTCAGGCTTGAAAATACTGTACGGGTTGTTGTCGTGGCAGTATGGGCAACATTTACGTTAAATTTATTGAGTCCAGGTGTATAAGGCATTGAAAAATATTTCTCTTTATTATTATCATTATTTGAACGTTGCCGGCGGTTATAAAGTTGATGAACTCTCTTCTTGATAGTGGTGCATTGAAAAACGTTGGGGCGATCTAGAATGTCATACACCACTTCCTCTAAATGAATTTAAATCTACAGTGAAGTTCTGCTTAAATACCACATATTTTAGATTTGAAGATCAATATTACTCGCAAATTTTTGGCACTGCAATGGGTTCACCGATTTCGTCAACTATCGCAAATCTTGTCATGGAAGAACTAGAACAAAATGTTATTGATAAATTGACCATCAAACCTGCCTTCTAGAAAAGATACGTTGACGACTGTCTACTCTGTATACATTCTGACCAAATTGAACAAACATTCGAAGTTTTCAATAATTTCCATCCCAGGTTACAATTTACAAAAGAAGTTGAAAATGATAGAACATTACATTTTCTTGACGTTACATTGAAGTATGACAATGATGGCTGTATTGAAACAAATTGGTTTACAAAATCAATATGGTCAGGGAGATACCTTAACTTCGATTCTAGCGTGCCGAAGACATATAAAACCAGTGTAATAAATAGTCTCACCGATCGAGCCATTTTGCTTTCTGACGTCAAAAACAGACCTGACAATCTCAAAAAGGTGAGGGAATATCCTGTCCCAAAACAACTACCCCCAGCACTTCACAAACGCCACTATCAAGAAGAGAGTTCATCAACTTTATTACCGCCGGCAACGTTCAAATAATGATAATAATAAAAAGAAATATTTTTCAATGCCCTATACACCTGGACTCTCCGAAAACATTAATAAAATTTTCAATAAATTTAACGTAAATGTTGCCCATACTGCCACGACAACAACCCGTACAGATTTTCAAGCCTGAAACCTTCATTAGAAAAGGACATGCATAGCAACTTGGTTTATGAAATACCTTGTAAAGATTGCCCCAACTTATACATAGGACAAACTAAGCAATATTTAAATAAACGCATATATAAACATAAGTATGATATTAAAAATAAGAACCTGAATTCTACCGCCCTCAGCAAACATGCTATAGAAAATAAACATACCATCGATTTTAACAATGTTAGAACTTTATGCAAAGAAAAAGATTGGTATAAAAGAAACATCTTAGAGATGATACATATAAAAAGAAGTTCTAACAGCATGAATTTCAGGACAGATACAAGCAATCTTTCATGCATATATGCAAATTTAATAAATGGAACATAGCCTATACTTTCTTCCATCTTATCAATATTTACCTTCCTCGATATTTAATTATTTTCTTATGTTTTGTACTTGTATATATTTTTTAACGGATATTTTATCAGCTGGATATTTTTGTTCCACCACGCCAGTCTCTCACTGAAAACCAAATTGCCAACACCACCCGGCAAAATACATATGACTGTTGTGGTATAATGTAAGTTTTCTGTTGCATTTTATATATTTATTTTAAATTGTAACTTTATTAAAAAAAATTAACTGTGAATGTTAATCATTTTGTATCTGTTTGACATTTTTAATATTTTATTTTAGTTTTAATACCTGAAGATGACGCCAAATAGAAGCGTCGAAACGTCGTAAAAAAATTATATTTTAGAAATATAATAATTGACCGTATCCCAAGATTGTTTTACTAAATATTTGGTACCGACGGTCAGGATTCAAAAAGTAAAAAATTCTTATATATTTCATTAGTCCCTTGCCCACGTTTCTTATTTTTGAGTTTTTCTCCACTCTTGGTTAACTTGCGTTCTCAAATCATGTAGATTCTATTGAATTTCCGCTGTAAAAGTATTAAGTAAGTCGGCCAATTTTTGTAATGCATTCTGCTTTTTGATTCTGTCCTTAAATTCTGTAGTATGTCCATTCTATAATTCAGGACATAATTCAAAATGGTCAACTAAACGACGCGTGTCTTCTCTCGTACAGTTGACTTTCGAAACAGTCTCGAAATTTCTGTGGCAAACTAATTTCCTGAAAGTAACCGTGTACACTACAAGCTCTCAGCAAGTCGCAAGTCCTTTATGTGCAAGTAATTTTGCTGCAACATTTCTCTAATGACGTCGTGCACACGCTACGCAAGTGACTTGTGAGAGTAACTCTAGTAATATTATTTGCTAGTGGACACGAGCCTTAAGACTGGAATATCCTATATGAATTTATTACAGCCATTTCTTTCAAAATCTGGAACCCACCAAAAATGTACGCAAACGGTCCAGCGTTGTCTGTGATACTACGTTCTTACCTTGAACTGTGCTTCTTGCTAGAAACTAATGCGCAATATTGTTCTGAAGCTGTGTATAAATTAAGCCTGGATATAGGTTAAGGATTAGACGGAAGTAGCGGCGGAAGGGCGGTCGAAGTACTTAATAACGTATAATTCCTTGCAGCCTCTAGTTGGTCAGACTACACCAGACCAGTTAGAGCCGCTTCACACTACCCGGTTGATCTAAAGCATCACACTGGATCCGGTTTTGTATTTGGTACCGGGCAAAGATTAGTTTTATTTATCATTCAGTATCGTGCAGTCTTGAGTGATGGACACGACCGTGTTATTGCGATGTGGACATTATATCGGAGGCTGCGAAGAAAAAAGCGACGAGAACGGATTGACTGAGTGCACCTTATCAATGCAAAAAGAGAAGAACTAGGCGTATTATAGACACTTTTCGAAGACTTACGTGCAGATGACAATAAGTCCTTCAACCACTTTAGGATATCGTTAGTCTCATTTGGCGAACTGCACAACCGACTAAAAGATACACTACAGCATGAAAATACCACAATGAGGCGCATTCGTCTTCCCACTGCCTTGCGGCACTTAAGAACCCCGCAGACCACAGACTTTCTACCGGCCGATAGTTTAGCAACCCAACCCGATCAAACTATCGACCGAATGAAAAGTCTGTGGTTTGCGGAGGCTCTTAAAAGCAATCGCGTAGCCCATCAAACTTATTTATCGGCCGATCTCCAATTGTTGTAATATGTGCACTCAGATACATCTTCATGCTGATTAAGAGTCCGACTAAACTATCGGCCGATAGAAAGTCTGTGGTCTGCGAAGCTCTAAGGCTCAAACATTTAGCTTGTTAGAAATTTCGAAGAACTGAGCAGATGGAGTTAATGTGGATAGGGTTCCCTTTTCAATATCTTTACCACAAAAAATCACACTGATCTCCGAAGTAACAATCAAACAACGCTTCAGTGATTCATTCAATATTAATTAATACAGAAGGTCCACTACATTATTGGCAGCATTTTTGCAGTATTAAAACTATATATATATATATATATATAATTCCTGTTTGATGGCGCTTAATGTCTTATAATGAACGCCTTAACTAAATGTTGTAGATACTGGCAATGAACCAACCAACCAACCAACTGCAAGTCAATGGTAGAGTTCAACGGGACTTAGCAGGCGTAAGCGCTTGTTGGCGTTTTGCGCTAACCAACCGATGTACGACAAGCTGTCAAAAAAGCGACAGTCAGCATGGTTAGCGCCATAGCGCTTTTAAAAAGCGCTGTTTGGTCAGCTAAGCGGCACAAAACTAGAAAAAAATTATCTGTAGTTCTGAGGGAAATGTTACCTTTCTATAGTGTCAATTTAATATCAGGGTTTGTCATTTAAGATTTAATAATCTAGGTTTTGACAATACAAATAAAATATTTAAATATGGAGATGGATATGACAGCTTTATCACGGTGAAAAGAAGGTCGTTCAACAGTAACACCTAGCGTCTGCAGTACTTCCACGCTAGCACTTTTGCACTAGGTCCCGTTGAACACACGCATTAGTTAGTCACAGTATTATTGTAATGTTGTACACATACAGGGTGTTCATTTGAAAACTTCTCACAACGGATTCATCGAAAACCAGTGATTAAAAGAAAAAACGCAGAGACATGTCAAAATATTTGTCAAGCGGTACAACTTTTTAACCAAAAATTACATTTCGTCCAAAAGGTCATCTCCTTAAAATGTTTAAATGACAGGAGAGGAATCGAGTAACATCTCGTTTTAAAGGTATGTCGAAGTCCTTTGTTTTGACATTTGATTTTTTAAAATCAGTCGATTCAATTTCAAGAAAATTAGATAAATATCTATGTATTCTGTTTTGTTCAAATAGGAAAAAAACACACGAAAATATCTCTTTTTATTGCAAAATGTGCCAAAAATATGCCAAACAATAACATAGACGACGCCTGACGTATAGTTGCAAAAACATGTCGTGGGATATCATGGCTGCTTTCGATGATGCGTTGCCGAAGCTCATCCAAACTTTCAGGTTGCAGACCAAGCACAATAGACTATAAATTTCCTCTTCACCCTATTCAGCTATCTGGAAACGCGTCGTCTACCCATTGCCGAACCAGAAATATAGTAAGAAGGAGCGCCGTCTTGCTGGAATAAATATCTTCATTTGAATTTCTATCAATAAACAATGACCTACTCTGTTTCTTAAAATGCCTTCCCATACATTAACTTTTTGGGGGCACTGGGTATGTCCTTTTACAAAAGCATGAGGATTTTCATTGCTCCAATATTATGCTTACTAGCAAATCCAGTTATATAGAACATGCGCTCGTCAGTGAGGCGAATGTTCTTTACACGAATGGTATTACTATTAGTGGCTGTCATTTTTTCACAAAACTCAATTCGCCGATCAAAATCGTCTTCGGTTAACTCTTGAACTATTTAGATTTTGATTGGATAAAATTTATGGAGTTTAGTGACTGAAATAAACGGTAGTATTTTTATGTGTTTTTGTTTCTAATCTGAACAAATTAAGACACATTAAGATTTTTCTAATTTTCTCAAAGATGAATCAGCCGATTTTAAATAATCAAACGTCAAAATTAGAGAATTCGATATACCTTTGAGATAAGGTATTACACGATATCTCTTGTCATTTAAAATCTTTAAGGCGATGAGCCTGGTGACAGAGGGTACAAGCGCGGAAAGTAATTTTTGGTTAAAAAGTTGTCCTAAGGTTGTCCCTCTTGACAGATCTTTTGATGTGTCTCGGCGTTTTTTCTTTTAATCAGTGGTTTCCGATAAATCCGTGGTGGAAATGAATGTATGATCTATTCTGATCTGAGATAGGTCATAACTGAAAATAAAATAATCTCTGGAGTAAAGGCCCGATCAAACAGAGGGCGTTCTAGAACGCGGCGGTCCGGCGTTCTCTAACGCAGCGTTACCGCATTCCGTTGTTTGTACCAAACAGGCCTGTTTGACGGGTGAGCAAAAGCGTTACGCCAATTTTGTCAAGATATCTAGTGATTCAAACATAGATGAACTCGCGGCCTGGTCAAACAGAGGGTATTCTAGAACGTCATAACGCCGCATTCTAGAACGCCGCGTTACAGCGTTCTATTGTATTGTTAGAGAATGCCAGAACGCCACGTTCTAGACCGCCCTCTGTTTGACCGGGCCTTAAAATCCGTTCTTTTAGATCACTACGTATATCATGCAAAAGTACCATACTCTAGTTATCATGGCTGGACCCTGCTATAGAGCGAGATCATTGTACGTTCCATTAGATATTGATCCCGTTTTCTGGGATCCGCTATGGCACGCCTTGTTCACTCCATTAGGTCCTCATTACACGGCTGATTTAGTACAATTAGGGATGAATACAAACTAATTGTTGTATCCTCCACCGCTTGGTCTCCACTCAGGTGGAATCCAGGCAACGCCATTTGTAGGTTGCTGACCATTACGAGCACAAAAACGACGTGCTTTGTTAGACAACACGGTGTCCATTATTATAAGGATAAACACAACACATATATTTCTGACTAGATTAATTATCTGTAAAGCTGTATCATATAGCTCTACAATACGATGAACGTAATTCTACACAAAAATATGATAATAGAAAGCTTAACATTACAATTATTTCAAAGCCATTATTATGTTTGTTCACAGTAATTCCCCAACAGATAAAAAACGTTGTGGTTGTAGTCTTTCTCGACAGTTTTTGAAGCGTAGCTTCACTGTGTAATAAAATATGATTCAGATTCAGTTATCCACGTTGTAGATCAGCAGCGTTTTAGACAAGAGTTTGAAACTGTTCTCCAATACATGAATGTACTGTTATTGAATTTTTTGAGAAACCATGCGAGGTTGGTAAAAGTTGAATAAACGAGAAAAAAATTAACATTCGCATTTGTAAAAAACGTACAGCCCATTTGCAAATCAATTATCATCTTAAGAATTTCAGTAATGTATAGGGTGCTCTGAGATTATACAGGAGACTCCAGGAAATTATTTAGCTCTTCGTAGTTTTGCTCATATTTCTCGATTTACAACTTTGTTTAAAATATGGCGAAAGAGCACATTCATAATAGCTCCCAGTACGGCAAAAATTGTTGTCGCATCCACCATAATGTCAAAAAATTTTTGAGGCTCTTAAAACAATAGGTTGATGTTCTTGTATATATTTCGAATTCCGGTTTCCTCTATGGAATAAGCTTTTGCGATTATTTTGACACAATCAATTAAACCTGGCGCAATATTTGTATGTGCAACATATGTTGCCTTTACTTCCCACGGAACAGGTTAGCGAAGTATTGTGATTTCAAAAACCTAACAATTTGGGACAATACTATTTTTAGATGTGCTATCATATTTACAGCAAAAAAGATTTATGTCACAAATTTCTGTCGGTCTAGTTTGGCAGTAGGCTGCTATCTTAACCGTTGAGCCACTTAGAATCCCTTGAAATTGTTCTGTAAACAAAATATACTCAATTAATTTGTTACTGGAATTTGTGATCTTATTTCAAACATTCAGAAAGTATACTTCAGTGGTCATTTTCTAAATAGAAAATTGATTTAAACACATATTTATTTCGATCGTAGAACGTATGCGCGAGTATGGTGCCAAAAGTATATCAATTAATTTTTTGGTACAAAAAATGAGAAATTATATCATGCCCAGGTATCCACCCGAATAGTTTTGATGCCAGGCTCGCGATTAACCGTTGAACTACCATGGCACCGACAAAACTATTTTGTTAACCAAATATAGTTAGTTACTTCATTACTGGACTTTGTGATCTAATTTCAAACATTCAAGAACATATTTATTTCGATCGTAGAAAAAAAAAGTTGTGTGTAGCATGTGCAAAAAACATATTTGTTGCACTGTTAGACGATGTCGAAACTTGCATCGCGCAACAAATATGCACTAGTTACACAATTAACCATTAAAAAGGTAGGTTAGCTATACGTTGTGAAGTAACGCTGCGCTGCTAGGCTTCCGAAAATTTTTGCATTAGTGGCGACGTAATTAGCATTAAAATAGATCAAAAGCATGAAAGTTTTTTGAAAAAAGCCTTCATTCAAATGCTCTAAAAAGAAGAAAATAATTTTTTTTCTAAAAATTTTAACTATCAAATTATAACCTCATTATACATAATTTATAGGATCATAGAAGCTTGTGACGCGATTTACTTGTCTAAATAAACTAGTACCAATTTAATCGAGTAACTTAATCTACTAAGTTTAATATTTTTTTAAATTTTAAGCTAATCAAATATCTATAGGTCTTTATGCAAACTTCGCGACAAGCTTTTATAATAATATAAATTACGTAGTATAATGAGGCTATAAGTTGATATTTAAAATTTTAAGGGAAAATTTTATTTTCGTCTTTTTAGAGCATTTAAATGAAAATTTTTTTAATAACGTTTTTGGCTTTAAGTTTATTTCTTACTTCTTAGTTACTGCTGGCTAGTTTTATGAGTCCGTTCATCTCATTCAACGCACTACTGTTGCGAGGTCGCTTGTCGGTTAATTTCGAACAGTCAAATTTCAGGTGGATTAGAGCAACGGAGCTTATAATCACCATCTTTTTTAACCTACATTTTTTATACTAGCGTACCCTTTCAGTTAATACCCACACTATAGGAAAGCATAAAAAGCTTTAAAAGTCCACCATGTTGGATTAAGAGTGATGTTACACGATTTTCTTAATTATTCTTAGCAAGTTCTTTCATTTAATAATACTCATATTGCAGAGGTGCACAAAAAGAATAATTCCGCCATCTTGGATGGTCCGCCATATGAGACTTAGAATGATTTCACATTATTTTACCAGTTACTCTCAACAAGTCTTTTTATTTGATGCCCGTATTGTAGAAGTTTATTAAAATTAACTGTTCCGCCATCTTGGATGGTCTGCCATATTGGATTTAGAATGACATCACATAACTTATCGTATATTGTCAGACAAACTAAGCTCATATACAACATTTTAGGTCAATTGGTTACAGATATCTGCTTCAAAATTCAGCGGCAAGATTCCACCCCAATGAACATGCATAATTACCTACATTCCAAATAAAAGCTTTTAAAAAACGTAAACGAAACACTGGTGAACGGAGCATAGTTTATATTCAATATTGTATTATTAGGCCCTAGAATGCTTTTGTAAGGCTCTCCATTATAACATGAAGTATGCGGTTATTCATAGTCGATACTTAAGGGTCCCTTAAGACTTGAGCGTCCCTTAGGTAGGGTTTTGTGTTTGTCCCTTACGTAAGGCTCCCTTGAGTAATACCAAGTAATACTCAAGTAACAAAATGTCAGCATGACATGTCAACATGGCATTTCGTTGCAGCCATGCGATTTTGTAGGTTAATTTGTTGTCAGTTTCTGCCACATCTGTCACATCTGGAAAAATGTCCGGCACAGAACACAAAATATTGGCACAAAACAAAAAGAGATAGCAGAAAACATCAAAATGCGTAGGCATAAGCATAACAAATTGCCTTATATGTGAAATATGACAACGTCGCCAAATGAATCCCGCCGTCTCGTAGATGTTGTCTAGGAAGAAGATACACAAGGAAGGCCACACTTGAGGGTCCCTTAAGTATCCCTCATGGGAACCTTAAGTATCACTCAAGAGGAGACTATGAATATAACCCTAAAAGAGTTTGATGCAACAGTCGTCTTGAACTGTAACATTTGCACTTTATTTTGAGCGCTTTGATATTTTGATATGGATAGGCCCTGGAAGTTATTTCGAGGTAGCCATAATAAAACGGTACTCTGTAACTTAGAAACCCGTTCCTTGCACTATGTACTATGGGATCGTGTGGCTTCGTAAATGTGTCAGCGTATAGTAGGTACCACAGCATAGTAAACAATCAGCACAATATCTCAGGTTGGCAGCAGTTACACGCGCATCCCTCCTTTTAGATGGTTATTTGTAGGGATGCTAACGATACTTCGATACTTGAAATGTATCGATACTTCTGCACTAATATGGAGTATTTTTACCTTAGCTACTTTTTGAGGGATTTCAAGGCGGTATTCTTACTTTTGTAGCGGTATCGGTATCGAAAATAATTACAAACCGAACGCGCCATCATTGGCATGTACTATACTTGGCTAAAAAATATCGAATTGGTACCGGTATCGATTTTTTTATTTTCGAATCTCTACCCAGACTTCACACCCGTAAAATAATCCCAAGGTCAAATTCTGGGGGAACCATTTTTATTTAGGAAATCCTCAGAGATATTCTGCTGGTTGTTTACTATGCTGTGGTAGGTACTTTGTGGCCGGTACCCGAAACTGCCCGATCGTCATGGTCGTCATGGTGACAGAAACACGTTTATATCTCTTAAGTTACAGAGTAGCGACATAGTATTCTATTTAAAACAAATTTCGTCTTTTAATAAGATACGATAACTGCTATAGCATGCTTGTATTTTATATAGACTGAATTGCAAAAGCTGATAAAGAAGAAAAACTCTACCAATCAGTCCTACGAACCTATATGACCAGTTTTCAAACCAGTCTTGTGGTAGCCATATACGTATTCTTTCATTTACCCTCACAAAACTCTGAACCCAAATTCAACCGGGTTCGTGGAAACTTGGCATAATTAAGATCAAAGATCCAGTCTACTATTCCGAACAAATCTCCGTTTCATTCAAGTTGGCAGAAGTACTTCGTTCTATTTAATAAAACACATTAACTGCTATAATATACGTATCTTCTATTAAGGCGAAACTTCCAACTACGAAAGTAGGAAACTTCTATCCAAAAGAACGTCTAAGAAACACGATTTATTTAATTAAACTTTTCCTGCGCTGCACACTTCCCGATACCATCAACATACCTTTAGCTAAAGTTCCCCGCAGTGTATGTGCCAAAGGGCATCGGATTGAAAATCTAAATTGTATCTGAATGAATCGCCCTTCTTAAGGCCCTTGTTTACCGCCTATCTGTGTCATAGTAGAGGGTGGAGAAGGACAGGTCCGGCCTCAGTAAAATTGCATGCCTCGCATTTTTTCGTGGTATTTGAAACAAAGGAGAATTGGCCAAATTTCAGAGCAGGTTTAGGTTCAGGATGCACAGATGACAATACAATGCATCGCTTTGATTCATTGTGACTAGACAATACTTTACTTCCGGATGAAACATGCGTTAAATGCTGAGCTTTCGTCCAAGAAAGGTTGCATGGACATCCACTACAGGTATGAGTACTGATACTACCCTCAGGTAAATAAATTTAGTGGATCCTATGATCAATTATCATTAGTGGAGTATCGATGATGGATGAATGATAACGTAAATTATTGTCGACAAACAATTTGAGAGATGCTATCTATACAGGGTGGGCCAATAGTGAGTGGACGGAGGATTGTGGGCTTACTAGGACGAGTTTCAAAAATCTGTCACCTGATCATGGTAGGGGGCCTTGAGGGCTATAACCTTAAAATATTTTCACGTAAATTTTGACATCTATACAGGGTGATTCATATCAAACTTACATTTTTTTTTATAGAACCCACTATATATATTATGGCATATTTGGATTCCTTGGTAAGTTTTTGTGTGACTTTATGTATCATATATGGAACTTTAAACGAACTGTTTGAACGCAAATCACTACTTTTGATATAAGCAAGTATCAGAAAAAAATTGAATATCGCAGCGATTATAAAACTTAGAAGGCTGCGACTGTGCAGTGCGACTAAGCATGAAATGCGTCACCTTAGGCCAGGCGGTCAAATCAATATCAAGCTTTTTTAGTTTTTATTTTATTTAAAATTTTCAGTCAAATCAGAGTTTTTCATTTTTCCTACGTATAATCAAACTAGCAGGGCATGAAAAATAAACAAAAACCTGTTCAGATAGAAGAAACCAACTAACTTAGCAGAAAGATGCAAACAAATCGGAGTAATGAGGCAAGATTATAAAAATTCCTCACAACATGTCAGCTCTGATCAGAAACAATGGCGGCAACAAGAATGCTTATTTTTCACAGCCTACTAGCTATTGGCAAACTCCCAAATTTTTTGAAATGAAAGGTGTTGCTAGCAGTAGAATACGTATATCTTCAGAATAAATTTTCACATTTTATGCCATAAAAAAGCAATCATTTCCGTAAGTCATAAGTAACGATATCTCTGACTGGCGCCCCTCAATTCCTTCAGTATATTAGCAAATCGCAGAAAATGAAAACTGAATTGCAGTATGTTTAAATTGTAAAACATAATTTACTTGGCAGGAAAATACATGAAACTAACGCAATTAAAACACGGAGTACTAAAATATTCTCAAAACCAGTTCAATACATGCTCAGAATGCTTCGTCTAGAGATATCCTTACTTTTGACTTAACGGAAATGACTACTTTTTATCCCATTAAATGTGAAATTTCATTCTGAAGATGTCAGACTGTCAGCAACAATCGCTGGTAGGTTTCCTATTGCTTCAAAATTTTTAATTGCTTTTGGACAGTTGTTAAGCTCTATTAATCTCAATAGCTAGTAGGCTGTGAAAACAAAACCACTTCTGTCGTACCTCAGCTTCATGTGATGTGTTGTAAGGAATTTCCATGATCTTAGCTCTAATTTATTTGTAAATTTCTACTAAGTTAATTGGTTTTTTCCATCTTAACGGGTTTTTGTATTTCTCATGGCCTGTTAGATTGCTTCTACGTAGGAAAATGGAAAAACACCGATTTGACTGAAAATTTGGAATAAAATAAAAACTAAAAAATATTTATATTGACAATTGTATATTGCTGAAAAGGTTATAAGATTTTACACTTGATGGTATACAGAAAGTTAGGCATTCCCATTCGAAATATTCAAGTTAACTATGATTGAAAAATCTTTAATTACTCTACCGATTTCCCCAAGTACAAAAATAATTCAAATTTGACCGTCTGATCTAAGCTCAGGTGCTTAGTTGCACCTCAAAGTTATGACCTTCCAAGTTTTATAACTGCTGCGATATTCAATTTTTTGGTGATACCTGCTTATACCAAAAGTAGTGATTTGTGCATAAACGCTTCGTTCAAAGTACCATATGTGATACATACGTCACACTAAAAGTTACCAAGTAATTCAAATATCCAATAGTATAATGAGTTCTATTAAAAAAATGTAAGTTTGATATGAGTCACCCTGTATAGATGTCAAAATGTAAGTGAAAATATATTTGGGTTATAGCCCTCAAGGCTCGCTACCACGATCAGGTGACAGATTCTTGAAATTCATTTTAGCAAGCCCACAATCCTCCGTCCACTCACTATTGTCCCACCCTGTAAAATGTATCTTTCAAAAGCACTTTTTCTAAAGACTATTGGTAATTTATTCCGAAATTATTTTGAATTAAATCTGCTAGTATAATTCTGGTATCCTGATTGTTATGCATTTAGGATATATATAAATTAAAAGACCTACATTTCTATATCCTCACGGATGATGCGAAAATATAGTTTAGCATGAAAAACTGCTAAACACCTCATGCGCTCGCTGTTCGTATCGAATTTTCATTCTGTTCTTGCAGAATCTAGGCTATCGGCTTTACTAGGAACCAACAGAATATTGGGAAAGCATCTGATGATATTATTTAGTCAAAAGAAACTAGTTAAAGGCTAAGACGCTCGAGTTCCCTTGATCCGCAAATTTTTGCAGTGACGTCATGCACACGTGTCCTATTTTCTACATTTTTGCTGGTTCGCCATTCCGGCTCTGTTGTGAGTATCCCTTTATAAGGGAATGTGGTGTGTAAGTGGAGTTGATAGCGATAAGATGTTACCTACTGCTAACTTAGCCTTCGTGGCGGATGGCGCATTTATCTTTTCCGTGCTGAGATATGGCTGCCGAGCCATAACACGGAAGTGGAAGGGAAAAAGCTTCAGTTAGAAAGCTAAGAATTAGGTGGTAGATATTTGAAATCCCTTGGTTTTTTATCTGTGCTGCAATACGCAGATAGGGCTGGTCAGAGACATTACGCTATTTTTTGCCCCCCACACCGATAGGCGACGGCGTATTGTGATCGCGAAAACTTTAAATTTTGAGATAATACGCTTTTTGAGCGTTTTTAGATATCTACATAATGAAAATCCACGTCACTCATTTTCATCGGTCTGTCTATCTGTCTGCTAGCGTTTTTCTAGTCTTTTAAAAATATTGCTTTAGATCGTTCTGTATTGAAATTATTGGATTCCAATGAACGATTCAATCGCAGCCTGTCGTTGAATCGAATCTGTGTTTGGTAATTGATTCTAAACTACTTTCTTTTCCCTGGACCAACACATTCTACTGCGAGGACAGCTGATCGATTCGTTTCTATGTCTAATGGTGTGATTTTGTATGAAGTTATAAGGAGCATGATATAAGAATTAGACATAAGCCTGTACCTGAAATATAACTCTCTGACTAATCTAAATACCTACATTCAAATGTGGGTTTTAGCTCTTCTGAGCCCCAATTTCTCAGTAGGTCCTCCACTTAATATATAACTGGACACATTTAAATCACACAATTGCTGATGCAAAAAGCAAAAACGCGAGATGACACAACACGGCTAAAACCGAAACAGCACAACGAAACACAATGAAAGGACCTCGTCCATTTTGGCGGGTTGGCGCCGATAATAATACTAAGATGATCCTCCGTTCTTTCTTTTTACGTTCATTGAATCGGGACACATGTCCCGCCGAATACTGATTATAGTTCGGCAAACAACAAGGGCCATTGAATTCGATATATGATGTTGTTGTTACGAATACTACTTACCAATTTCTTTAACATCATAGACAATGTTCTGAAAGCATGGGTTATTGTTCGCGTAATAGTTACCTTTTGAAACAGAATTAATTTTCATCTGATGAATTATGACGAACTGCTGTTGCAGTAATAATTTTTGTACATCGAATAGATTGTATGCTTTACTTAAATGAAACATAGGGTAAATTTCGAAAGCAAAAGGATGTTTTGATTGCATTATATGTCAATACTGGTATTAGAAGGATAATACATATCGTTAGAACGAATATAAAATTATTTGACAGTACGCTGCATGCAGCCATCATTAACAATAGACCGATCTCTGTGGTCGAGCTGGAACGCAGAAGACTGGCAGTGACAGCTTCACTTTCAAAGGATCTCGATACCATTACCGCTTGGGGGCTTAAGAATATGGTTAAATGTAATGCCTCCAAGACCCAGTATTGTACGCTATCAAACAAGAAGTGCCCAAGCCACCACCAGGTTCTTATGAACAACCAGGCTCTGCCAAGGAGTCACTCATTCAAGCTGTTAGGAGTCAACATTACAGAAAATCTGATCTGGCACGAACACGTCGCGTCAATTGCAACAGCTGCTGGTAAAGAGCTTGGGTACCTATTTAGAGCCAGAAAGTATTTCTCACCATGTAACCTCCTCACGCTATATAAAGCCCAGATAAGACCTTGCCTGGAGTATTGCTCTCATGTCTGGGGAGCTGCTGCCCCCACTACCCTGCCTATACTAGATGCCGTCCAGAGAAGGGCAATTCGACTAATTGGGAATCCGGCCTTAACGCGCCACCTTCAGTCACTTTCTCACTGGCGTGTTGTTGGTGACCTCTCACTCTTCTACCGATATTCCAACGGAATCTGCTCCTCTGAGCTATCCTCTATCGTTCCGCCGCTCACCGCTCCTATCAGATGTACCCATGCGACCGCTGCATCTCATCCTAGGACGGTCGTTCTTCATACATCAAGAACTGAGCGGTACAACCGCACATTTATTCCCAGGGTGTCCAAGGCTTGGAATGGACTGCCAGAAGATGTATTTATTGGGCCTGCGGGTATTGGCCTATTCAAATTTCGCGTTAACAAACTTCCCCTAACATAACCCTTTCACAGCAGCCGTTGTACTTTGGTATTTAGGCCCTGCCTGCGCGGTCTGCTCAGTTATAAAAAAAATTGAATTTATTGGCGTACCTGTGATTACTTCGAATGTAAGGATCAAATTCTTTCAACGACATGGATTTGAAACAGCTGTAAATATATTTAAAGCGATGGAAAAACATCCAAATACTAACAATTAATTGGAAACGCAACAGTATTTTTTTCTGCACCCACAGAATATGTCATATTAGCCGTTTCGGTTTTGACATTTATAATTTTATATTTATTAACCGCGAAGTTGGCATTTCTGGAGAATTTGATTCTAGCATGCGTGATTTCTGGCGATTTTTATGCTAAAATGTGGCTACAATCATACTTATAACCCAGCAACATGCGATATTCGCTTATATAGTGGGAATGGTGGAAATATAGGATGTTTGAGGGTTTAGGTGTCTCTTTTTTTTAACTGATGGCTTTGTCCGTTTGTACCTTCTCTGTTAGCTGCACTGGAAATTTCGCAGTCCAGATACAACTTTACCAATAGTGTATACGTACTGCAAATGCTAAAAGTCAGTTGGCGAAATTCTCTTGATTCCTCTGTCGAATAATTCACAATGTTCTATCAAACCAATAAGCAGTCCTTTGTTCATATTAGAACGCTGAAAGTTTTCAAAGTTAGCTCACAAAACAATTCCGTGGGCTCCGAGACTCATTAATAATAAGGGATCCAATCCTCAAGTCAATTAATACCAAATCTGACTTGTAGACATTCCATTATCTTGGATAGCACTTTGCAAACCTCCAAACTTTACGGCATCCGAAGGTAACTTTGGCCGCGATTGCAATTGATGAACAAAGTAACTGCGCTTATTAAATTAAAGCAAAATTAGATGATGATATTACTGCCGATATTCCAATTTCAATTAAAAATTCCGATTCGGGTATGATTTCGGGAAACTATTCCGAGAAACTTCAAGCTGTTGGCTGCTAAGCTATACTGATACCTGTTATTAGTTTGAGGAACTTTCGAGGAGCTGTTTACAAACTTCAATAACAACAACCGTCCTTGGAAATCCGATGGAAAACTGGAAGGCGGGGCTGCTGAGGTTGTGAGACGATCGAGCTTATTGCGAAACGGTACTCCGCATAAACTTCGAAGATGATTTATTTTAAGTTTATGCCGAGCGTCTTATGTTTCGCGACCATTTGTCTTAATAATATTGTGCAGGCTATGGACTGCAAATTTGCACCTTTTTCGCTCGACCCTCGTGTTTGAGTAACTATACTTTAAAAAAATGAAGTCAAGTTGATTGGTTCAGTACTTCCCACACATTACTGTGATACCAGTTCATTATTTTCCCATAGCATGAAGCTTTAGCCTGAGATCCCCTTGCAACCAAATCATCGGCAGCCCCCTAAAATTGTCCTATGCCTTATGTCTTTCCTTCATAGGTCAATGGCCAGCCTATTATCAATACTACAGACTTATCAGTTTTACAACCCTGCACTTCCCAACCACCCCGATTTCATCCCCACCCATAGAAAGGTAGAAAATAATCAGGAATCCCTAAAACATCTAAAAACGGAGTTTGAGCTGTTTTCATATTTTTATATTTATGACTGACACAATTTTCACAACCATTCGCGTTTTGCATCCTCACTACGGTAGTAATACTGTGTCAAAATTTCATTAGAATCAATTTAATAGTATGTATACAGAAAATTCTAAATCCCTTATTAGATTCGGTAATAGGCTAAGCAATGTTCGTATGGACTTAAAAAGGTGATTTATGTCGCTAGGTCTTCCTTCACAGGTTACTGGACAGCCTATTATGAATACAACAAATATTTCAGTTTTTCAACCCCTCACACCCCAACCGCCCTAATTTGACCCCCACGAAAAAAAAAACGCAGAAAATGATCGGGAACCTCTAAAACGCTTAAAAACGAGGTTTGAGCTGTTTTTATATTTTTAGTTTTTTTTTATTATTTCTGCGCCCCCACTGGTACGATTTATAAAAACCATACGCATCTTCCATCCTCGCCACGGTGGTAATACTGTATCAAGATTCCATCAATTCAACCGTTCTCTCGTTACTCAATATAGAACGATCTAAAGCAATACTCGTATGTTTACACCAGAAGAAACAGTTGCAAAAACACTGGAAATGATTCCCCTGAGGGGCTAGAGGGTACAATGGGGTGAAATAGTTTTTGGTTAAAAAGTTGTCTCCATGGACAAATATTATGACGTGTCTTGGCGTTTTTTCCTTTAATTAGCGGTTTGTGATAAATCCGTGGTGGGAAGTTGTCAAGTGAACTATATACTAGTACATAAGTCCGTGTCCGTATGCATACACAAGTAGATTCACATCATACACTATTTAGCTGAAATTTGGCAAGTATATGAACATATGAAAATTTTAAAGATGAAAAATTTATGATTCTGTGCGGTTTCAACGAATTTATGTGGTCGTCTTATTAAGGAATCTATCCATTCTGGCATAGACTGTTAAAGTCGCGTTGTAAACAAGTTTTTGGTATCAAAAGTTAGAAGTTTTGTACCATTTTGGCACTAAATTGGTTTGGGAATAAATTGCGGCACCTAGCTTATATCCAGTGCTGTGATTGTTTATTAAATGTGCTATGCTGATTTGAATATCTATGATACCATGAGATAGTACGTAATAAATACAATTGCCTAAAGTTATACAGTTTGGTCTCTTAATATCATTGGTCGGGTACATTGTTATTTTGTTAAACATTAGTATTAGAATAGCTTTTACTTGACTCTCAACCTCCGATGCAACCATTCCGCTTTACAGTGATGGCGTTGTTCTTACTATTAATTATTATAAATATTAATTATACGTACACATAATGAATATTTTTAACGTTATTAACAATCATTCAATTAGGCAGGTTTTTCCAATTTACACGAAAATTTATTGATGAATTTTAATGGATGAAAAATCATATTAACAGCCACTTAACTAGCTACATTACTATAGACGTTAGCGGTTATGGCCAACAGAGTGACGGTGGCAAATTTTAGATTCCGAAACCGTCTCATCTTCATGAAACACAAACAAAGGGACATTTTGTGACGAGGCATATCCACTCTTACCACTTCTTTTGAAGCCTTTTAGTGGAAAAGATATACAGTTTGAACAGGAATGCCTAATACTCCATTATCTCGGGCTAGAAAATGGATTAGGCGTAACTACCAGTAAATCCCTACAAATGAGGCCAAGACAATTTTGTGATATCTTTGTTAAATATTTTGATATTTTGCAGAGCACCACTTACCTTATCTACTGCTACCACATTTGTAACAAATTTCTTGATGTATTACCACAGTTCCAAGCTTATGTATAATATATCCAAATAAATATTGTATATAAACTCACCGACTACTTTCATAACCGCTCTTATTCCCTTCCAATATCTTTCTATCGCAGTGCGGTTATAGTGCAGCTTATGTCTTTTATCCCAAATAGGGATTTTTGCAAAGACTGAAGCTATAAGGAACTCTTTATAGATACTCGTCTTCGACTGGCACAGACGAAACCAGGTAACTAACTGAATTTCTGTTACTATAAAGGCATTCAAGCGGGCTTGCGATGCTGGTAAGCGGTCGAAAACACAGTTGAGCATGCGGTACCTGCACGGAGTTCCACGCCGTTGCACGCACACTAATCTGCCCACTGTGTATGCGCCCTAAGGCCATTCTCAACTTTGTGATGTGGATAGAAGAGAGGTGTTGAAGTGCCAGCTTGTAGGCCTATACACTGGTGGCTCTTGTCACGAGAAAACCTCCCTCGTTCTTTCATTTATTCATTTACTACCAAATTAGATAAATGCAGGACAGGAAGTCAGAGTAACACAGCAATACGGGACCCTCGATAGCATGACAGTGACTCGCTTCCAGTCATTCCCAATTATAACGAAATCAATTATTCTCGTGATGCTCACCACCAAATTGTTGACGACATTAAATGCATCCGGTGTTGCTATTATTCATATCGAAAGTGTTGCAGGCAATAATCAATGCTCGGAATAACAGTTTAGTGCTCTGTTTTTATATTACGACGATTTTAATGATATATAGCTGTATCGTTAACAAGCATGCAATACTATATCCCAGTTGTTAACCGTTTATTGGTTTTTATAGCAATTAGCAATAAAATTCCAATGGAATGGAAGCAATTTGATTTCTGTATGAAGCAGGGTTGATGTGCAAGCGACACCAAAAGGATCATGTGGCAGAGCTCACACAAAAATAAGCAGTGCAACAGTTTTTTTTCAACTAACATATGGATGTATAGATTAAGCAGTTATATCATCAGCATGATTTGCAATGACTGAGTAGTTACCCTAGTCGAGAATCATGAGCTTCAACAAGGAATATTTTGAATCAATAAAAGGACGGCCGCAAAAATTGCTTCAGGTTTGTTATAAGAGTGACATAAACTATGGGGTAGATGATTAACTGGACCCTACATGGCATTATATTTGTAATAACTATAGTGTCGTTAATAAAGTTGATTGGTATTAACATACTTTATTTTCTATGCCAACAGGCAGAGGAAGCGTTGTTTTTTTTAATTGGATTTGACATGGGACATTATACCTTTAGCCACAGATAATAAAAGTGCTGTCTTGGGAGAGCCTTTAAACTGACAATTTACATAAATAAACAAATGTTACAATTGTGTCGTAAATCTCGATCGTGCCACTTGGCAAAAGAGTATTGATATTTAACGGATATTGGAATCCGATGGTTTCAAGTTGATTCATCAATACTTCAGTTGAATTTTAATTTTTTGACCACATGAAAAATTAATGATTTAGGCCAGCTACACTTTATTTACACCACATATTGGGTACCCTAGCAGGCCCATTTTTTGCTAGGTCTACTGAATAGCTACTCTGATTGATTTCTAACCTACTGATTGTTACTGAATAATCCATGTTATCATCATATTCAAACATACGGGCAATACTAGTAGGTAGTTCTTGATGTAATAAATACTACTCTGGTTGTAGGAAACTACTATGTTGCCATTTTTCTTTCCATTTATCGTACACTTGAAGTTTAGTTAGGTTAAACATATCGCTGAATGTCCACATATCTTCCAAAAATATAGATAGTACACAGCCGCATCAACCTTTTCTACTACGTTGTACTACGTTCAAAATATTAGTTTCCAGACACCAGCTTAGAGATTTCACTATAGCAAGGGCTGCTACACTATAAATAATGCTTCATACTAAGGCACTACCGAACCCTGCTTTGCAATTAGAAGTTCGTAAAAAAATTAAAACTATCGGCTGGCTGCCACTGGCTGTCGCTTAAGTAAATTTTTGTCAAATATTTGGTACCTTCATACATGCCACAAGGATGAGCGAAATGGAGGTTATCTATGAACTTCACTAAGGCTCAGTTTCACAATCTGTGGTCACTCTGACGGTTTACTAACCTCGACCTACGAGTTAACTCGAAGAACGGAACGCCTCTTGTTTTAGGGCCGGTTTCACAATAATGGGTTAACTCAAGGTTGTGATGTGTTGACCGGAGGTTAACCCTAGATGTCATGTTTCACAAATGGTGGTTTTCGATTTTACTTGAGGTTAATTCTGAGTTAACTTGACCCTAAGAAATTCTTGAGTTAACTCCAGGTTTGCGATGACGCATGCGCATTAGGTTATGTCAGTTTGCTTTTGCTACTTGCTAGGCGTTTGAAGTTTCATATTTTATCGTTTACCTTAACGCTTTCCATCGTTCTTTTCATTTGAAATGGATGGGTATGATGTAAATGATGAAAAAGCAATGAGACCAAGAATATTTCGACCTAGAGTCAATTATTTTGGGGAATATGACCATGACTCCTTGGTCTTTTATAAATTTTTGTATTTTTCTTTCAGCACCTTCATAGATCTGCGGCTATTATTTGCACGGTTGCAATCAAATTCTTCTCCTATCTTTTCCTAGGCGTTGTCTTTTTCGCGCCATGTTGTTGCACCTTTTGTTTTGCATTCTATTACATGCCTGTACTTTTCTACTAACGAAATGAACAGATATTCTTCATCTTTTGAAAAGTTGTTCGCTCTTTTTGGTTTTTAGGCCCCAGAAACAACTACAATGCCAAACACTCCAAACATTGACCCAACCTAAAAATCCAGTATCTATGCCAATCACCAATGTCAGTTGAAAAAACCAAAATGAGGTTGGAAATCGCATGGAAATGACAACTCAACGAACTCATTATTTGACATTCTTGTCAGAAAAACACAAAAAACCAGCACGAAATACGTAACGAAGGAACTAAGAAGAAGAAGAATTTTAAATATTGCGGACACAGTACCACTAACCACTAAAAATAAAATACACCTCGCGGTCAGTTAACCCTACGTCATTTTATGATTGTGAAACAAGAGGCGTGCCATTGTTCGAGTTAACTCGCAGGTCGAGGTTAGTAAACCATCAGAGTGACCATTGATTGTGAAACTGGGCCTTACAATCATAAAATGACGTAGGGTTAACTGACCGCAAGTTGTATTTCATTTTTAGCGGTTGGTGGTACTGTGTCCGCAATATTTAAAAGCCTTCTTCTTCTTATTTCCTTCGTTAGGTGTTTTGTGCTTGTGTTTTGTGTTTTTCTGACAAGACTGTCAAAGAATGAGTTCGTCGAGTTGTCAGTTCCTTGCGATTTCCAACCTCATTTTGGTTTTTCCACTGACGTTTTTTCATTTCATTCGCAGTTTTTGGTGTTTGGCATAGATAAACGATTTTTAGGTTGGGTTGGTGTTTGGACTGCTTGACGTTGTAGTTGTTTCTGGGGCCTTTTCCAAATAATAGCTGTGCATGTACCCATGTGTCAGCATGTAAAAACCGAAAAAAGCGATCAACTTTTCAAAAGATGAAGAATATCTGTCCATTTTCTTAGTAGAAAGATACAAGCATGTAATAGAATGCAAAACAAAAGGTGCAACAACATGGCGCAAAAAAGACAACGCCTATGAAAAGATAAGAGGAGAATTTAATCGCAAATGTGCAAATAATAGCCACAGATCTGTAAAGGTACTGAAAGAAAAATACAAAAATCTAAAAAAGACCAAGGAGTCATGATCATCGTATTTCTCAAAATAACTTAACTTTAGGTCAAAATGTTCTTGGTCTCATTGCTTTCTCATCACTCCTATACGCATTTACATCATAACCATCCATTTCAAATAAAAATAACGATGGAAAGCCTTAAGGTTAACGATAAAATGTGAAACTTCAAACGCCCAGCAAGTAGCAAAACCAAAGTGACATAACCTAATGTGCATCATCATGGCAACCCTGGGGTTAACTCAAGAACTTCTTGGGGTCAAGTTAACTCAGAGTTAACCTCAAGTAAAATCGAAAACCGCCATTTGTGAAACATGACATCTAGGGTTAACCTCCGGTCAACAAACAAACCCATCATTGTGAAACCGGCACTATCGAACATAATAGTCTTAACGTCAAGCTTAAATGGATTCAATAACATTACAGAAGAACGCGTGCTGTAAGTAAGTCAGGACAGATTCAAAGAAAGTAATAAGGACCAAATTATGGAAACAGACACAAATGCTAGGATGAACATAGCAGTCTAAAGAAAGGCAGCAATGAAGTTAGGTTTCCTAAAATGCAATGTATATTTTCAACATGTCAATGTCAATAATTCATAGACGGGAGTGGCCTTCGAGGTGGCAATAGTTGATGTATTGAATGTCATTAGTACAAATAAACTATGATGATGGTAATCATACGGATGGGCTAGGGAAGAGCGATCGATCAGTGAGGCACTCATGGCATAAATTTCAGGAATTACATTACAGTAAAAAGTAAAAACGTTCGAGATGTATCCGGCAGTAATTTTGTGGCCCTAATTTCTCAAAAAGTGAATCTCCTTAGAAGGCCAGAAACATGTGCCATGCAACGCACAGTGGTGCGTGCCGGATGTTGAGGACAGGTACCATCCAGGGCCACACTAACATAAAACAAGAAAACCAAACGTGGTTGCCTATTAGATTGTTAATAATTCTTAATTAAAAGTATAAATTGTACAATAAATACCATCCAGACTTACGTTCTAACAATATTACTTAGGGCCATTTGCACCGCTCACTCCTAAATCTGCAGTTTAGCTATGGTGTACCTTAGAGTTAATCTGAACCTTAGATTAGAGTGGTTTGCTGGGGTTCCTTTTAACATAGTCTTAGCTAAGCGAGCTTACAATTTGGCATAGCCGGAATTCTAGGGAATTTTAATTTGTACTCCTGAAATTTGACTTTTATGATTTGTCCGTTGGTCCTAGGCCGCAGGTCCAGCTATGTTTTATGATCCCGTCCACCCTACAGTCTCGCAATATATATGTTTTGTGTTCGCAATTTGCAAGACGCAAAGTCATTGATTGCAGCGCTCCGCTGAATAACTGTATTAACTGTCTTCCCAAAAATTATTGCATTAAGTATTTGAATAAAAAATGGAGGACAAAGATAAGAAAAGGGGGCCAAATTACACAAAAAAAGAGAAATCAACTCCAAAATGTGCATGGCAGTGAGCTTCGTCGCTCCGAATCTTTGAAAAATATTAATTCATCCAGCATATTGAAATGATTGAGTCGTTCTTTAATTTGCCTAGGTATCCCTGAAATAATTAATTTCACTTCCACCCACTCGTCATCATCATATATTATTAAATGATTTCTGAATAAATCCATTTTTTAACCTTGCCTTGCGTATATCGAAAAGAAATAAGCTGGAAGCTGTCAGATTTTCAGGTTATATCACTAAGTATCACCTTAAGCCAAAGAAATCTTCGGTTTAGTTTGATGTCACTCTAAGTAAGGCTTAAAACAGATTTTGTGGACCGTGCAAACGAATTTGACAGTTTAAGCGCTACTTAAAGTTGAGGTTCACCTAAGTGTAACCGGTGCAAATGGGCCTAAGAGATATGGATTGAGCGAGTGAGTTAAGGGTACCGCAGATGTGCCGTAGATGGACCTGTCAGGAAATACCTAGGATGTGTGAAAATTTAATGTGCAAATTATTTATCATTCAATACACTTATACAAGGTGTGACTTTCAAGGGTGGCCTTTGTACTTGTACGGATAAATAATAATAATAATATAGAGGAAAAATTAGGAAATAAGAAGAATCTAACAAAAGTCAGAATCAGATTCAGATGAGTTGCTGTCATTCATGTCAGTAATAATTTAATTTCATTGTGTATTTAAAAATGATAAATAACTCTACCTTTGATACATATTCAATGACGTTTCGATATTTTTATTGAGCTATTAAATGTACTTGATCTCTAGTAAGATTTATAACTGCTGATGAGCTTTCGGGGTGATTATTGTACTGTCTGATATTTCTTTTTTAAATCGCTCCATACTAATTCAGAAGAACAAAAAATTCAAAAATAGGGTGGAAGTCACATCCACTATATACTTCTCGCCCCATTTCATTAACGATATACTTTTTATAAAAGTTGTAACTTTTTGCGAATTATAATATCTAACCTTTGGTTCTAATTTCTCTAATTTCTTAATATTTTGTTATGTGAGAAATTCAATAAGCTCAGCGTTTCTAAACGAATTGTTAGGTATTTTTTTTAGTAGTCTGGAAAGTCTATTTTTATATGTTTTTCTATTTTTTCGACTTCCAGCACCAGCTACTAGCGCACGTTTCCGGATTTATCATGATACTTTTCTACCTGAATAGAAGATAATGTAGTCCACTGTTTGACATTCCGTCAATAGTACAAGTAAACATTTATATAATCCGACATTGTACGGAAATGATAGTCTCACTTAATTACTACTATTTTTACTATTAATATATAGAAATTATGGCTAGAGTTCGTTTTAGCGAAACCCGAAACGGGCGTTGAGATTGGTGTCAATCGACGCGGATTGACGCCCTGAGTCTAACGACATCACTCCTAGACTGAGGAAACGCCCCGGTAAAATTCTATGACACTTTAAAGTTTCAGTACCTAGCCTCTCTTATGCCAAATTTAAAATTTAAGTAAATTTAGTAACCGGTAGTGCTCTGACTGCAAATGTACTTCACTGTATATAGCTGGTCAATAAACGTTAAGTAAGTAAGTAAATAAGAATTGAGGTCAAATTCGGTTCAATTGGTCGTCAAGTAAGTGTTAATCGATTCTGCTTGATGTCCTGAGTCGAATTAAGCCTCTCCAAGGCTGAGGAAACGCTCCGATGAAAATCTGCGCCACTTCAAAATTTCAAACCTAACCTCAAAATTACTTCGATATTTCGATGATTTTTCATGAAATATGTGGTCAAACTATTGTACTATATCGTGCGAAAGCACTAGATGAGTACAACACAGCGCCACCAGTCGCAACATCCTAAAATGGAAAATAAAAAAGTTATGATACTAATGTTTAATGTTAAAGCTATTGAGGAAATATGAATAACCGAAAACCAGGTTAGTTTATGTTGAATTAGGTTTGTGTAAACGTATAACGGGGGTTCCCCCCAGACGTCGCTGTCTTTGCATATTTTGAATAGTCTAAGCAACACAAGTTTCCCAAGTAGGATTCTCACCTGTTCGGTTTTTTCCATAGCATGCGGGGGTAGGGCCCAGAGGAACTTATTTTGATTAATTTCCAATTGAGAATCAAAATAGACGGTTGTACAGTCTAGATTTGGCACAATTTAAGTCAAGATATCAGGTTGAGTCGCTAGACACACCTTTTTACCTCAACCGATTTGCTTACTTTATATTAGGTAAGCTATTGGAATTTGTGAATCTCAAAGTAGCGTAGACTTTCACCAAAATGTTTTCTCGCGCTGGTAATGGTCTAGTTCGTCTCAGGACTTCAAGCCGAGTCGATTAGAACCCATTTCAGCTTCAATAATTCAACTAGTTTGGTTAAGTTAGGTTAGGTTTGGAATCTTCAAAGTGCGGTAGTTTTTCACCAGAGCGTTTCCTCAGTGTGGGAGTGATATCGTTCGAATCAGGGCGTCAATCCGCGACGATTGACAACAATCTCAACGCCCGTTTCGGGTTTCGCTAAAACGAACCCTTACCGAAATTATTTCAGTACTGCTCTGGACAGAGAGCGGTCTGCAATTATGGTTATTTAATGTATGACCACATATATCTGTGGTTTTAGGAGATTAAGTTTTGAGACATTAGAGTGCCATAAAATTTACTACCGGGTATATTTCGACGCTGTGCTTTATAACTAGGTATGATAACCAATCACTGCTATTTTAAAAACCTAACCTGCTGGTTGGACATCGTAAATTGACCAGCAAAAAGAATTTGATGAAAGAAGTGAGGACATTGTCATAACTCTTAATAATTAATCCCATTTCCTTCTTTTACGTCTTGTTTTATTTTATATGTCAAGAAAACGGTGAATAATTTATATTCACTTAATATCCTATTTATTTACTGCATAAAACTTATAACTACAAGCGTCAACAGCAGATTTTATTCCCCATCTCAAAGGCGGTCCAGCACAGGGGATTGGATAATCGCTCCAGAGGATATTTAAGGTGCGCGCACATAAATCGGCATCGGACGGACGGCACGGATGGAACGGCCGATACGGTACGGATTTTTCATTAGGGTATCGCATATATCTGATCGGAATCGACGGAAAAATTGGAAGGCAGTTGCAAATATGTCTTCGAACGGTGGCGACTGTTGTGGAAGAAGAAAATCTTCAAAAATGTAGAAAGCGTAGACGGGTGGTGGGTTCATGAAGTATGTCAGGGAAGGGCAGTTTTTGGGGAATATATACATTTATTTCCGGGCTTAATGAATGACGGAAAAAAGTTGTTCAGTTACTTCAGAATGACTCGTTTTAAATTCTATTCTTTACTGGAGGCCATGAGAGAAGCCATTACTGAAAAAATGTCCATCTCGCCCACCTATTAGAGCAAAAGAAAGGTTGATGATATGCTTAAGGTAAATAGATACTTGCAAAATGCCGACGGTGCCACAGCAAACTCCGATCAGCATCGCACATACGTCGGTATCGGCACGCACGGCACGCGTCGGCCGGAATTTAATCCTAGTTGCTATATTCTCGCCGGATTTTGAAAATTCGATGCTGACCGTCCGCACATATGTGGGCTGGTCCATTAAATTTTATAGAAAGTATTTTTCTCCGATCCGTACCGTCCGTCCGATGCCGATTTATGTGCGCGTACCTCTAGTGTACCTGTTTTACTTCTGTGATTGATCCCTTTTTAGACTCGACATGATAACGACGATCGCTACCTGAGGGAGCCTCCCACTTCTCTTACCTCATGCTGCATAGGTCAATTTATGATGGCCACTCGTTGGTTCTGTTCAATCAATTTGAACAATGATTAAGACTGTAGAGATAACCGTTATGCTAGTTATCAATCCACTCTAGGAAATGTTTTGTTTACGGGCCAACAAAATGCGATGAATATAAAGCATGTAAGGGTAACCTACATAACAGCATTTTCCCAGACGAAGCGGTCACGATAATTATAAAACGGCCTTTCTCTTTTCCAGCACGGTTCTACTTGGTATTCAACACCAGATGGTGGTTGATAATTCTAACATAATCGCGTCAAACATCGGTAATTAACCAAACAAGAATAGTATTTAATTGTTTTAATGCGTGCAAGGCGCTCAGTGGCGTGGTGCCACGTGTATTTGCATGCTGACATGATGAGCGGGCGTTCCCTCCCTTGCTCGAATAACATTGATGAAGCATGGCGCCATGTCAAGCAGAATAACTCTGTACTGCACTATTCTGACTACACACATATAGTATAGGATCCGAAGCTTTTGTTGAAGCTCTCGAAATCAATGCATGCAGGCATGCAGGTATATGTGTACAAGATGGACATGGTAACTCCTAAGTTTGTACTTTTTAAAACTGTGCATATAAATCGTTAAAATACTCCTTCAAATAACTTTCTTCAGAAAACTGAAAAATAAGCGAGATACAGAATAAAAACATGTAAATCTGGGCTGCGGTATCAAGACGTCTCTAATCTAGCTTTTTGCTCGGATTTTTGTCTTATCGATTAGGCAGTGTACCTGTTGGATAGTCCATAAGTTACTTTCTGTTTATAGTCGTTAATTTTAAATTGGTATATCCTAATGGTGGGAGGTACATTATCATAATCACAAATTTAAGGATTTACCGATTTAGGTTAATTTTCCAATTCAGCAATAGTAAACTCAAACAGATAGATATAAATTACACCTGACAGTTTGAAATTACAAATGACGAGTTGGAAAATTAGCTTGACCGTTTTGAATTATCACTTGACGCTTTAGAAACTACAGCTGGAAAAGGTGTAATGCACTAGTTGACAGCTAGAATGCCTGATTGATAAGACAAAAGGCCCAAATTTACATTTTTTGATTCTGGGAGACGCTTATTTTTAATTTTTCGGAAAAAAAGTTGTTTATTTTAACGACTTCTGTATCCATATACACATTTAAAAAACCAAGTTAGGAATTACCCTGTACAGGGTGCAAGTAAAATTGGAAGATTAGTTTATTAGTAAAATTGGAAGATTATTTTATTTGAAGGTATCCTCCAAGCGTTTTTGCTTTAAAGCACATTTTATCTAAAGAATTTCCTGCTTGTATGTTATTTGTAGCTTTTATTGTTTTTTCGTTATAAAAACTAGTCCAGTGATACTTTTTTTGGTAACAGTTCACCTTCTGATGGATGAGTTAAAAGATGCTTTGTATGACTTTATTTACAAAAGTTTTTATAAACGGAAAGTGGAGAGAAAACAGAGTACCTAACTCAAAGTAAAAGGTGTATAATGAAGGAATATTAAAAAGAATGTTTTACGTAATTACTACACATACCGCTAAATAAGTTTCAGAGAAATACCATTTTTTTTTTAGACTTCGTTACCAAAAAATCCATTGCGTTGTCAATTTCCACCGTTATGTTACCTCAGTATAGCAAAGCTCAAAGATCAACCTCCATGACAGATTGAGGTACACCCCCACCGTGCTTTGCCTATGTAGTATTACGAATATTCGCTAAATGTCTACCCTTCCTATTCGGGCCATGAAATATTAATTACCAGCTCATCAAAGGTTTTTGTACCCAGAACATTCTTCCCCTTTATTAAATAGATACATTTTAAGAATAAGAATAAAAAATTGGTACCCGCCAAGTGAGGCCGTAAATAATGATTATGAAGGTGATGATGACGATTAAGGGGCCTGGGTACACACATCTATACACATGTCATGTAAAAAACGGATTCGTATGTAGATCAGAGCTCACTTGTTTTTCAAACTGCATACATAAAAATTTTGAAAGGCGATAGTTAAGACCTTGATGAAGGGCAACACAGAGCTATTTTTTCCAAAAAGGTTTATTAGTATACAAAACATCTCGTAATGCAAAATCATACATTTTTGAAATATCTGATATTCAACAGCAAAACACGATATATCAAAAGAAGGCTACTGTGCTGCCCTACCGCAAGCTTTATCCTTCAATTTGCTTTTTGAAACACTAATGTAACGTCAGGAGCTTCTACAACAAAAATGCATTTTTATGGTGATCTTTTGACCTTAACTTTGAACCTTTGGACCGTTGGACTTTTCTCCCTTCATTTTAGACACATATACTGGACAAAGAGAATAGGCGGCTAACACGGGAATACGTATTTTCTTGGATTCTTAAGTTCGCGCGCTATACCCTAGACGGTCAAGCAGAACATTAGCAGCTTCTCTCAAACTGACTTAATAGCTATCGCTGGAGAGCGCTTTTAATAGCTAAAACTACGGCTTTATGAAATCTACATTATTTGTCAAAAATAGTATGCTCCTTGTTCTTTAATTTCCAAAAATATCCCTTACAAAGTACCATTAGTTATTAAAGCCGAAGTTTCTGATAAAAGCTAACAGTACCTACATAAAATGATGTGTTGCAGAGTATGAAACATATATCTTCTTCTTTGGGTGCCATCTATAGTATGTAGGCTGCTCTCGTAGCCAATGATGTCTAGAGTGCCATCTTCTGCTTTCCTCACTATTGTTGAGGTGTCGTTGATCTGACACAAGTTTTTTATATTTTGGAGCCATGAATGCTTTTTACCCATTAAATTTTATTTCACCAGCCTGTGTTTCAAAAACATAACATAAAACATATCCAAGTAGATGAAAATTGAGCAAACATAGAATATCGCTTACCTTCATCAAGCTTGTTACTGAAATTTACAGCTGAAAAAAAGATAGTATTGATAAAACTGATTCATCGTTCTGCTTCAAAAAATAAAATTTAGTACGAAAATTTTGATAACTAAAACATGATTATTGCTAATGCAAGTCAGGCCTTCTGAAGTAACTCTATATAAAATCATCAAGAAAATTTGAGATCGAAAAGTGCATTGAACTAACGTATGAATGGTAATGTATAGGGAGAGATACCGACTTTGATCATTTATTAAAATTGCAATGCTACAATCAAAACAGCCTTATGCTAAAAAAGATATCAATTTTATAACTTCCGAAAAAATATCAATTGGCGTAGCTTCGCCTGTTACTCCTCAATACATACGTCTCTGGATTCTTGATCCCACGCCTGGACATCAACAGTAGTCCCATTTTCAGAAAACCTTCCTTCCCCCTTGAGCCATAAATTCTACATTTATATAGCATCGTTCAGCTTTTCTTATTCAAAGTAGAGAACATTGGAAAAGCGTCAGAGTATTACCCTTGCTAGAAGTTACAAGTATGCTTATTAAGTTGACCCCGACATCGTCTTTCGCTGACACTGCCGTAATCTAAAAAGCGCCATCTTGCATAAATACATATAAGCAGGAAGTTAAGGTTGCCGTCACTTATCATGTAAATATATTTACTTTGAACCTTAGGTTATCTGAATTTATAAAGCACGACGGCTTAGCCTTGGCACTAACAAAAAGTCTACCTCTCCATATTATTAAACACAGGGTGACCCTGACATTGCGTTTCAATATTCCAGATAATAGTAATTAGAATATTCCATCACCAAAAAATATACAGTGTGTCCCAACTAAAATTTGCCACTCACCTTATCTCTGAAATGATAAAAAAATAAAGATGCTTCTTATTTCACCGTACTTATTATTGTAATGACTTTCTAAGTTCCACTCGCATAATTGCGGCAGCAACAAGTGTTGACGGGCTGTGCCAAGTCAACACCCTGACTATTATTGATCGGAGTTTAGGAAGGATCGCACAATGTTACAGGTCTTCAGGATAACAGACTTTTGGAATACTTTGTGTAACTTTTCGTCCAGGCCCAGCTGTTGAAGGTGTTGTGTAAACGTGTTTGGTGTAAGGCCTGACACAGACATAATGAGGGGGACAATTGTGACTTTGTCCTGTTTCCAAAGTCGTTTTATTTCCATGGCAAGGTCCGTGTATTTGGATATCTTCCCAGCGTAGGTGTTTTGGATATTCACATTGTTGGGAATGGCAATATCTATCAAATAGATAATTTTGTCCGCCTTTGACTGGAAAACTATATCTGGTCTATTGGCTGGGATGGTCTTGTCTGCATGTATTTCAACGTCCCAGTATAGTTTGTACCGATCGTTTTCGAGTACTGATGTCGGAGTGTAATTGTAGTATGGATCTGTGTTTTCTATTAGTTTGTTTGCTGTGGCTAGTGCTTGGTGTATGACCTTGGCCGCAGAGTTATGTCTGGCTGTGTATTCGGTACCGGCAAGAACTATTATTATTATTATTATTATTATTATATTACAGTATTGAGTAGAGTACAAGTACTAAAACTCAAATATACAAGAATAAGAGTGTATGGACAAGACAAACAGAATGAAAGACTGGATTACAACGAAAATAAGAATAGTCACAAGGCACTGCACCACCTGTCATAATTGTTTTTAAAATTTTTGATTGAAGCTGAGTTCACCACGTAGGAAGGCAGGTTGTTCCATGCGTCGAAAATGCGGTTGGACAGAAAACACTGGCGAACTGAAGTGCGGAAAGCTTCTTTCTTCAACTTGAAGTTGTGGCCTCTGAGGTTGCTTTGCGACAGGTGGTATAGATGAGATAGGTCTACAGTGAACATCTTATTTATGACTTTGTATGTTATAATGAGGTCGCCCCGCAGTCTTCTGGCAGCAAACGTTGATAGGCCAAATAACACACGACGTTCATCATAGCTTGGCCTTTGGATACCAAAGGGAATCCGCGTCGCACGTCGTTGTACATCTTCTAACAAGTTCTTGTCGCGCATGAGAACTGGATCCTAACAAGGACCGGCAAATTCCAAAATGGGTCGTAAGTATGTTTTGTATAACAAGGAACAGGTACTAACGTCACATCCATGGAAAGATCTCTCCAACATGTAAAGCAGCCTCTTGGCTTTGGACGTAACGCTATGAATGTGTTTAGACGAAGATAACCTATCTGTGACTATTACTCCTAGACCGGTGTGACTGGAATCTGTGTCGATGGTTTGGTTGACGATTCTATATGGCAATCTTGGATTGTTCTTACCCAGATAGCAGCACTTGACGAGATTGAGAGGGAGAAGCCAATGCTGTGACCAAAGACTAACTATATTCAGATCCTCTTGAAGTACAGTGGAGTTCGCAACTGTATTGTAAATTTTAGTGTCATCTGCATAAGCAGAACATTGAGATGAGGTTAGTTTAGGACGATCGCCCGTGTACAAAACAAAAAGAACTGGACCTAGCACCCCTGCGGTACTCCGCTGGTTACGTTGTGGGTAGATGAGTAGCTGTCTCCAACGCGTACACAAAAAGTTCTTCCAGTTAAGAATGCCTCGAGCCATAACAGCAGGTTGCCTTTGATACATCATTTTGAAGGGAATTCATGAACAAATATAACAGTGTAATCGGATTGAAGATTGATTTACTACTATGAAAGTTGATAAAAAATATGGTGATAGGAGGAGCTACAAAACCTTTTTTTTGCTTTAATGGTGACGCTTCTCTACTGCTTCTCCATGATGCTTGAGAAACGAAAACCAAACCGCCCCCTTTTTTTCTCGCCAAAAATGGTGATACCCAATTTCGTCCTAGTCCTGGTACCCAAGATGTCGATAAGTAGGGTGTTGTTGGTGATACCTGACTGCTCCCGGTTTCCACCCCCCCCCCCCAGGTCAGATGATTAAGCTAGTGAAGTGAAATCCTACCGGCCTGCGTACAAGTGATATTCAAAATGTTTTTGACCTTTTTTATGGGAAAATTTGAATAATTATTTGAAATCCAAAGTTTATATTATGCAGCATTTTATTCCGATTATTGCCTGTACGTCTGTATGGAATGAAATGGCCTACATTTGGAATCGTTCTTACGATAATATTTCAGGTAATCAAAATAGAGCTTCATTTTGAGAGTAGGTGACAGAAAAGATCTGCCTGTGCACTCTCAGGTGCTTTACATGACTGGTAGACATGAAAATTCTGATGCTCTCTATCTCCGTCAATCGACCTATGGCGCACAGATGATCGCTAATAAGCGTGAAACAGCTGTATGCGTACTGGTGGATTGACGTAGATATAGAGCAACCCTCGTAATGCTTCATTTTGATAATCACCATATTTTCTATTAACTTCCATAATCAATCAATCTTCAATCCGATTATACTATTGTATTTGTCAACGAATTTCCTTCAAAATGATGTATAATAAATAGGGTGGCCTCATTGAAGACTTTGAAGTAGATGTTGCTGGGGGTGAGGGGGTTGATGGCACGATCATGACGTATTCGGTGGAAGAGTTCCCCCTCAAAATATAAATCGACGTGTCATGGCGATTTTTGTTACTATTATTTCAGTGGGTAGCAAATTTTAGCTGGGACATACTGTATAAGATATAAATATTAATCAGAACCTAGCATCTATGTTTAAGCTGAATTCTGATTCTATGTATAAGATGCAGTGAGGTATCGTACCTATTATAGAAAATTGTCTCATTGTACTGTTGCTGCAAATTATTTGTTTGACATTTCCGGTTTTTTTATTCTTTTGTCCTGTCGGTGTGGGAAGTAAAAACAGACTTGAAATGTGAAATTTTTTTGGAAAAACTATCTGAGTAGCCATTTTGCTGACGTTATTAATTGGTACGTCATAAATGTTTGTGCATCAGAAGAAGAACGATAAACATAACGTACCTACATGTCATGCAATTAAACACGTGACGGACATGTGTACATATAGCTGCTAAAATGTCACGTGCATATATTAAACAGGAATGTTTGATTAATTTATAGCTCAATAAAGCACAAATAGGACGATTAATCATCCCAAAGTGGGTATTTCAGGTGGAGTTTTAGCGTTACGCTGATTTATAACCTGATTATCCCCTTGAAAAATAACTGACTGCGGAAGCACTGCCTTTGTAAGATAAATTGTGTTTATTTTGAGGCGAAAACCTTGAAGAAAAAAACATGCAACCCACTGAATTTGATCGAACTATCCTAAATATCAAGTTAGTAAATTAAGAGCTTTTGTAGCTGTTATACATAATATCGTGTTGGATATACATATATAACCCATTCTTGGCTTGAAGCTTAATAACTTCCTATAGCCCAACAATTTCAATAAATAAATTCTTGCAGAATTTTTAGTCGTATTCTAAATACCATAAGGCTACTTAGTCCAACGAATACTAAAAATTTTCGGAGATAGGGCATGAATTAGGTAATAAAAAGGGATACAACCTGAAAGGTGGATGAACGTACATATGAGGACTGTACTTTATTTACAAAGACAAAAAAAATCATCCACCAGATCTAGTAGCTTACAAAGCTCCGTACACTTACAACTGTTCAGATTTGGAAATAGATTATATTGCGGTGATAAACACAAATTCGTGTAGATAACGCACGTTTTTCACTTATTTATTTTAGAAACACCAAAATCAAACTAGACGTGTGCTGTAGCCTAGCCAATATTTTAACGGTATGTTATGACATTATAATATAAAGGTGGAAATATGATTTAACTGAGAAAGATAAAATAACTTCCTCGTTCCTAACATCTAAAAACAAAATTGGAAGACTATTGGCGGCTAGCCTATGGCTATTGACGGGATTTGCAGAAATGCATAAACGATAAACTTTTCTATTCCTGTCATGGTAGTACGAAATACTGGCATTCCTCCGATTTTAACAATAAAGCAATATATAATCTGCTATATGAAATATCTCAAAATAAAGTTAGAGCAGTTTCAATTTGTTAGGACCGTTCAAAACCGTAGTAATAATAGAACTATGTCAAAATTTCTTTACAACTAAGATATTACTAACTTCCTTGTTAAATGTTATAGAATTAAAAAGTGTAACACGTATCCAAAAACTTCACCGATATGTTTTCAAAATCATTTTTCGGATAGGTCTGTAAACTACAGAACTCGACCACAGCACTTTTAAAAAGTAATGGAGAGCCCTTTGTGAATTCAAAATTGGAGCTTCTTTTACGCGAATAGTGTACCCTCACTAGACGAAGGGACCCAAGGATGACTGACTTTTGCATTCTGGTGGCTAAGATGTGCGCCTCCGCACGGCACACCAGCAGATGAACTCTTTAGTCTGGCAGTAGACTGCGTAGTTGTCCAAAGAGCTCCTTGAATCCGGTTTTGTAAAAAAGTGACTAGTGCTCGAAAAGGAAGGGCTGTACGGATGGATCTATCGTTCAGTCGTTCTCGTTCCTCCGTTGGTAACATTTATATATAGTATATTCACCATCTTTCACTCTCCATAGGGAACTCTATATCTCATGGAGTGTATGCCAGCACCGATATCTCGTCTATAGTCGATACTATAGAAGTGCCTTAGACGGTAGTACAGTTCTCGTAGAGTTTCGTTGTGTCGATGGACGTAAGCTGTCCCAGTGCAAATTTTACACACCGACATGAGATGCCTAAGGCGCATGTGGACAGGGTCTACAATAAGAATCTGGTACATCTATACCCATGCCAGGAAGGCTCCTTTTTAGAGCAGCAGACCCTCCCAGGTCTTTGTGGCAGGTGCATTCTAGGAACAGAGGTCCCTTTTTATCATATCTATCCTTTTGCGGGTCTTTGTATCGAATGAGTATAATAACAATGGACCCGCAAGCATGTTTGCGGCAGCGACAGGTCTGATAACCAAATCTGCCTAACCATAATTAGAAAAATAGCACTAAATCAATGACTATCACTTTATCAAATCGTCCAGACTTTGCTCTCGTTATTTAGTATCAAAATCTAGAAAAATGGATTCAAGTTGATCGCCTCAGTACTTTCCACGTACAGTGACAACATCTTATTATTTTCACATAGCATGCAGCTATAGTCTGATATCCGCTTGCAACCAAATCATCACCCGCCCGCCCGCAAAAGAAACATCCAACACAAAAATCTCGTGAATAGTTTCTTGCATTTCTCTCCGTATGAACTAGCATGACGCAATTTCTACTCTGGTATCTTCAACTGATATCCCAATCACATGGCATGCCAATTTTTGTGTATTAGCAGTATCAATCTTTGAAGGACAATGAAAAGTGTTCTATAGATTCAAAAAATGCCGGGGTTTCCCAACCATTCTATCCGAGACCCTATAGGCGTGTTCGGACTATGCAGCAAACAGTGTGTTTCAAAACAGTGTGTTTCAAAACAGTGTGTTTCAAAACAGTGTTTTAAAACAAGTTGTAAATACTGTTAATCTGTTTTAAAACAATTTTAGTTTTTTATAATTACATTTCCATTGTCGAATTTGTGTTCTGAGACATGTTTTTAAACAATATTTTAGTATAAACTTATTGTTGAAAGGTGCATAAGAACAACGGAACCGCAAGCCTGTAGGTATGTGGCAGCGGCTTTGCTCTTACCGAACAGTTCTGAAATCAAGATCTGCCGGAGTCGGTATCAAAAAACCTCCCGCAATGTATCCAATGAACTCGTATATGCTTACAGTTGATACTAGAGGTGTAATTCAGCCAAGTGTGGACCGCCTCAGTTCATTTAGTAATCATAATAAGGAAATAGCACTTAAATCGATGAATATTACTTTGCTCTCATTATTCAGCATCAAAATCTAGAAAAATGGATTCAAGTTGATTGACTCAGTACTTTACACGTACAGTGACAACATTTTATTATTTTTACATAGCATGCAGCTATAGTCTGAGGTCCACTTGCAACCAAATCATCACCCGCCCGCCCGCAAATGAAACATCCGACACAAAAATCTCGTAAATAGTTTCTTGAATTTCTTTCCATAGGAACTAGCATGACACAGTTTCTATTCTGGTATCTTCAACTGATATCCCAACCACAAGGCATGCCGATTTTTGTGTTTTAGCAGTATCAATCTTAAAAGGGCAATGAAAAGTGCTCTATAGATTCAAAAAATTCCCGGGTTTCTCAATCGTCCTATCCGAGACCCTATAGGCGCGTTCAGACTATGCAACAAACAGTGTGTTTCAAAACAGTGTTTTAAAACAAGTTGTAAATACTGTTAGTCTGTCTTAAAACAATTTTGGTTTTTTCATAGTCGTATTTGTATTTTGAGATATGTTTGTAAACAATACTTTACTAGAAACTTATTGTTGAAAGGTGTATAAGAACAATGCTATCTCAAGCATGTAGGTATGTGGCAGCAGCTTTGCTCTTACCTAACAGTTCTGAAATCCAGATCTGCCGGAGTCGGTATCAAAAAACCTCCCAATGTATCCAATGTACTCGTATATGCTTACAGTTGATATTGGAGGTGTAACTCAGCCAAGTGTGGACCGCCTCGGTTCATTTAGTAATCATAAATTAGGCTGCGTACCGAGAATGGGCAACTTAATTGCAAAACGCTTTTTCACCGAAACAATACCTTCGATGGCATTGTCGTCCGTTAGTCAGCCGGCTGTGCTTTTAATCGGTATTTTCGGTGGCGAAATGGCGTTATTGCGCCACATTTTCCAGTTTTATTCATCTGCTAAGTGTTTCATTACTATTACGGGGGTTCCTCCCTCCCTGCCATTACGCTGCCTCGTTGAGGTATGTGAGGGCTAATATCATTCAGTGGATATTTATTAGTATGAATCAGGTGCGTGAGCGAGGGGTCATTGAAGATCCCCTAGGGGATGCGTTGCGTAGTCGATACTTAAGTGTCCCTTAATACTTGGGGCTCCCTGTGTTTCGACAGCTACTAGGGGGTCCCTTACATGAGGCTCCCTTGAGTAATACCGAAGTAACGAAATGTGGACATGACACGTCAACAGGTCAACATTTCGTTGCAATCAAGGCGATTTTGTAGGTTAATTTTGGAGTACGGTGTACGGTCAGTTTCTGTCACATCCGGAAAAATGTCCAACACAAAATACGAAATACTGGCCCAAAACAAAAAGAGATAACAGAGAACATCAAAATGCGTAGATATAGGCATAACAAATAATAATATACACCTATCGGTGTGGGAAGTAAGAGATCAGCTTTTTAAATATCTCTAAATATCCTTAAATTGTTATATGAGTTATAGTGGTAATAGATATCGGAGTAGGACATCGTTGGTGAAAACTGACATTTTTGACATCTCAGCGCTTGGTATTGTTCGGGAGTACTGTCGGCATGTTTTCAGTACTGAATTCAAAAACAAATTTCTATGTTGATGTCACTTCTTACTTGAATTATTGCGATAATAAGAAAAAAAGCTGTTTTGTTATAAAACTTATATACCTATGATCTTTCCATTTAGTGCAATTTTTTCACAATCCAATTTCATGCAAATCTTTGTGATGGTAGCTTTAATGATGAACCTCAATATTCAAGGAAAGTTTTTGATATTTCTGATACTCTTAGGGCCGATTTTATCAACATGCATATTTAACAAAGAATTTAACAAAGCTTTTCTACTGGATGTTATTTAGCAAAAGCATTCTATTGGGTATTGCGGGCTAGGTTAATAAATATCATCCAATAGTATTTTATCAATATTGAAAACAAGACGTCAAAGCTAGATGACACTTTTCATCATATGGTATATAAGTTTTATAACAAAACTATTCTTGTAACAAGTGTATATTTGTTGAAATATAGGCGATGAATGAAGTTTGCAGTTCGAGACAAAGTCAACGATCGAAATAAATATCTTTTTGAATGTTTGAAGTTAGATCACAAGTCCCAGTAATAAAGTACCTAAACAAGTATGTCCTGAGGCGATTCTTTCTGTAGCATGCTGGGTGGCCGAGTGGCATAGTGGTCGACATCGTATCGCTTGGTGTCGCTGTATTCGTGGGTGGCGTTGGTTTGAGACCCAGCCCGTGCAATGACTTTTTTTTATTTTTCTTAGTCCAAAATATTCATTGATGTGCTTTTTACTCATGTTACACACATTTTTTTGTATCATCGACATAAAAATGCTTTTGAATCAAATTTTATTAGACATTTTACTTGACATGTTACAAAAGCTAAGTACCGGAGGCGGTGGAGAATTCAGTCAGTGGAAGTGAAGTTTATCCGTCAATTGCTCTGATAGCGGTATCAAAATGAAATTATTCCAAAGAAGTAAAATTATTCGTAATTTTTGTTGTGCTAGTAAAACATCTAACAACATTTGATTCAAAAACACATTTATGTCGATGGTACAAAAAAATGGCGTAACATGAGTAAAAAGCATACCAATGAATATTTTGGATAAAAAAAATAAAAAAAAGTCGTTGATTGGGCTGGGTCTCGAACCAACACCACCCACGAATACAGCGATACCAAGCGATACGATGTCGACCACTATGCCACTCGGCCACCTAGCATGCTACAGAAAGAATCGCCTCAGAACATATTTGTTTAGGTACTTTATTACTGAGATTAGTGATCTAATTTCAAATTTATTTCGATCGTTGACTTCGTCTCGAGCTGCAAACTTCATTCATCGCCTATGTTGCAACGAACGTACATTTTAGTTACAACTGTTACAAGTATTTTCACGAAGTACGTCACACGGGTTCGGGAGCCGTCGGCGTATTTTCGGTACTGGATTCAAAAATCCATTTTTATTTTGATATAGCTTTTGAATTATTGCGAAAAAAAAGAAAACAAAAACAGTTTTGTTGTAAAACTTATATTTGATCTCTTCATTTATCACAAAAAAAATATTCAAAACCCTAATTTTTTGTGATCATTATCATTTGGTAGAAGAAAAAACTAGCGATCAAATGTACAGTTTTTGCGGAATCTGATTGGTTGAAATTAGCAATTGCTAAAATCTTTGTTAAATGAGAAAATGCAACTTTTCACCCATTTAGGGTGGAAAATCTGACTGGAAAAGATAGTAGATGGTTCACTGTATATAAAGCATGTCATTTTTTACCTTTTTGAGGTAAACTTCAAGAGAAATCAATAGTTTTCTGAGAACTTTGACAGATGCGTGTTCTTGAATGGGCTGCTCTGATTGATCAAAGTCTTTGATAAAATGCGCCTGTTGATAAAATCGACCCTTAAAGTGCAGACACTTTCGTAGTAATGACCACTGTAATGACACCACAAAACGTCAAACACACTCCAATCCAAATTCGAAAATTTCTCCTGACCTACTAGTACTAAAAGTAAATGCTGAACATCTACTATATCATAGGTCATTTTCCTTGCAGATGCTCCACGATGTCGTCAGGGCCACGAAGTGCGCTACATCGGTGCCGTGCCCTTCGAAACGATAACAGCCTCCTGCTTGGTGGACGCTTTCCCTGAGGTGAACCGCTTCACATGGACGTATAACACCAGCAATGGCGTGCTACCGATGCAGTCGGGCAAAATGGACAACACCGGAAATTCCTCCATACTGATGTTCTCCCCTAAGGAAGGGGACGTCGAGTCATTGGCGTGCTGGGCCAAGAACAGTGTGGGCAGCCAGACAGTACCTTGCCTGTTTTACATTGTTCCTGCAGGTTAGCGAGATATTCCTTTCTTTTATAAAAGTCACAGTTTACTACACAACACATTATTGATACATTTTATGCTTATTTAATTTATTTATTATATTAAAAACGCCATACTAGTCAGCTATGTCAACCCGTAGAGGCTGTTTCACAAACAAAACAATTTTACAGAAATGTAACTGGTTACGATTGGTATTTACCATTTAAATAATTTTGTATATTCGAATCTCCCGCGTTTTGACTTGCGAGTTTGAAGTCTGACGGTTGACGCGGAAGAAAGAGAGAGTCGTACTTCAACTACCGAGGTGAACGGACGTGTGCGTGATATCCGTCACCCCGTGTGTAGCGGGTACCTCCAACAAGGGCGACCACAGCCTTACATCGCTCAGCTAACTAGGAATCTGGATAGAGCAACGCAGTACCCAGCTGGGGAAGACATCCGACGCCAACCAACAAGGGGTGAGTCAACCGATGCATGATTAACCTTCGATTCTCGTGAGTCATTTGCGGTTATTTGCCAATTTAGTTGGTCCTTCACAATTGGCTACAATTACTTTATTGATCGAATTGTAACCATTTTTTGGCCCTCCGAGCACGGATAAATAAATCGCGCTATAGTAAAATAGTCTACGTAAAATCTAAATTGGTACGTATCCTTGACAAAAAACGGAGTTTTTTTGTGACATCGGAATTTGTTAGTGTTGCGCGCTGTTTGTAAAAATTGGTTATATTCGAAAACAAGCAACTTTTGGTGTATTGTGTTGGTAATACATATCTGGGGAGTTTTCTGGGCATTTGAAATTGACATTTTGCGAATTGCGTGAGCGCAAAAGTTGTTTTGATTCAGTTGGTTACATTCGGTTGGGGGTTCGAAAACCGGCGTTTCGACAATTGGTGTAGTCGACGGAGATTTCGAAAAAGAATAACAACTGAAAATTTTGTGATTTGTGTGTGGTTGCCGTATTGTTTGTGTAAAGAAGTTGTGTTTACTAGCAGATTGATTCTAAATTTGATTATTTTGGTCTTGTGTTTACATTGAATCGTTACCTGATACCTGAACATGCCTAATGCAAATGTTGTGAAGTTGCAACGGCAACGCGCGCTAGTTTTAAAATCTATTAAAAATGTTCTTGAGGCGGCCAAGAAGGCTCGTGATAATGGCGAGTATCGGACGGAGTTTTTTCTCAGGTATGGAGAGCTGGATGGGTATGTAACGAGGTTTGAGAATTTGCAATATGAAATAATAGCCTTGGTAGATGAGTCTGCCTTAGAGGAGGAGGAAGCAGTTCATACAATGTTTGATGATATGAGATATTCAATAAGGGGCATTCATAAAGACCTTTCTGATGAGATGATGGCTCGTAGTGAGCATGAAACATCTGCAGTGGTCGTAAGAGAAAATTGTTTGAGGCTTCCCAAAATTGAAATACCGAAGTTTGATGGTGACCTTACAAGGTGGCCTACGTTCATCGACTTATTCAATACTCTTATTCATAGAAATAATTCGCTGTCAAAAATAGAAAAGTTTCAGTTCTTGATTTCTTATTTAGAAAAAGAGGCAGGTCTAATAGTAAGGAATGTGCCCATTACTGAGGATAATTATGAAATAGCCTATAATGCATTAATGAGTCGATATCAGAATGAACGTGTTTTATTGAGCAATTATTGGTTTTCAATTTATAATGCTTCTCCCTCTAGGCATGATTCTGCAGTTGAACTTCGAAAATTGTTGTCAATATTTTCTGAAAATTTGGTGGCTTTAGAGATGAGTAACTTGAACCTATGGGATTTTACCAAATTCAATTTATTGTTGCAGAAATTACCTTCTTCCCTTAAAACGCGATTTGAACTAGAACATAATGGGAATAATGTTCCGGGGTTTGACATGCTTTTTGGATTTGTTGAGAAAACCTGTCGAGCTCTGGAAAATACATCCCTTACTTCCGCATATCAAGGGAGTAATGTGTCTAATGCTAGTGGTGGGTTTAGAAAGAATAATAGTCCTGCTAATCCCAAGGGAAGGCAGACACTTAGTTTTTCGACTGGCACATTAACACAGGAAAAGTGTAATTTTTGCAAGGGTTCACCACATTCGTTGATCAAATGTGATAGATTCTTGCAGGCAGAATGTCGTAAGAGGCATGCCTTTGTCAAGCGGACTAGAATGTGTTTTAATTGTTTGGGAGCTACTCATCTAGTAAATAAATGTAAATCAAAAGAACTTTGTGGGGTTTGTGGTGGAAAACACCATGTACTATTGCATTTTCCGGACACTAAAGTGACAGATTGTGATGTCAGTGGTAGTACCTCTAATGAATCTGAGAGTCATGTTCAAGTCATGGCAAGTAAGTTGTCTGTGCAGCCTAGAATGTTGCTTGCTACTGCACTAGTCTCAATATTGGATTCTGAGGGTAGATCCACCAAATGTCGTGTTTTGTTAGATTCTGCTAGTCAAGCCAATTTTATTAGTGAATCTTGTGTGAGAAGGTTGAATCTTACTCGTAAGGAGTATTCAACCCCTGTTGTTGGCATTAATGGAATGTCATCGAATGTGAGTTCGGGAAAAGTCTCTTGTGTTATCTTTCCCTACAGCAAACCGTATCCTAGCTTCAATTTGGAAGCTATTGTGATACCTCAGATTTGTGAGAAGGTACCTCAAATTCCTGCTGTTGTTCAGAAGTGGAAGTATTTAGAAAATCTTTGCCTCGCAGAGCCTTTGGCTGCACATGATGAAATGGAAATTGATCTGCTTCTAGGGGTAGAAGTATTTGGTGAGATCTTACGTTCCGGTTATGTGAGAGGACAGAATGGTGGGCCACATGCTATTAACACCGTATTTGGGTGGGTGTTAATGGGCAAGTTGGGTGGTGTTTCCACTAATAGTGTGCTGAATTTTCTAACTTCTGTGGGGGAATTGGATTGTACATTGAAAAAGTTTTGGGAAATTGAAAGTATCCCTAAGTGTGTCGCATTGTCTGAAGAGGAACAGCAGGCTGAGGAATTCTTTACGTCATCTTGTTGGCGTATGGACTCAGGAAGATATGTGGTGAAGCTTCCCTTTTCTGAATTCCCCCCAGTTCTGGGTGATTCCTATTCACAGGCTTTACATAGATTTAAGCTGTTGGAAGGACGTTTTCGTCGTGATTCCGTCTTACATGAAGCATATTGTGATTTTATGGCTGACTATTTGGAGCAAGGCCACATGTCTGAAGTTGGGAACCAAGTGGGGTCTAATAGTGAGTATTACATTCCTCATCATGCGGTGGTGAAAAGGAATGCGAATGGTGAAATAAAGCTTCGGACTGTCTTTGATGCTTCAGCTAAAACTACCAATGGAAAGTCCTTGAATGATGTTCTTCTAGCAGGTCCCAAGTTACAAAATGATATCGTCTCAATATTGTTATCTTTCAGGTTGTATTTGTATGTGTTTACCGCGGATATACGGCAAATGTATCGACAGATTTTAGTTGAGGAGTCTCACACTAGTTATCAAACTATTTTGTGGAGACCTAACGGTGACGAGCCTATAAGGAAATATCAGTTGAAGACCGTTACCTATGGAGTAACGTCTAGTCCTTTTCTAGCGATTAGGACGTTGCTGCAACTGTGTAGGGATGAGGGTGAAAGGTTTCCGTTAGCTGTAAATATTTTGGAGAATTTCTGTTATGTTGATGACGCCATTGGAGTAGCAAACTCCAAGGAAATTGCCTTGGATACTCAAAACCAGTTGATTGAATTATTGGCGTTGGGAAAGTTTGAACTGAGGAAATGGGCAAGTAATTGTTCTGAAGTACTTGCTCAGGTACCTGAGGTTCATCAGCAGCCACTTGTATTTGATAAGGATTCTCTTGGAATAAAAGTGTTGGGTTTGCAGTGGTGTCCCACTACGGATTGTTTTTCTTATTCTGTACATCCTCAGATACGGTCCTGTACAAAGAGGAATATTTTGTCAGAAATAGCAAGACTGTATGATCCTCTAGGATTCTTAGCTCCAGTAATCATTGTTCCCAAGCAAATACTTCAGCAATTGTGGGCTTTAGGGATAGGTTGGGATGATGAGCCACCGCTGGAAGTTGCAAACCAGTGGAAAACTTTTGTGGCTGAGTTACCTGAGCTATCTTCGTTGAAAATTCCTAGACATATACTTCATATAGAGGCAAAGTTTACAGAAATTCATGCTTTTTGCGATGCTTCGGAGAAGTCGTATGCAGCTGTAGTTTATCTGAGACAGGTTTCCACGGAGAACAGTATTTCTGTACATTTGGTGTGTGCCAAAACTCGAGTGGCGCCTTTGAAAAGACTGTCGATTCCACGACTGGAATTGTGTGCAGCCTTATTAGCCGCAGAGCTGATTGATTGTGTATCCCATATAATGGTAACACAGAAAATAGATAATGTTTGTGCTTGGACGGATTCGAAGGTAGTTGTGACGTGGGTCAAATCTTCTCCGCATAGGTGGCGGAGCTTTGTAGCCAATCGTGTAGCTATAATCCAGGAGAAGGTAGCTCCTGATTCATGGTATCATGTGGTTGGGAAAGAGAATCCTAGTGACTGTGCTTCTAGGGGGACTTTTCCTCGGCAATTTCTAGAACAACCCTTGTGGTGGGAGGGGCCAACTTGGCTTAAGCTTCCTCGGGATGATTGGCCTGTAACTTGTGTAGGTGAGCCTTCCTGTACAGATGTACAAGAAGAAGCAAAGGTTGTTTGTATTACTATTCACGGCTCTAGTATTGTTTCAGAATTGTTGAATAGATATTCTTCCTTACGCAAAATTGAGCGTGTTGTTGCTTATTGTTTGAGATTTCGTAAAAATTGTTTGTGTCGAAAAAGGGGTTACCCGCGTGAGATAGGTAATTTATCCGAGGCTGAATTGTATGAGGCTATGGTGGTTCTGGTCAAAGACGTGCAAAGAGTTGAATTGGATAATGAACTGCGGAAAGTTCGTCGAGCGGAGGTCTGTCCCAAAGCTATACAGAAGTTAGCTCCTTTCATTGATTCCCAGGGTGTCCTGAGGGTGGGCGGTCGCTTGAGACAGTCTAGTCTAAGCTATGATCGGAAGCATCCAATTCTGCTCCCTAGGAAGCATCGATTGACTTATCTCATTATCCAAAGTGTGCACAATAGGAGTTGTCATCCTGGACCACAAACTTTGCATTATCTGTTAAGGCAGAGATATTGGATACTATCTGCCAAACGGGCTATAGCTTCAGTGTTATCTCGTTGCATAAAATGCTTTAGAGTTAAGCCTCCTCCAGTGGTCCCCATAATGAGTGATTTACCTTCCGTTAGAATTTCGGAAGTCAAACCTTTTTCCCATAGTGGCGTAGACCTTTTTGGTCCTTTGAGGATGTCTTTAGGTAAAAGACGAGGCATTAGTTCTCAAAAGGTGTATGTGTGTCTTTTCGTGTGTATGGCTACTAAAGCAATACATTTAGAAGTTGTGTCAGATCTAACTAGTGAAGCTGTTCTTGCAGCACTTAGGCGTTTTATAGGGCGGCGAGGACGTTGCAGTGATATTTATAGTGATCAAGGTACGAATTTTGTTGGTGCTTATAAAACTTTACAGTTATTGAGTGCTAAAGCTTCTGAAGCTTTGCAAATTAAGTGGCATTTTAATCCTCCAGCTAGTCCTTCCTTTGGAGGTATATGGGAGTCCGGAGTGAAATCTGTGAAAACTCACTTGCGGCGGGTGATAGGTGCGCAAGTGTTGACTTATGAGGAATTGAGCACCACTTTAATCCAAATTGAGGCAATGTTAAATTCGAGACCCTTGTGTAGTTTGAGTTCTGATCCTAACGATGTAGGCAGCTTGACTCCGGGTCATTTCTTGACATTAGAGCCCCTGAATGCTCCGCCTGACGAAGATTTGTTGTGTGTGAAACATAGTCGGTTGAACAGGTGGCAGTTAGTGCAACAGATGCAGCAACATTTTTGGCGGCGTTGGCATATGGAGTACCTCCACACCCTTCAGCAACGACATAAGTGGAATACACCACATAATCCTCCCTCGGTCGGCCAGTTGGTTCTTCTCAAGGATGAAAATACCCGTCCTTTACAGTGGCCATTAGGCAGGATTATTAAGTTATATCCCGGTACGGGAAACATTTCGAGAGTCGCCCAAGTTAAGACGAGTAAAGGGCTGTTAGACCGTCCTTTATTGAAACTGTGCCCTTTGCCGGCACAATAGGCCATGATTTGCTTGTATATGATAATTTGTTTTTTTTTTTCTTTTCGTGTTGTGTTATGGGTGGGATAATTCCACTAATTTTCTTTTGTGGGTAATATAGGAATTACTATGATTGGAAAAAATATTTTTTTTTTTTATATTTTTTGGTGGGCGGAAAATGGTTACGATTGGTATTTACCATTTAAATAATTTTGTATATTCGAATCTCCCGCGTTTTGACTTGCGAGTTTGAAGTCTGACGGTTGACGCGGAAGAAAGAGAGAGTCGTACTTCAACTACCGAGGTGAACGGACGTGTGCGTGATATCCGTCACCCCGTGTGTAGCGGGTACCTCCAACAAGGGCGACCACAGCCTTACATCGCTCAGCTAACTAGGAATCTGGATAGAGCAACGCAGTACCCAGCTGGGGAAGACATCCGACGCCAACCAACAAGGGGTGAGTCAACCGATGCATGATTAACCTTCGATTCTCGTGAGTCATTTGCGGTTATTTGCCAATTTAGTTGGTCCTTCACAATTGGCTACAATTACTTTATTGATCGAATTGTAACCAGTAACCGACATGTGAAATTAACGTAAGTAGGTTTGTTAGTATTATTTTCCTGTCTCAGTAAATTTAATTCTTCATTTATTCATTTTCAATAAACGAAAATAAAATCACTCAGTTTATGTTTAAAGGTTTTATATATACATTTATACTTAGTTATATTTCTACTTTATACATACAAATTATAATTATTTTATTTAATTATTTTTTTGGCGTCTTTTTTTGTATTTTCAGTCTTATTTTTATTATGTACAGATCATTGCCTATTCATATATAGACACGTGAAGATGGTTCAGATTAAAATAAACTGAAACGTATTGAAGGAAAGTTATAGTTTCAATCGTTGACCGAAACCCATGAAAAAGAGTCATAATTATTGATACATTTAGCGGGCGTAAAGTGCCACTTTAGCGGCAGCGGGCTTCTTTTTCGCCGCGGCCTTGTCGTACATTTTCTTTGATTTTGTGGGTAGTAAACTTAATTTTGCATCTTCCACTGCCTTGAAAATCTCCGGTAGTGGAAACCATTTCATCGTCACTACTTTCCATGATATCAAAGAATTCGAAAATATTCTGACATACGAACGTACTGAACTTGCAATTTGCAATCCAACTGTAGTTAAAAATGGCGATCATAATTATATTCCTGTCTTATTTACTCAGTTGCTATAATAACGTGGACATAGGTGTCCAGATTATTGTTTTATAATCTGTTATTAATTGCAGTAGGACTTATTTTTATACTACACAAGTGTGTTATAATATACATATAACAATCATACATACCAATAATACAGGATGTCCAACGACGATTAAGACAAGCAATATATCGGAAGTAGCGAATCATAATTTTGGAGGTGTAAATTAGAGCAAATATAGTATCTTTTTTTAATATTGTGTCATCCATTGAGTTATTTATTTTTGATCACGTGACGTCTGATTCAAAATTTTCAATGGGACACCCTGTATATTTGTTACTTTTTGTGTTTCTCCCGATAAATCAATTCCAACAAATAAGCACACTTGGGGTCTAAAGTGATTAATTCAAGAGCTACAGGAACTTAAATGACTAAGGTGAGATTGGTATTAACAATCTTATGGAGTTTGAAAAGCTATCGAATCATATATTTGATCGTATAGAAAAAATGGTCATTCCTATTTGAGAAAATTAAGTTATCTTTGATTGAAGTTCTCCTAATCGATATACCGATTTCTCCAAATACAAAAATAATTCAAATTTGACTGCCTAACTTAAGCTGATGCATTTCATGTTTAGTGATAATCCAAAGTCAGTCCAAAAATGGTGATCTGCGCCTAACCAGTTCGTCCTAAGGCCTAATACATAAAGTCACACTACAATTAACCAAGGAATATGAATGTGCAATAACATACATATGAAGTGCCCCATTTAAAAAAATATAACTTTATGTCACGTTTTTATTAAACACCCTGCATAAAACTCAGCCTGATGTCCACTGACCTTTACTGATGTTCTACTTATTTAAAAAAATTGTTTACTTTAATTAGTTCACAATGCTGCTCGTACGGAGCAAATACAAATATCAAAAGCATAAAGAATTGGAATTAATTGGTGGACAGTTGAATGCGTTTGCCTACAATAATTAAAATGGACGTTTTTTGTCATTTGATATTTGTTCTATTGTGTTCAGGATAGCCTTCTGTTCTAGCGAGATTGGGTACACGTTTTCATTTTTCTAATTCCTTTTTTACTGTGGATTCGTGAGGTAGCCTCTCTGATTCATCATGCCTTAGTAGCTCATAATTAAAAATTTATATTTCAAAATATTTTTGGCTAACCTGTAGCATTTATCAAATGCTACAGAGGTGGCCTTCATCCAATGCTACAGATGAAGCGGAAATATAACTAATACATTTATATTTCAACATATTATGTGATGTTTAAGTCTGGACCAGTCGAGTAGCTTCCGGATCGTTTAGATCCTAGCGACAAAAGGTTAGAAGAATGAGTAAAAACTTTTATGGACCAAGATGACGAAAGTTTGGCATTTACTGAAAGTGATGATGTTGGAAGATCCACCTATAATGGAAGAAATATTAAGGGTGTCCCACGACGATTAAGACAAGCAATATATCGGAACTGGACAGGAGTAGAGAATTATAACTTTGGGGATGTAAATTAGAGCAAATGTTGCATCTTTTCTTATTATTGCGTTATCCAATGAGGTATTTGTTTTTGGTCACGTGACGTCCGATTCAAAATTTTTATTGGGAAAACCTATATATTAATGCCTTTCTGTCTTCTTCCCGACTAAACAATTCCAACGAACTGACAGACTTGGGGCCTAAAGTGATCATTAAAGGGCTACAGGTACTTAAAGGACTGTACCATTACCATTAAGACAAAAAATGAAACGAACACTAGCACAGGGGTATATGTTATAATCAATGGTAGTGGTACAATTCTTTAAGTACCTGTGGCTCTTGAACTAATCACTTTAGACCCCACGTGTGCTAGTTCGTTAGAATTGCTTCATAGGGAAGAACATAAAAATGCATTAATATACAGGGCGTCCCATTAATAATTTTGAATCGGACGTCACGTGACCAGAAACAAATACCTCAATGGATAACGCAATAATAAGAAAAGATGCAACATTTGCTCTAATTTACATCCCCAAAATTATAATGCTCTACTACTGCCCAGTTCCGATATATTGCTTGTCTTAATCGTCGTGGGATACCCTGTATGAAGAAGGCTCAGACGCAGACTGTAACCCAGATGAAGATGAAATGAAGGATCTACAGGGTGAGACAGCAAGTGAGACAGAATATTTTTCCAAGAATGGAAGCTTTACATCAAAAAAGAAAAGTTTAAGTGTATGGAAGATTGGAGTGTGAGTTTTATGGTCGCTTATTTTTTCAGACGTGAGGACCAGCCACCAGTAACGAGAGCAGAACAATACAGTCATTTTATCTGGGCAAAGATCAGTATAGAATGTGTGCTAGATAGGGAGTAGCTGCTGAATTCTCAAAAAAGAATGTTTGTGTTATGTAACTGCTCATTTTATATATCGATTGATGAAGCAGAAGTTTTTTCAACAAGTTTTTATTCTAACCATTAATGAATAAATGTTTATGATACAAAAGTTGCTCTACTGATGAATATTCAAAAAAAAGATAGTGGTATCTCAGAACGCACGTTAGTGGTTATGTACAATATTCGCACGTTAGCGTTTAAAGGTAAACACAAATATATGACCGGCCAACTGAGCTCAAAAGACATATAAATCTTCAAAGGTAACAGTCGTATCGGCACGTAGATGCAGGCTCTGCTTCCTTTCTCTTCCTCTCTGCTTTACACGATTCTGCACTTCAGGCCACCTGCCCTTTGGTCGTTAAAATTCCCCGTTAGTTATCATCAAAACTAACAAACGACTGCAGACAACGTTTTCGTGAAGGCATCTTGATTTCAATATATGGAGTCCGTATGCATCCACTGTAAAAATCTCCGCGTGCAGTTCTATACAATACAGCCCAAGAGCAAAGGTCAAACGCTGTTGAACCCTCTACCTGAACATGTTTGCAGTACCAGTAGAAAACATACCCAAAACTTAATCAACTTATCTTTGGTACAATACTTGGAAAATACGATTCGACCTAAAAAACTTGACAGGTGATAGAACTCTCATTTTTAAATAAATTGAGATAGGTGAAGAAGCCTTAAGCGCTTTATTTTCTAGACCTGTTTTTACCTGTCTTTCAAATGTCTGCAAAGAATGCTCCCAGCCACTCTCTTGTGCGTGTTCCACAGTGAGTTATGAATTCTGGAAGAATTTCATCAAAACCTTGGGCTGTCCCTGCTTTCATGCACTCGATTTCATTTGATGAGAAAGGCGTATTCGGAAAACTATGTGCTTGTTCTCTTGATATGTCTGAGTTCTTTTTTTATTCCTTTTGTGAATTCTTTATTGCAGCGAGATTTTGATGCTTTGACGATGCTGTCTACTTAGACACCATACTTTTTCCGCTGGAATGCCTAAAATTTAAAGATATGAAGTTGTTAGTTCCTGCCATTTCTGCCTTCGCACTGCGTCAAGACTTGAGAAGTTCGTTTACTATTTCATGGTCACCACTTTCTGCAAACTCCTCATATAACCTGTCGCTCTTTTGAGTTTCAACCTGGAATATAAGTTTTACGATAACGTCGTGGTATGACGCTTTCTGCAGCAGCTATTACGGATCCAGTAAAGCGTCTGTAGTTACCACTTACGGGAGGGATGTATTTGACTGTACTGTCTAATACGTTATGGTAAGTTCCCCAGTTAGTCTTTTTACTTCCCACACCAATAGGTGAGGGGAGTATTGTGATCGCGAAAATTTTCGATTTTGAGATAATGTGTTTTTTGGGCGTCTCGTGATGTCTACATAACGAAAATCCACTTCACTCATTTCCGTCGGTCTGTTGGTCTGTCTGTCGGTCTGTTCGCATTCTTCTACCCTAGTCATCTCAGTAACCGCTGCATGGATTGTGATGAAATGTGGGCAGCGTTATGCTTTGGGGTCGTAGTAAGTAATGTTCCTATAATTTTGAAAATCGTTTTTCGGGGGGCGGAGTAATTAGCAAAAAACGAAAAATTTCAAATATGCCTCAAACTTCGTTTTTAGGCATTTTAGGGGTTCCTGATCATTTTCTACTGTTTCTTGGGTGGGGGTGAATTTGGGATGGTTGGGGGATGGGGGGTTGTAATACTGAAAAATTTGTTGTATTCGTAATGGGCTGTCCATTGATATGTGAATTAAAAATCTAGCGGCATGTTACACTTTTTTGGGTCCATCCGAACGTTGCATTCTTATTATAGAAACCACGGGACTTAGAATCTGTGATGTATACATACGAGCATTGTTTTAGATCGTTCGATATCGCGTAACGCGAAAATTGTTCAACTAATTTTAATGAAATTTTGACACAGTATTACTACTGCAGCGAGGATGGAAAACGCGTATGATTTGGAAAAATAGTGTCAGTGACGGCGCAGCAATAATAAAAAAACTAAAAAATATGAAAACAGCTCAAACTTACGGCTTCCTGATCATTTTTTTTTTTTTGGATGGGGTGATAGCGGGGCAGTCCGGGGGGGGGGGGGGGAGGGCAGGGGATTGGAAAACTGAAAAATTTGATGTATTCATAACAGTCTGTCCATTGACCTGTAGAAGAAATACTTAGCGGCATATTACACTTTTTTAGGTCCATCCGAACATTGGCTTGCCCATTACAGAAACCAATTTTGTGATCTGTACATACGAGTTTTGCTTTAATTTGGTTCTGTGTATATTGCGCAAAGTGAAAATTATTGAATTGATTTTAATAAAATTTTGACACAGGATTTATTACCGCGGCGAGAATGGAAAACGACTCTGTTTTTGAAAAACCGTGTCAGTGGCGGCGCAGGCATAAGCAAAAAACCAGAAACATAAAATTAGCTGAAACGTTTTTAGACGGGTTGGAGGCTCTTGATGGTTTCGCATCGTCCAGTTGAAGCATGCTTAAAAGAACTGTGGCGTCCTAGTTCCAAAGGAGACGCAAGAAACTATTTACGAGGGTTTCTTGTGTTGGATGTTGTTTTTGCAGGCGTGTGGGCGATAATTGCAAGTTGCAAGAGGATTTTAGACTATAGCTTCATGCAATGAGAAATAATAAAATGGTATCATCAATGTGTGCGGGAAGGACTGAGTCAATCAACTTGGCTCCATTTTTTAAGTTCTAACGAGGCCATCAAGTACTGGACTATTACTACAACTGCTGGCAATTTCATCGCTGATTCCCCAAGCAGTATAAAACAATTTTCAAATGGTTGCTCGCTCGGCACGAAATGTGCCTCGCCAGATTACACAACTAACATGCCGACCCGAATTTGCTATATTTTAAATTAGGTAGTCTTAATAATGGAGCAAAGTTTATACACCTCGAAAATTTGATAATATGACTAAGAAGTAATTTCATTACCATATTCGCATCTGGAAGTCTCATCCGAGCTTATGGATATTCAAGGTACTTAACTAGTTAATTGCTTACTTCGAGAGGTACTGGAAATCTGGGCGAGCAGATTTTAAAAAGTGTTATAGCGCATATTGCTGCTGCGGTTTGGATATAGGAATTTACGTAATATAGTTGGCATGCTTGCAACTAACCGACGCACTACCAGTTTAGAGTTAGTTTACTTAGAATATCAGGGCTGTACATAGTGCCATGGGGGCTTTCATATCAGAGGTTTATAGATCAGTCACCTCAGAAGTAAATGAGGATGAGAAAATAATGAGGCTGGTGCTTATTTAAGAATCTCCAACAGCTATCCTTCAAAATATCATAGCATTTTAGGTCAAAAGATTTTAGGTCAAATTTCAACATCGAGATGTAAGAAGCATTCTCGAAAAACTAAACACGAAGAAAGCTACTGGTCCTGACCAAACTCCAGCCAGTGTCCTTAAATGCTGTCTGTTGAGTTTGAACCTATTCTTTGCAAGCTCTTTAAACTGTCGTATCAGTGAGGCGTGATTCCCGCTGCATGGAAGATTAGCTGTGTACAACCCACTCACAAGAAAGGCAAAAAAAACCGATCCCACCAACTATAGACCTGCGGCTCTTCTCAGCATCATGTCTAAGGTTATGGAGAATGTCACTAACACATAGCATCTGAAATACCTGGACAACAATAACATCATAAATTATGGCTTTCGTAACCATAGGTCTACAGGTGACTTCCTGGCCTACGTCACTCACTTGTGGAACAGAGTAATTGAAAATCATGATGAATCCCGTGTTGTTGCACATATTGGAAGCCTTCTATAGAGTGTGGCTATCACTTGGCCTGCGCCAGTGGCTGAATAGCTTCTTGAACGACCTATCTCTGTTGTAGTCGAAAGCTGTTCATCAGACGTTTTTGCAATAAATGCCGGTGTTTCTCAGGGATCTGTCCTATCTCCTGCACTGTTTTTGCTCCAATCTAATCCAATCTACAGCTTTGCAGACGACAGTACATTAATATCGCGCATGGAACCAGGCAATCCACTATCATCTCAGGAGACGGTACGTCGGCGACAACAACATGCCTCACAGATCAACGTACATATCAAAACAATTGTCGAGGGTGGATTAGTAAATGAAGTACAGCTTAACGTACAGAAAACTCAAACAACAACACTGACAAAGAAGTCTCACGATGACTTAGAAACTGAAATGGAGGCTCACTCAATAGTCAAGTCATCTTCTGTCAAGCTTTTGGGAATCAACATCAACAATTACATGTCCTGGCACGACCACGTCGCGTCGACGGTATTACTGAAATGGCATCCCAGAAGCTTGGTGTTTTGTTCCGCTGTAGGAAGCAGTATACACCAGAGCAACTACGGCTGCTCCCAAGGCACAAATCCGACCATCGCTGGAGTATTGCTCCCATGTGTGGGGATGCGCTCCGAAGCTCTTAAGCTTCTGGACACTATCCAGAAAAAGAGCAATTAGACTAATCGATACGCCTAGCCTCACAAAGGACCTTCGCAGCCTGGAACATCGAAGAACGGTGGCAGACCTGTACCTGTTTTACAGATTCTTTCACGGAAATTGTACGAGTAAGCTCTACCAGATCATAACACCAAGGGCCGTTCACACCAGGAACACTAGAGAGGCTCTGCGAGCTCGTCCTTATCAGGTCGAGGTCCCTACTCCTCGAACCAGTCTCCACCAGCATTCCTTCTTTTGGAGAACTTCGACGTTGTGGAATAATAATAACAATAATAATATGTCTTTATTTGCCAAACCACTAACATAAACAGTACATCGTAAGAAACAACAAAAAAACAATCCCAGGGATAGTTTGACAAAATGGCGAAGTTCAGCTTTGAATATGTAATTCATTGCTGCTCTTCTACTTAACCCGCGCGAATGAGCTGTCGGAGAATTTATATTCCTACGGATACAACCTGCAGCGTTTTAAATATAATGTGCACCGACACTTATCCCCTCGCTGCGCTTCTACAGAATCATAGGCTTTTATCCTTTGCGGTAGGCTCTCTAATGGGTACGAGTTAGCTCTACCAGATCATAACACCAAGGGCCGTTCACACCAGGAACACTAGAGAGGCTCTGCGAGCTCGTCCTTACCAGGTCGAGGTCCCTACTCCTCGAACCAGTCTCCACCAGCATTCCTTCTTTTGGAGGACTTTGACGTTGTGGAATGAGCTGTCGGAGAATTTGTATTCCTACGGATACAACCTGCAGCGTTTCAAATATAATGTGCACCGACACTTATCCCCTCGCTGCGCTTCTACAGAATCGTAGGCTTTTATCCTTTGCGGTAGGCTCTCTAATGGGAGTAAATTGGGGGTGAAATGAACTATTATACATGCCTTCCAAATATCGCTAGTTAGAAACCAAAAAAACTGTTTAATAAAAGCGTGTTGATAACAGCAGTAAGCCACTTGCTCTTAATCCAAAGCAGTGTTACAATTTCACAAACTTACAGGTGATGCTACTGTAAGCGTGTTAAAAATGGCTTCGTCGAAGTTTTTGAAAAGCAGATAGAGCGATGAGATAAGTGTATTTAATATAATGGAGAGTACTTTGAAGCATAAGATTTTATTCTTATACTATATCACAAATCTCGTTACTTTCTGACCCATCCTCCTATTCACACCCTGTACGTCTGCGAAAACTTGTGCGCGCCTTTGAAGTCTGATTAATTACAAAGCAAGCAAACATCCCGTTAGAACAGCCATTAAAGATCCTGCAAATTCAGTGTTACAATTCACGTACAACGCTAAGTCTGCCGTTACAAATATAAACTTGTACTAGCGACTGGAACCGTGTTCGGTGGAGGTGTAATTGAATTGTCGAGATGCAAATCTCCAAATATGCAAACGGGCTCCTAATAATGCATGTAGACGTTAAGTGCTCCGAGAGCATAAGTTTGCTCGCTGTTCCCCGAAGTTACCCGTGTTGAAGAAAATTTACTAGATTAATACTCAGCCAGAATGACTCCGATTTCTGTTCATTCTCACGGATTTATGAACCCTCACGGTGGGTGGTATTTGACCTGGCCCGTAGAATATCTAGTCCGGGACTAAAGCAGCTTTTTATGCTCTTGGACGTCACGCCTGTAATAGTAATGGCGTCAGTAATTCGAGCTTGAAGTAGCTGTTCGCCAGTCTTCTACTATAGAGCTGAATCTAGGGAGTAATTAGTTGTTGGTGTTCGGCATAATTCCTTAGGATAATACTCAGCGTGGTACAGATCGTCGTATAGTTGCAACGAAATCTCAATTTTTGAACGCAATGTTTCGTTTTTACTTACTGCGTTTACATGTGGGATTTACAAGTGGAGTTCGATTCGAACTAGATTCGAATTTGGTATTGAATACTGCATGTAAACTCTACCAAATTCTGATCGAAAGTGAACTGAGTTTCAAGATCAATACCGCTCTTTTCAGGGACCGAATGTGGATCGTATCAGTCTGAAACCTAGATATGTGCACCGGGCAACCGTATTGAAGCCAAACCGGTGACTGCGCATACGGCTGTAATATGATTTCTGAACAAAAAACCTCAAAGACAACAAATCGCAAATCGTGAACTCCTGAAATACCTGGACAACAATAATATCATAAATGATCGCCAGTATGACTTTCGTAAGCACAGGTCTACGGGTGACCTCTTGGCCTACGTCAGTCATACCATGGAGGTGGAAGAAAACAAAAAACTCGCCTTCCTTGATGTTCTTCTAACAAGAAAAGGAGTTAGATTAGCAAAAATAAAGCAAAAGCTTTTCTACCCTATGTGCCTGGAATAACAGACAGAATAGGAAAAATGTTACGAAAGGAAAACGTCAAGACCATCTCCAAGCCCACAAGAAAGATACAGGAATATTTGAGAACAGTGAAGGATAAAAGAGACCCACTCACAACACCGGGGGTTTATCGCATACCATGCACATGTGGGAGTGTATACATAGGAACAACGAAGCGATCTATAAACACAAGAATTGCAGAACATAAGGCTAGCTGTCGACTAGGCCATACCGACAAATCAGCGGTAGCCGAACATCCGATTAAGGAGGGAAGTTACAGGATCAAGTTTGAAGAAACTCAGGTTCTTGCCGCAACGTCTTCATACCATGCCAGGCTTCACAGAGAAGCGATTGAAATACAAAAACATCATAATAATTTCAATAGGAAAGAATAAACACAGAAAGTCAACCGGACATGGGTACCCATCCTAGAGGACCTGAAGACACAACCATATCGCGAAGGGGCGGGGCTACCAACGCTACCTGGTTGGGCCACATCACCATTAGCAGGTATAAATACAGGTACAGATCCACCAGCCGTCAGTATTTTGGATGTCGCCGAAGTGAAATAGCTTCTGAAGATGCCATTCACTCGTGGTGGCGAAACGTCAAGCTTTAAAGCTAAACGACGCCGGCCTAAAAACCCTAGAATCACAAAATCATCCGCTGAAGAAAGTTTTATATACCAGAGCAACTAGTGCTGCTCTATAAGGCACAGATCTGACCATCGTTGGAGTATTGCTCCCATGAGTGGGGATGCGCTCCGAAGCACTCTTTAAATCTTCTGGACACTATCCAGAAGAGAGCAATTAGATTAATTGATACGCCTAACCTCACAAAGGACCTCTACAGTATGGAACATCGAAGAAGGGTGGCTGACCTGTCTCTGTTTTACAGATTCTATCACGGAAGATGTTCGAGTGAGCTCTCTCAGATAATAACAACAAAGGCCGTCCGAACGAGGAATACTAGAGAGGCTCTGCTCTTACCAGGTCGAGGCCCCTACTCCCCGAACCAGTTTCCTCAAGCATTTCTTCTCTTAGAGAACTTCGATGCTGTGGAATGAGCTGCCGCTTGTTTTACGACGGCTACAGCCTACAGCGTTTCAAATCTAACGTGCACAGGCACTTACCTTCTCGCAGCGCTTTTACAGCGCCATAGGCTTTCAGCCTTTGTGGGAGTCTGACCACAAAAGAAACACACAAAGCTTCCAAAGTTCGGGTACTCAAAAAAAAACTGTGCTAAGAGCTAGGCTGTAGGTTATGTGAGATTTAAAAAGTAAAGATGTAAATACATGAAACGCCAGATATGGTATCGTATTCAATTCGAGTTGAATTCCCATCTAATCGTAGTAACTATTTATTAAAATGAAGGACTTTGGGGAAGGAAATAGATAACTGGCGCACAAATAGGTGTACTGACATTTACGTTATTTCTGAAACTTAATCTTTTGTTGTATCTCTCCACTGGCTCATGTTATTCGCATTAAACAGCTTTCAAGATAAAAAATGTGCGATAAAAGATAATTCAGCATAAGCGACCTCAGCCCAGGATTGTAGCTTTTGTTACGAGAACTAGTTGGAGTGGAAGTGGAAGATAATGAGGTATTAAAGACCAAAAATGTTGCATCAGGTGCTCAAAATGAGAATGTTAGTGCATCAGTGCTTAGAACCACGCTGTCGCCTGTCCTATGAATTCATGTAACATGTAACGTAACAGTACAACGCCAAAACGAGACAGCTAACAAAGTTAACATTTCAAAGATATGGCTCTTTTTACAGGGCGGTCAAATACAATGATTCCAATGCACTTAATTCCAACTATATGTATAGTGCAAGACAACATTTATAAAATATATTGAAATATTTTGGCCAAATAGACTGTGCAATTATTTCTACATTATGTCACTTGAAAACGGAATATTATCAATTGGAAAAGCTGCTGCATTGTCAATTGTAATATAAACCAACATTTAGATGAATCATCAATGGAAATATAACATAGGATAATAATTGCATTTGATAGTGAGGCTAGAGTTATAAATTATAGACTGCCAAGGCAAACGTCAGCGCCTCCCCACACGGGTTACGTGATTCCCGATGCACTTCTACTTGACTTCTCATGCAACGCATTGAAGCGCCACGAACGGGTCGTTTGATGGTCATCTCGAGACGTGTATCTTCAATCTCCTCGTTTTAAATCGCATCATATAGGAAGTTTAGTTCGAGTAGTTCGTACGTCTTACACGTCTCATGGCTACAAATATTGAGGTTATACTTACTTCAAATAAGTCTTGACTTTATGAATATATGTAGTAATATGAGGACGTTACAAGCTTCTGGGGCCAAGGAGTTCCAAGTGCAATCATTAAGTAAGATAGTGGTCTAGGATAAACTGAAATTTATGAATTATTAATCCACCCGTGTCCGATTATTGGTACGCGCACATAAATCGGCATCGGACGGATGGTACGGATCGGGGAAAAATACTTTCTATTAAATTTAATGGACCATCGCACATACGTGCGGACGGTAGGCATCGAATTTTCAAAATCCGGCGAAAATATAGCAACTAGAAATAAAGCCGGCCGATGCGTGCCGATACCGACATATGTGCGATACTGATCGGCGATTGCCGAGCCACCGTCGGCATTTTCCAAGTTTCTACCTGTACTTCCTGCAGTGTTGCCATTCATAGCAACTTGTCGCGAAAATAGCGACATTCTGATTACGTTGATACGTAGCGTGATTTAACAAAATAAACCGATTTGTAGCGACTTTTTGAAAAATTCTGTTACTATCTTTTTTTCGCCACTGATTACTGCTTGTCTATTCTTCTTTTCGGTTTTGCTCAGACTGTCTTGTATTGGTGTCCAGACCACAGCATAGTAAACAATCAGCACAATATCTCAGGTAGGCGGCAATCACACGCGCATCCCCCCCTTTAGATGATTACTTGTAGGGATGCTAACGATACTTCGATACTTGAAATGTTTCAATACTTCTGCACTAATCTCCAGTTTTTTTGTCTTAGATACTTTTTGAGCGATTTCAAGCTGGTGTCGCTACTTTTGTAGCGGTATCGGTGTCGAAAATAATTACGAACCAAACGCGCCTCCGTTGGCGTGTACTAAATACTGTCACGACGGCCTCTTTTTCTTCACCCAGGGAATCAAACTCGACGTAACTTTCACCGTTTTACTTCACAACTCGATACAAAATCTCTTAACCTTATCTCAACTAGGTCTCAACTCAACTGACTCCTGCCACGCTACTCGTGGTGCCTTATATACTTCATCGAACCATCTAGAAGATTCCAGACACCCAGATGACATTCGAGAATGCCGATCTGTCAGTCTAGAAAATTCCAGATGATTCGATGACGTTTACACATCAAAAAAATCTAACCTAATCGTTGTGAAAGAAACATTAACAAATCCAAATAAGCAATGTAATATACAGGATGTTACACTCTTCCCCCCTTAGCGTTCGGCGTCCTCGACGAACAGTTCGCTTCGATCCTTGTATGGCCACAGGCGATCGCTATGGACGACCTTCGGTTTTCCACTACCCATACGTATCCTGTAGACTACGTCGTTGAGGCGCTTCATCACCACGTAGGGTCCCTCCCAATGGCGTTGTAGCTTCGGACATCTACCCCTTCTCCGTCGTGGATTGTAGAACCATACCAGATCACCTTCGACGAACTTTGGGCTATTTGCTTTCAGATCGTATCTGGCTTTCATTCTGTCGCTGGCAGACTGGATGTTTCCTCTAGCAGACTCATGGATATCCCAGAGCGTTTCCTGAAGCTCGCTCACCCATTCGCATGGAGGACGGCGTTCCGTTTCTGGGGGTGGACCAAGAGCTAAGTCCAGAGGCAGCCGCAGTTCTCGACCAAAAATTATCTTCGCTGGGCTCAACCGAGTTGACTCGTTCACCGCTGATCTGTAGGCCAACATTCCCAGAGGAATCTTCGTATCCCAATCAGACTGATGTTCGTTAACGAATTTTGATAGGTAATCCAGGATTGTCTTGTTGAAGCGTTCCACCATACCGTCGGACTGCGGATGAAGAGCAGTTGTTCTAGTCTTCCGAATTCCGAGTTTTCTCATCAGCTGTATGAAGACTTCCGATTCAAAGCTTCGTCCCTGGTCTGAATGTAGTTCCTTAGGAACTCCGAATCTGGACACCACGTGTTCTAAAAGAGCCTGTGCCACTGTGCCTGTTTCTTGATTGGGCACAGGAATTGCTTCTGGCCATTTAGAGAAATAATCCATTACAACAAGCAGATACTTGTTCCCAAGGCTGGTTTCCGGCAAAGGACCCAAAATGTCTATGGCGATTCTCTCAAACGGCGATCCAACGTTGTACTGCTGCATGCGTGATCGTTGACGAATACTTGGACCTTTTCTTGAGTTGCAGACATCGCACGTGGAACAGTAATTTTCAACATCTTCGCGACAGCCAACCCAGTAAAATCTCTCCTTGATTCTTTCCAGGGTCTTCCTGATGCCAAAGTGACCCCCACTGCTACTATCATGTAGTTGTTCCATAATTGCTTTCCGTAATTTCCTTGGTACTACAAGTTTTTCTTTAGCATGTCTGCCATCAGTATCCTCCCAGATTCGATACAGGAGGTTACCCCTTACCTTTAGTGAGTCCCATTGTGCTAGGTAGGCTTTAGTGATGGGACTCATAGCACTTATTTCCTGTTGATTAGGCTTGTTTCCATTTAATAGCGAATGAATAACTAACCCTAGCTCAGCGTCTTGTGACTGAGCTTGCTTGAAGGTTTCTAGTGAAATCTTGGTTCCTTCCAATTCAAATTCTTCTATTCTTAATGTGTTTATGTCGAATTCTCGTTGTTTCTCTTCTTTCGAGCAGTGCTTACAGTCTTCATCACAGGGCCTGCGTGACATAGAATCGGCATTTCCGTGTTGCTTTCCTGGACGATGACGAATTTCAAAGTCATAGCTTTGGAGGTATTCAATCCATCGAGCAAGCTGGCCTTCTGGATTCTTGAACTTCATTAACCACTGCAAAGCTGAATGATCGGTTCTCACGACAAATCTTCTTCCGTACAATAAGTGGTGGAAATTTCCGATCCCTTTCACCACACTGTACAACTCTTTTCGTGTCACACACCAGTTTTTCTGCGCTTTGTGCAAAGTTTTACTGTAGTATCCAATTACCTTTTCGATGCCATCTTGAGATTGAGATAAGACAGCTCCAACAGCATATTGGCTAGCATCTGTGTCCAAGTAGAAAGTTCCTTCCCTTGTAGGATGAGCTAGTATCGGTGAGGAGGTCAAAGCCGTTTTCAATGCGTCGAAGGCTTCTTGGCAGATGGAGTCCCAATAAAACTTATTACCATTTTCAGTTAAGGCAAATAATGGTTTGGCGATGGTAGAGAAATCTTTCACAAATCTGCGATAATAACTGCACAGTCCCAAAAAGCTTCGTACCTCATGAGTGTTGGACGGTACTTTCCATTCCTTCACAGCCTGCACCTTCTCTGGATCCGTCCGGATTCCGTCTTTGGTTAACAGATGTCCGAGGTATTTTACTTCCCTTTTGAAAAGATGGCATTTCTTAGGGTTTAGCTTCAAGTTCGCTTCCTTAAGCCGCTGGAAAACTTGTCTTAGTCGGAGTAGCTCTTCTTCAAAATCCTTTCCAAACACAATAACGTCATCGAGATATATCAGTGCTGTCTTCCAAGATAAACCTTGTAGTACAACATCCATTAATCTTTCGAAGGTACTGGGTGCATTGCATAGACCGAAAGGCATTACTGTAAACTGCCATAGCCCAGCGCACGATGTAAATGCCGTTTTCTCTTTATCTTTTTCATCCATTTCAACCTGCCAGTACCCACTTTGCAGGTCCAAGGTGGAGAACCATGAAGAATTTCCAACTGCATCCAAAGTGTCGTCAATTCTTGGTAAAGGGTATGAATCCTTTTTGGTCAAATCGTTAAGCCGCCTGTAATCCACACAAAACCTCGTTGATCCGTCCTTCTTCCTAACAAGGACTATCGGAGAGGCCCAAGGGCTAGATGATGGCTCGATTACTCCTCGTTTCTGCATATCTTTTACCATATTCTGTACTTCATCAATCCTAGATAATGGAGTTCTTCTTGGGGGCTGCTTGACTGGCTGGGCATCTCCTACATTAATTTTATGACGTACCAGATGGGTTCGCCCTAGGTCATCATTATTTTTAGCGAAAATCGAATGAAATTCTCTTAGTAGCTTCAGGACCTTCCGCTGCTGTTCGGGTCGCAAATGCTCACAGCTTCTATCATACAAATCTTGAAGACTATCTGAGATTTGGGTGAAGTCACTATCATCTTCTTCTTCCGCGCCATCTAGCCTTCGTATCCATGCTACTGGTTCTAGTCTACCCAGTGGCGTACCCTTCTTGATTTGTATTGAATTCCTGGATACATTCACGGCCCTTATTAACATATTTGAAGAATCCGTTATTGTTCTGGCTAATAAAATAGGTTTATTCCAACCTAGCGTAGGCTCTGGTTCAAAAATGCATGGGGTAAGGTTATGTTCAAGGGTCTTATGTGCGTATATAGGTATAACAATCTCTTTTTGCGGTGGTATTGTAAAATTCCTTGGTGACACAACGTCCATTTCCTCTAGCTGAACAGTTCGGCAGCTAAATGAAATCTCTTCTGAATCCCCAATGCTTAAGGTATTACCGGTGAAGTTTATTACGCAGCCAGAACTCTGCAGAAACTCAGCACCAAGGATGCAATCATTCGTGACTGAAGCGACTAAAATGGGATGCTTCTTACCGAAACTGCCGATGCGAATCTCTAATTCTTCAACACCCAGTACTGGTATACGGTCTCCATTAGCGGTCTTTAGCAACATTCTATCTGTTTGTTTGGTTCTGCTTGGCGACTTTCTTCGAATTTCTTGGTATATGTTAGGGCTTATTATAGTCACATTTGCTCCGGTATCAACTAACATCTTGCATGGTATATTTTCTATGTAACCTTCAACTACTGGACTCTTCTCAATTTTATTAACCTCTATTTCGATGACCACGGGGCTTTCGTCATGATGGCCAGCCAGTTTTTGCCCCCTAAAACTGGCCGGCTTTAGTTTTCCGACTCATTCTCTGTATTAGTACTAGCCTCTCTTGACTTTTCTGACACCTGCATGCGACAGCCCACTCTAAGGTGCCCCTTCTGCCCACATCTCCAGCACGTAAACTTCTCAGGTCCTTCTAAATTTGTGCGAGCTGGGTTTCGTTGAAAGGTACCACCTCTTCTTCTTGGAACGAACGCTGTCGCCCTGACCTCTGCTTCATCATCTTGTTCTACAGATCGCACCCTCCGTGTCATTCGCGTGGCTTTCGTGGCAGCTTCAATTTCTAGAGCCTTGACCAATGCGTCTTGTAAAGTTCTGGGACTGGATAGTCTTACGATTCGCTGAACGTCTAGGTCCGCAATGCCTTCGACAAACTGACGAGCAGCGACGTATTCCTGTGTCTCGATGGGACTGCTGACGAATGCTCGTTTAGCTAGGCTTTGGACTTCGTATGCAAATGTGGTTAGATCTTCCTTAGCTTGTTGTGTCCGGTTATGCAGCTGGCCATGCAGCAGCTCTGTTAAGTGTGCATCTCCAAAGCGTAACTTTAGTGCAGATGTTATCTTATCATAGTCACGTAGATCTGATGAGCAGAGATTTTCCAAAATAGCTGCGGCAGAGTCTCTAAGCATAGATGTCAGCACACAAGCTTTTTCTTCACTTGACCAGTTATTCATACGTGCGATGTTTTCAAATTGCATATAATAAATGTCCCAGGATGTTTTGCCATTGTACGGATAGGGCTTTGCTACTACGCTACTGTGTCTATCAGGAAAAGCGGATGGTACAGCTGTTAAACAACGCTCACCTGCACCAAGTTCTAGCAGCTCCTCTCTCACGATTTCCTTGACTTGATCTTTCACTTGCTGCAGCTGTTCCTCAACGTTTTTTTGTGATGTCGCTAACTGTTCCTCGATGTGCTTTTGTGATGTCTCTATAGCACTAATACGCTGATCTTGATTTTCTAATGCCTGACTTACGGCCTGTCTCTGCTCCTCCAATCTAGTCATTACCAGCTCATTACCAGCTCCTGTCACTCTTCAAACCTGCGACTGCCTCATCTTGATGTCGCTTCAACTTTTGCTCAAGGTCCTCTTGGTGGTGCTTTAGCTTCTCTTCTAGGTCTTGCATATTTGTTCTCGATTGAGCTGCACTTTGATCTAATTTGTTTCCCATTTCTTGTAGCATAGCCATCAATGCATTCATTTCGGACGCCATAGCTCTGGTTACTGGCATTAATGGACACTGTACTCACTTCTTCTTTCCTTTTCCTGGCTTGATTCGATGGATGATCCCACACTTCCGACACCAATTGTCACGACGGCCTCTTTTTCTTCACCCAGGGAATCAAACTCGACGTAACTTTCACCGTTTTACTTCACAACTCGATACAAAATCTCTTAACCTTATCTCAACTAGGTCTCAACTCAACTGACTCCTGCCACGCTACTCGTGGTGCCTTATATACTTCATCGAACCATCTAGAAGATTCCAGACACCCAGATGACATTCGAGAATGCCGATCTGTCAGTCTAGAAAATTCCAGATGATTCGATGACGTTTACACATCAAAAAAATCTAACCTAATCGTTGTGAAAGAAACATTAACAAATCCAAATAAGCAATGTAATATACAGGATGTTACAATACTATACTACTATACTTGGCTAAAAAATATCGAATTGGTACCGGTATCGATATTCTTATTTTCGTATCTCTACCCAGACTTCACACCCGTAAAAGCATCCGAAGGTCAAATTCTGTGGGAGCCACTTTTATATAGGAAATCCTCAGAAATATTCTGCTGGTTGTTTACTACGCTGTGTCGAGACTATGTATCGGGTAATCCACTAGTTTTGAATAAAAGGTTATATTATATTATACATATACCTAACATCAATTGCACCCCCCCCCTCCACGAATGGGGCTGAAATATACGTTATTTTTGTGTGGCGGCAACGTAGCGACTCAGTAGCGAATTGCAATCTGATCTGCCTGGCAACACTGCCTGCAGATCATTTGCTATATTTGCAACTGATTTTCAATTCTTCCGTCGATTCCGATCAGATATGTGCGATACCCTAATGAAAAATCCGTACCGTACCGGCCGTTCCATCCGTACCGTCCGTCCGATGCCGATTTATGTGCGCGTACCATATAAACGCTTCGACCACATAGCCGATCAGCCCGTGTGCGGATGGCAGACGCGTGAAACCCATGGATCGAAAAGAATGAGTCGATTCTCGCCTAAGCTAAAAATAAATTCTTTACGTGTGATTAAATGATATCATCCTCACCTAAGCAGAGTGGCGCGAAGCGCAGCGGCGCAGTGCGGCGCTGCACCTTTTCAACGTAGTCAGAGGTGTAGGCTCGCGGCACATACTCTTCGAGAGTGGGGACTACGACGCGTCAAAAAAAGCGTGCTAATATCGAAATTATTCAACGATTCCTGTACCTTACACAATCAAAGATTCATATTGATAATATTGTCACACCGCTGTTAATATGCTCTTTAAATGTATTTGAAAGAGTTATGTGGAAAAGTTCTATTTTTGCTTCTCTATAGGTCGCTTTGGAGTTGACACAGAAAAAGAAACAAATATTATGATTGTACAGTTTTACTCATAATATTATTGCTTTGGCTGCAAAAATCCAATATGTTTACAATATTCCAGCATTAACTGTATCCTCTTGATAAGGAAGTGCCCCTGTAGGAGATATAAAATATTCTCTAAACTTGTCCCTCACTGCTCTTGCATCAGTAGAAAATTTTAGCTACTGCCAACTGCCGCTTAGGTGTGAATAGCCTATACGAAATGACGCTACGCCTCGCGCAGCACCGCGACACGCCATTTCGCTCGACGCCGCTTAAGCCGGCGCCATATATGCGGTACTCGGCGAGCAACGATCCCCGATTAATTGCTATTCGGCTATGTGGCTGCAGGATTTTACCCGAATACTTGCCATATGCCGAGCACCGAGCATTCAGCAGGCGCCATAGCCGGCGCTACACATGCGGCATTTAGGGAACAACGAACAGCGAATATTCGCAATTCGGCAAACGCCTACTAGTGTGGGTGAAGCAGTTTGTGCGAATGGTCGGAATATGCCGAATACAAATAAGTACCCGAATACTGACACAGAAACAGGAACAGGGCCGGACTAGAGAATTAAAAACTTTATTCGCATTGTTTATTTGTTAGCATGTTAGCATTTTTGAATTCTGTGTGTTCAAAAACCCGCAAGTATTGAATTTCACCGCCCCAGCTGTGGCAGTTTTGGAAATATTTAAGCCTTCCGGTACTGTTTACTGAGAAGGCGTTGAGGAACACCAGTTGAAACTTGTTCATGCTGTAAACCATTATTAGGGAATACTTCTATATTAAATAAAATATGCAGTGTGTTCTATTAATAAAAATCGGGGATATATTTGTATGTAAATTTAGAAAAATAATTTATAACTTGGCAATGTCGCAAACGCGAAAAAAATTACAAGGCGAGATAGGGTACTAGTAGATATTTAGATTTAAAATAAAACGTACAGGGTGTTAAAGTTAGAAAAAACAAAGTAAAATGACCTTCAAATTACCGTAATTTAAAATTCTACCAATAACACCCTGCACATTGCTGGTGTCATCCAAAATAATATTTATTTAATATTTAAGTAACTCGCTGTATAATATTATTGAGAAAAGTTAAAGGAATATATCAATTTTGAGGTATTACTTGCGACCTTGCAAATCCGGAAATTAATAGAAAATAAATTATAACTTGGCAAGATCGCAATAATATTTTAGGGTTTAATAGAGATCAATGATGGAAACTAGAAGAATTAAAAAAAAAGTAATAGTACCATATAAAAAAATCAAGTTGATCACTATCCTACTTTCCCGAAACACCCTGTATATTTCAGAATATTTTTAGGATATGCAAAACTTTGGTGAGAGCTTTACAAACTTCGGGAACGATTTCAGAAATGAGCTGATGTGATATTTTGAATAGATATTGAAGGCTTTGATAACTGTCGCCGGTCGCTAGAAATCGAAGCGCCAGAGCTAGTCGTTCTTTAGCAGGAACAGCTTTTCTCCATTTTGTGTCTTTTTTTGATATCAGTGGTCCTGTTTTGCTGAATAGATATTCAAAATCTTCGGAAGACATTCTGCAAAAATTTTCAAAAAATCCAGACGGTTCTTTTAATAAATCGGCAATAGGTGTGGTCCGCCATACCTGAAAATGTGTTTAACATCGTGGTTTGATGTTATTGCTAATTATTTTATTATCTCTCTCGGCTTCTATTTAATGAGACCATCCACCATCGCCTCCTTCTTGGTTGATTTTTTCTTTTCGTTATTAACATATAAGCACTACACATAACAAAAACGGCACTTGCTGCCACGACTATATCATTATTATTTTCCATTGATGATGACGTTGATTCTACTGTCGATAAATTTTAATAATAAATGAGTTTCAATTTGCTATGAATATTCGGACTTTCCCATTCCCTTTCATCTCGAAACTAAACATAGCCAACTTCGCACATGTAGGGCGATACGTGCTCGCTACTCGGCGAGTAAGGTTGAAAAACGGCGAGTATTGATACTCGGCAAGTACCCGCATATGTGGCGCCGGCTTTAGGTGAGAATCGGCCTTATCTCATACAACTAATGCGTTGACCAGATCAACTTATGTGCGGAGGTGCTTATTCGTACAATGACAGAATATTCAGTCATGGCTTGATACATAATGAGATTATATTATATTAAAGACATACAGGGTGTCCCACGACGATTAAGACAAGCAATATATCGGAACTGGGCAGTAGCAGCGAATTATAATTTTGGGTGTGTAAATTAGAGCAAATATAGTATCTTTTCTTATCATTGTGTCACCCAATGAGGTATTTGTTTTTGGTTTAAAGTGATTAATTCAAGAGCTACAGGTACTTAAAGGATGGTACCACTACCATTGATTATAACATGTACCCCTACAGTTAAATTACTTTGGTAGTGTTACATAATGGTAGTGGTACAGTTCTTTGAGTACCTGTAGCTCTTGAATTGATCACTTTAGACCCCCAACTGTGCTAGTTTGTTGGTATTGTTTCATCGGGAGGAACAAAGAAAGTCACAAGTATACAGGGGTCCCATTAAAAATTTTGAATCGGACGTCACGTGACCAAAAACAAATACCTCATTGGGTGACACAATAATCAGAAAAGATACTATATTTGCTCTAATTTACACACCTAAAATTACAATTAGCTACTACAGCCCAGTTACGATATATTGCTTGTCTTAATCGTTGTGGGACACCCTGTATAAGAACTAAGAGATTTAGAAAAAAATGTCTAGCTTTAGAATAAGATTGTTTATTATCTCTTATTGAAAAACATTTCGAAATAATCAGATTCACTAGTGGCCCTGTAAAAAACATTTTTAACACACACCATATAGCTAAGAGAATATCAAATAATGTGGTATTTCTTAACGTTTTATGACCCTACGAGCCCTAGAGCAGTTCTTTAACTTTCCGAGGGAAAACAGAAACATCATATTATCTTTATAGCTTTTAAGCACATAATTATAATGAAATTTTGATGGCTGAGTTTGTTTTCGCCAGATAAATTAATCAAAATTAGCTTCAGGATTGGAAACGTATTTCCACATATCTGGCACAGGTTCAGGCCCCTCCTTCTGTATCAAGGTCGTAGTTAAGAGGGGTTTGGGGAGCTATGTTCACGTAGGAATCAAAGTAACCTCCAAAAATACATTAAATATCTAGTTTATGGATAAGTAAGGCTAATGTGCCTTAAGTATGCTCATCAAAATCGGTTAAGTTAATCTCTCGTTCTGCTATGAAAGGGACATCCAATATTAGACAGATCCGGAAGACAATCCAAACCTGATATATGCCTACATTTTTTTGTAGTTCAACATACTATGTCAAACATATATTCTAACATTGGTCTCTATGCTTAACGTTATTAATTTCCTGTATTGTGCCATTTATTTACTTGTAATTGGTGAATAAATTATCATTATTGTTGTGAAGCGATTTTGTACTTAAGCAAAAACACTTTAATTTTTAAGAATTTCAAAGTTTTCTCTGTGGATAGTTTAATAAGTTTTTTGTTATTGTGTCAAGAATACCAAGTTCTTCATAGAATTTGTTTCAGAAACTCCTGAAACTCCAAAGAGCTGCATTGTGAAAAACGCAACTCAAGGAGGGGGATTAGAGGTTTCTTGCATCGCGGGGAAGGACGGTGGATTGCATCAAAGCTTCATCCTTGAAGTTTCCGATGTTTCTGCTCCTTTAGTGCCACCAGGGGTCACCACAATGAGCGACCAAGGTCAGTACTGCAATTATGCCTTATTTATTCTAAAGGAGAGTGTGTGAAATAGTAACCAATTTTCAGCTAAAATATTCTTTCAAATTATCCGTATTTGTGTTTTACTGCCTGATTCAAGGCTTTTCTGAGTCATCTCAGCTTCTGTTTTATGTGAAAACCAGTCGGAGGATAACCAGTGATTTTGTAAATAATAATCTCTGACAACCATGACCAAAATACAAACATCTAGTTTTTGTTATAGATTAGATTTTTGCAACGCAACTGTCAGGTCGAAATTTGGAGAACAGTTTAGATCACATATTGCCAGATCTCTAGAAGCTTAACATTTAAAAATTGAAGTCCAATGACGACAGATGTATAGCAAAGGCAATGATCCGATAGGTTTGTAAAGTATAGAGTACCAGATAAGCTTTTCAAGGCAATAATGATCTTTTATAGAGGCAAAAAGTATGTATGTTCCACCATCTCCATCTACCCCATTCGTCGACCCAAATTCACATTGCCGAAAACATGGAAAGTAATCAGGAACTCCAAAACTGCTACAGACGAAGTTTGGGGAGATTTTGAGACTTATAGTTTTTGTCTAATCACCTCGCTGCACAATATTACTTATTATGGTCCCATGGCATATAATAACCCAAAATACATCAAAATCTGGGGAGCGATTACTGGGATCACTTTGATGAGGAAATGGCAACTGACAGAAAAACATCTGGAGAGAAAGCCCGCCAGAGAGACTAGCAGTCGATAGAGACGCGTGATTTCGATTTTGATGATGTAGGACATCATAGAAGTATGTGTTAATTCTTTGTCGACAAAACAACACAGCCTTAATAAAAATAAAACGTATATTATAACTTGCCTTCAACAGACAGTATGTAACCAACATATTTCTGGCATCTTCAAATAACAAAAAATAGAGTCAAGCTGATTGACTCAGTACTTCCCACACATAACAGTGATATCATTTCATTTTTTCCCATTGATTGAAGCTATAGTCTGAGATCCCCTTGCAACCAAATCATCGCCCATCCGCCCTTAAGGAAATGAAAAAACAAACAGTCTAGTAAATAGTTTCTTGCATCTCTGTTCGAACTAGTGCGACTCAGTTGTTATTGTGCTATCTTCACGCTAACTTCACGCTGAGGGTAACGATCAAATACCCCCAAATCGCCTAAAGACGAAGTTTGAGCTATTCATATATCTTTAGATTTTTTATTACTCCTGAAATGATTTCTAAAAGACATACGCATTTTCTATCCTCACCACAGTAGTAGTCCTTTGGTTTCTGTAATAGGCAAGATAATTTTCCGATGGACCTAAAAGAGTCGCTAGGTCCTTCCTTCGCAGGTCAATGGAAAGCTCATTATGAATAAAAAAACTTTTTCAGATTTACAACCTCCCACCCCCCCCCCAACCACACAAAAAGGTAGAAAATGATCAGGAACCCCTAAAACACCTAAAAACAAAGTTTGAGCTGTGTATATGTTTTTAGTTTTTTTCATTGTTGCTGCGCCGCTACTGACACGATTTCTAAGAGTCATCCGCGTCTTCCATCTCCGCCACGGTAAGAATACTGTGGAAATGTTACATTAAAATCAATTTCATAATTTCCACATTACCCAATACAGAAATATCTAAGTAATATATACATACATCAAAAAACTCTAACTCCCTGATATCTGGAATAGGGAAGGCAATGTTCGGATGGACCTAAAAGGGATATTATGCTGCTAGGTCTTTTTTTCACAGTTCAATGGACAGCCTATTATGAATACAACATTTTTTAGTCCACTCCCCCCCCCCCAACAACCCTAATTTCACCCCCGCCCAAAGAAGGTAGAAAATTATCGGGAACCCTTAAAACGCCTAGAAACAAAGTTTGAGAAATATTTTAATTTTTTCGTTTTATGCTAATTACCAGTGCACCGAATTTTGAAATTATACCAGCATTACCTACTAGGACCCCACATCATACTCGTACACAAATTTTATCAGAATCCATGCAGCGGTTACCGAGATTACGAGACTATAACAACGCGAACAGACAGACAGACTGACAGACCAACAGACAGAATGGCATGTCGTCGGAAATGAGTGACGTCGATTTTCATTATGAAACTGCCAAAATGCGTATTATCTCAAAATCAAAAATTTTCGCGATCAAAATACTTCCATCACCTATCGGCGTGGGAAGTAAAATAACTGTAAGACCAAAATCAGAGGCCACATAAAGACCAGAGGCATTATTTACTTTCTACCTGGTATGTATCCGGACATCACGCATCCGGTAATGTGATTTACAACTGAAAACGCTCAGGGTTAGTAAATGTCCGGTTCAGTAGCCTAGAGACAGAAATACGTCTAGGACGGAAGGCAATAAAGTCAAGCTCCATCGGAAGAGCGCCTTGTTTCTCTCAACTAGATTGGATAAAATATGGTATAAAACCCGCATTAACGGCCAGGCTGCGATATAACGTTTTGATATCAAGAAAAGGAACAAAAAAATAGTTTTATATTTCCAACAATCACAATTTACAGGAAATACGAAAGATTACGAGAAATAATAAGTTAGGGATAGTAAAGATAGATAAATATGTTGACGTCAAAAACTTTAGTCAAGTGGATTGACTCAGTAAGTCCCACACATTACGGTGATACTATTTTATTATTTTCCCATAGCATGAATCTTGCAACCAAATTATCGCCCGCACACCCGCAAAAAAAGTGTATATGAATACTAAAAATCTTCCTGTTTTACAACCTCCCATCCCCCAATCAAACGCAAAAAAGTAAAAAATAATCACGAACGTTTAAAATGAATAAAAGCGAAGTTCGTGCTTTTTTTGTATTCTCAGCTTTACTCTCCACACCAATAGGTGACACTTGTCGTTACCTGATTTTTATTCGTTTACCATATCGAATACAGGACACATTCTTAGTATCTATGATTTTCAGTCTACCTTCTTCTACCGCGTAGCTCCAGCTTCTAGCAGATTCTACATGGGAGTTCCAGGGACAGAGAAGTCGATAGAGGAACCAGAAGTATGGTCTCCCCCAAGGTAGAGTGCTGGCGCCCCTTCTATTCAATTTGTACACGAATGATCAACCTGTCGGCGCTTCTACAAATAGTTTCATCTACGGCGATGACGCAGCCATTACGTGCCAATCCCATGACATCGGGGAAATCAAAAAAAGGTTTCAAACAGAGTCCCTAGCAAGAAAGGCCGAATACTACAAGTTAAACCAGCTACGCCCAAATCGAGATAAAACTCAAACCTGTCTATTCCATATCTTGATAACAGGAAAGCAAACAGGAAAATGCAAATTGAATGATTTCGACGAGGCTACAGCACTGCCCAAATCCACTTTATCTGGGTGTTACCTTAGACAGGATTATGTCCTATCAAAAATACGTAGAGCAAAACTGAACACGAGGAACGGTGTTATTCGCAAGCTGGTTAACTCCCAATCCCCTGTCGTATTGCGGACGACATCCCTTGCCACGTATTTTGCGTCAGGCGAATACGCATGCCCTGTTTGGTCCAGATTGACTCACGCTAACAAACTTGGTCCTACCCTGAACGACACCTATAGAATAATCACGGCTGTCTAAAGCCTCGTGTCCACTTGCAAGTAACTTGTTAGTTTTTGCAGCAAGTACTTGCTTGTTTGTCTACACTATCTTTAATTGTTCAGAAATTTAATCTAGGAAATTGCTCTCGCAATTTCACTTGGGTTTGATTGTTATGATTCCATGTATACTGTAGATAAGGTGTCGTATGCAAAATTTGTAGCTACTACGGTAGTTGTGATATATTTCATTAAAAAAAGAAAACAAGAGACAGATAGTAAAAGGAAGAGAAAATGTTGGGTGAGAAAGTGGATTCAGCGTAGAATTACTCTAGGGATAAATGAACTTTAACGACTCAAAGAACTCCTAAGTACTCATATATATTTCATTAGTCCCTTGTCCTCTTTTATTTTTTCTCCATTCTTGGTTAACTTGCAAATTATGTAGCTTCCCTTGAATTTCCGCTGTAGAAGTATTAAATAAGTCGGTCAATTTTTGTAATGCATTCTGTTTTTTGAATCTGTCCTTAAATTCTGGAGTACGTACATTCCATAATTCAAGATATAATTCAAAACGTTCAATTGAAAGACACGTGTCTTCTCTCGTCCAGTTGAACTTCTCCATATTTGATTTACAATACTGCTTGCTGCAAGACTTTCGAAACAGCCTCGAAATTTTTGCGGCAAACTAATTTCCTGAGAGTAACCGTGTACATTACAAGCTCTCAGCAAGTCGCAAGTCCTTTATGTGCAAGTAATTTTGCTACAATATTTCTCTAATGACGTCATGCACAAGCTGCGCAAGTGACTTGTGAGAGTAACTCCAGCAATTTTATTTGCTAGTGGACACGAGGCTTAAAATGTACCAACCTAGACCAGCTACACATGCTAGCGGGAATACCCCTTCCTCAAATCAGGCGAGAAGTTTGATTTACGTCAGAACGACGAAGTAGACAGTGGTTAGATAAAGGACTCCTAGCCCCCAGCATCCAGACTTAAATCTAGGAAGAATTTCATTATGTCCACAAATCGATGGCTAACAGAGAACCACATACTAACTTGAAATCCCACTGAAAGCCTCCCTGCCGGATCACAACTGGAACGGAGGACCTGGAAGAGGCTCAACAGGATTAGATGCCAAATGGGCAGGTCTGGGGATAACCTAGTGTGATAGGGATACGCTGAGGACGATTTATGTGCCTGCGGGGTGGAACCAGACGGAGCATCTCTTATCTTGCCCATCCTTGAAAAGCCCTTCCACAATCCAGGACCTATGGAAAGCGAACGACATGGCAGTGTAGTGTTCCATACACTGGAAAGGGACATGAGCAAATACAGACAATCATTTCCCACTTGTGATGTCTGTAATTATCACATATATGTGTTTTTTTCCTTCCTCTAATAAGTACTAATTAAGTGATACTAATATAAATAAAAATGAAGAACAAAAATAAATTATATAAATTTAACCAATGAAATCGAGTATTTTAAATAAATGAAGGGCCTTTTTGAAATTCCATTCTCTTACATTTACTTTATAGGCCTAACCTTAGCAACTGCAGTTCACCTACTCGTCAGACATAAAGAATGAATATTGGCTTTTAAGTTTGAAAATATGCCTTCTATTGAGGGATATCCGACTGCTGAAATATGTACGATCAGAGGAAGAAAACATAATTACAAGAAAGAAACAGGAGTAGCTCAGAACGGTCAAGGATAGAAGAGACCCACTCACAGCACCAGGGGTTTATCGCATACCATGCACGTTATGTGGGAATGTGTACATAGGAACAAAGGAGCGATCGATAAACACAAGGATTGCAAAACATAAGGCCAGCTGTCTACTAGTTTTTACAGACAAATCAGCGGTAGCCGAACATGCGATTAAAGAAGGAAGCCACACGACCAAATTTGAAAAAACTCATGTTCAGACTTCAACGAGAAGCCATCGAAAAACAAAAACATCACAACAATTTCAATAGAAAGAGGTAACTCAGAAAGTCTCAAAGGTCTCTCAAAGTCTCAATACAATTTGCGATCCTGTGGTAGATTTGTAAGGAAGGCGCGTGACAAAATTGCTTTTGCTCAGCCTGCATTTCTTTGTTGCTACCAATTGTCGTGAGGTATAGTTGGTTTACGTCACTGTTAACAAGTATAAATATACCTGAAAATCTACCAGTCGTCAGTATTTCGGAAGTTGCCAAAGTAAAATAGCTTTTCTAAGGATGCTATACACTCGTGGTGGTGAAACGTAAACCTCAACGCTCAACGACGCCAGCCTAAAAACCCGAGAACTATAAACTCGTTGGACGACGGCCGCGAAAGCCTTCAGTATGTTAAGAGTTCTCTGTACATATATCGCCAATACCTTCCCGTCAATCTACAAAAAGTAATAGTAAAAGCTTTATCTCCATTTTCATCTAACTTTCTACAGCCCTGTAATTTCACACTCCGAAAAACTGCCACGGCACTGAGTTGTAGAGCAAAATGTCTTGAAATAAAGGACGACGTAGAAATTCCGTGCCACGAACAAACACAAACTTTGCATCGATTTTTAAATTACCTAACTTTCCCTAAACATCGTTATTTCTCTGCCAAATACATCTACTTCGAGCCGAACAAAAACGGATAGTTTGAATAACGTTAGACTTTCCGCAAGTTCGCTGTTTAAGAAGTTGAAATAACTCGGCCTTCGAGATTATCCGATTATACTTGGTGCACCACGATGCACTCCAAAAAGAAGCATGATAAACACATATACATATGTCATCGTGTATTACACAACCCTATAGTACAAGTAATGAGAAATGAGCAGATATTTGAGTGACTATTACTTATAACTTATAGTACTAGCATCATTTCATGTGGATTTACTACTATTAAGATGCAACCTGCTGATTTATTTCTTTCTTTTATCCTTATGGCCTCTGCACGTTAGCACAATCAACCAGCATATTATAGGGACTGCAACGGAGTCTGGCTCTTGGCCATGTTACAGTCAAAAGAATAAAGCATCACGTATACTTCTTCTTATTCAAAACTCGAAAATATCATCATAATTGGGTACGTTAGAAGACGAACACCGTGTATTACATTGTATCGACGATTTGAGAATATACATGGTGTTTCATAAGTTGGGACTTTTTTTAATACAGCGCGGCGGATAGTACTCGCCAAAATGAGTGTTTTTTTCCAGTAACATATAAACGAAATAATTAGAGAAAACGAGATACTGATTATTAAAGAAATCCTCAATTCTAAGTTCGTCCCAGGGCAATGGCTCACCATGTCATAATACCACAACAAACAAGGCAGCGCTAGTGGTGCCCGAACTGCCGATGCCGATGAGAAAAACAGGCAGTTCATCATACCGTCGCGTTGCTGTTCCTATATCTGCCGATCTGACTTTAACAACAACAATGGTGCATGCTTATAACAATAATGAACTGGTGGACATGATTTTAATGTACGGTTAGTCTGGTCAAAATACCGCTGCGGCTTCGCGAGTGTACGCCGATCGTTTCCCCAACCGTACCTACCCTGCACTTTGTCCATTTGTCTGGATTCTGCAAAGAGCTAGAAACACAGGATGTCTGAATCCACATCGTGGTGGTTACGCTGGAAGACCTCGACAACATCCTGTGGTCCAAATTGAAGAAGACATCGCAAATCGTACTTTTACCTGTAAGGCGCCTGCGACAGGACCGTACATACAACTTCCGTAGCTACCAAACAGTACTTGCTTGACATTTTTTTTACTGTTTTGCTGCTAATTCACCGTTTATTAGCTGCCGTTTCAAGGGAAGTTGTTTCTAAAGAGGAAAGTCCCAACTTTTAGAACACCCTGTATATCAAATCTCATGATTAATAAAGATTAGAAATTGAAAATACTGAGGGCCGGTTGCACCGCCTGGTTCAAATAAGTAATCTAAGCGAAACCTTAAGTTCGAAATTTGAGCTGCACCACCTCTCCTTCAGTATTAAGCAAAGCTTAAGCGGCGTTTAATCTAAGCCTGAGAACTGTCGGGCTTAAGGTCACTTCAGCGGATTTCTGCTACTCTTGACAGCTTTGTTATGTAGCGTTAGAAGCACCGATACAAGGTTGTGTCTGCATTATTGCTCCATTGTTAGTAATTATTTTGTGTCACATTATACCGAAGTATGTTATGGTCATTTTTCGGGATATAGAGGAGTTTAGATGAGATGAATCTCGTTTGATATGGAATATTAAGGCATACCTACGAGAGAGCACAATATTTTCATAGTTTTGGCGACCCGGCTTTTATCCAATGTACACAAATTTACAAATTATTCACAATAAAAATTCAAAAACTCCAAAACATGCAGAACGCAGAGTTTCTTGTTGTTGACTGTAATAATTGCGCCCTTTTGCGGCCAGTTGCGGAACTCGAAATCAATTTCCAGAGATTTACCTGATAATTTTTGTAGTTCAAAGTTATTCAGTATTTTTAGTTGACCCGGTACATTACATACAGCAGCACGTTACCTGTGCTCAAGATTGTATCAGTCAGACGTGTATCAAAGAAGATAGACGCTAGACAGTGTCTCGATCATCGACGTCTCGATAGAAAACTCTGTGATTAAGGCCCGGTTTCATAATCATTCACTAATGCGTTGATTAGCAAATGTACATATTAACTTAATCATTCCATTGGAGTGATGCGCGTTTCATAATGCATTTGGAAACGTCAATTAATTAACAGGCAATAAAATGTGGTTGGTACACCTGAAAGAAGGTTTTATGCCACATTTTGTGCTGTTTGAAGGAAATTATGACATTTTGCTTAACCTATAAAAGCGAATGTGTCAGATTGTGACATAAGTTTTCGTGTTTGCAATTCTATCAATATTATTATAGCATTATTACTCATAAAGAAAGCTATGTAATCAAAGCCACAAAAAGCAAAACGTGCGCGTGGTAATAACTTTATTAAACAAGACGAGCGGCTACTCGTTCGTACAGTAGCGATATTCAAAAGCATTATAGAACGCAAATTTACAGATAAGGTGAACAATCAGGAGAACGTAGGTACCTGAGGAGTGAGGATATAATACAGTCGTCTACAAATACATATAGAGATGAATAAGGAAAATATTATGCGATTAGATGAATACTTGCTTTTAATAATTAATTAACCATAACCTAATGAAATTCTGATATGTGTGTCAATTCTTAAACGTCATACTAGCAGAATGTCAGATTTATAGGTTGATTTTTCAATTAATGCGCTTTAACTGGCTGAGGACGAGCCATTACCTTATTAGACAATTATGTCATACTAGCAGAATGTCAGATTTATAGGTTGATTTTTCAATTAATGCGCTTTAACTGGCTGAGGACGAGCCATTACCTTATTAGACAATTATGTCATTTTAATCTGCCAGTTAGCGTTTATGAAAACCATTTATTTCTTAATGCTCGCATTGAACATAATGGGTGAATTAGGTTTGATTATGAAACCGGGCCTAACTGGGCAAATGTTAACTCCACCTAGTCATTAAGCTGTTGAATGAACTTCGCGTATCTGACAGCTAATACCTTGCAAACAAGTAAAATCAAATTTGAGCTAAATTGTAGCATGAGTCAAATCACTGGAATACTAGAGGTAGGTACATAAGTAAATGCGACATTTTTCAGGGGAACTCCCTCCACCGATGTACCGGGTGCTAGGAGAGCGACCTGTGTTCCGGCTACCTAATCTGGAGCCCTTCAGGGAGTACCGGTTCGCTGTGTACGCAGAGAACGCTAAGGGTCGCAGTGAACCTCCAGCCGTGCTCCCCAGCGTTAGGATAGAAGTTGGAGATCAGCCGCTGCAACCGGCCTCATCTGATGGGACTGCGAGGAGAGGTAAGGATTTTTTACACACGTCTCCGAAGAAAATGTTCAAAAATTCGAAGGGAGAAATTAACGTTAGTCCACTCGAGGTTATTTGAAAATGGTGGTTTGTCAAACAGGGTATTTTTTCGACAACATTAATTACTATGTATCAGTTTGACGAACAATGGTTCAATAAAAATAGTACCTTCCGGTGGCAACGTAATAGGGCACCTGCAAGCGTACCATTTAAAAAATATTATTAAAGTGAACTAACGGTGTCAGTTTATATGCCGCCCGACGTACATTACAGTTTGCATATTATTCAAACGAAAATTGGTGGTTAATGTTGCAAGCTGTTAAAAATTGTTTAAAAAAATGAAGTCAAGTTGATTAACTCAATACTTTCTAAACATTACGATGATACCAGTTTATTATTTTCCCATACTATAAAGCTATATTCTGAGATACACTCGCACCAAATGAACGCCGCCCCCCTCCCCCAAAGATTATGTTATACCACTAGGTATCTTAGGTTTTTCCTTGACCCTTCACAGGCCAATGTACACCCTATTATTGATACAACCAAATTTTCAGTTTTACAACCCCCCACATCCCAATCACCCCAATTTTACCTTCGTCCAAAAACAATTGGAAAATGATCCGGGACCACTAAAACGCCTAAAAACGAAGTTTGATCTGTTTTTATATTTTTAGTTTTTAGATTATTGCAGCGCCACCACTGACACGCTTTTTAAAAACCATACGTGTTTCCCATCCCCGCCAAGGTAATAATACTGTGTCGAAATTTCATTCAAATCAATTGGGCCATTTCCAAGTTATACAATACAGAACGATCTAAAGCAATACTTTCGCAGGCAATTGACAGCCTATTATGCATAGAACAAATTTTTCACTTTTACAGCCCAATTTATCCCCCTGCCAAAAAAGGTAGAAAATTATCAGGAACCTTTAAAACATTTAGAAACGAAGTTTGAGCTGTTTTCATATTTTCAGTTTTTTATTATTCGTGCGCCGCCACTGGCACGATTTATAGAAACCATAGAATTTTCCATCATCGCCACGGTAGTAATACTGTGTCAAAATTTCATGAAAATCAATTTAACAGTTACCTTGTTACACAATACAGGAGGATCTAAAGTTATGTTTATACCAGAAAAAATTCTCTTCTTTGGTTTCTGCAATAGGCAAGGCAATGTTCGGATGGATCTAAAAAAGTTACTTATGTCTCTAGGCCTTTCTTCACAGGTCAGTTGACAGTCTATTATGAATGCAACAGATTTCACAATTTCACAGCCACTCACCCCTTAACCACCTCAAATCTCACCCTATCCTGAAAAAAGTAGAAAATGATCAGGAACACCTAAAACGCCTAATAACGAAGTTTGAAGAGTACTTGAATTTTTTTGTGTTTCACTAATTATTCCGCCGCCCATGCACCGATTTTCAAATTTATAGCAGCATTACCTACCATATACGACCCCACATTATATTACTACCCAAATTTCATCACAATCCATGCAGCTGCTATTGAGATATCAAGGCTAGAAAAAAGCGTACAGACAGAGAGACTGACAGACCGACAGACAGACAGGCCGACGGAAATGAGTGACGTGGATTCTCGTTATGTAGATATCATGAAACGCTCAAAAAGCGTGTTATCTCGGAATCAAAAATTTTCGCGATCACAATACCCCCCTCACCTACCGGTGTGGGAAGTAAAATTGACCATTATGTCTAACCGGATCAAGAGTACAATTATTTTGAGGTCAGCCAGAGCGATTCAGAATTAACTTTAATAGTGAAGGAGAAATAGATGTAAGCTGTCTTTTATTATTAACACAACCTCACTATACGTTGTAGTGATTTTATGCACATCACATGAACTGGATTTCGATTGATAATGTGATTTTCTTGTGGTTGATTTGGTCACAAAGTTATTCTGCAATGGAAAATTCACAGCAGAAAAAATAAACTCCACTTCGCGACACAGAGGCGCAAAGTTATATAACGCTTACTATAGATGAAAGGCGCCTAATTTCGGATAACATATGTATCCCTCAAACTACCGACACAGAAAAAACATGGACGGTATACAATAAGAACAAGAAGAAAATCAGGAATCTGGAACAATCACTGTTGAAAGTATATCCGAAGAGGATGTGGAAGACATCAAGGGAGATTGGAAATCATTTACTGAAAGAGTAATGGACTATATGAATAATGATTTGGTTAGGTTCTATCCCGTAATTAAAACGACTCTGAATCATTCCAAGGTTCACGGCAGAAGTTCTGGTTCTTTAATGTCACTGATTTACATATATTTGCAATATCAGAGCGTATGCACGAGGAATAGATAATTCGTGTCCAGAAAAGGGAAAAAATCTGCTGTGCTGTCAACTCCTGTTGCAAAAAGAAAAACATCAATCTGGGAGCGCAGACATTTAGCTGGAGAAAAAGCAGATCTAGTGGTGGGTATAAATATGCGCGCTGCGAAAGGGCGTCGTGTGTGCGCTGCGCGTTCGTTGCGGGTCAGGTATTCGCTCAAAATTTTCCAGTTTGACAAACCTTATGCGATTCACACTGAATTTGCATGCAAAAAATCAGAAACATATCATGCTCTCGTTCAAATCTGTACGGCGAACGTACAAAGCATTCGTTGCCGACAGGTGGTGGATCGCGAGGCACGGTGTGCGAGCGGTGCGCGCGCCACCTAAGAATCCCGCACAAACCTAGCGATTAAACTACACGCGCTGCGCGTGAGCGGCGCGGCGTCTATATCTGTAGGGACCATTAGAGAATGTTTAGAAATCTTGTTTACATCTTTGTAGGCAATTTCTAGTCTTTCTTCTCTGCCTGGAACCGGCCTTATTATCTGCTGTCTTATTAGGATCCTGTTCAAAATAATTACTAAGCGAAACAAATGCTGTTTTACTTCCCACACCGATAGGTGAGGGGAGTCTTGCGATCGCGAAAATTTTCGATTTTGAGATAACACGGTTTTTGGGCGTTTTTTGATGTCTACAAAACGAAAATCCCCTTCACTCATTTCCGTCGGTCTGTCTGTCCGCCGTCGGTCTGTCGGCCTGTCTGTTTGTCGATCTGTCTGTCTGTCGGTCTGTCTGTACGCGTTCTTCTAGCCACGTAATCTCAGCAACCGCTGCATGGATTTTGATTAAATTTGGGCAGCGATATGCTGTGTGGTCGTAGTAGGTAATGTTCCTATAACTTTGAAAATCGGTGCATGGACGGCGGAGTAATTGGCAAGAAACGAAAAAAAAAACAAATATTGCTCAAACTTCGGTTTTAGGCGTTTTAGGGGTTCCTGATCATTTTCTACTTTTTTTAGGTGGGGATGGAATTGGGGTGGATGAGGGGTGGAGGGTTGTAAAATTGAAAGATTTGTTGCCTGCATAATAGACTGTCGACTGACCTGTGAAGGAAGACCTAGTGGCATAAGTAACTTTTTTAGGTCCATCCGAACATTGCCTTGCCTATTACAGAAGCCAAAGGACTTAGAATTTCTTTTGGTGTAAACATACGAGTATTGCTTTAGATCGTTCTATATTGTGTAACGAGGAAACTGTTGAATTGATTTTGATGGAATTTGGACACAGTATTACCACCGTGGCGAGGATGGAAAATGCGTATGGTTTTTATAAATCGTGCCAGTGGCGGCGCAGAAATAATAAAAAAACTAAAAACATGAAAACAGCCCAAAACTCGTTTTTAAGCGTCTTAGAGGTCCCTGATCATTTTCTGCGTTTCTAAGTTCATCTGAACATTGGCTTGCCTATTACAGAAACCAATTTTGGGGGCTCCTGATCGTTTCGCATCGTCCAGTTGAAGCATGGAGAATAAAAACCGTGGCGTCCCAATTCCTAAGGAGGGAAATGCAAGAAACTATTTACGAGAGTTTTTGCGAGCTGTATGTTGTTTTGCGGGCGGGTGGGCGATTATTTGGTTGCAAGTGGATTTCAAACTATAGCTTCATGCAATGGGAAAATAATGAAGTGGTATTGTTATTATGTGTGGGAAGTACTGAGTCAATCAACTTGACACCATTTTTTGAAGTTTATTTAGCTTTAAGGATGATAAGATTTCCAGATTTTAAAAAACAAGCTGTTACTCTCCATTAAGATGTGACAAGCTAAACAAAAGAGATAACTTGATTATAAATTCCAAGTTTTCGAAAGCTTATCCTTCTATCGTCAGGAAAAGGTATGCGAGACTACCAACCACAGTGCCATCGTGTCAGACTATGGTAAAGTGTTACAAACGTGAATAACTAACAATTGATACATTCCGTCTAGATAGTCATCGGGGTTGGCAGAGAGGTTAGCCACATAGTCATTATCTATGAAGTAAGTTAAGAGATAAGCATAATTAATAACTAACCCTTGTAACCGTGTGACACAAATATATTATAATTTTGATACAAAGTGAATTTAACACGCTTTTATTAGCTTCACCTATGTCTGCGAGCTTGAACACCGCTTTTGTTATTATTGTTATTAATTTCACTTGTATTTTTGTTTGCGGGCTTGTAACTGTCCTTTAAATTAACAGGTCGTACCGAAGATTGACCGGTACACCTTTGCCGCAAAAAACCATTTTGACGGCTTCAAATCCGTTGGACCAGCGGTCGTATTCGCGCAGACACCTTAAGGTTTGTTAATATTACATAGAGGCGTAGCGACGAGAGATAAAAAGGCGTGACATCCAACTGTTTAAGAGTTGGTATTTTAGTGAAATTTATTGGTCAGCTTTAATTATTATTTATTAGTTATTTTGCACTGTATTTATTCATTATTCTATCTGGATATTTTATATAATTATGATTACATGATTGCGGAACATAGTAAAGGTTTTCCTCTGAAAAAAACAAAATTTCTGGAAATCAAAAAGGTCCACTTAGATTTTGCATTTCACTATAACAAAAAGTCATATACATGTTCTTGGGAGTGACAAAGTTGGACGGGCCTAATGTGTACAGTGCAAAAGTAATTTTTTGGTGCGACAAATTCTGTTACCTTTTTAACAGATATGTGGATATGCTAACCTTATTGGTTAAATGTAAGAGTAGCGAAGCTTACCTTGCGTATGAAGTTCGCCATTGTTTTTATTACTATCCAATTCTAGCAAAATAAAGATGACTATCATTATTACCTTTCTTGCCGACCTGTCCTGTTTTGTTATACAAAGGTCTTTCATTGCAGGTTGACTCAAGTCAAAGGACCACAAAAACATGCAAAATATTTTAAATCATACTCAATGTGTATATTTTTCTAAACTCATTTACAACACCTTCAGTTTACTTAAGTTGAAAGTCAAATAATACTTTTCAAACTGAAGCTTCCACAACCTTCATTAGGAACTAATTACATCAACCCATTCCGGGGAAATAGCATGTACTTTCCCTCCTTCCTAACAAAACTCCGATAAATAAGTTTACACTAGCCAAACAACTTGTCCATTATCAGTTGTTTGAAATTGAATGTTAACTTTCTTTTGTTTAAGGCGGCGGTAACTTCATGAAAACTTTTCCCTAATTATAAACTTCGAAGTAAGAAAAATCTACTAAAAGGTTCTGCAGCCAATCACGAAAACCTCAACCTTATATTTCGTGATCCCAGTGAGTTTTTGTTACAAAAACTACACACCAACCTTTACTACTCTCTACTTACCGTGCACCTTCTCCCAAGTAGGGCCAAAAGCATCGTGGTTTATACCTTTGGTCCTAGAATACCGTCACAACATAGATTTCTTATAAACTCTTCCACTAAGTTGAATGGATTACTATATTCTTATAACCGATTCATATTGAAGGCGCAAATCACTTTAACGGGGCACTGCAAGGGCACTAAGGTATATATAGTCCCATCATTCCATTAAGGAACATAGGGCCTCTACAAGCTGACGCAAGTCTCATCTATTCTTCGCAAGCGCATGTCGCATGTCTTGCCCATTCTTCTAGCCTCGTCTGTAACTGGCTTCTCCAGGTCGCTTCCTCTTCACAGAATGTGACCTATCCAATTCCACTTTCTCTGTCTGATCTCCGTCCCTACTCTCTTCAGCGTTGATATCTTCCACAATTCTTCATTCTATATTGTCCTTGGCCAAAAAATCCCTTAATCCCTCTGTAGACATCTATTTTAATGAAAACCTGGAGTTTTTGCTTTGGTTCTGATTGAGTACGGGGTAGATTGCCAAATGCCCTTTTTGCTTTAAGTAGACGCTGTTGAATATCTTGATCTGTCCCTCCTGTGTTATCAACTATACTGCCTAGATATTCAAAGTAGTCAACTCTGAATCGCTTTGCTGTCACGAAGACGAGGTTTTTCACGTTTACTCTTAGTCCCATATTTGAAGGTATGTATAACTTTGGCCAGTCTGGTATTATTCCTGCTTGTAGAGGTTTCTTTGATGAGTTGGTTTAAGGTGAGGAGGTCATCAGCCTCCTGCACCCGAGAGTTTCCCCTTAATTCTGTTCCATCCGTGTGTCCGTGTTGAGATTTTCTCCTTGATGCTTCTCATTTGTCCTTTTCGATAGCCTTGTCGTTAGCCTACTGTCTCCTCCGTTATAATCTCGGTTTAGTTTTTTGGCATAAGTCTGTTCTCTTCTTGGTTCCATACCAAGGTCCTTCCATTCAGTATTAGTTTTTGGAATCTGACTTTGACATCCTCTCCTTTAGCTTTTTCTTCCGTCGCAGCATCCCTGATCTTCTTTTGTATAAGTCTCTCTTTTTTTGTAAGTTCGCTGTCTATGAAAATATCTTTACCCTTCAGCTTGTTTTTTGCTTTAAGAATTTCCATTTTTTTGTCCCATGTAGGCAGCTCTATTGAGTATTTTTTTTCGGTGATTCTGCAAACGTTACTGATGGATGCTTTTACCCCTATTTCACGCTCTATTGTCTGTTTGATCTTAACTTTCAATATCTCATTATCTTCTGTTTCCATATCAACACCAGTTATAACTAAGTTTTTCCTGATTTTATCTTTTTCAAACCTCTCAATTTCAGCCTCGAGTACCTTTATTTTATTTGTTAGTTTGTCTTTTTGTGTATCTGAGGCTTTTTTCACGGCTTCAATTTCTGCTCTAAGTTCAATCATTTCCTCCCTATTTAACATTATTTCGGCTTTCATTTCCTTCACTTCATTCCTCATGTCCTTTATGTCTTCTCTGATATCTGTTTTCATTGCCGAAATCTCAGATTTCAGTTCTCCCTTCATGTTTCGCAACATTTCTGCAATTGAGTCCATTTCTGATTTTCTCAATGTTCTGTTTGCGGCTTTTGTTGGTGTCCTTATAGCCAGCTTGCTTCTTTCAAAGCGTTTCAGCTCTTCTTCTGAGGGCGAATCGAATCCTTTTATTAGCTTGGCACTAAATAAATTCCTACTACGGACCTGCCGTGCAAGTCTGGTTACCTATATTATTTACTGATTTTATGTCGATATTATGAATGTATTGCCTAGTTCAGCATTTGTTGCGCAAGGAAAATCAAAGCAAATCGACTTTTCGGACTTTGGACCTCCTATCAACAATGCTGCTATTTTCAGTAAATGTCTTTTCGTCTTTTGAAACTCGAATATCTTGCTTCCTTCACTGTTGGTTAACGTCAATGATCTTAACTTTTAGAGTTTAGCTAACTTACAGTTTTATTTGCTCTGTTACGCCGTCAAATTACACAAATTATCGGAGATCACTTTTCCACAACGTCACTTCGAACTTAGCCAGGGGCGTACTCAGGGCACTAAGGTGGCTGAAAGTTATTTGCTGCCCTTGATTAATCTATTTATAATCTACTAGGGAAACGACGTTATCCAGGATCAGCAACTGTATGACAAATTGCCATTGGAGGTTCGCTGATGTATGAATCGCAAATTAACGTTGATGATAAACATGGTATAGGGGATAAAGCGAGCTGCGATAGTGACTAATGTAACAAAAAATGTTTAATGCCTACATATGTTTCCTTGTATTGAATTATTATTGGCCTAGTCTGGTTGCCATAGATTAATCCATATATCTGCAGGAAGAGTCAGATAGGCACCTTCTAACTTGAACTTGTAATAAGTATAAATATGTTCTATCCGCTTCCTTTGAGTTATAATTAATTTTGAATCTATAAACAAACAGCGTAAATTATTTTTCATAATTCATGCTTCAGTCGTGGATTATGAACAACTTCAACTAGATACGAATACCGATCTCTTGGAAATGCACATATTATTATAATAATGGCCTAATAAAGCTCGTAACATCGGTGAAGTAGTAAAAGAGACTCCCACCTCTCTTTTTGACCTAACCTTAAATACCTGTTTCCTGGAAGAAAAATAATACTGACAGTCCTTGAGATACAGATACACATGTTCATAAATGACATGCTTATTATGCTTATTAAGCATGCTTAAAATTAGGATGCTCTTGAAACTGACACATTTGCTTTTGTTTAGCATGGTTTTTTAGAGCATGCTCCAACCGATCCTGCTAAAAGCACTCCGGATACAGATGCTTATTAATAGCAAGGCATCTATCAGCTAATAATAGAAAACCAAGGGGCGCTCACTAGCAGCGGATGACTGATTGATATAAGCATGCTCAATAAGCAGACCTGTCCATACATGCTGAAAGCACGTCCCCCTCAAAAACGACCCTCGAATCTTGAGCATGCTCGAAATTAGCATGCTTACTTCTAACAAGATCCGTACGCACATACTACGAAGTAGCAGTTGCTGATAAATGGCACCCTTATGTGCACGATTTGAGCATGTGCGGACATGCTAAGAACACGTCCGTCTCAGCCGCACTACAGGTGGTTGTGAGATGTCAAATGCGAATTTGAACGGTGTACAGTATTTAATTTAGTGACAGCAGTGAGGCTAAGTTGTCAGCAGTTCGTAATCATTACGTATTTAAATCGCACTATTAATTGCTTCGGTCGTATTTAAAGTATGGTATCCAGCTCGCCGTAATGGTAATAACTCACTTGTTGATTCACTTCACCTACGTGAGTTATTACAATCATTATCGCTCGTTCATCAATATACTACACTGAAACCTGGTTAAGTGGGACCTGGATAAGTGAGAAACCCAACAAATTCGAGTACGTTAAAAAAAGCAACGCCCATGTGCGTGTGCCAAAGCCAAAGATCCCGTTGCGATTACACACGATGTTATTTTTTACAGAAATATGCGGGATTTAAATTTTATGGAATTGTTTGAAATAGTCTTTTGACACATATGCACTGTTAAAATCCAAAATTCATTCAAAACTATAACAATCCACCCGAAACTATCAACCAAAACAAAGTAGCTATTTATATTATGCCTCCACATGAATGATGTTATTTTCAGGATTCTTTACCTACTATCTGTACAAAGGGTATATTGGTTTTATCAGCGATTAAGCGGTCAGTGTGCCAGCTGCCGCATTATTATTGTTTACTTCTTCTAACCTATTCGAAATCGTTGGAGAAACCTCTAATATTGAGAGCTACAATGAGGTCTCGGTTCTTTTTTTAAATTACCTCTCCTAATGGGACTTTTTGAACCTGGATAAATGAGCCTTGAATTCTTGCCGGTTGTATAAATGCGGGTTTAACACGAGCTTTGTTAAGCATAAGCTTAGCTAAGCTCAGGATTAAATTCGACACGCGTTGTACAATCGTCGGCCTAGCTGAACCTGGTTGATAATGAAACTCAGTTCGGTTGGCACCAATGAAGCAACACAACATAATGGGTGTGTTCAATGGGACCTAGCGCAAAAGCGCTAGCGTGGAAGCGCTTGCAGGCGCTAGGAGTGACCGTTGAACGACTTTCCTTTTGACGTGATAAAACTGTCATAGCCATTTCCATATTTTAATATTAATTATCTGTATTTTCAAAAACCTAGGTTATAAAATCACAAACCTGATATTAAATTGACACTATACAAAGGTAACTGCTTCTCTCAGAACTACAAATAACTTTTTCCAGTTATGTGCTGCTTTGCTAAATTTATAAAATTGAGAGCTGCATATCCTGTTGTATCAAAAGTTCTTTTAAGAAATTGATTTTTTAGCATATTATCTACGTCTTGCATGTTTTTAATGGAAACATAGTTTGTTTTAACTCCATTATTATTATTATGATTTTCCAAGTTTCTCTCGCATGACTGCGGTAGCAACAAAAGCGCTTACCAAGCTGACTGGCGCATTTTGACAACTTGTCGTTCATCGGTTGGTTAGCGCAAAGCGCCCACAAGTGCTGACGTCCGCTAAGTCCCGTTGAACACTACCAATCATCTGAAAAATTACCTTTTTTGGTTAGTCACTTGTGTCAGTTTGTGTCAAATTTGGACAACGGCCGTTTCTGTCTCTGTTCTTTTATTTGCCTTCTCTGTTACATTACATACAAATCTTCCAAAAAATATAACCTAATAAAGTGACAACCAATTTGTGAATTACTGCTTGATACATCATATCATATGTATCAGGTTAAGTTTAAACCTTAGATATAATAAGCTCGGGTTAAGTTTTGGTTTACGTAAGCTCGTGTTAAGTTTGAAGTGGGGGGCTAAGCCAGCATTGTCATCATCATAGTCACAATGTCTTAAAAGACATGTTGTGAACTCGTAAAATGCATTAAGTCGGAGCTAGAGTATTGCCGACACGAATATTATCAATAGTTTTGAGCACTGTAGCTCGCCATCGTTCGCGATTTGTTGTCAGTTTAGTGGCGCTCTTGACACTCATATCCAGCAACTGTTTCGTCGTATCCACCCAGCGTGAAGGGGGACGGCCATGGCGCCGCCCACTCGGCGCATGTCTCTGAACTACAAGTTTCTCCATATAATCGCTCCTGTGTATACAGGGTTATTCACGTTATTCGACACGGAGCATTATGGCTAAAGTATTTGATAAAAAAGAAAATAATAATTTCGGATGGATAGAGACCCATAAAGGCTACATTTTAAAAATATTTTCATGTTATACAGGGTGTCCCAAAAACACGAAATGTATCAAAGTTATGTTTTTTTAAATGGTACACCCCTTATATTATTACATATTCAGATTCCTCGGTGAATTCTAGTGTGACTTTATGTATCATACATGGTACCTAAAGCGAACCGTTTAAGTGCAAATCACCATTTTCGGTATAAGTAGATATCAGGAAAATATTGAATATCGCAAAGATTATAAAATATGGAAGGCTGTGACTTTGCCGTATTACTAAGCATAAAATGCGTCAGTTTTGACGAGACTGTCAAAATCAAATTACGTTTGTGCTTGGAGCAATCGGTCGATTAATTGAGGAAGCTTCAATCAGCGATAACTTGATTTTTTCAAATGGGAATGCCTAATTTTTTTTATATGGCTAAACGCAGAATTTGATAGTCTTTCCAATGATATAAGATTGTCAATATCAGTCTCTGGTAGTTTTCATTTAATTTTAAATTTTCAAACAAATCGGCGATTTTCAATTTTCCTACCTATAAGCAACGTAGCAGGCTATGACATATAAACAAAAACCTGTTCAGGTAGAAGAAAACAGCTAACTTAGCTGAAAAATATACACTAGCTAGACTATAGGGACAGTATTATAAAAATTCCTTACAACAAATCAACTCTCCCAGAAACAACTGCGATAACATCTTTGAGGTCAAAGAGAAGTTGGAGAATGGCAGTAATAGACATTTTTTACAGTCTACTGGCTACCGCAATTTACTAGAGGTTAAACATTTCCAGGACAATTGAAAACCCTGATATGAAACAAAAAGAACCAGCGACTGTTGCTCCAGCACGCAACTATCAATCATATGTAATGGTGTAAAAAAGTACTAATTTGCATCGAAGTCGATACCTCTGTCTGGAGCCCTCCTATTTTTCAATATCTATTAGCAATATTGCAAAAAAGGAGTACTTACAAATCAGATTAAAATTTTCTGCCACTTAAGTTATCTTTTATAATTTGAACAAATTTTAATTCATTCTTCATTTTCTGCGATCTTGCTAATAGGTACTGAAGAATTTTCAGAACTCCAGTCAGAGATCCCTTTGACTTGAGTTTTGACAGAATTGCATACTTTCTTATATCATTAAATTTGAAATTTTATTATGAAAATAATAAACTGCTTACAACATTCTCTAGTAGTTTTTATTTTATGTCAAAATTTTTAATGGTTTTGGAAATTGCAAATCTCTAGTACATTGCAGTAGCTAGTAGTCCGTGAAAAAAAGCCATTTCTGTCATACTTCAGCTTCACTTTGACCAAAGATATGTTACCGCCGTTGTTTCTGGTTAGACTTCGTTTGTTGTGAGTAATTTTTATAATCTTGTCCCTTTAGTCTAGTTCGTGTGTATTTTTTAGCTAAGTTAGTTGTTTTCTTCTGCCTGAACAGGTTTTTGTTTATATTTCATGGCCCACTACGCTGCTTACAGGTAGGAAAATTGAAAAACGCCGATTTGTTTGAAAATTAAAAATTAAATGAAAACTACCAGAGATTGATATTCACAACCTTACATCATTAGAAAGGTTATCAAATTCTACGTTTAACCATATAAAAAAAATTAGGCATTCCCATTTGAAAAAATCAAGTTATCGCTGATCGAAGTTTCCTTAATTAATCGACCGATTTCTCCAAGCATAAACGTAATTTAAATTTGACAGTCTCATCATAGCTGACGCATTTTATGCTTAGTAATACGGCAAAGTCGCAGCCTTGCATATTTTATAATCTCTGCGATATTCAATTGTTTCCTGATATCTACTTATAACGAAAATGGTGATTTACACCTAAACGGTTCGCTTCAGGTCCCATATATGATACATAAAATCACACTAGAATTCACCGAGGAATCTGAATATGCAATAATATACGGGGTATTCCATTTAAAAAAACATAACTTTGATATATTTCGTGTTTTTGGGACACCCTGTATAACATGAAAATATTTTTAAAATGTAGCCTTTATGAGTCTCTATCCATCCGAAGTTATTATTTTCTTTTTTATCAAATACTTTAGCCATAATGCTCCGTGTCGAATAACGTGAATAACCCTGTATGTCCGAAGAATGTAAGCATTCTCGTCGACACAATGGAGGATAGTCTCTTTGGATTACCGACCTCATCCAGTATGGAGATATTAGTTCGATGGGCGGTGTAAGGAACTCTCAGCATTCTCCTCCATGTCAGCCAGCATTGTACAACGGACGTTTTGCAGCTGACGTGGTTTAACGCCAGCTTACCTTAAACCGAAGCTCAATCTTACATTGTACAACCGGCCCTAAGTCTTTTTCGATGTTTACCTCTATAATTGAGAGTCTGTAGCTCAATTAACTGAATAAGTGAGACAAAATAATCAAGCTGCGTGCTTTGTTAGTCAACACTATCCTAGGTTTTGACCTAAAAACAAGGGAATAAAAGTGTAGAAAATATCTGAACGTTCTACGAGGGTTGCTCTATATCTCCGTCAATCCATCAGTACGCAAACAGCTGTTTCACGCTCATTAGCGATCATCAGTGCACCATAGGTCGATTGACGGAGATAGAGAGCATCAGAATTTTCATGTCTACCAGACATGTGAAGCATGTGAGAGTAGGCGACAGAAAAGATCTGCCTGTGCGCCATCTGGTACCCGAAGGTAACGGCAAACCAAGGACAATCGCTGCTAAACAGCAGCAGTCCTCTTGGTGGAACGCCACGGCGCATTCGCTTGGCCTGTACAGAAGAGCAGGGTTCTATATGCTACTGCATATGACAGACGATATGCGAGGGTTGCTCTATATCCCCGTCAATCCACTAATACGCAGACAGCTGTTTCACGCTCATTAGCGATCATCAGTGCGCCATAGGCCGATTGATTATCTAAACCTTTATAGCACCAAAAATATGCAGTTCTCCCCCTAACATAACTCTTTCATAGCAACCGTGGTACTCTGGTATTTATGCTCTACCTACGCGGTCCGCTCAGTTATCAGAAAATTCCACCTCTATAAATGAGACAAATATAACTTTAAACCTGCTGAATTGGATAACTCGGTTATTGGAAACCCTCAATAATTGGTACATATTATGTATTGGTCCTTTGAGATCCCAATTAAACACGTTGCACTGTATTTGTTGTACATACGGAGATATATCCGTATATAATGAGACTTGTGCTGTAACTTCTTTCAAAAGTAGAACTTTATGACATACAAAATGAGACACGAAGTTTTTATCTTTAATGAAGCTTCGTTCAAGTAAACTTCGATAATAACGTTTGACGTTTGTCAGAAAGTACAGGTAATTATTGGAATGCCAGTGTTTTGCCTACCCATCGAAGAAATGAAAGTGGTCCAAAGATAATATATTAAAAAAATCTGTGCCCGGACGAGTAAAACGGCAACTGAAACATTTGAAGTAATTAAAAGTGCATACGAAGGTGATACTTTATTACTGTGTAGATTGTTTGAGTGGCACAAGAAGTTTACAGACGGAATAGCAGCTTGGGGAGCCAGTCGAGAAGCCATCAAAGTATTCATAATGCAGAAAAGGGTACTAAGACTTATTACTGGAGTAGGTTGTAGGACAAGATGCAGGGATATTTTTGTTAGCTTTAAAGTAATGACTGTAGCCTGTATTTATATATATGAATTGTTATTGTATGGTATATCCAGTCCTCATGAGTTTTGAAATAAGTGTAGGTATGATAAACGAACCCGCTCTTGCTGCAAGTGCCTGCACACATACCGGGTAAGACAGAACTTAATACAAGGTATATAGCAATCAGACTTTATAATAAGCTTCCAAAGACTTAAAGAACTACGTAAAAGCTATTTTGCAAAAGTGCTCAAAAAATGTTTAATAGAGAAAGCTTACTAGGTATATATCGACGTGTACTTTAAGAATGAGCTGTATTAAAGAGTATAACGTAGTTAAAGCAAAAATTTATTTACTTTTTGCATTCGTATGTTTTTTGTTGAGGTGTTTGATCAATATCTTTGCACCTTGGTTTGTATTTCTATATGCCAATTGTTTTAATATTGTAATTTAGTAAATGTAATGTAATTATGACACGTCTTATATCACTTAAATACAAGATCGATAAATTTCATTAATTTGTTCCTTCAATTTCAGTCATTCATTCAATAAGTTGGAAAGGAACCTCGTCCCGGTCGACCACAAACTCCGCAACGTGCCACAAAAACTGCACAAATCAACGACTACCTCAAAGTGGAGGCAAGATGGATTTCAAAAGTGATGAGGGACGAACCGGGCAGTAATATTTTAGTGTGCTTCGGAAATCTTTGAAGGCAGAACTAAAGCAAAACAGTTGCTTTATCAAGACTTCGGTTTGATGCTGCGAAAATGACCTAACTCACAGATTAGTGATCTTTCAACAAAGAATACTGAAGAATTAGGTGTTGACACTATAGTTCATCTCCTCTACTCTCTCGATCATTAGTTTATGACAAGTGAATAGTGTCCTGAAACAAATGTATTATTTTAGAACATAGTTGCGGAAGACTTTTAAACAACTATTAAACTGTTGTACTATACCATCAGTGCTTAATTTTCTGATACATATTCGTATAAGGAGCGACAAAGAGAGTCTAAACTGAATACCTTAAGAACATGCATATAATTGCATAAGAAAATTTGTCATTGAATAAAAATTAAGCGAAGGTTACAGTTGGAATTGGGATTTTTTTTCCGTATCGAATTTTGCACCTTTGTATTCTCTAATCTCTTTCCTTTCGTTATTTTTGTTTAGTTACTGTTTTAGGTTTCGCAACAGTCATAAATCCCCTGGATAAACTTTCTTCTGTCGAATTTTTTAGTTATTGGCTCTAAATTCACACTGAGCAGATGTTAATATACCTCACTTAAAGTAGATCCTGGTGAGTTGCCATGTTAGGTTCTAATTTTGTTAATTCTAGCTCGTGTTTTTCGGGAAGATCAAACTCAGATGGTTTTTCTACTATACACATCACTGGCGCCGCCAGAAAATTGTGCAGGGGGGGGGGCGACTTACTTAAATTGAGTGCTGAAATCGGGGGCAGAGGAGACAAATTCGGTTTTTGGTTATACAATTTTTTTATCTTCGCTGCTCCAGGGGGGGGGGCACGGCCCCCCTTGCCCCTCTCTGCTGGCGCCCATGATACACATCATTGGCTGACTGACTTGAACTTTCTTTATCCATTACTTTTTCCAATTGGTTATTAAGTCAATGCCACTCAGATACAGGTTACTTGTCTGAATGATGGGTAAAGTGTGATTTTTAGTAATTTTCTCATACTCAGCGTTTGACCTGCGTAGGCACAATGGAAGTATGTAACTTAGTACTGACACCTAGTAGGTCAGAGTAGACTACATGGTCCTGCTATGAAAGTTATGTATGTATACTTATGTATGAGCTTTCCATTCATCACACTAACAATTTTTTCTGAATTCAAAACCCCAATTGCTGAACCGTTACATTTTCACTCATAGTGAATATCACTTAATAATGCATGTTTAAATGCCCGCTGTTATCGCTGAATTTCATACAGAACAAACATTGCGTCATAGCTGCTTTGTGTTTATATTTTTTCGAAGTACATCTTGTGCTGATGTTCAACGTAATAGGGTCTATTTAATTAAGTTTAGCTCAGAGCGTAGTAAGCCTACTTTGTAGTTGTAATTAACGAGGTCCCTGGATGATTCAAGTAATCGCGTTTCAGCGCCTGACCCGTAAGACCTTCATGGTTCACTCATAATCACTCCATCGTAATCAAAGCCTTACAGTCCTCGTGAACTTCCTTTAATTATTATGCTTACTTATCCTGCGTATTCTGAGACGCAAAGATTAACGATACTGGAATAAAGCATTCCGTCCCATTCATGTCGATCTACAGATATGGAGATTTTAGAAGCGATATCTTATTCAGCTTATTCACTTGATACCATTGAATACATCTCATATATCCTTTTTATCTGTCAATAACCTGAATATAATCTATAAATAGTTATAATAATCGTTTTCAGTACTACTAAATGTGCAGGGTGGCGCAAATAAAGTTTCCTTTTTCTATACATACTGTAAATGAAAAATATTTGTTTGAACTCTAAAAATTTCTACCGAACGGTCACCCTCAGCATTGATGCAATAATGATTCTTTTTAAAGAATTTGCCATCAGTTGACCCAATAAACGTCAAGATTACGCATGCTTTATCTTTGAGTTAACTTAACTGCTGGAAAGTATCTGGAATCATTCTTATCCCAAAGGTATCTAGTCCTACTGAATTGGGACACCTCAGACCGATAAGTATTCTACCGGTTTTATCAAAATTATTAAGAAAAGTTATGTACTCGCAAATTAGGGATCATATTATACATCATGATGTTTTACCAAGTACCCAGTCCAGACTTAGGCCTGGACATAGCTGTATTACAGCTTTATTAGGAGTAACTGATGATATTTTGTCTTCAACTGATTAAAATTACCGAACAGTACTTGTATACTGGACTATTGTAAAGCCTTCGACAGAATAAATCACGAAATACTAATTGCACTTTTGCAATACTTAGGATTTGAGTCATCTACATGTTACAAAACGCCTGCAAACAATTAGGTTGGAAAATAATGTTTCTGACACTTTGCCCGTAATATCTGGGGTTCCGCAAGGATCTATCCTCGGATCTCTACCGTTTTCGATATATACGGCGTCGCTCTCTCAGGCTACAAAATACAGCAAGATACATTTTAATGCTGACGATACACAGTTGTATGTTTATTTCTCTCCTAACGCTGACGCCGTCAACGTTTCTATTGCAAACAAAATAATCAACGAAGATCTTGAGGTACTCACAACTGCTCTAAATAAGCTTTGCTTACCATAAATCCTTCAAAGTAATTATTTTCCGAAAATCTGCAGCTGCTAAAAATTCTGAAAGGATGGATAGACTGACAATAATTAATAACGCGCAATTATTGTTCAAAATTTAAGCAAAAATATTGGAGTAAATATAGACAATCAATTAACATTTTCGGAGCATGTTAATCATATAATTAAAAAATCAATTGCTTTAACTAAATTAATATATAATAGCCGAAAAATACTCCCAACTCCTGAAAGGAAAATTTTGTGTGAACATATTGTACTATCTCACGTACATTATGCAGATTTACTTCAATGGGACCTTTTTGACACAACTTGAAGTTAACAGGCTCCAAAAAATCCAAAATTCCTGTGTACGTATAATATACAGGGTGGGCCAGTAGCGAGTGGACGGAGGACTACCCTGTATAGCCTTCGCAAATATGACCGGCTATCAGAAAAATTAAAAAAAAACTTCATTGGTTGAATATGAAGCAAAGATGACAACTACATAGATGTGTTGCCTAATCCATAAACCACCCAGCCAAAAGATTTGCACGACGAATTCATAATATAAACATACGACATAAAAATAAATAATCGATTTCGCAACCTAAATCAAATCCATCAGAAAAATTGTTTTAGTATATAGTTCCCAAATTCTATAGCCAAATTTCCGATGAACTAAAAATGCTTAGATACAATAAGTAATAAAACAAATTCATGCAGCTTCTTCAGTTGACAAGTTTGACGAAGGTTTTATCACGTCGTTTCGCATTTTAGGTATTCGATAAAATCCATTTTCAGAAACTTCGTACTAAACAATTCAAAGATACCTGCAATATTTCATTTATAAAGTCGCCGCCTATCTCGATAAATACACAGGTATTTATGGTGTAATGGACAACAAAACATGTGATGATAGCGACGCGTGTATGGTTTCAATATAAAAAAAAAATAATAGATATCATTCCACTTCTCGTATTTAATTTTCAGGCTTGTGGATATATTTACATACGTTTTATAAATATGACATATGAATATTCTATAAATGCATGCAGCTATTTTAAAATGAATTGTTTGAATACTATACGAAACTTTTATTTAAATGTCAGTTAGCAATTGTTATTGAAATTTAGAAAATATTTTCAACAAAAAAAGTTGAATGGAAACTGTTATTACAACCGGTTATAGCTATAGCCTTAGACGTCAATGATTCTTAGACAAATAAAAAAATAACACACAAACCAGGCCTTTACGGAAGCTATGATCGGATGAACCCGATCACAAGGATCACTGATCCTGACTTTCGGAAAGTGACCTAGGATCATTAAGAAATAGTGTCACTTCACTGTAGTATGGTAAGTGATCATGATCGAATCATTCAGATCAGTCGCTGTTTCTATGAAACATCTGTTTTTTATTCTTAAACCAACTTTTTCGTTGTTTGGTGTCCGTTAAATCCATGGAATCATAAATCCCACTTGACAGCTGTTTGACATATAACTGATTGACTCAGATCCAGATTTCTGTTTCCGTAAAGGCTTATATAATCAACAAAGCAACCTAACCTAGCCTTTGAACACTGCGCACTTACGTTTCTGCTCAGAGTAACAACTGAACATAGAGGTAGTAAACAAACCACTTCAGCATGGCGTGCTCAAAGCAATAATCTTTTGACGATTAAGCCCCCCAACATTGCCAACTAACCTGAAAATTCTTCTAATGCAACCCATGTTAGAAACACTGCACTGCACTGTCCCATCTGGAAAAACTGTTAAACTACACTCGAATATAACAGCAAGTCCATAAAGCCCGTCCGTAAACAAATAGCGAATTCGATCTTACTGACCAAATATAAAAGACGCACAAACAAAACAAACGTTTGACAGTCAGGGTTCTACCGTAAATTAATCGGAGGACAATTATATCGGCGTTGCCAGCTCCTCAAAGTTTATGTAAGACTTCAGAATTTGCATTTATGATAAAGAACGCAGTAGAGGTCAACATATCTGTTGATTTTGCTGTAATGATTCCTTAACCATCAAAATACCGTCTTTTTTAACGTAGAATGGAATATTTCTGGATACTATACAATTAAGACGCTAGTAAATAATTATGATTGCCGTATCTGGTGGTCAATATGACAACGTAAGAAAAGATGTCGGCCTATTAGAATTACTACCTCTATGTTCAGTTGTTACTCTGAGCGTTACTCTCACTGTGGATTCTTGTGAAGAGAGGGAAGTGCCTAGGTTTATAAAAGTTTGTTTTGGAAAGATGTTTAGCAACCACGCCTAAAATGACTAATCAATGATTCAAACGGTCGCTAACTATACTTTCTTAATGCAATAATATATTAAACAAAAAAAAACAAAAAATGTGCAACCCGGGCTCGCTGCTTTTCCGTCCTAAGTAGATGAAGGACATGGACATGGAGTTGAATAAAAAACTTCATATTATTTAGAATCTGTCAGGTATATAGGTGCCATTTGAAATAGTTAAGATATCGATGTCTGAGGAATTGCTTTTTTCCATGCTTGCAACAAGCATGCTGTATATTATTTGTCTATTCTATTCAAACAGTGTAATTTCGATTTCCACCAAAAACCAGACAGAATTTTGAAAAAACTCAACCGCAGAAATATTTGGAATTGAGAGCGTATTCTGAAAATCGGAAATTATTTAGGGTGTTCTATTTCAAAGAAAAAAATGGACACTGATTTAGGCACAACGGACAACACTGTATATATCAAACTATGATGAAACTAAATTCTGCCTCATATCAAACAACTTTTACATTTGACCTTTTGTCCTGTCTCATATAGTTCCTGAGATAAAGTAGTGAGTGTGTTACCTTAAGTGGACCACCCTATACAACAAAGCTCTGTTGCGGCTCAGTGGACTGTAAAGTCTATATAGCATGTTCGCAAGCACACAAGGCCTTGGCCAGCGCTATGATAAAAATCAAATTATGCAATTTTGAAAACAACTAAATTGTTTTAAACATCAGAATTACCGAATCTCAATCGACAGTCAAGCTGTGTCCTCTAATAGACGCTTTTGCTCTTATCCTTCCTTCCCTCCTTTCTTAGGGTACAAAATGTAGTAGAGCAGCGAGGTGACAGGCAAGCGGTGAGGGTTGGGTTGTATAGTGGAGAGAGAATGAAGGAGGTATTTGAACGAGGACTTAGTGTAGAGCCATTGACGTTTTAATATATCTACTATTCGTCATTTTCAGGTGCTAAAATGTGTTCAGACTGTGAAGACGAATTTTGGTTGTTGGATAATGCAACTTGCGCTCGATTTACGAATAATATTAAAAATTATTTTTAACTTCTATTCCAATATTATTTAAAAGCGTGTTTTTTTTAATTTTTTAAATTGTATTTTTTTAATTTTTTAGTTAACTTTATCACTGAGGTGTATTTTTTGGTTTTTTCAAACTGTTTTTATTAATACTCCGTTTAATGAAGACTAACAATAGTTTTTGATCAATATTCTTGGAATAACCATTACTGCATCAACGATAATTAAAACTGTTGAATTTTCTGAATAAATTTTACAAAAATACTAACTCCCGACAGTTGGACGTCATGCCTTTTAAGCTCTCGGTGTTACGCCTTTGGCTAATATTAACAAACTTTGAGGTGTCTGCGTCTGCGCCATCTTTGAGTCAGCGGATACGACCGCTGATCCGATGGATTTGAAGCCGTCAGAATCGTTTTTGCGACAAAGGTGGAGCGGTCAATGTTCGGTCCGACCTCTTAATTCAAAGGAGGGTTACAAGCTCAGAAACAAACATACAGGTGAAACTAATAAAAGATTGTTAAAAACAAAAGCTGTTTCCTGGCGCAGCTGTCAAACAATGTAACTTTTTCAAAATTAATGTTTTATTCTATTTTGTACCTCGAGAGGGGCAAAAATGTGGAATTTTTGACATCAATAAAGTCTATATTCAAATATGTATGACTTGCGGTGGTGGAATAGATAGACAACAAGAGATAATAAAAATGCTGTGTAGCCTAAAACGATATTTATTAATCAATGAGTCACTTTTCCTTGTAGAGCTGCACCTTTTGTACCTTCTCGATAGTTTTAAAACAAAGCCATATTTATTTCAGATCCGAGCAATGAACTGGCTTTCGCCGACGGTCCAGCCGCACAAGGCAGCAGTAATCTGACGCTGATAATAGTATCAGCGGCGGCAGTGGCTGTTACGCTGATCGTCAGTATTATCGCGGCTGCTTCGATCTTGGCCTGCAGGTGAGGACCCAAACATTATTTATCTGTTTATTTATTTATTTGTTTATTTGTTTGTTCATCTATTCACTTATTTATTTATTGTCTCACACTCAACAGTATCTGCAAATTATAGGGTGGTATTACATGTGTATAAAAAATTACAAAGAAGATAATTATTGCTTATGGTGAATGCATTGAAGAGAAGGCACAAAAACTAAAAAAATCACCACAATAATTAGGCGCAGAAAACAACTTTTAAGTGTTCTCCACATCAGTAATATAAATCTAATCATGTATCAGAATAAAACAAATGAGCATGTACTTTTCTTATTAAGGCCTGAAGACCATAGAGAATTAGTCTAATCTATCACGGAAGGCTTAAAAAGAATATCGAGACATTTTGGGCCACATTTTGAATACCCACTGTGATGAAAACTATTTCATTGGTAATTTTGTTTCTTCATCAAGCCCTAATAAGGAATTTACATGCTCATTTGTTTTTTTTATGTAAAATACTCGTACATACCTTAGATTAATGCTACTGAAGTTTCAACATTTTTTTAAGATTTTCTTGTATTTGGGTTCCGACATGTTGTCATGGAAGAGAGAGGAAAACTATCTATCAAATGGGCCTAATGAAAGGTTACATTGTTCTAGTTCAAAACATTATCTTTTTTCGTTGCTCATTTGTTTTCTGATACAAAAACAACCATATACTTATGATTTATATAAAAAAAATCACAACCATTATTTACTGAGGTATTCCATACATAATGGCCACACTGTATAGCACTGTAGAGCTGCAGTGAAAACCATCGTCGCGTTTACTTCGTTAACTGATTACGCCGCCGTTCGGATTTAGCAGAGCACTTAGTCATTGCAATAACTACTGAATACTGCCGGATTGTGGGAAATATAATATTAACTAATTTTTATATAAAATGGAGTCAAGTTGATTGACTCAGTACTTCCCACACATAATGATGATACCTTTTTATTGTTTCCCATTGCATGAAGCTATAGTCTGAAATCCCCTTGCAACTAATTCATCGCCCACCCGCCCGAAAAAGAATCCAGCACAAAAACACTCGTAAATAGTTTCTTGCGTCTCCCTCCTTTGGAACTAGGGCGCCACAGTTTTTTTCTGCATGCTTCAACTGGGCGATGCGAAACGATCAAAAGCCTCCAACCCGTCTAAAAACGAAGTTTGAGCTAATTTTATGATTCTGGTTTTTCGATTATTGCTGCGCCACCACTGACAGAGTTTTTCAAAAAGAGAGTCGTTTTCCATTCTCGCCGCGGTAAGAAATTCTGTGTCAAAATTTCACTAAAATTAATTCAATAATTTTTGCTTCACGCAATGGACAGCTCATTACGAATACAACAAACTTTTCAGTTTTACACCCCCCCCCCCCCAACCACCCGAAATTCACCCCCACCCAAAAAAAGTAGAAAACGGTCAGGAACCCTTAAAACGCCTAAAAACAAAGTTTGAGGAATATTTGAAATTTTTTGTTTTTTGCTAATTACTCCGCCCCCCGTATAACGATTTCCAAAAATATAGGAACACTATCTACTAAGACCCCACAGCATATCGCTGCCCAAATTTCATCACAATCCATGCAGCGCTTACTGAGATTACGTTGCTAGAAAGACGCGTACAGATAGACAGACAGACAGACAGACCGACGGAAATGAGTGACTTGAATTTCCGTTATGTAGACATGACAAAACGCCCAAAAAGCGAATTATCTCAAAATCGAAAATCTTCGCGATCACAATAATCACCTCATATATCGGTGTGGGAAGTAAAAACGTTACTACCATTATTTACTGAGATATTCCATACATAATGGCTGCAGTGAAAACAATCGTTGCGTTTAGTTTATTAGCTGCGTACGCCGCGACGTCCGGATTTAGTTTCAGAGCACTTAGTCAATGAAATAATTACTTAAATAGAATATCAGCGATGATAGTGATTTTTGATTCATCAGTTGCAACTTGCTGTTATCGACATATCGTGACGTGACTTCTTATAATGAGATCTTCAATCCATATTTACAGGAGGACAAATGCTGCTGAGGATGCCGTGCGACGGAGAGGCAGGAGAAGCAGCAAACCTCCGGACGAGTTCGATTTGTCCGAGGATGGCTTCGGAGAGGGCTTCCACAGACGCAGTGCGCAATACCGAGCTAGCATGTACGGGGAGTGTGAAGACAGGATCACTAGGATGATTGAGGGTCAGTATACCGAAACGCCGCGCCGCTTTTTAATAATAGAAAGCGACTTTCCTATGTTACTTGTTTCCAGTATAAGTTTTTGTATGTGCTGGAACAAAAATAACCCATCACGGAGATATTACGCGTTGAAATGGGTATGCAGAGTGTCCCCTAAATAGTGGTCAACAACAAAACTGCAGATTCTTTGGTTAAACATATTGAGATTTAGCCGAACCTATCTCAGTGCAAAAATTGACAATAAACATAGGGTATCAAAGTTGTAATTATCATTTCGTTTTTTCTTAACTTTTATTCGCTAGCGTGCGAAAATCGTACATAACCACCAACGTGCGGTCTGAGATACGGCTATCATTTTTTAAATATTTATGACTAAAGTAGCTTTTGTATTTTAGATATTTATTCATAAATGATTAGAAAAAATGAAAAAATTCCGTTACATTCATCGATATATGAAATTAGCAGTAACACAACACAAATATTATTTTCTGAAAGTATAGCAGCTACTCCCAATCTATCATACATTTTGTATAGATGTTAGCCCAGGTAAAGTGTTATGGTGTCTTGTTCTAACATTTACTGATGGCTGGTACTTACGTCTGAAAAAATAAGTTTGCGATAAGACCCACACTCCAATGTTCCATACACACATCCTGTAGCAGTTATACACATAGATCCTGTACTTACCACTTGAACTAATTTTTTCCGATTTAAAACTTCTGTTCTTCTAGTGGCAAATATTCTGTCTCATTTGCTGTTTCGCCTTGTAGATATTCCGTTTCATCTTCATCTTGATTACAGTCTGCGTCTGAGTCTTCTTCAGTTATTTCCTATTATAGGTAAACCTTCCATCTCATCAAGTCTTTCAGTAAATGCCATGTTTTCGTTATCTTGGTCCATAAGAGTTTTGAACCATTCTTTAAACCTTGGCTCACTGGATTGCACACGATGTGGAAACCTAGTCATAGTAACTGTTGATATAGAAAAAAAAACTTCCGTAATTATAGCATACTACTCCACATAACTTGATATTGTTGACTAACTAAAACACAGCATCAAGACTTTATAGAAAGGTACCTAGCACCCTACCACCTAGATGCGGTGCGTTGTCAAATTTCAGCACATAATAATATAGTCAGTGGGGAATAATAGACCGCATCTTAGCGGTTAAAGGTTAATAATGACATCACGGCACGAAATTAGTAAATCGGGGGTTTCCTGAGCCAAGAAATTAAAATGCGTGCTTAGTTCGGATGTCACTTGTAGAGGGCGCCACTTACTATACATTAATCCTCTTTGAAATGAACTTTTTTATGTCATGGCACTGAGAGAAAACGACAGACGAGATAAGAGTCGAAAGAGCAGCAAGACAGGGATGCGTTCTCTCTCCAATACGTATCAACCTCTATTCAGAGAAAATTATGCAAAAGGTTATATTTAAAGAAACGGGGCGAATAAAGGTAAACGCTAAAATAATAAACAACGCCCGTTTTGCCATTTTGCCCAGACTCTTTGAGGTAGTTCTGATCCTTGAGGTGAGACTGCACCCATGAAAGCATCTTGCAAATGGGGCTCAGTAGATTCATTCCATTGGGCGGCTGGGCATTGTTCCAAGGAGTTAAAATCGTTCATTTTCAGGTGTAACGCCATTGTTGACTTGCCCGAAAATAAATGAGTTTTCAACCCGTAACAACTCATCCGGCTAGCGTCAGTCGTTTAACATGAAGAAAAGGTCTGGGTAAGGCCCTGTCGTATTTTCACATTCAGGCATGGGTAAGGTTTCTCATGTCTGGAGTATAAAGGCATCAGCAAAGTTTCATAACCATAACTATATCTGGGTTGATCGCACACACTCCACCTTCTGGTCAAAAATCAAAGAACACATTAATCGAAACAAATTGATAGTGTTAGAAATGCAATAGTTTTACTTTTTAGCAGACTTACGTGTAACGACTGTACTGCAAGAAGTGGTGGCGGAAAATAAACAAATGAATGAATTTTCAATATTTGCTAAACTAAATGCAAATGACGAAAAATAAAATATGTTTATGAATGGTAATGGTGTTGGTAATGACTGATCAAATAAACGTGTACAATATAAAAAGAATATAACGAATTAATTTTACACAATTGTGCGCAGCAGTTTGAAAAGTACAAAGCTTGGAAACTTACAAATAAATGACGGTCTAAGGAAGACGCATCGTAGGCGAGAAAGGTAAAGCTGTTAATGTGTATTAGAAAAGTAACAAAAGTCCATAAATGGCTGATACAGAGTTCACTTTCTCACCCCGAGTTCATCTCCTTAAAAATACACAAAAATTGATGGAACGCCGATATTGCTAGAAATAAAAAGATAAGATATTTCCAGTCCTGGTAGTAGCGAAATGTCTCAGTCTCACCAAATCACGGCTGCTGGGGTGTACATTTTGGAGATGTACAGACACTAGGGGAGTTCAGAAACTTGTCCATGGCATCCCCAACCCCAGCATTGACGGCAAGTCACACATCGCTAAGTGACATGCGCTCCAGACACCGACAAACCCAAAGGGAGACATCAGGTCCAAAAATGCTCCCAAGACTGCCACAGCTGCATAAAATATGCAGGAGATGCTTCCAAGATGCAGAAGATGTCTGAGACATTAAGACCCTTCCTAAGGTTTGTCCTAAGAAGACACTTCGTAAGACACCCCTAAGAAGACACTGCCATGAGGATAAGATCCCACCCTAATTAACTACTAGATTATTAAATTAGTACTTAAAAATGTAGCGAGAACCGCTTTAGCGGTCGCCATGATGGCGGATCGAACGGCGACCTCCCCCAATCTCCTCAGGGAAGCAGACGGCGCCAGCGTGTCTTTTCATTGGGGGAAGATCAACCTACGCGGTGCGTCGACTCATTCCGATTGCTGAAGATCGGCAATCAGCATATCATACCGCCATATCAGACAGTTTCAGAAATAACCATGGGCGTACTACCCTTAAGTGACGAGGGGATAGCCAAACATGATATATCACTAGGAAGGGACCAATGGACCATTACACAGGTCATTCGAATTTTTCATCGGTGATTGTCCGGATCTGGGCCTATCTATTCGAAGTGGGGGTAGTGTTTGATGAATGGATAAATCGCTATTGTTGTCAATTGTCAAAGTTATTCGAAGTTGTGGAGGAGCCGTACCAGCAGTACAGGCAGCAAATGGACCGGAGTACACTTTATACATACTGCGATGAGCTTCATAGCCAAGAACTAGTTTTCCATAGAAACATCATATTATAATAATCATATCATAATCATAAACATCATATTATGGGGCTGACAATTGTATTATGGGAACTAGACATGACAGGAGTACTGCCATCCGATACTAACAAATATTCTCGGCTGACACTGGACTATAAGCAACTTGCTGTAAAACAGCATATTTGGCGCATGCGCATCCAGGACTGAAACTATGCTGTCGCCTCTCGTCAGTTTTGTTATTCTCAACGCATAGTCTGACTTAGCAGAACGTCAATTAGTTAGGTGTAAAGACTGTTCAACCAAGGGGGGGGGGGGGCACATGATTAGGTAAGGGCCAAGGTACTGGTTCGCAGAGTCTAAGCTGTAGCTCTGTACGTCGTTTCATATCAGAGCTTCTGCATTATGTTATTTCGTGTTCTTAGCTTTCCCGCAACATTGGTAAGGTGTTCTTTGAAACAGAGAGTGCGGTGTAATGTTATTCCTAGATATTTTGAGAAGTGGTTGTGCTTTAGAGGCGAATAGTTAGTATTTGTAGTTCATTTCTGGCTAGTTTGTTAGTCAGGTCGAAATAAGGTACCTCCACTTTTGTTAGGATGGGTACACCTAGCTATTGAAAACTTTACGACGACTAGGAACCTTTTAAGAGCGCCTGAAAATATTTCATGGTATTTTCGCCAATCTTGTTTTTTTTTCAAATTCGTATTTGTTATCCTAATATTTATAAAAAAGACTAGCAGCATTGATTAACATATTGTATAGGCTAACAGTCAATTGATAACCTTGATTTGGTCATTTGTTTTGACCTTTAAGGTCATTTGAGGCTAACTTAAAATTTGAACCATGACTTAGGGCCGGCTTCCCAATGTCCAGTTAAAGTGTCAGATAGATATCTGCCAGATAGCGTTGCTGTGGATACAACTGTCAGTTAAGATTTACGTGACATCGTAAGTTTTGCCTTCAATTGTTTAAACAATTTATCTAACAGTTGCTGTTACCTTGCAGATAAATATTTAACTAGACATTGAGAAACCGGTCCTTACACATTCAATGTTTTCCAAAAAACAACGGTCGCAGAGTATTTGTAGACTTCTTATGCTGCTTAAAAATAAGCCTAAGGTAGTGGAGTCGTCTAATAGTTCACGCGATTGGCCAAACTTGCTTGTACTGTGTAACACTGCAGGAGTGCTGGCTCTGCAAGTAACTTAAATAGTATGCTACAATACAACAAGAAAATAGTGGCATAATATCTCTAAATGCTCTTTATTCAACTGTGCAGTTGTTCTATGTAAATATATTTTATTACAAATCCATTTCAACATCAACAATTGCTCAGTGAATATCAAAATCCACTATAGGACACGTTAAACGTCAAACTCAAGACATGAAATCTAGTATTATTGCAGATAGTTATTGCTGTCAAAGAAAACTCCACGTTCTCTTTGAAAAATGTGTAAGAAAAGTATTCAATATTAACTTTGGTGCATTCTACTCATCCCAGCTTAGCTTAGCGGAACGATGCGGGAGATAAATCCACCATCTCGTTATTACAGTTGTTTGACCAAAAATATCTTCCGGGGAAAGATATACCGCACACTTGGGTTTAATGGCTGTAAACACCATTTATGAGGTATATGTGCACTTCCTTTATACATAAGCCACGTTATTTATGACAATCACATACTTTTTCCTCTGCAAGAAAAATGGAATTCTGTGCGCGGTATATATTTCTCATTTGCTGGCGCCTGAAGAGCATTTTCTGAAACCAGCCGTTTATATATGGAGTCTCAAAGGAACTACTTTCATCGTTTTACTTTTGAAGGCATTAATAGCAAAACGTATAGATACGAAATTAAAAAGAAAGAAATAATCCAATTTTGGCATCAAAATTAGAGCTCTCTCAGAGAAACGGAAAAAATTGGTATCGAATGAGTCGAACAAATAAAAAAAACAGAAAATGTAGAAAATGGTCGAAACCCTGAAACGCCTATAGTTTGAGCTGTTTTTACACTTTTAGTTTTCTGATTATTGCTGCGCTGCCCCTAACTCAATTTTTAAAAACAATACGTCATTATCACCAAGGTAGCAATACTGTGTCGGAATTAAACTCAATAGTTTTCACGCTATACAAGGCAATGTTCGGATGGATCGAAAAAGGTGTATTATGCCACTAGGTCTTTTTTTCGCAGGTCAATGGACAGCATATTATGAATACAATAATTTTTTCAGTTTTACAATTCCAATTTCACACTCACGCAAAAAAAGTAGACAATGGTCAGGAACCTCTTAGATGCCTAAGAACGAAGTTTGAAAAGTACTTCAAATCTTTTATTCACTGTCCATACACCAATGTTCAAAATTATAGCAGCATTGCCTACTATGATCCCACAGCACATCGCTACCTAAGTTTCATCATAATCCATGCATCGGTTACTCAGATGTCAAGGCTAGTAAAACGTCAACAGACCGACAGTCCGACAGGAATAAGCGACGGAAATTTTCCTAATGCAGATAATATCATAAAACGCTCAAAAAGCGTATTATCCCAAAATCTAAAATTCTTGCGATTACAATACTAACACCCGTATGCACCGTTAGGCGATTTTAATCCTAGTTCCCTAATCGCGTTTTGCTAATCTTTGGTATCTAGCCATGCACCGTCAAGAGATTAACTAAGCCATATTGGAGATACGGCAAGATTGTGTAATCTAATCCAGGTTTACGTAACTAATCGCGCATTTGACTTACGGTGCATACGGGTGTAAAAAGACTTTTTTGGGAAAGCGTAAAAACCTACTTAGTCTTCTTTTTTATCCGCTTTTTGTGAACATTTTAGGCGTCAAAACGATTCTTATTCTATGTTATGCCCATGATTTTACAAAAAAATGAGTTTGAATATAACAGGTGCCTACTTCAAGATTTTAAATAAAATAGGGATACCATTTATGTAGAAAAACCTATGGGTACTATTTGAAATCAAAAAGTCGGTAGTGAGGTTTTGGGGATGACTTACAAAAAAAATGTTTTGAATGCATTTAAGGCTAGATTCTATAGTACCTTCAGTTCTTGCTTGAACTGGGTTCGTTACGAAAATACCATGTGTCAGAGAAATTCTGGGACACTTATCAGTATTGTTATATGTGCCAAAAACTAAGTTGCAAGGTATTGAAAATGGTTAGAAAAGCAGAAGGATATTTTTCGTGATTAAAAGAGCTTCTAGAAGTACCAATTTTATCTTCTTCCAAGCATCTTTAAACGATCACCAAAAGCGAACCTGCTCAAATCTTAAAATAGATTTTAGTTCCTCCTATGTTATATTGTCTGCGTGATAAATTGCATTAAGATCAGATAAGTATCTTCCCCACCGAAGAGGTTTGTACAAATCAACCGTAAAAGTTATTTGTTTCCTCCATGCAGATGGTCCATTAGCATACGCCTGCATGTCCAGTCATTTGCAGAACCTCCCCCCACTCCAGCTTGTCGAAAGTGTCACAGCCAGATATTATTTTCAGCGCACCGAAAGAGTGTTTGTGATACGCTGAAATATATATGTTTCTTTTTTGCGCACTTGCCGCTGGTCGAGGTAGTGTATATATGTAACGGAAAATATGGAAATGAGCAGTGACGTGGCCGGATTAGAATATTTGGTCGTCCAGAGTGGTGAATAATGCGATTTTGAGGAGGGGCGAAAGAGGGTTGGAGATTGGGCCACGTTCCGTCGCAGCTTAGGATGCCTGCGTTGAAAGAGATAAAATTGCGGATGATTGAAATCCTCTTTATTTTGTATATTTGGCGGACTTATCTGTTAGTAGATGGGATGTTTGCTCATCCTACTCTCAGTTTTTTTAGGTCAAATTGATTGACGCAGTACCTCCAATGTTTTGTCTACATAATGAGTCTATACAGGGCGTCCTAAAACCCAGAAAAGCTGGAAGAATAGGGTACTTGCAGAGGTCGTGAAATCGTCTCGGGAGTATACATAGCGTAAAGACCATATCAAGAAGCAGTAGGAAACAAAAAACATGATTTTACTGACAGCCAAAAAAGATATTTGCAAAATACAATAAGGACATATTCAAATTTTTCCACGTGACTTAAAACAAGCGCAGACGACATAGGTATCTTATCAATATCGACAATCGAGAATGCTACAGCGCAGGTCAGTGAGATTCGACTGCAAACTAGAGATGATCTGAATTCTTTAACAATGCGATTCAATATATTGATACTTAAACATATTTGAAACCCACTAGCATTTACGTTGCAATACATTTTTATATCTGATAGGTATCACATTTCATCCTGTTTGTGACCGAGATTCGCAACTAATCGAAGCCGTCATTTTATTTCGGCGCATCCCATTATGAATGGATCCAAAGATAGAATCTAATTCAAGCCCATCCCTACAAAGTGAATTAGTAATCTAGCCTAACTTTTATTCTCTTGACTGTTGTACTTTTGTTTGTGACTGTGTTTTGTGGTTATAATGATCAATGTCAAAATGTTAGGTTAGCACTGGCTATCGATATCGAATATCAATACTTTACATCCCATCACTATAAGATATCACTGACGTCAGAGGTTGTTTGCGCGGCATTTTCCGGCATTTGAAATAATTTTTGAAATATCTCTCACAGACGATTCCAAAAAAATATAAAGTTTCTGTGGGTACCATCACATGCCGGCATACCTGGCAACGAAAAGGCGGACAGAGCAGCAACATCAGTAGTAGCATCAAACCAAAGAACAGTAGCTTGTACACCCTATGCAGACTTAAAGCAATTGATAAAAGATCATATAACCAATCTGTGGCAAGAAGAATGGAGCAGTAGTCCTAGCAAATTACACGAAATTCTCCCGAATGTTACCACAAAGTTAACTCTCCCTGTAAATAGAAGAGAACAAATTGTTATGTCACGACTACGAGTAGGACACACTCTAGCTACACATAAGCATATATTCGAACAAACTGAAGGTCCAGTCTGTCCAGCATGTAACGAACGGGTAACAGTGACCCACATCCTTATGGACTGCACATTTTATTTGAACGAGAGAATATCCAACCACCTGTCCAGCGACATCAAAGAAGTACTTCTGCTACAACCCAAAAATGTGATGAAATTTATCAAGGACATTAATTTATTTTTTTAAAATTTAATCAGTATAAATACATATGTATGAATTGTACCGTCTTCACCGCTAATAACCCTGCGTGGTTGATGCGGTTTCTTGTTTAAATATAAAAAAGAACCAATAAGTGATTTTGTCATGTTTACTAGGCTCTAAGGAACGCATAAACGACATAATATTTTTTTCTGCAAGTACTCTATTGCGCAGCGTGGTCAGAGGGACTGGAAATTTCCACAAAAAAAAAACGGAAGAAGTTTTATCGTGAGATACGATCATTCAGCTTTGTAGGGTTTGATAAAGTTCGAAAATCTAGAATTCCAGCGTGCTTGATGGCTCCAAAGCCATGACTTTCAAATTTGTCATCGTTCCGGAAAGCAACACGAAAATGTCGATTCTATGTCACGTGGGCCTTGCGGTGCAGGATGTAAACACTGCTTGAAGATGAGCTTCGTCCCGGTCGATCAAAAACTGCGCGAATCACCACAAAAATTTCAGCTATTGATTAAGAAAGAATGTCTGACAATGTCAATTTTTGTTGCGGTTAAACATCTAAAAACTAAGTTTCAGCGATTCAGAAACTTTTTGTTTTTGTTGATTTCTCCTCCGCCACTTCCAACAAGAATACACCGATACCGTTTTCTCTACGGCACGGTGGTAATACGATGTCATAATCGCATCACAATTAAGTTCGTAGTTTTCGAACTAAACGACTTACAATGAAACAATAACAACCTACATCCTTCCGCAAAATTTACTCTTGAGACCGAAGCTAATAGATCCAATAACTTTTTCGATTCAACTATCAAAATTGGACAAAACATACATTCTCTATTTTCCACAAACGTTCCCACACTAATTTACTATTCAGAGTACCTCCAATCTCCCACTTTGACACAAAACCGCTGCGTTCCACAGATACATAAACAAACTAATGAACGTCTATGTCTACCGAAGACCGTATCAAAGAAATTAACATAATAAAACAAAATATAGCATACAACAACCGCTACAACTCAAAATTTATAGATAGTATAATAAAGTAAAAACAATATAAGGGAACTATGAATGAAGTTACGCGTTACGCAAATTTATGGAATGAACAAATAACAACAGTTTTATCCAAATTGAGTTCTGCTTCTTACTTGCTAGGACGTATTAGGGACCAAGTCAGTGTGGACGTTCCCAAAATGGTTTACTATGCTCATGTGCAATCTGTAATAGTTTATAGTATTGTGTTTTGGTTCCATTCACCGAGATGCTGTGAATTTTTTACTTGTCAGAAAGAAATTATACGTACAGTTCTGATACTGTCCAGAACAACATCGCGAAGAGATCAGTTTAGGAACTTAAAGATCCTGACAGTGTCCTGCCTATATATGTTGAGCATTGCTGTTGATACTAAGACAAATCTCAGTAAATACAGGACAAATGGCAACCATTACAATAACATGCTTACTAGAAACTGTAACAATTTAAGCGTACCAATTCATAAGACAAAACTATACGAAAAAAGCCCATATTACAATGGTATAAAAATTTTCAACGCTTTACCTACTCTCATAAAGGACAATTTGAACATCCTTCGAAAGAACATTAAAAATGTACTTATTGGACAAAAGGTATTACAGCCTCCAAGAATATTTTAATAATTAAATTTCTGGACTGTTTTTAATGTGTTTTTTATTTTATGTTAATGTGTTTATGCTGTTTTGCTCAGGTCATACCTGTATTCCTATGACGTTGTCGATGTTTATGTATATAAACCTTATGTGAATAAAAAAAATATTTTAAGAAATATCATTCACTACTTACATAGGAAAATTATCAGACAACATAGCCGACAAACTAAAATATTAGATTTAAGTAATTGATTAAAATGCAATAACACCTTAGGTAACATTATCGAAAAAAATAAATCGAAAACAAACAAAAATTCAAAATCAGGTTTATATAAACTAGAATGTATAGACTGCCCCAACGTTTACGTCGGTCAAACAGGAAGAACCTTCCAGAAACGGGTTAACGAACGTCAAAGTACACTTGTAAATCAAAATACCGATTCAAATTAAGCGAACTATTTGATCACGGAAAACCACAAATTCAAAGACAAATATTACATTTTACATATAGCGCCGAGAAGTACAAAATTAAACTTCTTAGAAGGTTGAGCAATAGACAGAATAAACAAATACAGGTAATAAGCTCAACGATCGATTAGACATTAACTTAACTTATATCAGGTGTTCCTCTGTTTCCAATAGGCTGTTATGGTACTGATACCCACTTTCATTTATCCCGTCTTCATAGATATATAATCATTACAATATTCTGTAAGTACCGTCCATTGTTTCCTTGAAAAAACTGTTGTACACCGAAACATACGTCACAGTATTGAAAAATAAAGTGGAGCTCAACTTTACATTCACATTCAATTTTTGTCTAAAATCTAGCCTCCTGGCCTTTCAGCAATCTGTTGGCATATGTATGTAGGAACATAGTACAGAGCCGCTAATGTAGTTCTAATGTTTCGAGGCAGTTCTGGGCAGTTGGTATAATTTCATATAAGAACGTTTAAAATAAGACAGTTTACCGTTACCATCCGGTAAGCAGCTGTGTAACTGAGCTTTCGTGTAGCCGGAGCTTAATTTCTTCAATGCATCCGCAGCCAATCCGGACGTTGCACCGGAATTAGAGATACAAAGCCGCAGAGCCGACCGAATTCCTTCGATAAAGCTGCAAGATTTGCTCGGTGTGTCGTGAGGATATGTGTACTCCGATGTGGCGAAACGCTCTGATAGTCGACATGGTCGGACCTGCTGAGAATACTAATCGGAATTTCGCTATTTGGCACACTGAAGGCTAGTTTGCTGGTTATGGAAATAACAAATTATCACGTGTTTCACTACACGATGGACATGAACAATATTACAACTATCTGTGTAGCGTGAAGTAAAACGGGCAGGTTAAAGGGCTTGGGTACACACAGTTATACATAATATGTATTTGCCGTGTTAAAACACGGATTCCCATTTCGAACAGAACTCACTTGTTTTTCAAACTACATACACAGTAGGTGATAGTTAAGACCATAATGAATAACATCTAAGAGCAAGTTTTTTAGTGTGCAAAAAAACTCGCAATGCAGAGCCATACATTCTTCAAATGTTTGTAATTTAACAACCAAACACGATATCAAAAAAGGTCATCACAGTGACAAAGCGCAAACTTTCTTCTTTAGTTTGCTTTTTGAACCATTACTGTAAGTTTGAAAGTAACGTCAGGAGCTTCGAAATGCGAAATTAATTTTTATGATGGCCTTTGGACCTTACCTTTGGACCTTTTGACCTTACCGTTGGATTTTTGGACTTATCGCCCCTCATCTTAGACACACACATTGGAGAAAGGTAACAGGCGGCTACGCCTCCTCGCTAACACGGAAATACGTAATTTCTTGGATTCTCAATTTCGCAATTTCGCGCGCTATACCCTAGATCCTTAGGATAATTTCGGCTCAATAAATAATAAAGATAACATTTAGGGTCAATGAGCGACGGTCCGCTCACGCATGTGCATCGACCCAACGTCATGTAGGAATGCTAAAGTAAGGATATTACAGTTTTTTTTATTAGACAGGATGTTGCATTTTGACCAATGGGACGAGACAGAAAAGTATGGTTATGGGGTATTTCCTTGAAAACATTTTTTGGAAGCATTTCACCTTTTTTTTGAAGCTAATTTTTTAGGCGGACTTTCTTATTCAGTAAGCAGCATCTATTATTAAGCATTAGAAATGTTTTTATTTTAACGAAATGCCCGGAATGCTTCAAAAGTTATGATGATTTCAAATGAAAAAGCCAAAAGTAATTAAACTGTGTCAAATCAGGCGGACTTTTCTATACTCTAAGCAGCATCTATTATTAGGCATTAGAAATATTCCTATTTTAAGCAAATGTATGCAATGCTTCAAAAGTAATGATGATTGAAAATGAAAAGGACAAAAGTAATTAAACTGTCGAACCAGGCAAATCATTTTTTGGAGATCCCTTAAAATCTGTTTGTCGATACTCTAGTCTCACCCAGTTTCGTTTGTGCACTTTATGCTGGGACACTCTGTATAAGACTGACATTCAGACAATCCGAAATTTGGATAGACAAACCGACAAATATTTGGTCTGATGAAATGGAAAATAAAAGTTATTTTAAAATTACAACATTTGGTGGATGTGCATACTTACATGTCACATTCACCATTTTTTTCAATTAAATGGCATCTTTTGGTGAAACTTTCCAGCTGAGAACTTACCAAAATATCTATGGATTATAATATAGGTTTGACTAGTTACTTTTTTATTTTTCTAGGCCCGGACCTCATACTTGCACCGTATACTATAAGGTCATCTCAGCAAAGTATAGACTTCTAGTGACCATCATCAGCGTAACAAGCGGAAAGGAACCTACCGGCTATAAAACAATTTGTTATAGTCAGTGAAGGAACCCAATCCCTGATTTGCAGCAAAAACCAAACAAAGGCATAAAATATAAGTACAAAATGTATTCTACTTACTTGGATGTTCTATCTTATATACTTAGTTGTTACAGCTCCTAAATACGAATCCAAAGCTACTTGTTTTTTCAATCGTATTTATTATGTGACTTTGAAAATCGGGCTACAACAAACAGAAAGAAAACACTCCTACTATATTCAATAGGAAACATATGTATGTACGATTCATATCTAATATTGTCTACTGCCTCTTGAATAGAGTTCTTGTAGTAGTCACACATTTGTTTTATACTTGCGATGTCAAATATGTTTTCAATAGATTCTGATGTTGTTATGGTTAACTGAAAAGTCATAAACAAAGTATGATGTAAATTATGTAGTGTACAGGGTGCTTTGAAATTCAATACTGCCATGCATGTCATAAAACGTCAACACCGTGTGTCAAAATTTTGAGTATAAAATTTTTAAATAATCAAATGATACGAGAAGAAATGGATTATGATCTGCAGCAGAAGTTTCAGTTGCGGTAGGTGGTTGCTGTTAATAACATTAACAATAAGAAGGAAAGAAGTTGGAAACCACACAAATAGATCAGTGTTGAAGGAGTAGGATAGGTTAGATAAGTTTTAATGTGACTTTTTTTATTTAATGCCAATACCTCACACAAGGCTTACCTTCGAGGTGGCACTATTTGTATCAATCCCTACAAATAAATGAAATAAAAAAAATCAAAAAACATGCATTTAGAGCAACAAAGATAAATTTGCAATTTTCGGTTTTCTCAAATGGAATGTACGACACAGACAAACAGAGACAAAAATAATACTTTGACCTACGTGCCTTGTAAATGAGATTCCTAATAGTATCGCACCTTTTAGTGAATACGTTGGAAAAGGTTCAGAACGGTAAAAGAGATAACTATGTAATAGTTGCAAAGAAAAATAATATCTCGACAACTCAACAACATGTTCAATGTAACGTATTGATGATCGTAAAATATATATCTAATGTGCTCGCGGGGTATTTTAAAAAAATCCAAATATTCAACACAAATTTAGCATTTAGATTAGAGGAGAGTTTCGCATAATCGGTGAGAAAAGGGAATTTCATTTAAAACAACGTATGCTTATACAATAATTATACATATCTGTAAATCAATCACATGGATGCGTTTAAATACATCCTTACTTCTACTCCAAACTTATTCATTTGAACATGAGTTAAATCATCTTTTGTGTTCGCATATTAATATTTCTCCTTTTTTTATGACAACTGCGGTACCTTATTTGTCATGGATACTGAGACAATTATATTATGTAGAAAATTTCGAAACATATGAAGTTGTAATAAGTCTCAGTGTATATGTATTCCTTAAGCTTCTAATTTATTGTATAGCAGGCTGCTCAATAATGTTGAGTATGGCATGGAAATACGGTAGAAACGTTGTTTTGACAAAAATTCCATAAAAATCTTTAGTAGTGATATCACTTCCGATGTACATATTTATATACTACGTACTAATAAGGTTACCTAGATATAAATAACCATAATCCTTAATGAATGTTGGATAACATTGTACATTTTTCTTATCTTTGATCTTTGAATAACATAATACAGAATCAGGCACCTAACGTCGTTGCATAAACCGTGACAAAATGCAGTAGTATTAGTACAATAAAATCAATGTAAATTATCTGGACCGTACAACAGTGTTATATTGGTTGATGTATAGACTAGACGTAATTCAGCACATATATGCCGACCAATATAAGGGCAATGATCCCACGGACCTTACTTACAATATATATTAATACTTAAATCAGATATACAGGGTTGGGATAAAGTATGGAACCAAGCAAATAACTTTGGAACGGAAAGAGTGATATTGCTGAAAATTTGCAGGCAAGTGACGTTTAGTGCATCCGAAGACATTATGTTAGCTATTAATGTACTTCCGGTTTAACCGGAAGTACCGTCAACTTTTTTAATTTAAATGGGACACCCTGTATATTTTTGCAGATTTTAATTCATCTTTTTTTTTTCGAATACGTCCATAGTGGGTTTAACATTAGTTTCTGTAAAAACGGGAAAGATGAAGCTTCTTTATCATTTCAGGTGTTTAAAATGCCGGTCATTCAAAGTCGGTTTTGGCGATCGCGTGAGAACTCACAAAGAAGTGTGTCAACTTTTAATGATTTACGTCCCGACAGGGGTCCTATAACACGTTTGACGGTGACTAAAAAAAAAATACAAAAAAAATTACCTCAAACGGGAAGACCGCAGACCGCCACGGACGAATTTGTGAGACAAATTTCTTAAGAAACAAATACTAAACCCACTATGGACGTATTCGGAAAAAAAAGATGAATTAAAAAAATATACAGGGTGTCACATTTAAATTAAAAAAGTTGACGGTACTTCCGGTTGTACATTAATAGCTAACATAATGTCTTCGGATGGATGCATTAGACGTCACTACACTTGCCTGCAAATTTTCAGCAATATCACTCTTTCCGTTCCAAAGTTATTTGCTTGGTTCCATACTTTATCCCAACCCTGTATACAAAATCAGTGACATTTAATATTACCCAAAATTAGAGAAGAACCTTGTGTGGCCAGCAGATATCAAATTCAAATCGCAATGACGAAAAAATGTCACAATTAAAGGCATTTTTGAAAGAGAAAGTCAACGTTGATTCGATTTATCAAGTACTTTCTAGACATTAACTGAATATAACATTAAACTCCGTAAAATATTAAATAGAAGGATCTACACACTCATTAAATTTTCTACATAGTGGTGAACTGATATATTAATAACAGAAACTAATCTTGTGACTTATACTTCACAACCTACTTTGTTCTATCACAAAATATTCTAATAAACTAGCTAAATGCTTGATATTCTATTGAATGCCATTAGCCTACCTTCATTATGACAAGATTTTGCCGAAGAAGAATTTCTACTTTGCTGTCAATTTTAGCATTTTATAGTTTATGAGAAGTGTTAAGGAATATGCAGTTTCAAAAACATACTACATTTGAGCGGCCAATGGCTGCTAGAAAGGTACTATTGGAATTGTTCTATTTTATATTTTTCTGCTTTTCTGGGTAGTTTCATGCAGTTTCTTCGTTCACTGACAGGAGTGAAGAATATATATCAGGTGTGTTAGTAAATAGCAAATTGTAATGACACTGCTGCATAGTATGTCCGGAAACATAACGATGCAATATTTCCAAATATAGTATTACAAATAGCTACAATTGCTAGAAGTGACTCCAAAACACAAGAAATATTTTAACTACCGACTGACAGTATGCTAAATTATTACACCAGAAAGGTTATCCAAGGTACCTTGTTGAGATTATACAGCCAGTAACGACCGTTTTCTGTCTCCTAAGGACTTGATTAAGAGACTTGAAATATTGGGTGGTTATTGTCATGTCAATACACAATGATTCCGAAAACAAAATGAATAATCTCGCATAATTCGCTTACCTGACTCCTTATGAAATTATGCTCATAAGATTGAGTTTAAAATTACGAAAACTCACAAAAGTCCTTTTATCGTTTGTAATTTGCATTATATGTGAACCTTGTCTGTTACTGTTGGGGTCCTCAGAAATTGCTTCTTCCTCTATACAAACTTTTTTTACAGTATTATATATTTTGTTTGATTCTGTTGTCCATAATTTTCGTATATATAAGATACATTTTAAGTTGCGGTATGTTCTGTTTGGTACTTACGTAGCATAGCCATAGTTTAGTGGTAATTAATTCTATACTGTGCGTGTTAGTCCTTAGATGTTGCTTATTTATACGTTCCAGCTATATTGTATCATTTACTGAAAAGACCCGGGAAGATAAAATACGGCCACTGTTTTTGGAAAATGTATGCCCATGCGTGGCGTAATTTTTCTTATTGTAGAAATACTGCTGGATTACTGATACAGAATTTGTTTTTCAAACATTTACAGTTTATAAGTTCGAGATTTTTTGTTAGCTGCTGGCTTGTTACTTTATTTGTGTACTGAATTTAACAACCTGTATTATTGGAAATGAGAATTTTCAAAAGTAATGAATTATCGATACCCTAATAACTAGTGATTCTCTCAAGCGAAGTATCCTAAGTATAGTTTAGAGATATGGAATTAAAGTTCTGCGCAAAGTTCACAAATTCTAGAATAGACAAATAATTGAGAAGGCTTTGCTTGTATGCTGGCTAATAAAGAAACATTGAAGTTTCACTAAAAATGACGATATAAAGAGATTTAAAAAAATTTTGTCTGGTGGAGTTATGTATATCAGAGTAGTCCTTGGCACAATAAGTAGCAACGATATTTAACTTTTTGGGTGAAATGAGCTTTAAATATTTATCTATGTATTTTTTACCTAGTAAGATCATTCAGCATATTTTATATAAAGACATGTGTGTTACAATGTATAATTCACGTATTGAGATTAGTGGCGACGATACTGGAATAGTGATGGTTTTCTTACTAATATTTAAAACTGTATCCTTGTGTTGCTTCTGGAGAAATATGTTTTTATTACAATAGGAATATAGATACCTTGGGCTGTTGCAACAGTGCGAGTTAAGAAAGGATAGATGAAAATAAAAAGCAAATATAATGTTTCTATATGATGTAAGAACATATATTTTAAAGTAAAGATACAATAAAAGTTACTGTTACATTAATCAGTGATCAGTCATCACTATTTTACAAACTCGCAATAAAGCAACTGCCATGGAAACTCAGGTGAAATTGTAATATATATTTTTAAGTCGTACTATATCTTTTATTGTTCTACTTGAACCTTCTAACCGATCTGATCAATATGCTCTTGAAACATATGATCTTAAAGACTTTCACAGACCGGCGCGAACTATTCGTGCCTATCGCGGATTCGCCTTAGTTGCGGAAGTTTCGCGTTAGCTGCGGTAGCGATAGTCGCTTACCTGTTCACACTCAGGCGTCAAAACGCAGACGGTGTCGCAAAGAAAGTATTGTTAAAAAATATAATATAAAACACATAAATGACACTTCTACTAGTTAAGACTGACCCAAGGAGGGCAGCAAGAATTTCATATTTTACCCGACACAAATCCACGGGAAAAACAATGTTTTTAGTTTGATTCCGTTTCGGTGGAGCTACTACCCTGTGAACTTTATTTTTGGTAAATATGGCTAGAAGGAAGTGAAAAGCAGAACACTAATATAAATACTGCATTGAAGTGAAACAATCTCCAGTTGCAAAATATCCTTCTAATTTCAATTGGTGTTAGTTAAAGCGCCTCTCACGTATCAGTTTAATTTTGTTTAGCACGTTACGTCACAACCTAAACGAATTTGAAAATGGTGTTTTGTCACTCTAAGTACCTATATCTATATGAATATTACTAAGAATAATATATCTTTCTCATATATTTCATCCGTTTTTGATAGCCTTTCAAATACCACGTGGGAATTACATAAATCTGTTTCTGGTTTAGTGTCATTTTATATTAAATTATAGGTATTTACGGTTTACACCAAGTTCTTTTGATATTTGATCCCATTTTTGCCCATTCCTATAATCTTCGTGGAAGAGGCAGTATAATATACGATAATTTTTAACCAGCTCGATTAGCTTCTCTTGTTTTGCCATGGCGAATCAGGAGCGGTAGCAACCAACACTCCTTCGAACACGAAATTAAAATGAAATCCGCCGCGAAATAAACGCCGTCAAATCCGCAGTCGCGGCGGAAAAAAATCGTACAGGTCTGAACAGGCACGTATGCCGCTACGTAAACAGTATGGTGCGATTTTAACCGCAGCGAATTATTCGCAGCCGTCGCGAATCATTCGCGTCAGTCTGTGTAGACCTTTACAGTTGCTTAAGTTGCCATTTAGCGAATGCCTGTTCTGCTTTTAGATTAGATGATGGAAAGCCAAGGATATAGATAAATATATTTATTATACGTCAAAATATTTTTAACAAAACACAGTAACATATGTCATGCACCCACATATGTTCGGTCAACGCAGTGTGCATATAATTTTTAAAGATATTTTGAGCAAAAAGATGATCCATCGCGAATTGATGGCCTATAATGCCTGTTGACACATAAAATATTTATTAACGTTTAGGCAATCTCCAGCTTCTGTCTAAGTAGAAAAGTCGATAACGATGAATTATTAAAGAGCACATAATGCAGAGTGTTGCATCTGCATTATTTATAAATCCATAATAAGGACGATTAATGTATTGCTGTTTTACTAGCTACAGAAAAAAACAAAAACTGATTCCTACAAATAACTCAAGGCTCCAGTGTGATCAGATTTGTTGCTCATTTCAATCGGCTACTTTTTAGCCTAAGTAATGGCTATAGCATTCTAACAAAATATGTGGAAAATATAACAAGCATGAGTAGTAGGTAACTACTAATCTACTTTTCAAAACTGTTGCATAGTTTTTGAGGTAACTGGTAAAAACAAAGTACTATAGGTTTAGTATATGTAATATAGTTTTCCATATTGAATGAGTTTCGGAGTAGTTAACGAGACAGATAGAATAACAAGTTTATCTAAAATGTGAATGAATTAGAGCCTTAAAGCCTCAGAACATAAGCAAAGGGCCTTCTTGGATTATTCATCATGTCTATAGTGACGTAAGGCGCTCTAATAATATTGTGTCTCTCACAACTATTTGAATCATTAAGTTTTTAGCTGCACACGTCTGATTATATAATTACATACTTTTTTAGATTTATGCCTCAACCCTTACAAAAAATGTCATTTTGTTTTGAACAGGCTGTTCATTTGGAAACTTCCCACCCCGAATTTCTGGAAAACCGCCGACAAAAGAAAAAAGACGGGTCAAAATATTTGTCAAGGGGAACAGCTTTTTAACCGAATACTACTTCATCCCCTTGTACCCTCTACCACCCAGGATCATAAGTTTTTTTAGATGACAACCTTGTTTTGAAGGTATGTCAAAGTACTTGATTGTGAAATTTGACTTTTTAAAATTTTATCTTAACTTGTTCAAATAAAACACAAAAACACATGAAAATGTCACTTTATACTGCAATACATAATTATTTAAATGTTGCTCGTTATTGGCCAAACAATGATATAGGCTATTTATAAATTCCTGACGGACAGAGCGATTGCAAAAACATTTTGTAGGACATCATAGCATCATAGCAGCTCTCGATATTGTGTTCACGGAGGTTATAAAAACTGCCCGTCAGGAATTTGAAAATTGCCTATATTATGTTTGTATTCTAATTCGAACAAGTTAACACACATAAATATTCTAATTTCATCGAAAACGAATCGACCGATCTAAAAACATCAAACGTCAAAATAAAGGATTTCGACATACCTTCGAAACAAGATATTACTCGATCGCCTTCGTCATTTAAAATTTTTAAGGAGATGATCCTGTCGGGCCGAGGGTACATGGGAGTGAAGTAGTTTTTATTTAGAAAGTTGTCTTCTTGACAAATCTTTTGACGTATCTCGATGTTTTTTCTTTTAAGCAGCGATTTTCGAGAAATCCGGGATGGGAAGTTTCCAAATTGTAGAAACTAAGTTAACAAAATCTGAAGTACTGCAGGATACCCCAAATCTATTCATTTTTCGCGGTATTCTATAGGCTTGTGTATCTGCGAGTTCCGAGAAAGCACGCTTCACTCTTCGTATGATAAATCCTTCTCAGATATTATTCTTTGATGTAAATATACTGAGTGACATAAAAAACAACACTCAATATTAATAAACGTATTACAACTTATAACAAACTTTGCATAGATGTGTCTTGAGGGTTAGTCAAGTAATCGATCAAAATTTGAGAAAAATCCAACAGTTGGAAAAAATGAAGTCGAGTTGATTGACTCAGTGAAAATTTAAGTGCCAAGGCAACAAATAATCTTGATTGCCTCCAAATTGGCTCGAACATCATCCACTTCCACAGGCAACCGCCCTTCATACCACAGTTCAAATTGTGGTGCACACGCCTTGCCACAAAAAATTGAGGGTCCTTTCTTTTACCATGCCGCCTGTTCACCCTTGCAGGCCATCATACAGACTCAAGGAGAATATGGGTTCACCACTAGATTATCACAAGATTATATTCTTCTGGTTCCCATTCCTTCAACAAGCTAGTCGATTATTTCGATACCTATAAATGAGAGATATGACCAACTGAGGTCAGTGTGGAGTTATTTCAAAACTCACCTGCCATGCTCTGCACACCATTCGTCAGCAATTGACTTTGTGGACCTGAAGCCATCCCAGTGGAGTCAACATCGTAAGGGGGCGATATTCAAGTAGGGTTGTTTCTCTGGCCGGTCTTCTACCCCTAGCTCTTCGCGAACGGCCTTCTTGATTCTATACTTACTCTACTATGCAGAATATGCAGACCTTGTGCTCATATACGACTTATGCAGTGGAAGTATGGCGGCTACTCGCGCGGAATATAGACGGCGATACCCTAATCGCAGTCAGTCCAACCGAAGAGTTTTTTTCTGGGACTTTTCGATATCTGCGTGAGACAGAAACCTTTCGACGACGCTCCAGTGATTTCGGTAGGCCTCGTCTGTATGATCACCAGATTGGCTTCTGAGAAATGGTGAACAAGATCCTACAGCATCTACCTACACTGTTGCAAATCGTATCAATACGGTATTTCGCAGTGGAAGGTGTGGTTCGCTATGCACACGACTGGCTTGTATCCATAGCATTACATACCAGCACATATTTTGGAGAAAGGCGATCCTGTCAGACAAATGGATTTATGTCGATTAATGCTTCATGTGGACGCGGAAGATGCAACTTTTGTGAGTAGGAATTTTTTGATGGATGAGTCCATACATAACTGAAAATCTACGGATAGAAGGTACGCTATAACATGGCGTGCTTGAAGTGACAACTTGAAATTTTCTTGTAAAATTATATATCTTTGCGACCCTATACTGAAGGTTAACCGATCACTTTTTGAGACGTATCATGATGTAATAGCATATTTTCCAAGTACTCATATCAAAAATTATAACTCCTATAAGTTTTTGCCAAATGGTCTGTTGAAACTTTGTCCTCTCGGAGATCCATTATGCTTTTAGAGCTTAAATGCAATGTTATTGCCTGTATGTACCACACTTACAATAAGTTTATGGCACTAATGGTTAACCAGAAAGATGGGCATGTTTTTACCGCAAAGAGCAGGGTTGATTATATGGTGGCTTTCTAAGATGCATCAATTTTTTTTTAACGCTCACTTTTCAACACCAGCTGATTTTGACATCATCACGCGACTAATACCAGAAATTCCAAAATGGGGCAATAAAATTTTGTTTTATTAGAGTATTTATTTGGAGATGTGCATCTCAATGAACATTTCTAAAATTCAGCTTATTTCGGAAACTATTAGGAATTGGACATGGTCAATTATGGTATGGTCAACTTGGTCAATTTCATAGCTCACCTCCTCTACTACTACTACCCCAAATAACTGTATCGAATTAGCAATCACCCTGTATATTCCTAGAAATTCTTTGCTGCAGCTTCATTAATAGGGCGTGCTGTTTTTTATGTCGCTTAGTATAGTAGGAGTAAGTACTCCATTTGATGTGTATCTATATTTCCAGCTCAAGTACACATACCAAAACTGAAAGAAAAAACCACCTGGTATATATTACAGCTGAAGGAGCAATTATCAAAAATCAGTCATGCGTAGCAGAAAGAAAAGTGAAAGATGAAAAGCGCTTCGCAAATGATTTCTTATGGAAGCTGTCACAAATAAAACGAAAGCTTGCAAAAAGCGTGACCTCAATATAAGGATTTCCTTGGAGTGTTGTTCACGTCTCTTACCCACTGTACCGTAAAACTGATAGTAGACGGCTTCGTTTCGAATTTCAATCCGTAACGTGAGCTCATAGCAAGTAGCTGTAGAGATGCTTAGAGAGAAACAATGGAAAGTTTATACGGTATATCGGTAAGTCTGTCACGATCTTTGAAGTTTTGGCTTTATGATGAAGGTATGGGTAAAATCCAACCCCAAGTGAAACACGTGTACGTACTATTGCATTACATTTCAAGTAAAGCCATGTAATTTTGTATCGATTTCCGCTGCATTGTAGTCGCTTTCATCGCCATCATCTACAAAAGGCCTTATGACTTAACCTCAACTACTAACATGGCATCTCTGTTACGTAATTACTAATGTGCCGTCTGAGAGATGCCATTGGTATTTTCGCATTTCTTTAAGAAAAACTTCATTTTGGTTTGTTGAAATACGTACATACGTTACACTCAATAGCCGAATTCGGGCAATGCCCGAAAAAAATACGCCTGAACTAGATTTGAGCAAGGAATATTTCCCAAACCCGAAATATGAATTTTATAGGGCTATTGAGCATTACCAAATAGGCAGAACTAGTTTTGCGCATCTTGAAATACACAGAACTGGTTTTGCGCAACTTGAAATGCACAGAACTAGTTTTGTGGTACCGAAACATTTTCTTATATTTAGGTACTGACATGTTATATCATTCAAAAGATAGCAAAAACCTCTATCAAATGAGTCTAAACAACGGGTACATTGTTATTTAAAAAAAAATCAATTGTTTTTCGTTACTCATTTGTTTTTGAAACACAAAACAACTGCCATATTCTGGAGAAACATTATTTACTGAAATATGTACTATATTTCATACGTAATGGGCACATTATATACGGGGTAAGATTTTAGTACCGGATCGGTCGATAATTCCACTATTACAGAATATAGCGAAAAAAGTTCTATACGAAGTTGTAGCCAAGTATATCTATGATCCTTGCTCAGAAAAGATTCTGTTTTATACAGGGTGATCCATAACTACCTGGTGATTCAAGCATACATTTTCTTAAATGGGATACCCTATATATTATTCCATATTTAGATTCCATTAATGATTCTCGTTCCTAAAATATGAGGTATTGTAACATTATATAGGGTATTTCAAAAAAGCTGTTAGCATTTTTATATCCAAATCGCTGTCAAATGGACGTACTGTATATTGAAAATTAATGAATCAAGAATTTTTTTCCATTGCAAGACAAAGAATATCCTCTAGTTTTAACGTAGGATGTAAAAAAGTCGACGACAAATATTCATATACAGGGTGAGGTAGATTGTAAAATCTAGATTTTCTCTTATTTTTTAAATGTAACCCCCCATATTTTACACGTGAATCTAGATAAGTTGTCATGGATTAATGACTGTTCCAGAAAGTAAAACCTGCAGAAGTTTAATGTTGATTGTCGAACACTTCCTGGGTAACCACAAGGCAGCAAATTATGAAGAAATTGTGCAAAATAGATATGCTGACAAACCTTCAGACTTTAGGAAAAGCTCATAAAAGGCGCTTAATGGAAATATAAAGTATATTTTCGACATTTTACTCTTTATTTATTTCCATGTACCCTAATCTCTCAAAACGTAACTGACATAATAAATTATGTTAATTTATTTTTTGATTTTTGTAATGTAAAATGAAATTAAAGATTTTAATAAAGATTAGAGCAAATCTAACAAAATGATTGATAGTTTCATGAGTAGTGCGCATAAATAGGTCCAAAATCTCATTCTCATATCTATGGCAGCAAAACTACTGTAGACCAGTGTTATAATCGATTTATGAGTTTAACCATCTAGATATGTTTTGTGGTTTCTGAATCAACCGCAAAACAGCTATGTCTGCTCCTATCTGTAAGCTGCTACTAAGGGTGCGTTCTCATAAAAGATACCCGCGGGGGACGGAAAATGTCAAATTGGGCTCGTTGGACCGTTTCGGTCCGAGTTTGTATAAATACGGGTAATTTAATTCTGAAAGCGGACTTCATCAAAGTTCAACCGTACGGTAGCCACGCCGTCGTGTTGTTTCGTATATGTATGAATAATACAGAATTATGGCTACGATGATATGTGAAATTTATGCTGAGGGTCAGGCTGGGTGCAGAAGGGCGATAATTAATTTATGCAAAAAATTTGATAGCACTAAACCCGTAGAAAAGGTATATGTAAATAAGAGATTAATTTGGTATCTCATTTACGGATGGCACTTTGATTGTCTAATATGCATATATAGATAGATCCCTTGATACAGCATTAACTCTTAATTGCTAACCAACAGGCTCTGAGGTAGGTTATAAAAATGAAGTCAAGTTGATTGACTCAGTACTTCCCACATATTACGGTGATATCTGTTTATTATTTTCCCATAGCATGAAACTATAGTCTGAGATCGCCTTGCAACCAAATCATCGCCTGCCCGACCAAAAAAGTATGTTATGTCTCTAGGTCTTTCTTTCACAGGTCAATGGATAGCGTATTATGAATACAAAAAAAATGAGTGTTATGAACCGCCAACCCCCAACTACCCTAATTTCACCCCTACCCAAAAAAGTAGAAAATGATCACGAAACCCATAAAATGCCTAAAAACGAAGTTTGAGCTGTTTCTGTATTTAGTTTTTTTTACTAGGTATTGCTGCGCAGCGCCATTGACGCGATTTCTAAAATCCATAAACGTTTTCCCTCCTCGCCGGGGTAATAATAGCACAGTATTATTTCATTTCATTATAATCAATCCTATAGTTTCGGCTTTACACAATACAAAACGAGCTAGAGCAATATTCGTATGTATACGTCACAAAAGTTTATGTCCCTTGGTTTCTGTAATAGGGAAGATAATGTTCGGAAGGACATAAAAAAGTCTACTAGGACGTTAGGTTTTTCGTTCAAAGGTCAATGGACATTATGAATACAACAAGCTTTTGAGTTTTACGACTCTTCACCCCCCAACCACCCTAATTTCACCCCCACCCAAAAAAAAGTAGAAAATGATCAGGAACCCCTGAAACGCCTTAAAATGAAGCTTCAGCTGTTTTTATGTTTTCAGTTTTTTTTATTATTGTTTCGCCGCCACTGACACGATTCCTAAAAAACATAAACGTGTTCCGTCCTCGACGCGGTAATAATACTGTGTAAAGATTTCTATACAATCAATCCAATTACCCTAGTTGCACAATGCAGAACGATCAGAAGCAATTCTCGCATGTATACATCTGAAAATTCTAAATCCCTGGGTTTCTGTAATAGGCACGGTAAGTATTATTTGGATGGACCTAAAAAAGTGTATTATGACGCTAGGTCTTTCTTCCACAGGTTAGTGGACAGCCTTTTATGAATACAACAAATTTTTCAGTTTTACAACCCCCAACCTCCAACCGCCCCAATTTCACCCCCACCCAAAAAAAAAGTAGAAAATGATTAGGAACCCCTAAAACATCTAAAAACAAAGTTTGAGGAATATTTGAATTTTTTGTTTTTTGCTAATTACTCCGCCGCCCATGTACCGATTTTGAAAATTATAAGAGCATTGCCTACTACGACCCCGCAACATTTCGCTGCTCAAATTTCATCACGATCCATGCAGCGGTTACTGAGATTACGTGGCTAGAAAAACGCGTACAGATGGACCGATAGACAGACCAACAGACAGACCGACGGAAATGAGAATGACTTGGATTTTGGTTATGTAGGCATTATAAAACGCCCAAAAAGTGTATTATCTCAAAATTGAAAATTTTCGCGATCACAATACTCTCCTCACCTATCGGTGTGGGAAGTAAAAGGAGCTCGAGAAACTTATGAGACTTTGGGCTGACTTGGAAGAATAGGAGTTAGAGTTGACAACAACCATGACAGTCTTGCCACTGAGGAGTTAGAGGCTCAAGCTTATAAAGCTAATTCTGAGGAAAACATTCATAAGAAAGTTTCTTAGTACCATATTTTATTGAAGAATACATGATCACTCTAAACAGCAGTACCGATACGAATTCAAAATTTGTAACGCAAGAGCCTGGAACGAGGGCTAGCCAAACAACAGGAAGCTCTGGAAATTGGAAATTTTTTCTATGCACCAGATTTATTTGAAATTATAGTCCAAAAAAGCCGAGGTAAAGGCGCTTCTGATGGGACAAGTCAGTTGCAAACAAAAGGAACCTTCAAAATGCTATTGAACTTTTAGAATCAATGAAATATTATTGCTAGTGCAAGAAAATTTATCCGTCATGGAGGTCATCACAAAGCTGAACATAAAGAACAGTAAAGAACTGAAACTGGTAATGGAAGTTCCACCCTCGGTAAAAAAAATATTATCGATAGGAGACCCATATAATTAGGCTAGAGGAGATATCATCAATGTTCAACAATACCTCATTGTTGTGATTATATTCAGAACAATGACGCGTTATTTTAGTGTCAAGAAAGAAACCGGATGACGCTTGATATTTGAGTTCTAGAGGCAGTTTGGAAACATTTTTGTCATTGAACCATAACTCCAAAATATGAGGGATCGGATATCTCCGTCAAAAAAAAAAAATCGTTGAGTAACCGAATGAAAATGCGGTAGCATCTTAGTACACCTACCAACTAATTTTCAAAAAAAATGTCATCCGAAATCTACGGGCGGTTTGTGCGTACCGATTTTTTTAAAATCAAAATAAAAAATGGCTACAAAACCGGTCGGAACTTGATGAAAATTTTTTGGCTGTTTTTGTACATAACACAAAAAATACTGTGATCCGTTTCTGCTGGGCAGTTTATGAGAAATTTGAGCTTAAGGTTCGATTTTTCACATCACGTGATAAATCTTTAAAAAACTGTTCGTATTGTTTAAAACGAATGCCATTTTTTATACATGTTCCTTTGAGGCCCAACCATGCCACGTATCAATGCCATCCATTTTAATTATGTTTAACTGCACTTTTCAACCGTTATAAGGGGTGATATTATTAAACGCCTTCGTTATCCTTTCCAAATACATGATACATGTTATAGTTGGACCGCCCAAGAACATGTATAAGAAACGTAATCCGTTTTAAACAACATGAATTCTTTTTTAATGATTTTTAGCAAAAATGACGTAAAAATCCAACTTTAAGCTCAAATTTCTCATAAACTGGCCAGCAGAAACGGATGCCAGTATTTTTTGTGCTATCTACAAAAAACCAAAGATTTTCCATCAAGCTTCGACCGGTTTCATCGCGAGTTTTGTATTTTCATTTTAAGAAAATCTGTACGCGCAAACCGCCCGTAGATTTCGGATAACAATTTTTTGAAGCGTTAACTGGTAGGCTACTAAAATGCTACTGCATTTTCATTCGGTACCTAACGATTTTTTTTCATGCCACAACACCCTCTGTCTGTGATCCCTCCCACTTTAGGGTTATGATGCAATGACACAAAAGTTTCCAAACTACCTCAAGAACACAAATACCAAGTGCCATTGCCTTAACCACTCGTATTATGGTCATAGTGCTAAAAAATGTGAATGACAAAGTGTTTCATGTGTCAGATGTGCAGTAAATTATAATGTAAAGGATTGCTTTAAGGAGAACTACAGCACTACATCGGCGCTGTTTAATCTTTGCGATAATGCTATTAAGGCACTAGATAAACTTTTGGCTACAGTATTGGCTACTTCAAAGCGTTCGTTCGGATCAACCACATATTTTTATGCGCTAACCTAAGCTATATCGGTTTTGATGTTACAGCTGTTAGATTTCTCCGGATTCATTTGGAGGTCGCTCACAATGTGTTAACATTAATAATCGATAATCTAAGGTAACCTTATTTCCATCAGGTATTCGACAGGGCTCAATTTTAGGCCCCGTTTTATTTGTAATATACAACTTTGACTTATACATATAAAGCCGTGGATAATTCGGAAATATAACATTCACTGATGATACGCAACATATTGACCATTTTGATGTTTCTAATTTACAGAACGATGCCCCAACCTTACAGCTTGATCTAGAAAACGTACATCAATTTTCTCTTGACCATATTTTAGCCATTAACTTCGATAAACCACATGTCTTCTTGGTCTGTTCAGACAATAAAGAAAAAATGTGGAAGATTAGTTTCATTTAACACATGATGGGGTGGCCTTAAATCATACACAAACAGCAAAAATATTGGGAGCAGTAATTGATGATAAACTAAGCTGAAAAATACAGATCTCCACATCAGAGCTCTCTATTCTAACAGATATTCGTTAAATTTTAAATTGAGAAAAATCCGAATGCTAATCTTTGGTATTGTCTATGTTATTGTGATGTTTACTGTCCATTCTTGGATCAGTTGATGAACAACAGAATTCAAGTCATCCTAAATAACTGTGTCTGATTTATACTTGGGCCTAGGAAATATAATAATGTAAGTCAGAAATACAAAGATCTGAACTGAGTTAGGTCGATGAATTTAGTGGACAATAATATTATTTACTTTAATATTAGTTCACAAAATTTTATCTTTATCAAAACCAGAATATCTAAGAAAAAATTGATTTTTAGTTATTAGGTTTAGGCTGGCACTGTACTTTCAGGCAACATCTATCACTATTAGGAATTGAAGACGACTCCCTATGTATGGGCTGTGGGCCGATGAAACGACCTATCACTTGCTTGCGGAATGTGAGTTGCTAGGCGGGCTGAGATGCGAGATCTTTCAAGTTAAGAGATTGGGAAGGTTTGGCAGGAAGGGGGAGGCAGGTAGTGTTCGCTGAGGGGTTAAATTCGAGGATGGCAAAAAGGGCCTACAGGGGCCTACTTGCCAGGCGCGGCCGCCCCACAGCTACTACTACTACCCACATAACACAATTATATACAATGTGCATACAATGGATATAGAATCAATGGATATGTATATCCACAAATGGGGCAAAAATGTCCAATGGATGTCAAATAGACATTTCATGTACGTTTGTCGCGAACCTTCACATCCATGGTATATCCATTAAATGTACATTCATGTACTGTTAATGCACATGCGTAGTGTATGAAAGTTCAATGTAGAAGCAGAAAGATAAACAAACTTTGTACTGTCATATGTATTATTATTAATTCAATTTCTAGTTACAACAATAATACCTGGCAAAATCGATTACTGTGATTGTCATCTCTTTCCTGTTGAATGGCATGTCTAAAATCACAAAGAAATGGTTATAAAATTTTGTAGGTGGTTTGTTTCGCTTACCACTTACTGCCAAACGCCGGATGCTAGTGTTATCAGTAGCCACAAGATAAGTAACAATATGCACAATATTTCACTCGATCAGGTAATCAGGCACAACCAGCCAGCGCCAGCACACACACGCTAACTACGACTAAGGACGCGAACGGCGGAATGTACATCTACATATAGTGTTATGTGGGTACTACTAATTATGAGGTAGATACCAACTTTTTTTTAAAGAAGTTTTTTATACAATGCAGCCACTTTTTATAATCGATCAAATAATTCGAATAATCGAACATACTTGTTCTAACCCACATCAGCAGTTAAGAGTAAGAGTAGCCAAGGCTAGATTTCGCTGCTTATGTTACACTTGTTTTTTTTTTCAAATAATGATACTATTTATTACACATCTGTCGAGAACGCAGCCGCCACCATGACACTATGGAAGGGCAAGACTAGCACCTTGGATGTCTAAGTTCAGGAACGAACATACAGTTTGGTGTTGATTTTTAACATAATTCATATTCGGTCTTACCTTTAAAATATATTGAAGATCACGTTTTCTATAATCAAAACCTATATTACATTTGCTCAATTGTTATAATTGTTTATGGAAGATGAACATCATACAAAATTATACCGCCGTATTCAATTCTGCCCCAAAAAAGTAAATTGCAATATATTTATATTTATATAACATACCGGTTTCAGACACCGAGGTGATACAGTGATTACCAAACTACTTTTGAATGTGTATTATTTCCTGTAAACACGCAGGGTGAGTTATTTTTCATGACTCATACTCCAGCCTTGACTGATTAACGCTACTTGTACCTAAATTCACATTCTTCGTCAGTTGTACAGAATTTTATATGTCCTTATCTTTCAAGCAATCATTTTTTAAGACGTGTATTCCTTTCTGGTTTAGGATTCATCATACAGGTGATTATAGTGATCTCCGTGGTGAGACTGCTGCTCTACTTCAGAGTAGAGGGTGTCCAACTGTCCAGCCTAGGCGAAATTGCATCACTGATCTCTAACACAAAGACCGCTACTTACTGGGAATGCGGCAAAGTAACACAAGATCCAGCTCTCTAAACTTTATTACAAACTTTCGGAAACTTATGATTCCATGATCAGGGAAAACTTAGCGAGATGGTTGTGGACTATTGTAGCAGCAATCTGCATAAACAACGAAAAACAGGTTATTATATGCGTGTGGCAGGTTAGCAAATACAGTATTGAACTGCTTTTAAATGCCGATTGTGTGAAGGTTGCTAAGGAGAGGGTTTTCTCAATAAATAATTTATTTGCTTACATACTAGCTATGCTTAAGTAAGGGTCTCTCTGTATATGCGTAAACCTAACGAGCACTTTGTTGCACGGGTCACCCTAATATCTGCAGCGCTCCTGATCCCTCCCATCAACCGAAAAGGCGCTTAATTTGCAAACCAAAATAATTTTACGACCGTCATCTTACCCTCGGATTTAAATATAAATGGACGCGGAAGGGTAAAGCAATATACTTCGTTCATGTCTCGACGAGAGTTTTTAAAATTTCATTACGTTAATTTATTTTAATACCGAGGTATCGGGCTTCATTTTTTGGATGACAATGAAAATAATGCTTGTACTAGGTGAGTCAACGCATGGAGTAAGCACATCGTGTAATACAACAAAAGTTATACGAAATTTAACGATGCATAGTAATGTCAGGGTGACATAATTTTACAATTTGAAAGGTTTACTATCCAAGAGTGTAGCTAAGCGTGCAATGCAAAAGCGATGTCAAGAAGGCAAATTAAATAAAGTAAAAATCGATATTATCTTCCAAACAGTCTGAAGAGCTTCACAATAACTTGGGCTAACCATATTATTTTAAGATGTTAATTATATTGAAAATAAGTTCCAAAATCGCGTAAAATTTTTGTTTTATCCCTGCAAGAAGTTGCATCCGTTCCCACCGTTACCCAGGATTGTTTTTGTCGAAATGTCACTCTCGAGTGTACGTGTAGATAGTAAAGGTACGCGCACATAAATCGGCATCGGACGAACGGTACGGATTGGAGAAAAATAGTTTCTTATAATTTGATGGACCTTGCGCACATATATGCGGACTATAGGCATCGAATTTTCAAAATCCGGCGAGAATATAGCAGCTAGAATTAAAAGCCGGCCGAGGCGTGCTGTGCGAGCCGATACCGACGTATGTGCGATGCTGATCGGAGATTGCCGAGGCACCGTCGGCATTTTGCAAGTATTTACTGACCCTAGCTCCAATAGGTGGGCGAGATTGACATTTTTCTTCAGTAATGGCCTCTAGTAGAGAATGGAATTTAAAACACGTCATTCTGAAGTAGTTGAAAAACTTTGATTCGTCGTTCATTAAGTCCGGAAATAAATGTACGCATTCCCCGAAAAATGCCCTTCTCTGACATATTTCATGAACCCACACCCGTCTACGCCTTTTACGTTTTTGAAAACTTTCTTCTTCTAGAACAAGCGCCAACTCTTCACCGCTCAAAGAAATATTTGCAACTGACTTCCAATTCTTCCGTCGCGTTCCCTCCGTCGCGTCCGTCTGATGTTGATATCTGTGCGCGCACCTTAAAGAAGTGTTGCGATTCTGCAATAGCCTAGGTGAACTTTCTCACCCACTTCTACCGTACCGTTATTGTATCATTAGTGGTTTGATAATCCAATTTTTGCATGTCTACAATATAAGAACAGATAATATAGTCTCTAACTACGTCGCGAGATGACCCTTCGTACTTAACTAGTTTAAGGAAGTGGATGTTTTGCAAGTTGACCCCTAGTATCCTAGTGAATGTCTCAAAGTTGTCGTGCTAATTCTCCGCACTGTTGTTTTGATCTCTTGGTGAGGTATTTCGCGAGTTGACCCTTGAGATGGAGTCATATGTTATTCTGTATGTTATTCTTATATTATTACATCTACCTACATGGTGTTTAAAGAGTAACTTGGTATGTAATCTATTTATGTTAATTGGTGTAATTTTTACAATTATTAACCTGGTTGTTATGACAGTATAAAATAACGTCATGTTCTTTAAACGTATGGTAACCTATTTTTCACGTTAATTCTCTTTAAATGAATTGGTTACTCAGGTATCTTTTATTTAATTTCCAGATGTGTCATCTCCAGCGCTTTTCCTGATACAGGCTCAACCTTTCATTGATGTTGAATTAGGAAGTACTAGCAAGTTATTGATCAAATATTCTCACTTAATCTAAGTTGGTCATTTTTTTATCTCGCTGCCCAAGTAAATGTTTATAGGACTATCGTCCAGAATGATCATCACTTATTTCTTTTATCCCCCATACTAAGGAAATACTTTTGGTTATACAGGGCGTTCCAGAAAGACTGAGGATTGTAACCGTGAATTTATACGGGATGTCCCAGAATAATGTGCACAAATGAAATAGGATGAAACTAGGTCAAAACTTAGAGTCAATTTTTTTTTGAATCTCAAAATATTCGCTTGCCTTATATTCAAATCAAATTTTTGGTGTCTTTTTTTTTAATGATGATAACTTCAAAAGCATTGCACGCATTACATTGAAATAAAAACATTAATTATTCCTAAAAATAGATGCTGCTAATTGAATAAAGAAGCCCACTAAAAACTATTCGTTAAACAGCAGCCTTGATTAGGCATGATTCATATTTTTATTTTAAAGAAATACATGCCGTACTTAAAAAGTTATGATCATTTCAAATAAAAAGCCCAAAAAAATCATCTGCTAATATAAGGCAAACACATTTTTTGAGTTTATTTATTTTTTTTGTCGATAAGTTGTGGTCTAATTTCACCCAGTTTCGCTTGTGAAGTTCATGCCGGAACATCCTGTATATAACAAGTAAAAGTTGTCTTAGCGTTGTGCTTGACTTAAACGTCGTAGTATGCTTATGGTATAAGAAATATTCAATCAAACGGTTACCGTAAGTTCAGTGAATGTCCTATATAATATTACATTAATACATATCAGCCTATGATTAACTGTTGGTTCTTGGGCTATTCGGCCGACGTCGACACACTCCGCCGCCTCGACGTCGGCGCGCTTGGCTGCTTGACGTTTCGCCAACACAAGTGGTCGGCATCTTAAGAAGCTGATCTCTTTGTTGTTTGTTTGATACAAACTAGAACTTCGGAACACAAATCAAATTGCCGATTAGGTCAGACGGGAAAAACTGCAGTAGCCAAGCATGCACTCCAAGAAAGCGGTAACTACAAGGTAAAGTTTGACGAGACACAGGTTCTGGCTACGATGCCCTCTTCTTACGCCAGATTGTACAGTCCATTGAAATACATAAACATATATAAGAACAATTTCAACAACAAAGAAGAAGCATATAAGCTCAGCAGAATATGGATACCCGCCTCAAACGCAAAGATTCTGGGATGCGTGGGAGTTCCACAGGCATCGGCGGTGCACAGCGCAGCCGCCTCCACTCCTAATCCAGGGAGTAGAGGTGCTGGCCCCATGACGCGGTCTCAGTCTCTCGAAACACGCCGAACAGGTGACATCAGCTTCTGAGGATGCCGACTACTCGTGTTGGCGAAACGTCAAGCAGCGATGCGCGCCGACGCCAATGTGGCGGAGCGTGTCGACGTCGGCCGAATAGCCCAAGAACCAATAGTTCATCGGAATGATCCGAATGGCCGCGAAAGTCTTACACAATACATATCAGCATATTCGCGTATCTTTGAAAAATCATCATCTTGGTTTTGGCTGTCAGGCTCATAGGGCCAACAAATTTATTTTTAGCAAGCTGTACGTAAATATAATTTTCAGCGAAAGAAACACTCTATTATTGACTGGGATAATACTCTATTCTGAACACCAAACACACGCCCACAATACAGGATAAAGAAGTGAGGGAGAACGAAGTTTTCTGTAATTTCTTGCTTGATCGAATCCTATACTGTGCAACTTCCCCTTTTCCAGGTACCTAAACTTTGAGCAGCAGATGTCAAGTATAAAGAAAGTTCGATCGTCCTTCCAATTGAACAGAGGATGTATACTAATTCCTTCCTTTCCATGCTGCAGCACGTTCTAATGGCGGTGAATTTTAATTCATTAGTATCCTTTCAATTTAATCAGCAAGTTCGACTGTTCTCGAACCGACGGATAAATTAAAGAGGTCTGAATTAGAACAATACCGACAGAGGGATCCAAATGACCAAGAAATAAAACAAATCGTAAAAAATCGATGAAAAGTCTACCGACACTTTAATGAGGACGAGCCAGTTTGAATATAAATTGCTTGGTTGTTTTCCATTCGATCATAAGTACAAAACGGGGCGAGCCTGTTATTACATTCCAATTGCCACCGAAGGGAAATTATGGACTACTGTTGTTAGATAGTGGTGTTGTTAGCTTTACTTTGGAAAGTAATTGCAAATCGGGATACAACAGACGCAAAATGTAAACGAATATTTTGTTTTCCTTTTTTCGTCATAGGTGGTGAAGTATTGTGGTTACAAAGACCTTGAATTTCAAGATAATGTTACTCGCTACCGTCATTCTGTGAGCCTGTACGTCTGTAGGCATTTTGTTACCGCATAACCTCATCAGCCGCTGCAGTAAAATTCGGGAAGCTACACCGTGTCCCAGCTAAAATTTGCCACCCATGTTACCTCTGAAATGATAAAAGTGAACAAAAACCGCTGTGACAGTGACACGTCGATTTGTATTTCGAGGAGGAACTCTTCCACCGAATTTTTTTTCATAACCGTTTTTATAACTGTTTTGTGCCATCAACCCCTTCACCCGCAGCAACTCTTACTTCAAAATTTTAAATGAGACCACATACTTATGATGTATCATTTTGAAAGAATTGATTGAAAAAACAGCAGTTCAATTGGATTGAAGATTGATTCACTACTATGGACGTTAATAAAAAGTAGGGTGATATCAAAGTGAAGTATTATTATTATTACCTGAAACATTATTGTCAGCAAGGGTCCAAATGGGCAATTTTGCTCCATACAGACGTACAGACGATATTCTAAATGTCTTCCCACATTTCTCAGCACTGACCTTCACGTAAATTATCGTCATTTTCGAGTAGGTGAGTAATTATGGGATTTGCAGTTATTTTGAGATGACCAAGGTAGTTTTTTTTGTTGCGCAGACATTTTGAATATCGCTTATACGTCTGTATGGAACAAAATGACCCCCATTTGGAACCTTTCTTATGATAATATTGCAGGAAATGAAAATAATATGATTCATTTTGATAATCAATCCGATTACACTACTGTATTTGTTAATGAATTGCCTTCAAAATGATGTATTATAAGTATGGCGCTCTCATCCAAAGTTTTGAAGTAAGGGTTAATGGGGGTGAGAGGGTTGATGGCACAGTGATGACGTATTCGGTGGAAAATGTCCCCCTCCAAATACAAATCGACGTATCATGGCGATTTTTATTTTCTTTTATTATTTTAGAGATAAAAAGGGCCGGCAAATTTTAGCTGAAATACACTATGTGTATATTTTTCTGATATGGGTATCCAAGTCATTGCCAAAACGTAAAATGTAACCGAATATCCTGTTTCCCCTCCAAACTTTGTTTTGGGTGTTCCTCGTAATTTTTCACATTTTTTTGTAGGGTCTTGCAGTACCTTCAACATTTGTGACTTGAAATAAAGTGACCCTTTTATCCTGCACAAACAGGCCCACTCAAGCAACATTTTATTGTCTTCAAAGATAGCTGCGGAATCTTTAGATTAATGATATTCATTTCATAATACGATTACTTAAGGCACTGTGAAACCCATATTTTAGGTGATTTGAAATTTTATAATGTCCATAGCTGTGAAAGAAGAGAATATTATTTAGAAAATATTGAGCCAGTCATTTCTGATTTTATTATCTATCTGTAGGGTCGGATTAAGGTTAGGGTAGCGGTGAGGGTGGATGTTGCAGTCCCTTCAATATTTGTTGACTTGGAATAAAGTGACCCTTTTATCCTGTACAAAGAGGCTCATTCGAGCAATCTTATATTATCTTCAAAGACGGCTGCGGAACCTCTAATAAACAGCATTCACTTCATAAGACGATTAGACTAAAAACTGTTAAAGCCATATTTTAGGTGTTGTGAAATCTCATAATATCTATAGGTGTGAAAGACGAGAATATTTGGAAAATATCAAGTCAGTCATTTGCCTCTTGTTTAACTTGGAAAGTAGTTATTTGGATGTAGTCAATTTATCAGAGTGGGATACGATGGAAAATTTATAATTTCTTTATGAATCATCAAGTAGTGGCGAAGGGTCGCCAATCTTTGGCATGCACGAAAGAAAATTACCAGAAATGGAGACTTCGCGGTTGTGAAAGTAAAAATTGTCAAAAACCGAAACCTCCAGTATCGCATATTCTGTGGGTGAGGGTAACCTCCGACATACCGAACATGCAAAAATGATGTCAAATTGAAATTATCCCACGATAGCTTGTGGTCAGGGTGATATATGTACATAATATGTTATAACCTCTATTTTGACCCCTCCGGACCCCAGGCCGCTAAAAAAGACTTGGACTCTTGGAGGAGATTACATCAAAACTAGTATGGGACTGTTCCAGCACCATACATACACAAACATTACTACCATTGATTAAGGTATTAAGGGGAAGATGGGTCACCAGATGCTAAGATCGCGCGCTCGCAGTCTATCTCACTCACTCTAGTTCTATCTCACTCACTCTTTCATCCTTTAGCGCCCACCGTCACCTGGCGCCCTCTGAAATAAATTTCGCAAAATCCTGAATCCTTTATAAATATGACCAATAGATGGAGCTTGGGGCATCCAGCTATAAAAATACGACCTTGAATTGCCACTGACATAACATTCGGATCCGAAACGAAAAGGATAAGTTGACAGCTGATATTCGCAAACATCTGTGTTTTGTGGGTTTGTGGCAAACATCAAACGTCGCTTGTTGACATTGTTGTCCAGAGATAACATCTAAAGTTAAATTTAGATGCATACGACATCCGACGATACGACGGTACGAAACTGTTCCTATTGGTTGAAATATTTTAATTTGACATCATTTTGAATATTTCAACCAATAGGAACAGTTTCGTACCGTCGTATCGTCGGATGTCGTATGCATCTGAATTTAGCTTAAAGCTTAATTCAGATGCATACGACATCCGACAATACGACGGCACGAAACTGTTCCTATTGGTTGAAATATTCAAAATGATGTCAAACCAACATATTTCAACCAATAGGAACAGTTTCGTACCGTCGTATCGTCGGATGTCTTGTGCATCTGAATTTAGCTTAACTTTTGTTGTCCGTATAACGCCAGGAAAAAAATTGAGCACCTGAATTTGTGTTTTTTTACAATTTCTTGGTCATCTGTTGGTCATTTTCACCATAATTGTTGTTGTGATGTGTTTTTTAAGGAATCTTTTTTGTCGGGTAAGCACATCTGTCAATTAAAATGATGTCATTCATGAGATAATGCATGATGAAAACTTGAATGCATATTGAAAACAGCAAAGAAAAAAAACGATTATTCGCAAATTACAATTATCACATTCACTAGAGCGACAGTTGTTATAGTCATACTGCATCTTTGTCACTTGATACTCCAAAATAATGCATTTCTTTACGTGAAATTTTATAGAGAAGTATATAGAAGTAGTGAAGTTGTAGTGGCTAACCTTTGGTGGATTATGTTACAGTAGCAAAAACGTCCATCCGTAGGTAATAGTTGCTAGTTGTCTATGTACATATAGGCAAGTTCAAGGAATGGATCAATTAAAACATTAATCTTTTGATATAACCTAAAAGTTGAGTTACTGGAACAAGAATATTAATTATGTAAATATGCACCAAAAAAAATAGGTACTATTCACTTTTCTATTCAAATAATAGGCACACTATTTCAAAATGCTTCCTTTTTGTCATTATTCTTCAGCTTCCCAAGCATTCGAGACAGAAGAGGCAGACCGATACCAGGAGGCGAAGAGTGTGCTGACTTTCTAGAAAGTAGATCCTGGTATATTTCACATACTGTGTATACTAACAGCACCAATAAATGCTCATGTTATCTATCCATATATTTTTTAATAAATGGTGAAGAAAAATGAATTAGGTATTTATTATTACAGGGTATGCTTCTCACATAATCAAATTGAAAATATTTCACAATATCATTAGCTTATACAATGCTTATACCACTGTTAACATATTTAGGCGCAGGGCTGTAGCTAGGCGATGACCATGGAGGGGGTTCATGGTGATTTTAGGGAGGTTCATGTATAAAAGAATATGTAATGTCTTAATTTGCTTAAAGTCTGTATAGATTGTATCGCTGCTAATGTGTTATGAGTACTGAGGGATTGGTTAGTAGTATAATAAATCACTAGGCTTGGAGAAAGCATCCTTGATTATTGTTACTTTGTATTATTTTAGTAGTTATACCGTTCATGGGAATACTCATGGAGGGGGGGTTTGAACCCCCCAAACCCCCCTCCCCTTATATACAGCCCTGTTTAGGGGCTTATACCCACATTCATACTTTTTCCCAAATGTAACATGAAATGGTGTATAGCTACAGCAATGTGAAAATATGTATTTCAAATGGCACTTTGATTAATTTGTATCTTATCATTTATCAAACAGGGTGACTATCTAAAAAACACTCATTGGGTGATTGTTAAGTTGCACACACCAGAAGCTAAAGGATTATTACTTGAATAAAAAACTATTAGTTATATTTTCCTATGTATTTATTATATATATATTTCTTCGATGTATTAGGGCTTGTTCCGAACAGTATATAATTCAGTGTATCGAAGGGCGATAAGTGAAACACCATTCAGTGATGTCCTGCTGCAGTTCTCAGTCACACAATATGGGCCAATATTATTGATACTATTGAGTTTATGCCTATAAACTTAAAGATGCTCCAGGTTTTGCCCAGTTCCTTAAACTAGTTATTCACTTCCATCTGACATCCTGAAATAAATCATATTTTTAACAAACATAAAAAATAGAAGAAAGCTAAATGATGAAAATGCATTAAACGAAGTGCAAGTAAGAACTTTCATTCTAATATTTTTAATAATGATTACTACTGTGACAGCTATTCATAATATACCTATTATCATTGATTAACGTGTTCTATACGTTAATCAATGCTATTATGCACCTTGTTAAATACAAAATAAAACTGACACAGCTCGATTTATTTTCTTGATCTGGTAAAGATTGAGTGACAAGGATGCAGTATGACTATAAAATGCTATAACACCTGTCACGCTAATGAATGAGATAACTGTAATTTGCGAATAAACATTTTTTTCTTAGCTGTTTTCAATATGCATTCAAGTTTTCATCATGCATTATCTCATAAATTACATCATTTTAATTGACATAGCTGCTTACCTGCCAAAAAAGGTTCCTTGGAACATAACACAACAACAATTATAGTAAAAGTGTCCAAAAAACTGTAAAAAACAAATATAAAGTCCTCAATTTTCCATGGCCCTATACGGTATACAGCAAACAAGCCAGAAGCAATGTTTGCCTAACATCAGCTGATTTGGGATCTAGACGTTTGAGGTCACGGACGATAAAAAACTGGCTCTCTACGACGACCTTGAAATTTCAGTTTGGGGAAGATTGTCTGTGTTGCCGTATTGCCAGGTTTTTTGGGGACCAACAGATTTTAACAATAAGAGGGATTTTTCATTATCTAAATAATTGAATATGGTCATTGACATATTTACGTTAATCAGTGATATGGGATGCATACGTACAAGAAAATAGAGTACAATAAACATTATAATATATACATGGATATTGAGCAGACTTTAAAAGAGATGATAGATTGTTCAAAATGATTAGTCACGATTAACGTCATTTCAATCAAGGATTTGCATCGCTTATTGTTGAATCTTTCTTTTAAGAGGCTAGATCATCAGCTGATCAAGTCCGACGTCTGACCGGCCTAATACCGCCGTAGGTAAAAATTTGTCGTACGAAATGGCAACAGCGGTCTCGGCCGGGACCATCTCTGCGGCGATTTTTGAAGGAGCGTGGACGACCGCACTTTTTACACAAGCTCTCGAAAACCCTTTGAGACCCACCGCAACCATATTTGCCGATATTACATTCTACAGCTAAACCGTTGCAGATATTAAAAAAACTTAAATGACAAATTTCATGTTTCTGAAACGGTAGCTGCAGATATTGATTACACGTTATTCAGTGATATAGGTAAACAGATCAAGTGTAATTGATCACTTTTTGTAATAGCTGTAATGGGCCTATACCATATTCTTGGTTTATTGGCTTAAACGAACCCTGACACCACGTAGATGCCATAAATAATTTTACAAAATTTTTCTATTATATTTATAACCAAAAAAAATTGCTCTAAATATTGAATTTTTTGAATCCATACACTTCTCGCCCAGGTCGTGACGTCACCGGCAGGGAATTAATAAGAGCTCAGTGACACAAAGCAATGGCATTTTCTCTCTTTATTCGCCTAAAGCCGGCGCCGCATATGCGGGTATTTGCCGAATATCAATGTTCGCCGTTTTTTCAACCTTGCTCGCCGAATAGCGAGCACGTATCGCCCTACATGTGCGTAGTTGGCTATGTTTAGTTTCGAGAAGAAATAGAGAAAATAGAGACCGTCAGTTCTTTCATGTCTACCAGACATTTGAAGCAGAAGCTGAGCCTTTCTGTCACCTGCTATCACAAAGTTATAAGGCGCTTTCCTTTTACCTGATTTATCTGATAAATCTCACTTGTGACGTCATGACTCATTTCGATGTACGTTCCTTTTGTCTTCTGAATCTGAGTCTAAAGTGAGATATTTTACCCCCACTTAAGCCCATCTGCACAAGATCGAAAGGTAGATCAGTTGTCATTCAGATCATTTAGATGTCAAATAAATCAATAAATGAGGTTAGAATTTTTTGTAAGTTTGAATTTTAGCGGGTTTTGTGGTGTATGGATAGTCGATAGTGTATGTTGAGCTACGGAAAACGTAAAAAAATAGGTTACGGAAAGGATCGACAGATTATAGAACCATAGCATATTACAAAATTTCGAGGATTGACATTTAACTGCACAAACACGTTCCTTTAACTCATCTGAGCATCTGAGGTTTCCAACTGAGCTGAGCCATCTGATTTTTAAGTGATCTGAGTTAGTGCAGATGTAAAAGGAAAGCACCTATATTGTCGTCCTACGTTACTGTTACTACGTTCCAAAATCCCATCAAAGACCCCGATTTGCTCTGTACCATGCTCTGTAGCGTTTCAGTATTCGCTCAACATCAAACTCAACAAAAATCTGTGTTCCGTTATTACATTTCCGAGGACATGGATGTCATCGTTTTGCTCGGAAATCAAATTGAGATTTTAGCGACCTTAATACCTTAATCAATGGTAAGACCTATTTTTGTGGTCAAGAGTCAAGAGTTCAAGCATTGATTAAGGTATTAATCGTATTGATTAATACCTTAATCAATGCTTATACCCACATTCATACTTTTTTTCCAAATATGTAACATGAAATGGTGTCTAGCTACAGAGAGGTGAAAATATGTATTTCAAATGGCACTTTGCTTAACATAGTGTGATTAATTTGTATCTTATCAAACAGGGTGACTATCTCAAAAACACTCATTGGATGGTTGTTAAGTTGCACCATTGATTGTTGCACACACCAGAAGCTAAAGGATTATTGAATGAAAAACTATTAGTTATATTTTCCTATGTATTTATTATATATATATTTCTTCGATGTATTAAGGCTTGTTCCGAACAGTATATAATTCAGTGTATCGAAGGGCAATGAGTGAAACACCATTCAGTGATGTCAAAATCCCTATATAATTTACATAAGAGTAATTGTCTGTGCACATATTATAGTTATGTTTATTCAAAACAAATTTCATGTCTGATGTTGCTAACAAATTTGATTTTAAATGATGTTCTTAATAATCACATTACTTCATAATTTTAAACGTTATTATTATAATTAACCATAAACGTATCGATGAGGTAATGAAACAGGATACATTTCAAAAATTTTATTATTCTAAATGATAAACAGTTGAATCTTTCTTTACAATTTTTGTTTCATTTTTAACAACCACAGATAATACATCTCGGGACTGACATGCTGAGTTCAACATTTGCTTTAAAAGCTGTCTTAGACCAGTGCCGAAGCCTTCAAAAATAATAAAAAGTGAAAAAAAAATACAGGAGGATGAAACTCATTAGAAAAGGAGGAGAATATGATAAGAATAAAAGGAAAAATAAATTACGGTCGATTCGAGATCGGGAAGTGGGAGGGGGTGAGCTTTTAAGGGTAGAAAATGGTTTATCTTGATTTGTGGCAAAACTACAAGTCCTATGGAAAAAAGTTGCATGGCAAAGATGTAGGTAATAAAAAGATCTACAACTCTTGTATTATCAATTTTTTCACATAACCTCAAAATTTTGGTGAAAAATTCAAAAAACCAAGTTTTTGGTCCTTTATTTTTATCTTTTTCAAAAAAAATATTTTTTTTACGAAATTTGGTGAATACTTACCTATTATGTCCCAAATACACTGTAATTTATTTGATTTAAAATATTTATTTTTTTCGCCTTATTTGACCTTAAGATCAAAAATGCACCCCATTTTTCAATCAAAAATTCTCGCGTCAAAATATCAGCTTTTTTCAAAAAGTTTGGGAGCCTTTCGTTCGTTGAAATCTCTATTTTCTGGTGGTGTAAAAAAAATATACATTACTATAGAAAATCTTCTCAGAAAATGCAAAAAAATGAAAAAAAACTCAAATTCGAAAAATTCTCACCATGTACAATTTTGAGCTATTTATTAAAATTTACACTTATTTACTTAAAAAACGTGAGATTTCATGTTACATTGATAAACTAAAAAATTGCAAATTGGAATATCCTACTATAATTAACAAACAAATAAGTTAATATTTAATAAGACATCCACAATATTTTGAAAAAGTTGTAGAATCTTCTTTAAATAATATTTGTACCTGAGTGACATACGGTGAATGTTAGCCCATTGTAAGGTATTTCATGGAGAAGTGGGGGAATTACATTTTCGATGGTTATGGTGGAAGGACAAGTGACAAGCATCTAACAAAAAATTGTGGCTTTTTAAATTTAATTATACCTGGTGACATAATATTAGCAGATAAAGGTTTTTTAATTAGAGACTCAGTTGAAGTTCTAGGAGGTCACTTACATATTCCAGCATTTACAAAAGGTAAGACGCAACTTCACCCAGTAGAGATAGAAACCACTCGTAGTATTGCTAGAGTTAGTCCATCTCAAATTCCACTTGATTAGTCTCAATATTTTTTACACAACTGTACGTCATATCCAAATGCATTTATATTGTTCACATAAGTTTATTCTAGATATATGTAAATTATATCCTCACAATTACTAGGAATTCTGTGAAACTAACAATGCCTAAACAAAAAATGCAGTTTTTGATAGATGATTCTCATATAATGTAGCTAAATCATACAATAGCGTCCCTAATTATATTAGAAGTAGCTATAAACTATAACAATGTTTTTAATGTCACAGAAATTCTTGTCATTTTGTTATGTATAACAATATGATACTTCAACTCTGTGTATGCCAACTTTTTTTTTAGAATATGTATATATAGCTTTCTTGTTGGCCGACACTTTTAGGACGTGCTTTAAGGAAGAAAAGAACTGCTGCTATGTGGCTGCAAACTTCACTTAATCCTGCCATACAAGTGCAATGAGCACATGATATAGCACCATCTGACAGTATGATAATCCATACCTGTAGTGGTTTATCATTTCTTCTTTGTGAGTGCATAACCTGTAACAAAATAAGGGCTGTTTTAGTAGGTATTAGTTTGCTTTTATGGGCGAAAACAGGATGGATGGTTCTTTCTAATCTCTAAAACAATTTTTTTTGATAGATTAAAATATTTTAAGCAATATTCTGTATATGATAGCTTTCAACTCTCCTCAACATAGTGATGATGAAACCAAGTCTTGTGAACATGTATTTTAGCAGGTAGGTATATAAAAAAATCATCAACATGCTAATCATCTCACATACACTAGAATCTACAGTGAATTTTACAGCAGTACACGTGAAAGAAACAGTTAAATATGCAAACTAGCTTACCTTGCCCATGACAACATAGCAGTTTGTGTTCATCATTTTTGCCATCGTTTGTTGGACATACCCTGCTTCATAATATTTGAAAGCCTGCAAAAATTTGTATGCCTTCATCTGCTATCCAGTATAAAAACTATGCGTTAGCACCAAGTAGTTCATCAGATCCACGATTTTCACTGCTGGTAAAAAGCTAACATCTTCCGAAAGTTCATCAATCCTCAGAGCATGGGGATCAACACCATCGTTAATTTCATTTTTTCATCATAACGAACGTTTGATGTCGCCACTAAGCGATGAATAATACTCACTACGAGACATTATCACCAGAAATTAAAAGAAAATAGCTCAAAAATCACTTTAAAAGTACAACGTGCAACGAAATCGTATGCAAAACAGGTAATAAACAAAAGCTTGTTTGCCCATCAGGCCACAAAACAGGTACGGCTAAACAGCCGATCTGTCAAAACCACGAGACACGAAATGGTCACCAACGATGGCGACACCTGTAGTGAATTTGAGTAATTAGCGTTTATAGATGGTGGATTAAATAGTAGCAAGTAGGGTACTGTAGACTTGAAAGTCGATGGTTCTGGTATACTATCAAAGTTGTATCAGTAGAGGTACATTTGTGCTCATATAGGTGGCGACAGTCCAGGAAAAACAAAAATTAGGCGCGAGATCTTAGCATCTGGTGACCCATCTTCCCCTTAATACCTTAATCAATGTTACTACGTATTTGGTATTGTTACTTCAATGAAGGAATTGAAGTATTAACTCTCTGTCTGTCTGATTGGAATTAAAACTTCTCAGCGAAATTTATTATTTTAAAACTACCAAGGGTCATTTTATAATTGCGAAACAGCCTCAGCTTTTAAAATAATGTAGGCAACAAATTTCGTGGCTATCACTACTTTGAGCATCAACAGCAATTTTACTGGTCTGCTCTCTCCCTCTCTCGTTCAAAAGTCACTAGGATTAAAGTGTCAGTTGTAAAACAACTGGTAATATTGCAGCTTCGGGTGTGGGTTGGTTCAGTGGTTAGAATCGAGGGCTCGTGACCGAAAGGTCCTGGGTTCGATTCTCGTTAGAGGCGGAAATTTATTTCTGATTCTTTCAATCAAAAATAAATATCCATAAAAAAGCTCAGCAAGAATCCCTACCTGAGCTTTGACTGTTGGCTTATAATTAACAGTGCTGTTCCTAGAGTGGCCCCAGGAAACAGTTACAAAGCCTACACAGAACACTAGGCTAATGATCAGAGCAGTAGATGCTCATGACATAAGTAAAATAAAAACAAATTATTGCAGTCTAGCGCTTTTTTTGAGGTGAAAACCAATGAAATGAAAGTTAGAAATATCTACAGGGCGCCAACTCACTGCGTGTTTAACTCAATTAGTGCTGCTATAGAGGAAAATCGCCATACCTGGCAATTCTGCGTAACGCGTATCCTAACGAACGGAATTGGGAGGTAGGGGATAGTGTGTTGTCTCTTGAACCTGCTACAGACTATCGGCTGTCTGCGTTCGATGCGTTTATATCGGGATTCTAGATCCAGGCATGGCAATCGTGTATAGCGTTAGTAATCGTTGGGTAATTCAATGGCGAAGTTTTTAATCGCTGGCGAATATAATCGTTGACTCGCCAGTGAAGTCCGCGACCCTTAAAACCGCTGTCGCTGGCTCGCTGTACATGTTTGAAACCCTAGACTGCGGTATTAGTAAAACCTCCAATGGAGCAGGGGAGCCGGTAGCATTTTCACAGAAGCGTCTGTCGTCTGACGGGATGGATTTACGTTATTGTGCTCATTATTTCATTTTAGAACAATTCCTTTCCATTGCTCCATTAGTAAAGATGCTATTCGTAGTCTTCTAGAGCATCATTAGTGGATTTACTCGCAAATGGATCATCCATTTAAGGTACGCTCCAAGCTTAGAAACCTTAGAACGCCAGTGTATCAATGGACTTTTCTGTATTATTTGGTCATCGGTCCTCCCTCACTCTCTTCTACTCACCTTATTGAGTAGTCTATATTGCTACTTATTACCGAGAGATGGACTGACACAGCATGATCGAAATTTGTGACATAGTTTTTCGACATATCTGTAAAAACCCTGCAAAAATCTCGTAGTATAAATTTTTTAGTGATTTGAATGTTCTGCTTGTAGTCTGTGGAGTAGAAGAAATAACTATAGTTTTATCATTAACATCAAGAAAATCTGTATCGTAGGTTACTTAGAAAACCATAATGTTTTGAATATTAAGCAACTGCTTTTTTACTTCTAGAGATATTAGCTAGCAGATCCCCTTCGAATAGTAAAACATTAATCAACCTCAAATTATACAATTACTAATCTGGATCAATCTCACAATAGATCTAACTTACAATAGATCTAACTTATCAGGTTCGAATACTATGTTACATTAGGGTTATCAGTATTACGATAAATTTGCAGAGTCTCGAATATCCGGTGGAGTATACTTTACGACGAGGCAATTGAATACTCTTGGTAACAAGGTGCAAGGCGTTAGAACGATGTTATTCTCCTGTAGCTATTGTAAAACTGGGTGATTGGTAAACTCGAAAATTCATGCTTATGCGATGGTTTGAGTAAGTGCTTTTCTGCATCCTCGTATATAATGGGCAGTCATTTGTTTTTATTCATATGATGCGATACTGTGAATACATCGAAATGTTTGTTTAGCAGGATGGACTACACGCGAAAGGAAGGAACGCTTCAAGAAGCAATAGCTGTAATATAGAAGAAAATTTACTCATATTTGCCACATAAATTTCGAGATAAGTTCTAAAATAGGAAGAAATTGGCTTACTAATTTGAGATATACGGCACTAGTGATATCTTCAAAGTAGAGTTATAGTAAACCAACAGTTACACCTAGGATGGTCTAAAATCAAAATTGTAGTAAAAAGTACTGACAAAAAAAGGTATTGGAATATCCAGCGTGATTAAGTATTTTTTGAAGGACTAAAGCTATACTGAATATAAAGCATAAAGTTGTATAGGAGTACAACTATGCTGGAGTAGAAGTTTTAGCTAAGAATATATAACCAATATACATATTCACAGATTTCAGAGATTTGTAAATCAACCACATACCAATAAAACAGAGATCACCATTAAAACCAAAGATAAAGACCAAAGATAAAACAACATAGCATATAAGTACCCCACTACCTAGGAAGTTCAACCAGAAAAGGAAATGCCAGTTAAAGAAGTGAGGAGAAAAACACTACACCTTTTCCAATTGTAAATCAGATAACATCATATGTAAATCAGAATAATCAAATGAAAATTAGAAAAGTCAATTAAAAATCAAAATGTGTCAATTATGTAACCCGAGTAGTCAAATGAAAATCAGAACATATAAAATGTAAACGAGAAGAGTCAATTAAAAAATGAAGTCAAGTTGATTGACTCAGTACTTCCCACAAATTACGCAGATACCAGTTTATTATTTTCCCACAGCATGAAGCTTTAGTCTAAGATCCCTTGCAACCAAATAATCGCCAGAGCCCCCCCCCCCCCTAAAATTGTCTTATGCCGCTAGGTCTTTCCTTCACAGGTCAATGGACAGCCTATTATCGATACTACAAACTTCTCAGTTTAACAACCCCCCACCCCCCAACCACCTCACTTTCACCCCCACCCAAAAAACTGGTAGGAAATGATTAGGAACCCCTAAAACATCTAAAAACCGAATTTGAGTTGCTCTCATACTTGTCGCGTTCTTTGATTATTGCTACGCTGCCACTGACAAGATTTTTAACAAATATACGCGTTTTCCATTCTCACCACGGTAACAATATACTGTGTCAACATTTCATTAGAATCAATTCAATAGTATCCACGTTACAAAATACAAAACGATTTAAACCAATAAATTCTCGTATAGTATAGAGAAAATTCTAAGTCCCTTAGTTTCCGTAATAGGCTATAGGCAATGTTCGGATGGACCTAGAAAGGTGATTTGTGTCGCTAGATATTTGTGTCGCTAGATCTTCCTTCACAGGTTAGTGGACAGCCTATTATGAGTAAAAGAAATTTTTTAATTTTTCAACCCCAAACCCCCTAACCACCCCAATTTCACCCCCACCCAGAAACACGCAGAAAATGATCAGGAACCTCTAAAATGCTTAAAAACGAAGTTTGAGCTGTTTTTATATTTTTAGTTTTTTTATTATTTCTGCGCCGCCACTAGCACGATTTATCAAAACCATACGCGTTTTTCATCTTCGCCATGGTAGTAATGCTGTTTCAAGATTTCATTAAAATCAATTCAACACTTTCCTCGTTACAACGATCTAAGGCAATACTCTCGTATCTTTACATCAGAAAAAATTCGCTTTCTACATTAGGCAAGGCAATGTTCGGATGGACCTAAAAAAGTTATTTATGTCGCCAGGTCTTCCTTCACAGGTCAGTGGACAGTCTATTATGAAAGCAACAAATTTTTCAATTTTACAACCCCCCACCCCCCAACCACCCCAATTTCATCCCCACCCAAAAAAAAAGTAGAAAATGATCAGGGACCCCTAAAACGCCTAAAAACGAAGTTTCAGCAATATTTAATTTTTTTGTTTTTTGCTAATTACTCCGCCGCCTATACACCAATTTTCAAAATTACACGAACATTACCTACTACGACCCCACAGCATACCGCTGCCCAAATTTCATCAAAATCCATGCAGCGGTTACTGAGATTACGAGGGTAGAAGAACGCGACAGACGGACAGACCGACAGACCGACAGACCGACAGACCGACAGACCGACAGACCGACAGACCGACAGACCGACAGACCGACAGACCGACAGACCGACAGACCGACAGACCGACAGACCGACAGACCGACAGACCGACAGACCGACAGACCGACAGACCGACAGACCGACAGACCGACAGACCGACAGACCGACAGACCGACAGACCGACAGACCGACAGACCGACAGACCGACAGACCGACAGACCGACAGACCGACAGACCGACAGACCGACAGACCGACAGACCGACAGACCGACAGACCGACAGACCGACAGACCGACAGACCGACAGACCGACAGACCGACAGACCGACAGACCGACAGACCGACAGACCGACAGACCGACAGACCGACAGACCGACAGACCGACAGACCGACAGACCGACAGACCGACAGACCGACAGACCGACAGACCGACAGACCGACAGACCGACAGACCGACAGACCGACAGACCGACAGACCGACAGACCGACAGACCGACAGACCGACAGACCGACAGACCGACAGACCGACAGACCGACAGACCGACAGACCGACAGACCGACAGACCGACAGACCGACAGACCGACAGACCGACAGACCGACAGACCGACAGACCGACAGACCGACAGACCGACAGACCGACAGACCGACAGACCGACAGACCGACAGACCGACAGACCGACAGACCGACAGACCGACAGACCGACAGACCGACAGACCGACAGACCGACAGACCGACAGACCGACAGACCGACAGACCGACAGACCGACAGACCGACAGACCGACAGACCGACAGACCGACAGACCGACAGACCGACAGACCGACAGACCGACAGACCGACAGACCGACAGACCGACAGACCGACAGACCGATAGACCGATAGACAGACCGACAGACAGACAGACCGACGGAAATGTAGGCATCATAAAACGCCCAAAAAGTATATTATCTCAAAATCGAAAATTTTCGCGATCACAATACTCCCCTCACCTATCGGTGTGGGAAGTAAAATCAGCAAGGATCATATTAGCTTCAGAAGGGATCAATAATTGTATATAAGAAACCATCGATTGTAATTTATAAGGGTGAAATCAAAATCAGAAAGAAAACTACATACATGTACCGAGTGATAATATACAGGGTGAGTTTTTAGTACCGGCTCGGTCGATAACTCCACTACTGTAGAAGATAGCGAAAAAAATTGTATATAAAAATTGTAGCCACGGATATGCTCCTTGCTCAGAAAATATTTTGATTTATACAGGGTGATCCATAATTACGTGGTGATGCAAACATGCATTTTTTTTAATGAGACACCCTATATATTATTCCATATTCAAATTCTACTTATGATTTCCGTTCTTCCAATATAGGGTACTGTTACATTATACAGGGTGTTTCAAAAGTTATGACCATTTTTGTATCCAAATCACGGTCAAATGAACGTACTGTATATCAAAAAGTAATTAATCAAAAATTATTTTTTTTACATGAGAAGATTAGAAATATCCTCTAGTTTTAAAATAATAAAATAATAAAAAAATCCCGCGACGCGTATTCGTATACAGGGTAATGTAGAATGCAAAATCTAGATTTTCTCTCTTTTTTTAAATGTAACCCCAATATTTTATTATACCAAAGAATTGCTTTTAATATGCTCTTTCATCTTTGTATAGCACTTATTATGGCTGCATTCATTAGTTTCTGAGATATTTCGATTTTTCTACAAATTTTAAATATACCTTCTATTTGTTTAATAAAATTTATTTATTTTGAGAAAATACTACCGAATTTTGTTTTTGCTTAACAAACAACTCAAATATAAGGCGATAATAATACTTGATGAAGTCAAAACACTGAACTAACGAGATAATATAGGTCAAGTGTGCTGAGGAAACAATTTTATAGACGTCATGCATAATTATCAAGCAGATGTATCAGGTAGGCTATGAAATATGAAACGACACAGTCCAAATAAAACGATTCTTCAAGCTTTCAAATGCATTAGTTTTAGAGTGCCTCCGTTCTGGATATTGCTATTCATAGTTGATATATTCTAGAGGCAAGCAGACAATTTCTCAAAGATTCTCCTAAGTACCCTCAATGGAAAAATTAATTTTTAAAGCTAGTTTTTCACACAGTACGGAATTATTGAGTAGGTTATGGAAACTGTCAATTTTTCAAAGCCTACCTGATAAAACTACTTGATAATTATGCATGACGCATACATAATTGTTTCCTCAGCATATTTGACTTTACTATCTCGATGATGTAGGGTTTTGACTTCATCAAATACTATCAAGACGTTATAATTTAGTTGTTCGTTAAATAAAAAACAAATCAGATAGTACTTTCTCAAAATAAATAAATTTCAGTACCTACACAAATGGAGGCTATATTTTAAATTTACCGAAAAATCGAAATATCTCGGAAACTGATGGACCTAGGTACAACAAGTGCTATACAAAGATGAAAGAGCATATTAAAAGCAATTCTTTGGGATAATAAAATATTGGGAATTACATTTGAAAAAAAAGAGAAAATTTGGATTTTGCATTCTACATCACCCTGTATACGAATATAGGTCTCGGGCTTCTTTTCGAGCCGATTTTAAAACTAGACGATATTTTTAATCTTCTCATGTAAACAAAAATTTTTTGATTCATTACTTTTTGAAATACAGTACCTTCATTTGTCCGCGATTTGGATACAGAAATGGTCATAACTTTTGAAACACCCTGTATAATGTAACAATGCCCTATATTGGAAGAACAGAAATCATTAGTAGAATCTGAATATGGAATAATATATAAGGTGTCTCATTTAAAAAAATGCATGTTTGCATCACCACGTAGTTATGGATCACCCTGTATAAATCTAAATATTTTCTGAGCAAGGAGCATATCCGTGGCTACAACTTTTATATACAACTTTTTTCGCTATCTTCTATAGTAGTGGAGTTATCGACCGAGCCGGTACTAAAAACTCACCCTGTATGTATGTAGGAAAAACTTTTGTCACTGATTTTTATCAAAGAAATTCTGGTTCTCGAACGCAAAACATAAAAAGGACAACGAACTGAAAGAAAGAATGGTGCAAACGCGGCGAGGAAATGATTACCCTAGCAGAACAGAGGAGGAAGAAAATAAAAAAATGACTGATTTGATACTCTTGGCTGACGCCGCGTCATGGGAACCATCAAAAATGAATTGTAACCACAAAAAATGTACCATGGAAAGTTGTGGAATGTTGCACTGCGCGAGCACAGTCACCACCAACCACTAAGTTTCTACCCTCGTCGATTATTGACGCTGATGCCACTACTTCTGGTACTTGTAACTGGGTTTTTACATAGGAGACAATTTTTCACCACAGATTTTCATTGGGAATATGGGATAGACACAGGATACTTGCACCTGTACCTAAAACATGGTATGTATTTTTTTATGATTTACATTTGACCCCTTCTGAAGTACAATTGATGGTTTCTCATATATAATTGATACCTTTTGAAATTAGTATGATCAAGTAAAGTAGTCCATACACCAACATAATCCTAAGTAACGAGAGAGTTGAGCCTTGAATGCAAAGAGAACGAAGAAAGTTGACAGAAAGAAAATATAATGACGGGATCGTGAAAAAAAGAATAGGCAGAAATCTATTAGCGCCAGTGATGAAGAGCGTTACCCTGCGAAACACGTTGAAATTACCGGCGCAACCTACTAAAATGCTCATAAACTTGTGTTATTAATTTTAACAAGTGCTCGAAACCTATTAGAGATTCTACGTGTGTAAGCCTCGGCCAAGGAAAAGAACCATAGCCTTATAAAAAAGCGATTCTTTTACTGCGCATTTTATGACCGGAAAGCACGTCGAAAGAAGCAGTGCAGTTTCTTAATGATAAGAGTGGAAGAGGCAATGGGTGGAACGCGCCCGATAGCACTTAATATTCTTGTTATTAGTTGTGCCTGGATGCGAACCAGTCGAGTGAAAGTCGGATGAGTTTTTCAAACTGCCGTTAAGCGGCTTGTCTGCTGGGAGTTTCGAGCTCATTTTCTTGAGCATCTTCGTAAAACTGGTGTATTTTTCAATACCATAGAATGGGGGTTGTCTCGGTCAACGGGCGGAGGTGTTGAATATACAGTATATTCCACGACCATTTCAACTAGGTTTGAATCACTGATGTCCGTTTGCACCGGTTCGCTTAAATCCGCAGCCACTTAGGGAATACTTAGCTAAGCATTAGATTGAGCTAACAACTGTGCAGACTCTGTCAAATTTTAGTAGTATTTTGTAAGAAAGAAAAGGTCACCCGGAGCCATTGAATGAATGAACGAAAGAAGGAGAGATGCTTTCTGGTGACCAGAATAACCAGTGCATAGCCCTACAACCGGGCCCTACGTACCTCTCCTTAGCCTAACTCCCTTGAACCCAGTATGGTCTGCCTGTGCTTCACAGTGACATAGAATGTGTGCTGAGGACTCTTCCTCTTCCTCTTTCACATACATGTGACGTTTGAAGGTATTATAGCCAGATAGCAGGCCTACAAGTAACCTCATCCGGCTTCTGTCCAGTGAGAGACAGAAGCTCTGCACCTTGACCAGAGATCCTAAAATAAGTTCTCTAGCTTGACGGAGATGTCCAGAGATTCCTCTCCATCTCAAAAGATGTTGATCTTGCAATTACATTTCTATTTTCCTTCTGATGGTACCTGCTGCCAGCCTCACAGCCGGCTCAGGACCCAGGGAATAATTCCCGGACTCTCGCTTTGCGATCGTGTCTGCCGTTTCGTTACCTCAAATTCCAGTATGACTCGGCACCCACATAAATGATTTCTGATGCCTTGCCGAAATGTCTTCCATGACGTGCTTTCATTGCAGTACGAGCGTTGATGTAAATGTTAAAGCACTCAATGGTTTTAATGCTGCCTGGCTATCAGAGTAGGTTTTTGCTTGGAATACCGAAAATCTCTAGTTGAAGCGTGGTAATTCAAAAGCGTCCAAGTGCCAAAAACTTACTTCTGAGTTCTTTTGAATTTCCACGCTTCAGTTATGTTCTATCATCAGATTTGCACCGGCCGCGGCACCGGTTTGAAATCGTTTGTGCGTTCCAGTTTGTAACTATCCGTTGTGCGTTCGATCAACAAGTTTATTGCATAGTTTGAGGACTGGTTTTTGGCCGGTTAAAGCAGTGTACATCATTTTTGGTGGGGCTGGGAGTTAGGGACATGCGCAGATTATAGATTTTAAGTCTGTGTTTCAAAGTTGAGGCTATTAAACTTTTTCTGTTTTGGGGAGTAAACATAACATACAATAAAGGAGGCTTAATTATTATTTATTTTTCTAACCCATCGTATGACTGAGTAATAGGACTCGATTGTATATTTCTAAATTTTATTACAAAAATGATATCAGAAATTTTCAGTTCCAGGTCAGATTCAGATTGGATAAATGACTTTGATTCTACAGATGATGAAGGCTTTATAGTCATGAACGTTCATATGTTTCATTTCTATTTCCAATTCCTTTGCCCGTTACAATAGGTTAGCCTTAGGTAATAGCAATGGTAATAGTAACAGCACAAAACTGAGATTCGTGACAGGAATAAAAAATGGCAACTACATAACATGCTATCAAATATCATATGGCTTCAGATGCGAATACGGTGTTCTAACAACGGATGATTTCAAACTATTTGAAACCAGGTATCTGATTACACCCTTTTCAGGTGTAGTTTCTAGAACTTCAAGTGATTATTCAAAATGGTCAAGTTAATTTTCCAACCCATCAGTTCGAATTTACAATTGACGAGTTGGAAAATTAACTTGACCGTTTTAAATTATCACTTGACGCTTCAAAAACTACATCTGGAAAAGGCGTAGACATGGGCTGTCAAGCAATCCGCAATCCAGTTTCAGACTATCAGAAAATTGATGATAGAACAAACACAACTAAGGTCTACTTGAGCACAGCACTAGTCTCTTCATACATACAGGGTATATCAACAATGCGTGGGTGGACGATAACTGTTTCCCTACTTGAGATAGAAAAACATGTTTCAAATAAAAAATGTAGAAGGTATTAAAATCTATGTTCCAAAATATATAACACTATACAGGGTGTCCAATATATGTGCTATGTATCAAAATTTCATTTTTTTAATAGAAGTCACTGTACATTATTGCATATTTAGATTCCTTGGTCGATTTTTGTGTGACTTTATGTGTCATCTAGAATACCTAAAACGAACCGCTTAGGCGTGAGTCACCATTTTTGATATAAGTAGATGTCAGAAAAGATTGAATAACGCAGCGTCTATAAAACTTAGAGGGCTGTGACTTTACGATGTGACTAAGCATGAAACGTATCAGCTTAGGTAGTATTGTCGAATTTGAATTTTTTTGGTACTTCGTGAAATCGGTAGATTAATTACGGAAACTTCGATCATATATAACTTGATTTTTTCAAATGGGAGTGCCTAATCTTTTTTATAGCATAAAATGTAAAATTTGATGACATTTCTAACGATATAAGGTTGTTGATACTAATCTCTTGTAGTTTCCATTTTATTTGAAATTTTCAGTCAAATCGGATTTTTCAAATGTTTCTACCTGTAACTAACCTAGTAGGCCATGATGAAAAAAAAAACAACTAACAGAAAACAGAAATATGCAAAAAAACTAGAGTAACAAGACAAGATAATAAAAATTCCTTACAACATATCAGCTCTAACGAGAAACAACAGCGGTAACATATCTAAGGTTAATAAAAGGTTGGACTATGACAGAAATGATTATCTTTTACAGCATACTAACTATCAAGAGGTTTGTTTTAAGTATCATATGTGATGGATAAGGTCACACTGGAATCAACAAAGGACTCCAAATATGCAATAACATACAGTGGGTTATATTATATAGAAAAAAATAACTTTGATAAGTTTGGACACCCTGTATAATGGTAGATATTTTTGAAACATAACCATCTAATTTTTGTTTGAAACTTTTTTGTATCTCAAATAGGGAAGCAGTTATCGTTCACCCAAACATCGTTGATACACCCGTATGTATACTGATATATCCTGCTATACCAACATTCACCTCAGAGTGCTTTTGTAAATTCTGTTGAATATTTGAGAGATATCGAAATATTAAATAACCGCAAAAATGAGTTATTTGTCTCAGCCGTGCGGCGCGCGTTGGCGTCAAACGGGCTGCTAACCGAATTGCCGCAACCTCAATGATAAAGCCGGGCCAGACGAGGCGGTGCATCTCACCGCCTTATTAAACTCTCCAAGGAACGTTTTCCGCGTTACACCAAAGTGTCTTTGTAGGTAACGTGCCAGCTCCTCCGGTTCGACAAAGAGCATTCGAGTCGGTTCTCAACGGTCCTTATATAGCACAGGCAAAGGGTTGCCTTTGAGTATCGGTATATAATAACAATAGTAATAAATCGGCTTTGTTGAAACAGTATAATGGAGCAGTTTAGCTAAAAGCTATTCTTATATTTAATCACGAGCTACAATTATAGAGCTCTTGCTTTGGTAGTAGGAATACTACGAAGTGACATCATAAAACCAAGTAGAATGTGACAGAGGCGTAAAATTGATACATCTGTATATATAGTTACAAGAAGAGGGACTAACACATGTATGACGATGACAGCCTCGGTTGGATTAATTACAAGTTCGAGGAGTATCAAATATCTACGGTTAAAGCACTGGCAATAGTGAATGGCTTTGCTCGTTTACACACGACTTTCACAGCTTTATTTTGGCCAAGTTTCTTACCAATCAAACGAACACGTTTATTCGTCGAATATACGTCGTTCACACGATGCGGTCAAATCACGGTTTCGGTAATTTGAACGAATCGGTGCAAATCGAATGATATGTTCAAACAGACAACTGTTGTAAACACTTTGCTTGCATACACATTGCCACTAATCACCGATTAGGTTTTAGGCTACGGTCAGAGAACATCCGTATTCGAGCGATTTTTTACACTGGCGCATACGGTCGATAACGACGGAAAAAACAAATCCGACAAATCTAACGAAGACAGTCATAGTTGCGCCAACCACATAGAAAAAAATACTGTTGCGTTACCAATTAATTGTTGGTATTTGGATGTTTTTCCATCGCTTTAAATATATTTACAGTTGTTTCAAATCCATGTCATTGAAAGAATTCAATCCTTATATTCGAAGTAATCACAGGTACGCCAATAAATTCAAAATAATTTTATATTCATTCTAACGACATGTATAATCCTTCTAATACCAGTATTGACATATAATGCAATCAAAACATCCTTCTGTTTTCGAAATTTACCCTATGTTTCATTTAAGCAAAGCATACAAACTATTCAATGTACAAAAATTATTGCTGCAGCAGCAGTTCGTGATAATTCATCTGATAAAAATTAATTTTGTTTCAATGGCCCTTGTCGTTCGCTGAACTATAATCAGTATTCGGCGGGACTGATCTCCCGATTCAATGAAGGTAAGAATAAAGAACAGGGGGATTATCTTAGTGTTACTATCGCCGCGAACCCGCCAACATGGACGGTTGTTCCGTTGTGTTTTTTCGGTGTTAGCCGTGTTGTGTCATCTCGCGGTTTTGCGTATTGCATCATCAATTGTGTGATTTAAATGTATCCAGTCATATGTTAAATGGACTGAGAAATTGGGACTTAGAAGAGCTAACACCCACATTTGAATGTAGGTATTTAGATTAGTCAGACAGTTATAGTTCAGGTAATAATGCAACAACTGGTGCAGGCTTATGTCTAATTCTTCTATCATGCTCCTTATAACTTCATACAAAATCACACAATTAAACATCCAAACGAACAATCAGTTGCCCTCGCAATGAAATCTGTTGGTCCAAGGAAAAGAAACTAGTTTAGAATCAATTACCAAGCACAGATTCGATTCAACGACAGGCTGCGATTGAATTATTCATTGCAATCCAATGACATCTTGTAGTTGAATCGACAATACGATATAATTCGTTACCCATTATACACTTCCCATTGGATAAAACATCGCTGTATTTGAGGAATGCTGAGTGTAACGTACCATTGAATCCAAGCGTAAGTCTTTGACAGAACGACAGATTTTTCTGTGTGCACAGCACTGACGCATATGACTGTGACCGTCAGCATTAGATTTTCCGGATTTGTTTTTTCCATCGTTATTGGCCGTATACGCCAGTGTAAAAAATCGGTCGAATACGGATGCACTTTGACCGTAGCCTTTTTCGGATTTCGAAGACAACACGCGACCGAAACGACGAAAGTGCCGTAGACTCACCGTGTGAACACGTCCATGCAAATGCACGTGCCACTGCAGTACACGGTAGAAAAGAAGATTTGGTAAAATAGCTGAATCGGTGTAGTGTGAACGGGCTCTACTTGTATCGTCTATATGTTATGCAGTTATTACTACGAGTATGTCGAGCCTCAACACAATAATCTTCTACTGCAGGACCATCTCTCGCGCAATCGCCTACTTCATCAAAAACCGGTGAATCATTCGAATAATTTCCGATTTCCCGCCTACTCGTCTAGCGCTGTCAATTAAATGTTAAAAGAGTGAACTAGAATGTTCACAAATTGCGGGGTGGCGGAGGTAGTACCAAAGGTATAGTACGGAGGTAGTATAGACTGCGGTAGCCCTAGTCTTCCGCTTAGGCAAATCATGGTACCAGTGGCGTGACTTGGAGTTTCATTCGCGCAACTCCTACACAAACTTCAATTCCATAAACACCTAGCAATTATTCTTGAGACTAATAAGTAATTACTGAACTAAAATGGAGTTGATATTGTTATTAGCGTAAGACTATGAAATGGGACCATAAAAGCAGGTAGAACATGGAAGAAGCATAAACATCGACACCTGTCTAATTATAGAAAAAGGCAAACCCCCACGTGTTTTCGAGTTAAATAAAAAACGTTCATTGGATTTGCATAAGTTTGTGAAATGACATCAGAGAAGCAACTATAACATGTAATAAGTATTAAAGTTGATTTTTTATAACTGCTCGGATCACGCACGTAGAGCCTAAATACAAAAATATCGCGGCTGTCGTGAAAACATTATGTTATGGGAAGTTTCTGAACCCGGGTCTTGAATAGGCCGACACCATTAGGCCCGATAAATATATCTCTTAGCTATCCATTCAAAGACCTGAACATCCTGGAAATAAATGCGCGGTGGTACTGCTCGGTTTTTGAGGTATGAAGAACGATCACTTCAGGATAATATAGTCGCGCGGGTCATCTGATAGGATCGATGAGCGGCGGAACTACAGAGGATAGCTCAGAGAAGCAGACTTCGTTTGAATATACGTGTAAGAGCAAGAGGTCATCAACCGTACGGTGATGAGAAAGCAGCTGGGGGTAGTGAGCTAAGGCCGGGTCACTAATTAGCTGAATAGTATAGACATGGTAGCAGGGGCAGCAGCTCTCCAAACATGAGAGATATACTCCAGGCCAGGTCTTACCTGGCCTTTATACAGTGCAAGTAGATTAGATGGTGAAAAGTATTTTCTGGCTCTCAACAACTGCCCAAACTTTTTCTCAGCAGCTGTTACAATTTGGGCAACGTGTTCGTGCCAGATGAGATTTTCTGTAATGTTGACTCCTTGGAGCTTGAATGAGCTTGATATCTTGACAGAGCCTGATAGTTCATTAGAACTGGATGCGGGCTCGAGTACTTCTCACTTGATAGCGTATAGTACTGAGCATTAAATTTTACCATACACTTGAGCCTCCAATTGCTAATGGTATCTAGATCTTCTGAGAGGGAAGTTGCCGTTGCCAACCTTCTGCTTTACCACAGCAGAAGCCGGTCTACTGTTCATGAATTTCACTCCAAGATGTAAAACTGTATCTGAATTCTGTTTGATCAAAGCTACTGGTAGAAGTATTTCCCATGAATCTGAGGTAACATTTCTTGGCGTAATAATAAAGAATAATTTGGAATGGAAGTTTCATATATTGACAAGCTATGTAAACATTTATCTTTAGTTGGTCATGCTCTGTATAGACTATTTCAGCTGGCAAGCAGAGAAGTTGTACTTTCTTATTACTTTTCTCATTACTACTCCAGAGTTAGTTACGGAATTCTATTCCGTGATGGACGTTCTGTATACGCTATTTGGGTTTTCTGCCTTCAACAACGCTGTCTGAGAAGCATAGCTGGCATATCTAGGCTTGCCCCGTGCAAGCAGACCTTTCAACGTATTTCTATCCTAACATTGCCCTCGATTTATATCATGAATGTAGTAATATTTGTTATATCAAACCCAGAACGCTTCTCCCTAAACAATCACTTTCATAGCTAGGCATGGTTCAAATTCCGCATCATAATTTGTCAATCTTTGAAAATAATCCTTCCTTCAATGGCATTCACTTGTACAGTAAGATACCTCTACTCTTAAGACTATCTAATCTCATAACCTCTAAAAAATGTGTCAAACATATTTTGTCGATAAAGGCTTATTACAGTGTCAAAGAATTTATGATAGACAATTCCAATAATTATTTCTAGTCTATTTCATGTTACATCTTACAAACCAATGGATGAGTTTATTCCACACATGGGTGACGCAAGGAGATCCAGTTGATCTTTGAAATCGGAATCCGTGTTGTCTGTCGTTGGTAAAGTGACGGAGTTTAAGATATTTTATGAGCTCTTGGATGACGTATTTCTCCATCACTTCACTGATCACAGAGAGCGAAGCTACAACAAAAAGGGACCATTAGATACCAACGAAATAACGAGTTATATAAAAATTTGTCATCGCCGTAACGATTACCTATTCCTAAAGGTGATTGCCAGTTATAGAAAAAATAGAACTGCTGAACTAAAAACTAATCATGGGAATCTCTGAGATCGAAAGCAATCACTAATAAAATCAAAAATTTTTTTGATTGTGACCAAAATAATTGCGAACTCTGTAGAAATATAGAATGTAGAAAAATTAAATTTTAGGACGCCTTGCTAGCACCGTTCACCTGCCATATATTTCTCACCCTCAATGGCGACTACCATTCAAAAACCTACCGTTTTTTTTTACGGTTACTGCGGCATCACTGTAGCCACCGCCAAAATTTGGGTGGAAGGATACCAGAGGAGTTTCCATCCAATACGGTTGCCGAAGTATGTATGTAATATGTATCAACCAGTTCAGAGCTACTGAAAATAGATGCTTATTCTATATCTTTGAACAACAGTGATGACATTTCTGGTTAGTTTTCGAAAGAACTTCGTATGGGCTATCACAATAAATAATTTTTAGGGATAGTACCCCAATTTGATCCCCATCGAAGCATGTGGGATTTAGAAAAAAATATTCTTCTTCTTCTAAGAGTGCCATGCAGATTGCGTAGGCGTCCATCCTCTTTCTATCAAATTTCTCATATACTCAATACTCATATTTAATGCAAACGGTAAAAAAAATCGCGTGACTATGAACAGGAATCTTATCTTGCTTGTAACAAATTGTTGTAGTATTACAATACAGTGAAAAACTAGTAAGTTAACTACTTCCTCGGCTACTTCAACCATAATTCAATGCTACTTCTTTAACTGAAAAAGCTGCTTTCCTGAAATTTTCCTACATAGAGAGTGTTTGTTAATTCGCTTAATATATATTACTATTGATGTATATTTTTTATGTTGGACAAACTAGTGTTGTTTTGTAACTACTACTGATAGTGCATTTACTGCTATCAGGTTGACTCGGCAGAGCATACCTTTTTTGAGTGTATGAAATGGAAACCTGAGAGAGACATAGTAGATCTTAAACTAGGAAAAGTGACACCTGAAAATGTGATTTCAAAAATGTTAAATTCAGAGGAGAACTGGGAGATTATTGCGCATCTTACCAGGCAGGTTATTGGGCGAAAGGAGAGAGACGTAATGGCGATGGAGAGGAAAAAGAATAGAAGAAAACTAATGGAGCACTAAAAACATCAAAAAGTCGCAACACTTCTTGAAGCAATGCTACATGTAATTCCAGGAAGTTCCATCTAGCGAATACAAGGGGTTTTAGTCGGAGTAGCGCCCGACACTGTTGGAGGTACTGGAGGTCACTGTGCCAGCTTTCTTCGCCGAGCGGTTTCCCCTTAGTAAAAAAAACTACTGATAGTGGTATTAGAAACATCAGGTTACAACGCCTGAGTTGGACGTTTGGAGAATCATGGCACTAGATTGTATTCCAGACACTTTGCACCAGATGCATTCATCATTAGGGCAAAACATTATACTTATTATCTCTGTCAAAACTGCATTGAGTCAAAACTAACATTATCACGTCACACTCGCTAGGTTCTTTTCGGGAGTTGTCGGCATGTCTTCGGTACTGTATTCAAAAATTAATTCTGATTCTAATATGACTTGTATTATTGCGAAAAAAAAAAACAAATGCCCTGCAACCAATATAATAATCATGTTTGTAAGCCATCGTTCATTGTCGGAGCAGTTCCAGAGACTTTAGCTCGTATGTGACAGGGTCACATTGTATGGCACTTCTTCCAGACCCTGTTTACGAACAGCGACGATCAAAACAAGCCATATCTATAAACACAAACTTCATGAAATGTTTCTTCAAAGTAACATGGCATCGTATTGCACTGAGACTGATCTATATTTTCAGCATGGTGCCCTGACTGTGCTGCCCCGATAATTGACGACTCCATTAGGGTCACAAGGATTGCAGAAACGTAATTAATTTCCTACATTTCTTGGAATCGATGTCAATTATCACAATTTGCTGATCAATTAAAATAATGAAATTCTGCTGTAGGTTAATTATGAGTCGCATTCTGCTATATTATTATAAAATACTCTACTATTAAACTACTATTAAAATAACTTATCACTACTATGTAGAACATATATTGTGCGAACTTTCTATTTATGTTTGTAAGTCAAATCACTGGTGATTTTTAGAGACTTAGCTCTTATTATTATCATTATATTACAGTATTGAGTAGAGTACAAGTACTAATAAACTCAAATATGCAAGAATAAGGGTATATGGACAAACAGAATAAAAGACTGAATTACAAAGAAAAACAGTCACAAGGCGCTGAACCACCTGTCATAATTGTTTTTAAAATGAATTATTGATAGAAGCTGAGTTCACCACGTAAGAAGGCAGGTTGTTCCATGTGTCGAAAATGCGGTTAGACAGGAAACACTGACGAACTACTGCAGTGCGGAAAGCTTCTTTCTGCAACTTGAAGTTGTGGCCTCTGAGGTTGCTTTCTGACAGGCGGTATAGATGAGATAGGTCTACAGTGAACATGTTATTTATGACCTATTATGTTATAATGAGGTCGCCTCGCAGTCTTCTGGCAGCAAACGTGGATAGATCAAACAACACACGACGTGCTTGACCTTTGGATGTGTTCAGACCAAGATAAACTATCTGTGACTATTACTCCTAGATCGGTGTGACTGGAAACTGTGTCCATGGTCTGGTTGCCGATGGTATATGTCAATCTTAGATTGTTCTTACCCAGATGAAGAACTCAGCACTTGACGAGATTGAGAGGGAGAAGCCAATGCTCTGACCAAAGAATAACTATATTCAGATCCTTTTGAAGTACAGTGGAGTTCGCAACTGTATTGTAAATTTTAGTGTCATCTGCACAAGCAGAACATGGAGATGAGGTTAGTTTAGGAAGATCGCTCGTGTACAAAACAAAAAGAACTGGACCTATAGCACAGACCCATGCGGTCCTCCGCTGGTTACGTTGTGGGTAGATGAGAAGCTGCCTCCATCGCGTACATAAAATGTTCTTCCAGTTAGGAATTCCTCGAGCCACAACAGCAGGGTACCTCTGATTCCGAGATGCTCAAGTTTGTAAAGGAGCCTCTTGTGTCACGATCCCACAAAGCTTGATGTGTATAAACAATGATGACAGAAGGGTAGCATACCTTCACAGAAAAGTTTCAACTTATTTAACAATCCTTAATTTGAGAAAATGGCATATCAGTCAAATTGCGTTTGCTATTTTGGAATATGGCGGAATATATATAGATAAAGGAAGTAGCAAAAAGACTGTCTATGTAAACACAGACAGCCGGGTGGCTCTGATGGCGTTGACGAGTAACCGCTATAGTTTGAAACATACTCACAAGCGTTCCAAGGAAGACGTAGGACTCCCCCTCATCTGGCCAGAACGAGCGTGTGGTATATTATACAACATGGTACGGACAGTTGTCACTAGATGAGTGTCAAATAAGCACCAGAAGCGCTGAGACAGAGTGGTGGGGAATATTCGGTCTAAGAGGATGCTGAAGAGACTCTCGTGTTCTAATACCGCAAATGCTCTCAGTCTGAGCAGGCAGGAAACACGAAAGGTGGTTGGATTTATAACTGGTCATTGGACGTTCAGTGTACCCCTGCAAAAGCTGGGGTATGAAGTGGTAAACCCATTATGCGTGAAGTGTGGTGAGTCAAAGAAAGCAGCAAAGTATGTTATCTTCGACTGTCCTGCCCTGACTGAAAGCACGAACTCATATCTGAACGTAGGTCGGACAGTAGAGAAGACATGAGAGTATTGTCCAACGCATTTCAAAGTTTGCAAAGAACTTAGGGTGGGACTCTGTTTGATCCTTTGACTGGAGGTGCACAATAAGCCCTAAAGTTGAGCGGCAACTATTAGGGCAACTGATCCCCAACCCCCTCACTACAAAAATGTGCGAAATTATTAAATGTTGATTTCTTTAAGATTGATATATTGTCAGCCCTGACAGAACTCAAAACACCTGTATGAAAAGCGCAATCGAATCCACAAAAAAATCTAATGACGCCATAAGGTGGAGAATATAGCAAACAATAAATATAGGACTATAAGATAGTATAGTTTTATGTGTGTATTTATTTCTGGGTAATCTTATTAATAATGAAAAGAAGTGTTCTGCCACTTCCGTCAAAATCCGTATAAGTAATATTGTGCACGAAATGAGCAGAATTCTACAACTTTTCTAGCAGTAGTTTCCATTGTGTGCATGTATTGTAATCTTTCAATAGTTAGAGGACGTGTAAATTTCAGGAAGTTGACATACTTTTCATAAAATCTTAGATCACGTTTAGTACTGAGTTCCATAGAATGGTTGAAAATCCGTCCTTACTGTGATCCGTGTTTAAAGGTAAACTTTGATGATCGTATTTAAGAACCTATACAACTTTATTGCATACAGCTATCAGATGCATGGAATCTACTATGTATTTCTTCGTGTTATCTAGTTTTTGGGAAAAGGTCCAACATAATATGGTTCTAGTGAATGAACTTCGTTATAACCTTTGTGGAGAAAATGCTTGTGTTGGTCTACCATCTTCAGAAGATGCCTCTAGTAGCTTAACATTTAAACGTCATAAGTAATTTTCATGTCCTGCATATGAGCTTTCCAATAATGCATCTTCCTTCCTCCTTGCAACTAAGCTGTGCGATCAGGTTAGCATATCTTTTTATCTACATATGTGATTTGTGGTGTCTCATTCATTCTCTTATTCATTAGAACGACGAGGTAGACAGGCATTCGAATTTAATGCAATTATTTTTGGAGTCCCTTGCTCCATAGTTTTTTTATAACGGTGAAGGCAAAGCCTAAATATCGGAGTACCACGGCGGCTATGCAAACGTTACGTTAGGGGAAGTTTGTTGACGCGGTATTTTAATAGGCCAATACTCTAGGTAATGAATACATCTACTGATAGTCTATTTGAAGCCCTAGAAACTTTAGGAATAAAGGTGCAATCCTACCATTCGGTTTTTGAGGTAAGAAGGATAACAGCCTTAGGATGTAAGGCAGCAGTCCTGCGGGTGCATCTAATAGGCTTAATGGGCGGCGAAATTAGAGGGGATTGTTCAGAGAAACAGATTCCGTTCTTATACCAGTAGAAAAATAAGTGGTCAGCAACCAGTCACCGGTGAGAAATTGGCTGCAGGTGGCGCGCCAAAATTTGGCCACCCTTCTCTGGAGTCCATAAAGCATAGAAAGCAGATCGACAAATATGAGATCAATACTCTAAACCAGGTCTTATATGGGCTTTATGTGGCGTGAGGAGGTTTGTATAGTGAAAAGGGCTCTGGTGACTCTGAATAGGTATCAGAACTTCGGAGCATTGAATTTTACCAGATTCATGATTCCTCAAACAGTAAAGGTCTCCAGGCCTGGTGCTTAATAATACTTCGTGTCTCACCTACGTTGATTGGTTGATTGGATATGAACAAAAGCAAAGTTGCATTTAGAGACCTAGATGCAGTAAAACTTCGAGACGCCGTGATTATTGGGAAAGGGTAGAGGTGTGATCATACGTAAAGAGGTACGCCAACGAAGTGTTCCCAAACAATCTAATTGCTAATTTCGAGTCTTTCTATTCAAAAACTGCATGCTTGAATATTTATACACCTTATAAGCGTATAGTTAACGGTTATTTGGTTTGAATGTGATCTGTACCTCTTTGGACTGGACTATTCCTAGATACCGGCGCACGTTCCGTAAGACCCTTCTTTACCTTTGTCGACCGTTTGCAGATGCTCCGGTGCGCCTAATGGTCCAATTTCAGAAATTAGTTCTGTTATGTCTTTACCTTGGAGCATGATCGATGCCTGGCGCAAACTTTTAATACACGGGTAAGCGTGTAAGTTTTCTCCATAATTAAGTCTTTGTTAGACTTTGAATACAGTAACAGTGTTCCGGAATTCTCAGAGGTTATCCCACTGCGGATTAGCAAAACCTAAGTATACATTTCAAGTTCCAAAGGGGAAGGGATTGTTGAAAATTCGGACCCTTCCTTCTGTTAGCGAAATTTAATAAGATGTAACTCACCTCTCCCTCATGTGATATATAGCATGGAGTTTTAATTTAATACGTTGGGAGGTGGATTCATACCAAAACTTACACAGTTAGACTATTGAAAGACTATGAGTATTTTTTTAAATCCTTATTGATAACACCCATAAAGACAAAGTTGGTATCCCACAATGCATTGAGAATTTACAGACGCTGTTTTGAGATCCATATCGACATATTATGTGAGTAGTGTTCCAACAACGCTCTGCCCTTTCAGTATTCTCCCTTGCCTTTCCAAAATAGCTGAGAAATTTTTAAGCAAACAGATAACAGAGTATTTAAACTCCTGTAAAGTTTTGCTCTCTCTTCAGTCTGGTTTTCGATCCCAACACAGTTGCGCTACTGCACTGCTGAAAATTATTGACGACATCTTGCATGCAAATCAAATAACAGCTTTAATATTATTAGATAACAGCAAAGCTTTTGACAAAGTTAGTCATAAATTATTATTAGCAATATTAAAATATGTAGGCATTTCAGAAGGCTCTGTAAGACTCATGACTAGCTATTTGTAAGATAGGTAGCAGATAGTTAGCGTTAAAGAAACCTATTCCTGCCCTACTAGTGTGTCATGTGGGGTACCCCAGGGCTCTATCTTAGGGCCCATACTTTTCTGCATTTGAACGTCACAGCTGGTAAGAATCATTATAGCCTCCTTTATAAGAATTTGCTTCGCAACACATTACCTGAATTAATTGACACTTGTTTTGACGATCCTCTTATTCAAATGATATTTGATAGTACTCTACCTCACACTCAGAGTCTAATGAAATTACGAAGAGTAGCAATGAATGTCTGATTTTCATAGAGGTGTTGTCCAAATGATACATAATAAATATATTGATGATATTTGGTGCTTGGAAATGTGATCGAGTGGATACTTTTGGACACAGCACTGTACCAGCATATAACCAAATATATTTTCCTACATTGTCTGTGCAAAGTGGCATTAATGTTGAGTACTTTAGGCATGTTCACAAATACATCAGACAAATAACTTTAATATTATCTTTACAAATGCACTAAAATTAATAAATTGCGCAAAAAGCTTTCATAACGTAGCTTGGAAAAATAAGTTGTCAAGAAAGACAGACGCCCGTTGGTCCTTGTAGAAACAAGGGTCGTATGTGAGCGCAGAACTCAGCGAAAGGGCTTTCAACCAGTCCGCCATAAATAACGTGCCAGACAGAACAACGACTACAATTTCCTCATCCCATATTGGCTGTGGTACTAAATAAAATGTGGCTTTATTCGTCGTCGGTACACAATTATTCCTTCGGTTTCCTGCACCGCAGAAATATCGTCCCGCAGTCAAGCCAAATATTTCAGAAATCCCCTTTTACGTCCAACTGGGAGAAACATTAAGTCATCGTATATTGCGAGCTGATATTCCTCATAATGGTATTGCTATTGTGAGGGTTACTTCTTTCATTATCTGAGCTGTCACCATCGCGAAATGTTGAACCAATGTAACGTAGTTATTGCAGTAACGCTACAGTGGCAGTGGGGAAGTAGACAGTTTATTAATACAAAGTCTGAACAGCAAACATAATATGCTGCATGGAACGAGGCAAGCCTGATTTGCTAACAACAGAGGCGGCGATATTTCAACCATATTGAAAACATTGAAACTAAGGTAACAATCCACCTTAGTTAAGTACCATAGCAATAAAACACTCAAATGTCTGCCATTCATCGATATGACGGAACTACCAATAAGAGAGTCAAATTTGTGGAGGATTATATATGCAACAATATATCCTGGCAGTATTAGGTCTACGGTACTGTCAGGTTAAATTTCGGAAAGGTGGAGGATCTCTCAGAAAGTAAAAATGATTGGAGCAACAATTATTACTATTGTATAATGATGTGCTCTGTGATAAACCAAGACTCAAGGTCATATAATGGCTGACAACATTGAGAAAAACGTTTCACCAGTATCCTGTTAAGTGAACTAGTCATTCGGCATAACCTCCCAGTGTGGCAACAATTTTTAATAGCGTACTGTAAACGCATTTTTTCAAATCAATGAGAAGTCCTACAGTGCTAAGTCTGGCTTGGTGCATTCTATTTTCATCAGATATGTGGTCTAAGAAGATAATTTTTAATTTATTTGGTGTTTCCTGTTTATAAAATTAATATATTTAGGAGTTTTCAAATTTTTACGAAACAAGTTTCGGCGATTTTCTATTACTATTCAATATTTGAATGCTGCATTTGCTAACGTCAGATTCATATGCATAATTAAGTCTCTGAGTCCCCAATAAATTCAACAGAATGTTACCCATTTGTACACTCCACTCTCTATGTTCAATTAATTTTTTTTTTAATAACTCAATGATGTGTGAGTTTTATGGAACTAATATTGCAGATACGTTATTTATTATATTAACTAGTCTGTCTGTGATGAACCCACTTGGCTTTTTCGTACCTATGTATTTTTATTATCTAAAATCTACATCTGTAATATAATTTACGTTAACGAGCGTTTATTTTTTATATAGCATATATATTTTACGGTAAATGTGATTAATTAAGTTAACTTGTTCATAATAACCAACAAATTAGGCATATATATGACGACGTTTCTTAGAAAATCATCTATTTCTGGAGGTCTTGGATCCCAGCGATGTGCTTGTAAGGATAGTGCAAATCTGATGAGTGCAAATGTAAAAATTGTGATGCGGGGCTAAGCCCACCCAGGCCCCCACCTAACTACGCTTATGGTCAGATGGATGTATTATAAAGCGCAATAATTTAAAGTCAGCAACTCTAATTGCACTGACATTTGAAGATATATAGACTAACTACTTCAAGATAGTAGTAGTAGTAGTAGTAGTAGTAGTAGTAGTATATTTTTGTCAAATTGATACAATGTTTGCATATATGACACGTCAGCTATTGGCAAAAAAAAAACAATTACAAATTAACAAACACTTTACAAATTAAAAATATCGAAATATTATTCACTAGTCGCTTTTTTCAAGGAATTCCTTCACCGAGTAAAATACATTATCTGCCAAGTAGGATTTAACTTTATGCTTAAAGTGTTCATATTTATCAATGTCCCTTAAAAAGTTTGGTAGGTTGTTGTAAATTACTGTGCAATTATAGTTAGGCGACTGTTTAAAGCTATTAGTAGTGTGATTGTCTATAGATAAAAGTCTTCCATTTCTAGTATTATACTGGTGAAATTGACCTAATGTATTGAACCATGAAGGATTTCTCTTAACATAAAGTACACACTTTAAAATATATATACATGGAAAGGTTAAAATTTGTTTACTTTTAAAAATTGGCCTGCATGTATTCCCAGGTTTAATATTATACATAAGTCTTACCAAACGCTTCTGTGCAATAAAGACGCGATCTTTATCTTTTGCGTTACCCCATGCCATGATATTATAAGACATATGTGAATGTGCAAGTGCATAATACACAGATACAATCCCAGATTCATCAAGAACATCCTTTAGCTGCAGTATAGCGTAAAATGCTTTATTCAATGATTGACATACATAATGAATGTGATCTGAAAAAGTTAACTTCGAATCAAAGTATGTACCTAAAAATTTCGTATTATCTGCTAAAGCAATACCTTCCACTGTAGCAAACTCACCAGGCAGCCTTCGTAGTAAGGTAAAGTTAGTTATGACAGTCTTGTTTTCATTTAGGATCAGCCTGTTGCACTGACACCAACTGCTAAATTCATCCATTACAATGGCTATGTTTTCCTGGAGTTCCTCAAGATTCTTACCACATACTGTAATTGTAGTGTCATCTGCGAACATGGTGACATTTCCCTGTGATATGTTTAGAGGAAGATCATTTATATACAGTAGAAACAGTAAAGGTCCTAAGACAGAACCTTGAGGCACTCCAAGAGATACATCCTTGATTGTGGACTGGGCATTCCTCATCTTCACTTGCAGCTTTCGTTGTTCCAGGTAGGAAATACACCATTGCAGTGCTACTCCACGTATACCTAAGGCTTCTAGTTTTTTTTCCAGATGAATTTTGTTTATGGAGTCAAAGGCTTTTGTCAAATCAAATTGCAGGGAGACAACATATTCGCCCCTATCCAAATGATTATAAATATAGTTTTATATAGGCACAGTACATTCTTTTTTTATGAGGAACTAGTATTTGATGTTCTATAACGTGCAATAATTTTAAGTCAATAGCCAGAAACGTAAAATTATTTGGAGACTGTGTGACAACAATTAATCTGGGAGTGGATTTTAGCATCCAGTACCATCGGCTACAAAATTAAAGTATTTCGATAGTTAGTTGTCTTCATTAAAGTTTTTTTTGCAACCGTCTAACATAGAATATCCACGTTTATATATTTTGTGCATATGTGGTCCAGAGCAATGCCTCTACATGACGAGTCTGGTATCTTGAAGCCTACATTCTACTATTGAAGATAACTACAACTGCTTTTAAAGGCTAGCATCAAACTTTTGCAGCACAGTAGGGCATTTGTACCATAGAGTGTTCCAAAGCAGTCTTTTTAGTCTTTACAAAAATTAATTCCTTTAGGAAGTTGATGAAAAGATTCTATTGAGGAATGTATTTCCTTCAGTTGCGGTTTACTCTAGAGCTTGCGCTTTAGTAAACCTCTTAAGAACAAGCCAGGTATTTAGCTCTATGTTGTTATGTCTATAAGACATAAGCAATTGATAGTTGGTATCGGAATTTAGATTGTCTTTCACTACTAAGGCTTTAGTTGGTGCATATCTATCGCTGGGCAACAAAGACGTTACGACAGACACATAAATAAATAATCACTGGAAGAAGAAGTAAATTTTTAGTTCCAGCCAGTTTATACTATAATACACAGTTACTACATTGGCAGTGAATCGAGGCTGCATTATTTATTATAGACTTAAATCATAATGACCTAATACAAATCGGAGTAGTGTTTTCCAGTATTATATAATTTGAAAAACAATGACAGATAAATTTAATAATTAAATTTAGATTTACCAGTACTTCTGATACTTTCGAAAGAAGAAGAAGAAAAAAGAAATGAGAAGATGACTACGTTAGTACTAAAAATTTAACATAACTACAGTGCGTGTTTATCCAGATCCTGGAGTTTAGTTAGCAGCAACTTCTGGAATGTGAAATATAATAATATAACAAATCCTTTTTTCATACAACTGTACAGAACTCAAGAGAAAATGCTTAGTCTGTTATCGTGGGAACCGAATAAGCCAACACTAGCAGGCTCACTAATACATCTACTGGCAGTCTGTTTCAGGCCAGTATGTTGCAGACCTTGAACACCATGGAAATAAAGGTGCGGTTATACCGCTAGGTTCTTGACATATGGAGATGACCTTAGAAGGAGATGCAGAAGTTCTGTGGTTGCATCTGTTAGGCTCAGTGAGTGGCAGCTCACAGAGGACGGTTCAGGGGAGCAGACTTCTTTGCTGCAATACTGATAGAAAAGTGTAAGGTAACCCACTGCACGCGGTCCAATTATATTTCTCTGGACTGCATCAAGTATAGACAAAGTAGAAGGGAAGCAGCTCCCAAGATATGTGAGTAATACTCCAGGTCAGGTAACGTGTGGAGCGAAGGCTGGATGGTGGGATGTACATCTGGCCCTGAACAGATGCCGATATTGCAATTGACGAAACTTGCTCATGCCAGACCACTTTTTCTGTAACGTTGACCCCTAGAAACTTGAAGGAGTGACTTGTTGGCAGAGTCTGATTGTTCACTACAACCGGGTGCTTCCTTGGGCATGTTTTGTTGGATAGTAGTGGCAGTTGGTCTTGGACGCATCGAATTTTACTATATTCTAGAGTTCCTAAGCTGCAAGGATCTCCAGATACTTTGGCAGTGAAGCAGCCGCTGCCAGCCTTCTCCGTTTCAGCTCGACCACAGAGATTGGTCTATTGCTCATGATATCCGCGTGCAAAGTACTGTCATTGGCAAAAAAGTTGATTGGGTAGTGCTAGAGGGTAGTTTATGCTTATTTTTCTAGTGACCGCGTCTATAGATTATGGTTGTTTTTCATGGGTTTCCGTCAACGACTGAAACTATAACTTTCCTTCACTACGTTTCGGTTTATTTTAATCTACACCATCTTCAGGTGTCTATAAATTAATAGGAAATGATCTGTATATAATAAAAATAAGGATCAAAATGGAAAAAAACCAACAAAATAACACAATTAAATAAAATAATTATAAATTGTATGTGTAAACACATCTGAAATTAACGTAAGTAGGTTTGTTAGTATTATTCACCTTGTCTCAGTAAGTTCAATTCTTTTATATTCATTTTCAATAAACGTAAATAAAATTAGTTATGTAGCTATATTTCCACTTTACACATACAATTTATAATTATTTTATTTAATTGTGTTTTTTGTTTTTTTTTTTTTAATTTTTATTCTTATTTTTATTATATACAGATCATTTCCTATTCACTTATAGATAGCTGAAGACGGTTTAGATTAAAACAAACCGAAACGTAGTGAAGGAAAGTTATAGTTTCAATCGTTGACCGAAACCCATGAAAAACAACCATAAGCTAGAGGGTAGATCATCGATATAAAGCAAAAGCAACCTCAGCGTCAATACCCATCTCTTATTATACACATGACTGGTGTTATATATGCAACGATGTTATTTTTCCAGCATCCGTACTAAACAACAATATCCTTATATTTGTAATCCTGGAGAACAACATGAACTATTTTCAGCCCAAATATATATATTTATCTCGCTTCTACTTCAAGCACCACTTACGCTGGCAAATTGTCGAAAAGGGGCTTATTTACTGCTTGCAGAAATTACGGATCCGCTTATCTTTTGGGGCAACGGGCGATATGAAAAACATAACGAGACGTTTAGACGGCTCACTTTGCACAGTTTCGACTCGATATGCCCTACAATCTAAATCCCTTGTTTCCTTTTTTACTGCTGTGCACTGACGTAAAGATCCCCAATCTGGATGTTCTCCATCTGTGTGTTTGCATAAATTACCAAACAAAACTCCCGATACAAGTTTAAAAGTAAAAAGTTTGGACTCATAGATACTCCATGTATAGTATGGTCTTGATTCTTCACTCTAAATAACAGATATTCAAAAATTTCATAATAAAAAGGAATAATTTAGTGAGTGATTGTAGGATACGTGTAACTTACCAGAAATAAGAATAGTAATAATTTGTTGTCGAGCTTATAGTAAGAGGAATAAAATACCTCGGAAGTAACCTTGATGAAGCTTGGGACCATTCACTAGATATAAGAACATGCATAGAGAAAGCACGTAACGTACTTTATAGGATGCAGAAGGTACTATCCAACCGCAAACCTAATATCCCAGTAAGAGCTCGAATACTCAAGTGCTATGTTTTCTCCACTGTACTGTACGGCGTTGAGGCTTTGACAGTGACACAGAAAAGAGTACAATCTTTCGAACTCTGGTGTCACCATAAAATGCTTAGCATATCTTACCTGAGTTATTCGAGGTTAAACGAGGAAGTCTTGCGGAGAATGGACAGGACAATAGATCGTATGAACCTCATAAAAGAAAAACACAATGTTTTGGACACATTACGAAAAACGAGAAATACGAACTGCTCCGTCTTATCATGGAAGGCAAGATCAATAGCAAGAGCGGACCAGGAAGAAGTCGCAACTCCTGGCTCAAAAATCTGCAGCAATGGTCAAATATGATCTCCATATAACTATTTAGAGCCACCACAAATAAGATTAAATGGGCAAATGTAATAGCCAACGTCCTCAAGGATACGGCACCTTAAGAAGAAGAAGCTGAGCTAAAACTATCAGTTTCGTTCATTCATCTTTCAAGGCTACAGTGCTTCTATATTCTATGTTCATATGTTGTATTTTATAAGTTAGCTTTGTCATGTATCACATGCTGTCTATAGAACTTTCGTCTACAAAACGACCATACAAACGTTATGGAAGTTATAGTTGTTTTCTTGTCAATTCAAAACTAGTCGCAGACGGCACTGTTCGATAAGTACGATAAATTATCAGTTGTAGAATCAGGTTTTGGATGAAAAAGTAAAGGCGTAGGCTAATAGCTAACCGGCAAACTCGTACTTCTATAGGTAAAAATTAGTAGTATAAAGTAGTCAAATAGTGATTTTGCCGTCTCCAAAATTCGGTACTGCGTTTTATACTCCACAGCCCATTACAGAATACCATTATTTTACAGACATAATTTCTCAGAAATGCTGATATGAAATTATGTGCGTCTTAGTCAGGCCTGTACGTAGGGGGTACTCGGAGACGTAACCTGTCGAATTCTAAGAAATGGTGCATGTGTTTAGGCTAATATATACTTGCACATCCGCCACGTTTTTAAACCTCATAGTAATGCGTTTCAAAAATGGTGGATGCGCATTTTACATATTTTATTTATGTTTTTGTTTAGTTTAGCGGCATCAACATCTGCGATAAAGAATTCACAAAGAGAATAAAAAAGAACTCAGACATACGAAGAGAACAAGCACATAGCTTCCTGAATACTCCAGGCCCTCCTCATCAACTAAAATAGCCACCCGCCATCGAATACATGAAAGCGGGGAAAGTCGCAGATAATGATGGAATTCTTCCAGAATTCATAGTTCACTGTGGACCACGCACATTCACACAAGATGGCGGCTAGGGGCATTCTTTACAGATATTTTAAAGACTGGTAAACTACCTCCATAATTCAAAAAAGTCGAAGATGATTGCATAGTGGTCGTAGAAGCCTATGTCAATGTCTCCATGTCTGGAGAGAAGGACTCTTATACAAGCTGTGTCATGTCATACCCTACGAAACAGTAGGTACTCTAATAAACAACATGCTCTCAGTCAGATCATTTCAAGTTGTCATGATACTAGCAAAGTGATATATTTACTTAACGGATCACCCCAGGCTCCGTTCTATCGTCCGTCTTGTTCAATATATACATCTCAAACCCTCCTCAGTCATACTCCCGGAAATTCGCATATGCAGCCTCTGTTTCTCTGCGGCTGAATTTTGCTCCCCAGTGTGGGTAAATATCCCACATACTAGACTGACAGACGTTCAACTCTTCTGAGAACTATCATGGGATGCATCAAATCGACCCCAACTTACTGGCTACCAACACTCAGCGAAATAGTTGCACCACCCATCCGTCAAGAAAATGCCTTTCTGAAAGAAAGACGGACAATCAAAGGAAATCCCTCACTGCCAATCCACAAAGATATACCAGTTAGAAATTTAGACGACCCCAACAGCAGAAGAAGGACTTCCTCCAAGTCAGGCCATCAGCCGTAGAATGGATTTCTAGGCTCGATATTGACTTATGATCTAGTTACTGTTTAGATCGCAATTTTTGTTACTTGGTGCTTGTTTCAACTGTTTTACCTTTTTAGTGACTTCCGTCATGTGCACTGTAACCATACGCTGAATAAACAAGCCACATTTTTTATTTACGTATTAAACTGCTACCAATTCTATCATCGGTATGCAGCAATTTACCGAAAGTCGGTACTACTTTGACTATTTGTTTCAATATTACGGAGAAGTATGTAATGCTACAATGATAGTTCCAACTGAGTTTGGAGGTTCAAGCTCGCATTTACTGGATTGAGCACGGTGGGATGATGATGCTACTAACACCCCTCTACAAAATGAGGCTGGCTAGCTGTCGACTAAGTTTCACGGACAAATAAGCGGTAGCCGAACATCCGATTAAGAAAGGAGGCCACAGTATTAAGTTTGAAGAAATCAGGTTATTGCCACAACGTCTTCATACACTGCCAGACTCCCCAGAGAAGCCATCGAAGCACAAATACCTAAAATAATTTCGATAGGAAAGGAAAAAACACAGAAAGTGAAACGGACGTGGGTACCCGTTCTAAAGGATGTGAAGACACTGCCATACCGCAAGGAGGAGTCCAGGCGTGGCTACCAATGCTACCTTTTTGTGCTACTCACCGTTAATATGATTATACATACATGTGTATTTATGTACAATCGCAGATCCACCAGCCGTCAGTATTTTTGGAGTTGCAGAAGTTAAACATCTTCTGAAGATGCCGTCCACCACGGGGTGGTGAAACGTCAAGCTTTAACGCTAAACGACGCCGGCCTAAAAACCCAAGAACTACCAATATATTGGACGATGACCACAAAAGCCTCACACAGTACATTCTCTAGAAAATATCGACTGAAATGTTTGAGAAAGCAATTTATAATAATGGTTCCGAAATAATTATTTACAATAAGCAGATGACACTGTAATACTAGCTGACAATGTGAATGGCTGTACTAAGTTGCTTTAATGAGGAGAGGTAAAAATTGTTAGCAGAAACTATATCTCAAACACCCGAATACACTTGAAAGGTGAGACCCAGCTCGGGAGATCAGTTGCAGAATTGAACAAGCTAGGACAATTTCCTGAAACTTCGAAAATTTCTTACCAACAAAAACTTGAACTTCACTACAAATTCAAGTTAACAGCAATTACAATTTGTCTTCCGCAGAAGACAAAGCAAAAATAACAATAATTTAATCTGTGACTGAGTTGTGACTGAGTTTTTGCTATTCTGATTTATACAATGTGGGCTCTTGTTATTCGGATTTATAGAATGTGGCTTCGCTGTTGTGGTTACCTTAGCTTAGCTTAGTTGTAATCAGAGTATCCCTTCTCAGGCGGCCAATCTGTTCAGATTTCCTTGTCGCCAGACCATATCAAGAACAGCTACGTAGCGTGGGTCTGGTTTGGTAATTGCTGCTAAGCCTGAGTCGTGAAAGAAACTGATATTACTCCTCCTTGCAAATCCCTGGATACTACCGCTAAAAGCGCAGGTATATTATCTGAGCCTAGGATCTCACACAGTCAGAATAGCTTACTTGTTATATAGTTATTAAAAAACCAAATTCTCACACTGTGGACTTAAACTATTAATATCCTTTGATAACCGTAACTGCAATCCCCTCCCCCAAATACGAGTTAATATACTAAGTACAGTCAGTTACCCAAAAATCTAAAGTTAAGCTTCCATAATAACAGCCCACACGCGTCGTTCTCTTTTTCTTTTTTCTCGTTCTTCCATTCGTTTTGTGTGTCCATAGAATGTGAGTTACCTTTGATGGATCCTATCTATCAGATTTTGGTCTATTTTCGTCATAACTAGGATTGCTTCGTTTATATTTCTTTCTAATCTACACTTTCTGTAACTTCATCTTAGAAAGCCCATTTCAGCTAAAAAAAGTTTACTATTTATTACGCTTACTACTACTACACCTTGGTGTTGCTCCATACGTGATGACTGTATCAAGTATTGTCTTGATATTAGAATTTCAGTTTAGAATGTACTAGGTACCACCATGAAACATTAGAAAAGCCAATAATGCAGATGCAACTAAAACTGTAATAGAAGTACAAACTTATTGTGCGGTTGTTCTCTTCACAAAAACGGAAAATCTGATGTACGCATATCACATACATTGAACATTCCTTCAGCTTGAACTACCAGCGGCTTCAGGCACTCTTCCCTGTTTGAATATGATTTCACGGAAAATCCTACCTTAGCGCGCAGAAACTTAACAACAGCCACCTGTGTCTTCTAACAAGCACAATTAACCGGTTGTAGAGTTAACAATCTGAGAAAGCGCTTTATTAATTTAATTTTTGGGTTGAAGAGACGAGCTCCCTTGTTACTCGAATTTCCAGAAACGCTTCTGCGTTTCTACAGCCCAATTCAATCCAGAATCTGACTGCCAGGAGAGTAAGACAAGTAGTTAAGTAGTAGTATCCCTACTGCTTTAGATGTGTTATTCTTTCATCGCGTCATTCTGATTGGAAGGGTTACACAAAGGCCATAGAATTTGGATGCTGAGATATGTGATGCTTCTAAAAGTGTTGGGTTGGGTAGCATCTACAAAAATACAGGGTGTTTCACTAAATACTGATAAGCAGGAATGTTAAAGGCAGACTAACCTGTGCCTATATCGCCATCTACGTAGCAGTTGTCAACTTCAACTTCAATTTTTTTTCAAATACATACCTATATACATGGTGTTGCAAAAACATGTTGTGGAATTTGGAACATTATGGCAGCTTTCGACAATGCGTTGACGAGAGTCGTCCAAACTGCCCGTCAGGAATTTGAAAATTGCCTGTATCATTATTTGGCTAATAACTGGCCACATATGAACCCTTATTGCAATAAAAAGTGATATTTTCGTATGCTTTTGTATTCTATTTGAATAAGTTAAGGTATATAATGGTTTTAGTTTTCTCGAAAACGAATCGACCAATTTTAAAAGAATCAAACTTCAGGATAAATGACTTCGACATACCTTTGAAACAAGATAATACTCGATGCGCCTTGTCATTAGAAATTCTTGAGGGGATGATCCTGGAGAGCAGAGGGTACAAGGAGGTGAACTAGTTTTTGGTTAAGAAGTCATCCCCCTTTACAAATCTTTTGATGTCTCTCGACGTTTTATATTTGTTAATTTAAAAGAGTTCGATGTGCTGTAGGTGGCGTCCTCTATTCATGGTAGCAAAACCGTGATTGAATTTGGATTTCTCGCATTAATATAACCCCCGATACGTAACCTTAGATCGTTGTACTTTTTTATTGCGGAATAATTGAGAAAAAATAAAAACAAAAGTCAAACTTTGACATCCTGTATCTTGAAAATTAAGCATTTTACGGCTTCATGTTCCCACCTCAATGCTCATAAAAATGTGGGGTCTGTCACCTGTCAAGCGTTATCGGTCGACTGTCCGGCCACCCTGCAGATTTTATCATTAAATTCAGAACAGTTTTGATCTAACCACTCTATTGATGTATCGATCGACCCTATTATCCTGTATCAATATCCAAGGTTGTTCAGGTTTAGTATAATTGTTTGATCAAGGTATTTTATGTCGAAAATAATTATTGTCATATTTTTAAATTCCCTAATTCTCCCAAATAATAGTACACATCAAAAATACAGATCATCTGGCTCAAAAGATTGAGATTTAACCAAACTCAGTGCAACAGTTGATAATAACGAAGAAAGTTGTAATTTTAGTTTCGTTTTTGCTTAATAATTCATCAACAGGATGGCATAACGGCCCGAAATTAGTCTTTCTGGAGTTTCTTTGGGGAAGAAATTCAAATCCGTTCTTAGTTCTGATTCCACTTGAAGAGGGCCCCACTTGCAAGTGTTGCTCCGAGTAACCGTTTTCCTCATATCTGCTTCATATCAATAATCAGTCAGTATACAGTCAAATTTCCGAATGTAATTGATTTATCGAAGTAATCTGTGATTGGATCAGATGTCAGTTGCAACATCAAACTTTGTTACTGTCCAAATTTGTTAGGGCCTGCTGACATTTTGCGTGCTACTGCATGATGGTTCTTGAAAGATTTTTTAATATGTAAAAGCACCATGTGTAAAAAAAGTGGCTCAACGATCTTCAAGAAATCAATAAAGAAACGTTTTTTTCTAAACTTTGGTACCCTGTAACTTGAAAGCCGGACGTTTTAGGACGCATGTTTAAATGAACTTTTCTACTCGAATTTGGGTCAGAAATACGCTCTTCGAATTATGGGCTATCATAAAGTAAGTGTATATAAAACATAGACAAGTATACATAATTAAGACGTACCTGAGGTGATTACTTTTTGGTCATAAGATTCCATCCATAGAAATAAACTGGTGTTAGTCGAAAGGTAGGGTAAAATCGAAAGGATTCACAGCATCTTGAAAAATTGATTGACTCGGTACTTCCCACACATTCCGATGATACCAGTTTTATTGTTATCCCATAGCATGAAGCTCTAGATGCCCTTGCAACCAAATCATCGCTCGCCCGACCGCAAAAAAATGTTTTATTCTATTAAGTTCTTCTTTCACAGGTCAATGGACAATCTATCATCAATACAACAAATTTTTGAGTTTTACAAACCCCCACCCCCGAAGCACCCCAATTTCACCCTCATATTTCTGCGCCGCCACTGAGATGATTTCTACGCGTTTTTCGTCCTCGAAATTTCATTAACGTCAATTCAGTAATGTCCACATTATAAAATACAGAACGATCTAAAGCAATACTCGTATGTAAGTCCTTTGGTTCCTGTAATACACAGGGCAATGTTCGGATGACCCTAAAAAGTGTATTATACTACTAGGTCTTTTCCTCTCAGGTCAGTAGACAGCCTATTATGAGTACAAAAAATTTTTCAGCTTTACAACCCCCCACCCCCCAACCACCTCAATTTCACACCCACCCAAAAAAAAAGTAGAAAATGATCAGGAACCCCTAAAACGATTAAAAACGATGTTTGAGGCATATTTGAAATTTTTCGTTTTTTGCTAATTACTCTGCCGCCCATGCACCGATTTTCAAAATTGTAGCAACATTAGCTTCTACGACCCTACACCATATCGCTGCCCAAATGACATCAAAATCTATGCAGAGGTTACTGAGATTAGGAGGCTAGAAAAACGCCAACAGACATAGAGACCGACAGACAGACAGACCCACAGACAGACCGACGAAAATGAGTGACGTGGATTTTCGTTATTGTAGGCATCATAAAACGCCCAAAAAGTATATTATCTCAAAATCGAAAATTTTTGCGATCACAATACATATCGGTCTGGGACGTAACAAGTCCGTAACTATATAGTTCAAAACGTCGCATTGCTGCTCGACTATCCTGAAATTTATATATGGAAATGTATCTGGCTCCATTTCGTTTCAACGAAATGCTGCACTGGCCATAGATGTGACCAGGGCAAATAATCGAGATTTCAAAGGTTGATCCCAATACTCAGGGAGTTAAGTCGCCTCCTCTGCAAACTGGCCTAGAGTCCATCTTGAGTTCGGGAGTGCAACGGTTACAGTTTTATTGCCTCATACGATAGGTGTGTTTGAAAAGTTTTCGGCCACGATCACTTTGTGGCGATCCAATAATGTTTGCGCCGGCAATTTATTGGAATATTTTATCTATAAAGGAGAAATCCTTGGTTGCAGCGGAAACGATATTAAAGCCTCAAGTTTTATTAATCTATTTGGCGAAGCTTACAATGGGATATTGTAATCGGATTTCCAATATTGGAATTTACGGTTCCGGAGAATCGCTAAGGCTATATTCCTTGTTTTTACCCTACGAAGTATGTTACTGAACGGTTATAAATTTTAACGGAACTTGGAAAAATCTTGTGAGCGCTTATGAATGTTTTATGAGAAGTGAAAGTGCCTTGCGGCAGTTCATCGATGCCAGATTTTCAGCATTACGTTAGCACAGGTGGCGTAAGCACGGGTGCAGCTCGTCAGTGTATGCTATACATAATATATACAAAGTACGCGTGCAATCTATACAGGGTGAGTCAATAGTGAGTTGACGGCGGATTGTGGGCTTACTAAAACGAATTTTAAAATTTCAAAAATATGTTACCTGATCGTGGTAGGGGGTCTTAAGGGCTACAACTTTAAAGTCTTTTCACTTAAGTTTTGACGTTCATATAAAACTTACATTTCTTTGAATAGAACCCCCTATATATTTTTGCATATTTGGATTCCTTGGTGAATCATAGTAGCAGTAGTAGTATATGTGTATCTCATATGGAGCTTTAAACGAACCGTTTAGATGCAAATCACTATTTTTGGTGTAAGTAGGTATCAGAAAAAAATTGAATATCGGAGCTACAGTTAAAACTTAGAAGGTAGTGACTTTGCGGTGCGACTAAGCATGAAGCATCTTAGGCCAGACGATCAAATTTGAATTCTTTCTGTATTTGGAAAAATCATAGAATAATTAAGGGAATTTCAATCACAAGTTATTTGATTATGTCAAATATCAATCTCTTTTAGTTAAAATTTTATTCCAAATTTCCAGACAAATCAGTGTTATCCATTTTTCCAACCTATAAGCAACCTAGCAGGCCATGAAAAATAAACAAATATCTCTTCGGATGGAAGAAACCAACTAATTTAGCAGAAAGATGCAAACAAACTAGAGTCTTTAAGCAAGATTATAAAATTTTTTTACAAATGAAATGAAAGGAATACTACCAGCGACTGTTGCTGGCAGTAGAATACGTATATCTTCAGAATACATTTTCACATTTACTGCCATAAAGAAGTAGTCATTTTCGTAAGTCAAAAGCAACGATACCTCTGACTGGAGCCTTCAAATTCTTCAGTGGATACTTCTATTTATTAGCAAAATCGCAGAATTCACTTCGCAGCAAAATACATGAAATTAAGAAAATTACAGCATGGAGTGATAAAAATTCTTACAATTATTTCAGTAGATACTCAGAATGCTCTAGTTAGAGATATCATTACTTTTGACCTAACGGAAATTTGATCTCGTTAAATGTTAGGTTCCATGCTGAAGATGTTGGACTGTCAGCAATAATCGCTGGTAGTTTTTATTTTGTTCCAAAATTTTTTATCGGTTTTGGAGGGTTGTCAAACTCTAGTAGATCTCAATAGCTATTAGGCTGTAAAATAACACTTCTGTATTACTCCAGCTTCTTGTTGACATTAGATATCTTACCGCTGTTGCCTCCGGTTTGAGATGGTGTGTTGTAAGGCATTTTCATAATATTGCCTCGTTGCTTCAGTTCTTTTGTATTTTTCTACTAGGTTAGTTGGGAACTTCCATCTTAACGGCCTTGTTTACTTGTCATGGCTTGCTAGGTTGCTTATACGTAGGAAAAGGGAAAAACACCAAATTGACTGAAAATTTGAAATAGAATAAGAACTAAAAAATATTGATTTTGACAATCCTATATTGATGGAAAGGTCATCAGATTTTATATTTGATGGTACAAAAAGATTAGGCATTCCTATTTGGAATAATCAAGTTACCTGTGATTGAAATTTCCTTAATTACTCCACTGATTTCTCCAAGTACAAAAAGAACTGAAACTTGACGGTATGAACTAAGGTGACGCACCTGTGATTGAAATTTCCTTAATTACTCCACTGATTTCTCCAAGCACAAAAAGAACCGAAATTTGACGGTATGAACTGAGGTGACGCATTTCATGCTTAGTTGTACCGCAAAGTCAAGGCCTTCTAGGTTTTATAATTACTGTGACATTTAATTTTCTTCTGATACCTACTTATACCAAAAATAGTGAGTTGCACTTAAACGGCTCATTTAAAGTTTTTGTATAAGATACATAAGGTTACACTAGAATTCATCAAGGTGTACAAATATGCAATAATATAATTATATGGGGTTATATTCAGAAAAATTTAATTTTAGTATGAATCATCCGGTATAAACTTCAAAATTTGAGTGATAATATTAAAAGGCTATAGCATTCAAGGTCTGTTACCATAATCAGGAGGCAGATTTGTAAGATGTATTTCCATACAATTGATAATAATATTAAGCACCTTACAAACCTTAAACATATCACCATTAATTATTCTACTGTGGGAAGTCTACAATGGCTGACACCAATAGGTGCTAACTATCTGTGGCGGCTTCGCATATACTAAGTTATGTTGTCTTAGCCTTCTTAGCCTTCCTCTAGACGTCTGGAATCCGAATTGTACTAACCAGGGATTAGATGTTTTGATGCAGTAACAAGCGGTCAGGCTCTTTGAGGTTTGTTCGACCAATTATAGAGCAGAGAAAAGGATAAGCTAAACTTGAATTATTGAAATATGTACGTTTCAAAAAATAGGATACAAATTTAAAACATGGTGGTAACGTCAATGTACGAATTATGAATATGAACCCCTGAATAAAATAGCTGACTAATATAGTTTTTAAGGTTGTGAAGAGGAAATCCAGGTACCGTTCAAATAAAATGGACAAGAGCCTACCGCAGAAATCAGTGCTTGCTTTATTGCCTTGTTTTTGAACATAACACCACAAAACTTGAATATGCTTATCATTACGTACCAGTTATTTGATGTAAATTCCTAGAACATACAAAGCATAGACTGATAACTGGTAGCTAAAAATCTCTAACAAGTGGAGCCAAATACAAGCACAATCGAAAGTATCGTACTTCTACTCGAATAAGATGTTGTTAGACAGACCGCCAAATATCCATGTGGATCTAAATTTAATTAATATGATGAATTCCCTGAATATCTAGAAGTTATACCCGATAGAATACGCACAAGAAACCACATAATTCGGAATTATTAGGTAGTGAAACACGACTACCTTCGCTGTGTGATCCTCAGCTGTGATACTGAATAGTGTATTTATTATTGAGTCCTTGCCTACTAGACTATATTGAAAGCTTCATGGCTTCATTCCCAGAAAAAGATATGCAAATATTCTGTGTTGCTATGGATATTGCGACGATATGCCATGGCTGCTCATCTTGAATATTTGGCTCAACTCCCTAATAGCCATCCACCAGATGGTAGCGCATTTGAACGTGTTTATCGACAACTTTGTGAGACTGTTTGAACTAAGCAAAGGTAGAGTGGTGCTAACATAGTTTTTGTTTATGCACGTCAAGTAGTTTAGTATTTTTGGAGTTTCATCCTAATCCATCCTCCGCGCCACTCTAATTTCTGCCACTCTCAGAATAAATGGAAAATGGTCAGCGGCCACTAAACCAATAGAGTTTGTAGTGTTAGAGAGTAGATCATTGATGTAGAGCAGAAAGAATTCGCAGCCAATACCGATCCCTGCGGACCCCCGCATTGATGTTATGGAAGGAGGAAGAAAGTCCTTCCATCACTACAGAGATTTTCTGACCTGAGAGGAATGCGAACCAATGGCAAAGCTTAGCAGTAAGGCGGTAGGACGGAAGATTGTTTAGAAGAGCCGCATGCCGCGGTTGATCGAATGCCTTTGAAATATCGAGAGCAATGACGTGAGCCTCGCCAAACGAATTGATGAGTTTGCTCCACATCTCCGTCAAGAGATCCCTTGTTGATCTGCGATGTCGGAATTCATACTGTCGTAGATTGAGTGATTGAGCTCAAGGTATTTCATGAGCCCTTGCTTGACGCATTTCTTTATCACCCTATTGATCACAGATAGCAGAGCTATAGGTCTGTTTGTCTGTTTTCTAGTCTCTGGGAAGATACAGAAATCGTAAGACAGCTGGAAGAGGCGGAAAAGTATGTATTATTCTAAATGTCCTGATAGCGATATACTTGTTTGTGTCATACTTTTGATTGTCAAATGCATACAAACTGTTTTTTTTCCTAGACTGTGACCGAATAGCTGGTATGTTTAAAGAATGAAAAACCATTCGGTAGCTATGAGCTCAATTTGATATTACATTCTGGATAGCAAGCACAATAGCTAACAAAAAACAACACTAATTAATTTCATTAAGCGTATAAAGCAATAGCTTTATCCATTTTATTGGAGCATATGCGGGTTTTATTGGTGCGCACATGAACACGACATTTTGCTGTTCAAAAGCATATTTTTCGACACTACGTTGCACGCCCTGGTAATTTTGTATACAGGGTATTCCAGGTCAACCGCTTCTCTCTATGTCAATTCATTGAAGGTCATGTTTTTCATAATTGAAGGCTAAATACGTATTAGCATGTCGATTTCTCATTGAGCTATACGAGATCTGAGAATATTTCAATGGAACTGATATATGTTTGCTTCAAACAGCGGATATAGGTATCTGTAAATCAATACCATCATTCCATCAAAAAAAAAAAAAACACAAACCTAGATCACCGTTTTTTAGGTTCAAATACTGATAAAGTATCAGTTGATATTAAACGTACTTTGTCTTAGCTTTTTTTTGATGAACATTCTACCCAATATTTGACCTTTCCAGACTTTATTAAAACGCATTATTGTTTCCATTGATCGAAGACTCAAAGTATAGTATTTCTTGGTTGGCGGTCAAACAAAATATTGCTTGCTTGTTTTGAGATGTTTTGGTTTATTTATGTTTGAACCGTATTCAAGTATTGTAGTGTCTATAAAAACTACATTTTTTTAGGTTGTATCAATTAAGATTTTGGTATTACACATTTAACATAGATTATTGTAACGTGCCAAATATTGCACGTATACGTTCTTTAATTATTGTTCTATTTTCTGAGACTGTCTGTCTCTCGTCATAAGCCCATTAAACCGATCGATGCCTAATTTTATTATTGGGGTCCATGTCTTAATCCTGAACCTTGTTTTTTTGATGCTGCTTATGTGTCTCACACGTATGACCATTCCAGTCCGATAGATGACGTTTTTCCTCATAACAGCAAAACGGAGATTTTATCCACTATGTGCAAGACTCTGCATATTATTTGTTCGTATATTGCATAATTGTTGGAACGTCGTTAATTAGTTAGATAACGTCGTGATGGTTCCTGGGATTCTTGAATTTGCGCTCCGTACTGGTCGATACCGTCAAAAACCTGGTTTTGGTTGATGCCATGATGACTCATTATGACACAAAAAGGGCCATTAACCCCATTCAATAAGTTCAAGTGTATACATTCTTATATCGCTATAGTAACGCATCAATTATTAGTAGAGATATCATTTCCTTTGGTCAATTTTTTTTCTCAATGGCCTCGCGTCATTATCTTTTGGTCAGGCAATTTGAATTATTTTATATTAATATTAATTTGTTTTGGAACTCAGAAAGGCCTGCCTGTATTTGTATTTATGTGATGCCTTCACTCACAGGTGAATCTCGTTTATTGAGGTACACCTATTGTTTCCAGAAAACAACATTTTTTTGTCTCCTATAACTCTGTATAACTCTTCCCTTCACCAGGTGCTGGATGAGGGTGCACCTCTGGTCACGAGCCATGAGGGATGACCCGAGTGGATCCTGGAGTCACCGCAGGTTGCTGTCTCGGATGTCTCCAGAAATGGATAGGGCAACCTCGAGCACTTTGCACCTTTATGCCCCAGCAGGTGTGCACAACCCCCTACCGTTTGTGACCTTGAATACAGCCTCTGAGATACAACTGGTAGTTTTTTTATTCCTTTTTATTCCTTTTTATTTCTTTTCAGATAAATAAATCACATTGCGCTTAACTATGTTTTTTTATATCATGTTATAGTGAGCAGACTGTTTTGTATCAAACCAGTATTCGTTAAAATTTTGTAATACAGATAGGATCACCGCATAGCTTTCACTTTTTACACTTTTCGTTGTACATTTTACATTTCAAGCTATTCCTTTTTCCATTTTAACCCCAAGATGACAGGTGGGTTTTTTTAATATGCTGTTTCAGTTGCCATAAATGCTCAGTTTGCTAGTGACTTATGATGGTATTCATCAAAATTAAAGTTGTTGTGATCATATCATAGCACTTCATTGTCCAACAGATTTACATCCCTTTACAGGGCAAAACTCCATGACAATATTATATAATCACAATGGAACGAGTGTTAATCTACAGTAGTAATATTTTAGCGGTCGACTTCAACTCAGAAATGGTGCAATTTGAAATACTACAATGCTTAGACATACTACCATATTTTGAACACATCTCTGTTATTGGAAATTTTAGCATTAAGGTTGTTCGCGATGCGTGGTAATAAAATGTCTGATGGTGATAATGGTTATAATAATAACATTTAACACTTAACATACATGCTTATTTTTTATGACACAATTATCACACTGGGGCATGACTGACCCCAAAGTCGTTTTTCCAGATTTTTAAATGTAACATATAACATAACTATTCTCTGTCCAGCGAAGAAAAAGAGTGGTCACGCGCAAGATGAGTGAGTTCTTGTTGCCTGGCCGTAGCCAAGCTTACACGACAGCAGACCGCCTCTTAAAACGAACACGATGTGGATAGCGTTGTAGCATGAGGAATTTAACATAATTTTATAATCGTTTATTTGATACCAAAACCTGGATGTTCCATTCTACATTGAGCATACATGTCCTAAACCACTGTTCATATTTTGGTGACATCTGTGGGCAAGTTTCTACTCCATATTGTCAAACCAATAACGTAATGAAGAAATTCATTAATATCCAGCCAACGGAGAGACGGGAAAACAGGTGAGCAATGAGTAAGTTCTCATGGCTTGGTCAGAGGCAAGCTTAGATCTAGAGATAATACCCCCCTCCGTCTTAGATCACTTGGAAATGCTAATGCCTAATCGCACGCCTGGCACTGACAAATTTGGAGAACAGGCCACCTCTGCTGAAGACTCAGATACACAGCTGCTTTGTGCCTACTCATATGGGTGATATGAATAATACCAGAGTTTAAACTCCGAGTATGTTCTCATGAGCATGAGCATAAAGTATAAGTTTGTACTCCATTCCATATGAATAAAAATATTTCGATTTGATGAGTTTCTGCTCCTGGTACATAAGAGTAGATACTCGCTATTTAATTTTCAAACTTGACAGAGCCTATCAGTAGTGTCAGATAACAAACGTTCGCGTTCGGCATGTTTCTAAATCTTTGATAATATTATCAAAGGAGTCAGTCAGCGAGTATTTGTTGGTACAATGCGTGAAAGCAGTGAGGAAAAAGTAATAAAAGTTGCGAATCCCAAATGGGATTTGTGCATACTGTTACGTGATTTTCCCATACTTTAGTCTAAGTCACAAACACCAGCTGTTATAAGCATGCTCTGCCGGAGTATTAGGGTTTCCGAAGGGCACCATTAGCCACGGCGCAATGCCGTATCCCTCATGTCCTAAAAGTAAAGCATTCGATCTCTGAAACTCCCTCTTTGCAATGTTAAAAATTTCTGAGTTGCTCCATATCCGTGAATCATGGACAGATCCTGGCCATGATGCGTCTACGCTTGTAAACCACTCGTCTGCGTTGCAAGTGGCCTGAACGTTGATGCTATGATATCCCTTTGCGATTAATATATTCATCACCATAATGAGGCGATTTTTTAATTTAATGTGGGTGCAATCGATCACACCCACGGCACATGGAAAAGTGTACTTTCACTGCCATTTTCTTCTGGCTTTTGTTACATCGTCCGGAGTGCTAGGGAATTTTATCCACCGTCCACATTTTTCTATCATATGGTCAGCAACTTTTAAATACTTAGGGGTGACACTTGCATTTAATGGAAAAAGTAAGGCTGATATCCGTCAATTAAATTCCATCTTGTGGAGTGACAAAATATCAAAAAAGAACAAAAGAGCCATCTACCATGCCATCGTAGAGAGCATTACCACGTACGGAGCGGAGACTTGGGAACTAAACAAGAAAGAGAAGAACAAGTTGTTAGCCCTTGAAATGGATTTTTGGAGAAGAAGTAGCCGGCATTCTAAGCTAGACCACGTGCGGAATGAAAGGATTAGAGAAATTATGGACGTGCAAGAAACCATTTTGGACACCATTGGATCAAAAAGATTAACATGGTACGGTCACCTTGAGAGAATGGCCAATAACAGATGGCCAAAAAAGGTATGGGAGTGGACGCCACCAGGTAGACGAAAACGAGGTAGACCCCCTCGAAGCTGGAAAAAAGACGTGGAAGAGGAAATGTCATTGAGAGGGCTTCAGGAGGGCGACTGGTGGAACCGCGACCTATGGAGGTTGAGAAGCGAGAAACGACGACAGTTGTAGGAACCTCGCGAATATATATATATGGTCAGCAACTTTTGTCTCTACTTTAAAAACAGAAGTTTGGTGAACAGCAATATCTTCTGCTACTCCTGTTTGAAATCCCGGCTCACCTACGTATCTCAAAAGCATTTTATTAGTGTTACATATAGCACCACCTCTTGCTTCTTCAGATTCTACACCCAAAAAATGCTTTAAAGTGACGATCACACGTACTTCTCCTAGGTTTATAATATTTTTTTGAACGCAAATTAAACACGAACTCAGCCTAACTCTGCCGCGGTCAAACTGAAGTCTGGTGACTATCAGACTTCAAAATTCTGGAGTATATTCTCATCCTAAAGAGCATTAACACATTTTTATTCATATCAAAAAATTAGAATATACTCACAAGAAATTGTACATAAGGGTACCTGCTCAAGTGGAGTATTTGCTTCTGGTTTTTATTCATACCACGCGGAGTATTTGCTCCAAATTTTTGAGTATAAATTTAATGCTCATTTGTATTCACAAGACCCAATATGGTCGCGGTCGTATTGTGGTCTAATTAGGTTTGCCAAACATCGAAAACACATGAACATGAATATAACATTTTTTTTTGTGCCCTGTTTTTCCGCTGGATAAATATCCACAATTATGTGAGATATATGTCCACCATCATTGAAAAACTCTAAGTCGTTAGTGTAGATTCCTAGATGAAATATAATATCAGAACAGTACAAGATGAGGTTGAACGTATTCCTTGAAGGTAAATTCGTCGGCAGACCAGGTAGGGGCATTTTCAATATTTGATTAGAATATGAAGCTAGGATGAGTACGCAAAAGTAAGTTGGTTCCTGCTCACGTAAATATGTAAATACAAATAAACAAACTCGTATGGTCAAAATCCTACGACGGTCATAATATTAAGCTAGTCTCCAAGCACATTTACATTTTGCATAATCATCATTTGAAAGAATCTCCAGAGTCAAGATTTTGGAAATATCTTGGAAGAAGTGGTCGTGATTCAGATTCAGATTCAGTGATTGAGGAAAAAACAACTTTGTTAAACTCAGCGTACTTCAGCTTATTTGGGTAGATAGGTGGTCCATTTCTGCTAATAAATCTTTCGTCGGTTTTGGTAATTTTTTCCCAATTTTATTTGAATATAAAAAATTATAATAAGAGTGTTTTTAACTACTACAGTCCAGAAGACAGCTTAATACAAAACTAATTTTCTTAAAACAACAGATCGGTGGCTTACGTCACTTTTGTATAAAATCGTCCATTTGTCGTTCCTGGAAAGACTGTTACCGTCGCGGCGGTGGTTACCGTGTAAGCAGGTCTCGCAAATACTGAGAGCACGTGAGCATGAATTTTTTGCGCTCTTTTTCTTCGGTGGACCGAGTATAGACAATATCATTCAGTTAATTCATTACTTAAATATATTTTATTAACATAAGATTCCAGAAAAATAAAAAATAAACAAAATACAATATGAATTGTTTACATAAATGTAACAAAATTCAAAGTTTTAAGCGAAAACATAAATGGAAACAAAAAAATTAAGACAAAATAACAAAACTTTTCTGATTCTAGATCTAGATGTCTCTAAAGTACCGTTCTCTAAATTAATAATTTCATCTTTACGTTTCCTTCAAACAAGTTGAGTCTTTATGTTAGTCACAAATGGACTTTGTACAAGGGGTCTGCAATAACCTGAAGACGATTGAAGATACCACATCAATCGAAACGTTGTAATCAAAAAATTATAAAGACAATGGAAGTCCGAAACAGACCTTTTGAACATCTACCCTTGTCTACAAATTTGAAACAACAGATGACAGACCTTATACGACAAACTATACGACAAAGCTATGTTGCGAATCGAATATAAGCCCTAAATCACAAATCGATTGTTGGCGAGTGGTTTGTCCCAGCAACCTTATAATTCAACTACTATAATATGCTTCTTTTTGGTAAATGTTACACCTTTGCATTTGGAAATATTTAAAGCTAACTTGTGATACCTTGAATATAGCTATAGAGTTATTTAGTCTCGTGGCAAAGTTTATAAACAAATTGTATATCTCGGTTTGCTAACAATCGTATGCAGACAAACAAAACACGCGGTGTTATAAACCAGATATACAATATTGCGCTCCTTATTGCAAACGCGATTTGCACTAGTGTTCACAGAACGTGAGCACACATACCATGGAGTTTCTCAGCATGCATTAACTTTAGCTGGCGTCTAACTTAAACTTGCGATCCAATTTATTACGTAATTAAACAAGCCGAACATCTACTCTAGCAGTATCAAATGACGTAGGTGCAGCTTATACGTACCTATACCGAATTTATACCGGGGCCTGGATACACGCATTTATACATACGTATTTGCCGTGTAAAACACGGACTCACAATTTCTCGCATAACTCACTCTATTTTCAAACTACATATATAATGTTTCAGAAGGCAATAGTCAATACCTTAATGAATGACAACTATTTTCGACTTTCTCAAAAAAGTTTTTTAATGTGCAAAAAAACTCGCAATGCAAATTCATACATTCTATAAATGCCTGTAATTCAACAACCAAACACGATATCAAAAAAGGCTAAATAGTTGCACAAGCGCAAGCTTTCTTCTTCAATTTGCTCTTTGGGTCATTACTGTAAGTGTAGAGGTAACGTCAAGAGCTTGGAAATGCAAAATTCACTTTTAAGGTGACCTTTGGACCTTACCTTTGGACCTTTTAACCTTACCTTTCGATTTTTGGACGTATCTCCCCTCATCTTAGACACACACACTGGAGAAAGGGAAAAGGCGGCCACGCCTCCTCGCTAACACGGAAATACGTCTTTTCTTGAATTCTCAATTTCGCGCGCTATACTATAGACCCTTAATAGTGACGCATTTTGAATGAAATATTTTGATACATCACTGATAACATATTATTTGTCAATGTATCTAGGTATTGGATTCTCATTAATTTATTTTTATTAATTCCCGTACACATGCTATAAGAGGTTTTTATTACTATGATATAATAATGTATAACATTTAGAAACGTTTGAGGAGGAGATCAGCTGAAAAACCTAACACAACTTTAATGGGGTCCCATCCGTCTGGATTTTGGAGGTACCAACTGCTTAAAAATGTTCAGAAATCGTTATAATATGTACAAAACATTGAAAGCTGCCATTGGTTATTTTAGCTACATAAATGAATTTGAATATAAACCTTTTGCGCTGCAACAACTTAGTACTAATTACTTCAAAGTCTGACGTCTGCGTCGATAGTTTTGATTTTTTCACTTAGAAAAAACGCTGATTGACATTTTTATCCTTTTGTTTTATTGATGCATGAAAATAGCTTATATTTAGCACAATATGTACCCATAGCTATTTCAAGTGATATTCGTTACGTTTTTGATGAATTATTCGTTCCATTGTGGATCTGTACAAAGTTTTGTGAGACATATAAATGAGGTTTTATTACAGAAAACGTTTTTTGCGTATTTGTCTCTCATGATACAATGAAAACGATGCCTGTCAGTAGACTTACAGCTTCGATAAAATCAAACTAAACTGAATTCTGCCGCAAAACCATATAAGAGCTTTGAAAATAAACAAAAAAGACAGAAGACGTCGAAGGAACGATGCATTCAGCTACCGCTCACAAAAAGACAACTCCTCACCTCCAAGATTTGCACAAACAAAAAATAAGGCATCATGAGCAATAGACCGATATTTTTACTGAACTATGATTTTTATTCTTTATTTTCTCAAATAAATTTTAGAAACTGTACCTGGAAATTGGAAACACTAGTATTCACGTACGTTAAGTAGTTATTAGTTATAGGATTTTGTTACTTTTCCGTGTTGGAATAGTACGAATTGCAAATTGCAGAGAAATTCATAATTACTCATTTCTTAAGAGTAGCTGACAGAAAATAATGATTGACTAAATTTTATAGTCAACAGATTCAATCAGTTCTGTTCAATGTTCAAATTGAAATTTTGTAGACTGATTGGAAAAGAGAGTATACAGGGTGAGTCAAGCTCAGCAATACCACTTTTCGAAAAACCAACTTTGCGATTGTATGTAGGTCGGGTAGGACTACATTTTGAAAATAATGACTTTTATACAGGGTGTCTAATACAAGCGTGACATATCAAAGCTGTGTTTTTTAAATGGAACACCCTGCATATTATTGCATATTTAGATTTCGCGGTGAATTTTAGTGTGACTTTATGTATCACACATGGAACTTTACCTTTTAGGTGCAAAACACAATTTTTGGTAAAAGTAGATATCAGAAAAAAATTGAATATCGCAGTGATTATAAAACATAGAGGGCTGTGCCTTTGCCCCATAACTAAGCATGGAATGCGTCAGCTTAGGTTAGGCGGTTAAGTTTGCACTGCATTTGTGTTTGGAAAAATCGGTGGAATAATTAAGGAAACTTCAATCAGTGGTAACTTGATTTTTTCAAATGGGAATGCTTAATTTTTTCATACGATCAAATGTGCATAATTTGATAGGCTTTCTAACGATATCAGGTTGTGAATGTCAATCTCTATTAGTTTTCATTTAATTTCGAGGTATATATCAAATCAGTGTTTTTCAATTTCCCTATCTAGAAACAAACTAGCAGGCCATCAAGTATAAACAGAAACATGTTCGGATGGAAAAAAACAACTACTTAGCAAAAAAATCCAGAAAAAATACAGTAAAAGGACAAGATTATGAAAAATGTCTACAACAAATCAACCCTAACCAGAAACAACGGCGGTAACACGTTTAGACTCAAAGAGAAGCTGGAGTACGACAGAAATGGATAATTTTCACGGCCTACTAGCTACTGCAATGTACTAGATACTAAAAATTTGTTTATAAAAGTCATTATTTTTAAAATGTAGTCCAACTCAACCTACATACACTTGCAAAGTCGGTTTTTCGAAAAGCGGTATCGTTTGGCCACAAGAGTCCGAGGCGTTGAGCTTGAGTCACCCTGTATGTGTACAACATGGCTGAAGGGTTTGATTGAAACAGCACTTGAAAGAAGATAGAATGTGTATTAAGTGATAAACCGGAACAAAAAAGAATTGCTACAAAAATGAAGTTGCTTCATTATAGTTTATTCACAATTCATTATAGTTATTTGTAATAAAGTTACCTGGAAAAGAATTAAATTATTAACAAAACAAATAAATCAGTAAAATATGATCTTCGTTTTGCTGAATAATATAACATAAACTGTTAAAAAACAGTCGCCCGCGCGACAGCGTTTACTAAGATTCAGACCGGACCGGGCCCTTACGGGGCCCTTATGGGGCCCGGGCCCGGGACAACAGCACCCGGTTGCCCCCCCCCCCCCCTTGTGGCGGCCCTGAGTAGCAGCTTCACTTTCAAAGGATCTCGATACCATTACCGCTTGGGGGCTTAAGAATATGGTTAAATTTAATGCATGTCAACATTACAGAAAATCTGATCTGGCACGAACACGTCGCGTCAATTGCAACAGGTGCTGGTAAAAAGCTTGGGTACTCATTTAGAGCCAGAAAGTATTTCTCACCATGTATCCTCCTCACGCTACGTAAAGCCCAGATAAGACCTTGCCTGGAGTATTGCTCTCATGTCTGGGGAGCTGCTGCCCCTACTTCCCGGTCTATACTAGATGCCGTCCAAAGAAGGGCAATTCAACTAATTGGCGACTCGGCCCTAACGCGCCACCTCCAGCCACTTTCTCATCGGCGTGTTGTTGGTGACCTCTCACTCTTCTATCGATATTCCAACGGACTCTGCTCCTCTGAGCTATCCTCTATCGTTCCACCGCTCACCGCTCCTATCAGATGTACCCGTGCGACCGCTGCATCTCATCCTAAGACGGTCGTTCTTCATACATCAAGAACTGAGCGGTACAACCGCACCTTTATTCCCAGGGTGTCCAGAGCTTGGAATGCACTGCTAGAAGATGTATTTATCGGGTCTGCGGGTATTGGCTCATTCAAATCCTGCGTTAACAAACTTGCCCTAACATAACCCTTTCATAGCAGCCGCGGTACTCTGGTATTTAGGCTCTGCCTGCGCGGTCTGCTCAGTTATATATATAAAAAAAAATCATTGGACCTCTATGAGGTCCTCAAGTTCTAAAATAACCAGGATTTTTCAAGGATTTAAAAAATGTAGAAACATATAGGGTAATCCATTTGAAATAACAACGTTTATTATATTTCCGAATGAACGGTAAATCTGGCAACATTGCAAATGGCATCGTAAGATTGGCCGTATTGAAAAAAACCCCTATTCCATAATTCATGAAAACCGTGTTAACAGTTTCCGAGATAATTGAGCCGTTCCATACTTTAGACTCACCCTGTATATAAAATTTATCTCACTTATGTACGTCAAAATGTGATACATTTCCTCCAGGAAATCAGCACTAGCTCAAAGTAATATTGGAAAGTGAGAAAATTAAATGGCGTTGAAACTTATTTTTATATTTGCATTTTTTCCTGTGTCGTAGCTATAATTTGTAAAATAATGCACATCCATATATGCGAAGAACCTCGCAAGTATGCAATCAACTTGCATTAATCCTTCAATGAGTTCTAATTATGACCACCTACAACAAAATTTGTAAAATTATAAATTAGCAGTATAAAGTTGTTAACGCTGCTCTTACTAACGATTGTTATTTTAAGTTTATTACGTTGTTATTGTATTTACTTGTTAATACCAGTTGTGAAGTTATTATCGTTAACAGCCTGTTTTTTTTGCGACGGAATAACTTCAATGTATTAAGATAAGTTGAACTAAACATTGTCCAACAGTTTATTTTTGCTCTAGCAACCGTTTTATTTTTTAAGTAATAAAGGCCTTCCTTTGTATTCCAAACTGACTTAGATATATGCTCGATACCACAAACAGCTGTTAGGTGTGTGGACCTAACAGTAATATCTCAAAATAGGTAAGGCAAGGCTTATAACATAACAACAATTTTGGAAACAGCAACAATTTAAATAGAGATATCTGAGGTATTTTACAATATTTGCTGATACATAACTAGCTATTCAATACACACCTCGAAATCTAGAACTTCTTGAATGGTATGTTTCATGTTTTTGACATGCTTGTCGCAAGTGAAATCCAAGCACTGAGAAAAAAGGAATACAGAAACGTGAAATGAGGCAGGACTACAGACAATAATAAACGAAACCATTTACATCATAAATTTATAAAAAAATATTGGCTGTAAATGGGGTAATCTTGAAGCCCAGGGGAGCACCCAGTTATCAGCTTTCTGTAGGAATCTCATCGACACTCTTCCAGTGTGGGGACCTGCATTGTATTGTTGGAAGGAACCCCCTTCGAGGCCTCCGACATATGAAACGGCAACTGGTTCTAACACCTCGTTCACATAAGGTTGTGGTGTCGTTGTGCCACGATTCAGAAGTAAAGGTGACTTTCTGTTAAATGCAATGTCACTCTAAACCATCAAATCAATAGGACGGCGTACATGGTGTTCCATTTTGGGCACTTTTACGGGGTATCTCGGTTATTTTTGAAGAGAGAGAGTTTCAGTTTTCGCGACACTGTGCTACTTTTTTGTGAAACTAAAGATGCCGTTAACAAAATTATCATGGGACTCTTGGTTTTGGAGATACAGAGTGAAATCGAAAATTATCGATTTTGAGACCACCCTTGTATCTCGGTTGTCTTTTATCTTATTGAAAAGTTTGAAAAAGAGTCTTATAGAATTTTTTCTGTAGAATCCAGTGGCGTAGTTTGATTTTTTTGTGCTCTAACCATTTTCCAGTTACGAAGCAAAAATATATTTTTTTAAACATCCTGTATATTTTTTTACGTCAATTGGAAATAATTCAAGCTTTTCAAAAATATAAATTAGTATTAAGTTATTTTGAAAATTAAGTTAAAAATTTAATTTTTCTTATTTTTCACTTTATTTTTTGCACTAGGCGATTGACTAATGTATTAAAAACAATGCCCAAGTAAACAATTATTAAGATGCATACTTACATACTTCGTAACTTAATTATTTAAATGTGCTCTATACGTTATTAACTACTATACATTTGTTATAATGTTCAATCACTATTACTTATGATAGTCCATTATTACATTAATTAACAAAACAACATTATATCTAAATAACATTAACATAATATTATATCTGAACCTAGTAGGTATCAAACCAAAAATTAAAAACATCGAAGAGCTTTTAGAGATGTTGTTCAAATTGGAGACCATTTTCTCGAATGCAAAGCTGGCACATTTTTCTTATCCTTCTAATGCCATTTAAAAGAATTACTGGTCTCCTTCGTAGAATTTGAAAAGTTGAATAAATTGCCCGCTGAAGCTCTGCTACAGATTCGTATCGTGTTTTGTATACTTCATTTTGCATACATCCCCATAAAAAGAAGTCTAAAACTGAAAGATCCCGAGATCGTGGTGGCCATCTTACAGGTCCGTTGTTACCTATCCACTTTTGAGGGAATTTGTCATCTAGAAATGAAATGGAGTTATGACTTGGAGCACCACCTTGTTGAAGATATATATTGTTATAATTTACTAAGGGAACATCTTCGAGTAATTCTGGTATGACTTCCTCAAGAATGTCTAGGTATCTACGTGCTGTAAGACCTCCTTCATAAATTCGGTAGGCCCTATTCGTTGTCCTAAAATAAAACACGATACCCCAACCCCAAAGCGTCCTTGTTGGGCTCTTTCAAAAATCAAATGGTGATTTTCTGTAGACCAGTTCCTCCTGTTATGACGATTAAAAATTCCCGAACTTGAAAAATAACATTCGTCCGACCATATCAAAAGAATCGTTGATTCTTGTTTGCTGCAAATACCACTGGCAAAACTGCATCCGACGCTCGGCATCGCCAGGATGCAAATGTTGAACTATCTTAAACTTGTATGGATGGTATTTGTGTTTTTTTAAAATTCTTTAGGCAGTCGATTTTGGTACCCCTACTGCTTCTTCTGTGTGCCTGCAAGATGAAGAAGGCGTTGCTTCTATGTAACCTAATACGTTTGTTTCCCTTTGCTCCCTATCCTTCTTGACATAAGTTTTAGGACGTGGTTGACTAAAGCATCCGTACCTAACTAGATTTATTTTTAGACGAGCAAATATATCTGGAAATGCCTGCTGCCTCTCTGGGTATCTAAGATAAACAAAATACATTTCTACAGTATACAAATTACTGACTATAGCTCTTTGAAAACCTCACCTGTGGTAATATAATTCCGAAGCTTCTTGGGCATTCTCATTGCACTGTATAAAACATATTAACATCTCATATTTTTCAGAATTCTCATAAACTGCCATTATTATAGAAAGTTGACAATAATTAAAATAAAAACACGGAAAGAAGAAAGCTACAAGTAACAAAAATATAATTAAAAACTGACAGTCTCGCAAGTTGTTGACACATTTGTTTTTTTGTTTTTAATAGGTGAGTCATAGCCCACTATCTACTCAATATTATAATAACACAATCATCACTTTAATGAGGCATTATTATTTTTAAAAAAAGGTATTTTGATTCTGTTTTTTCGAATTTGAGTAGCATGTCTCATGTAGAGTAATAACTGCTTAGATGCTTATTATTTATAGTTGATTAACCATGGCCTACTGCTACAAATAAAGGAAAAAATGAAAAAAATCAAATTTTGAGTGCAATTTCCAAAACAACTTAATACTACTATATATTTTTGAAAAGCTTGAATTATTTCCGATTGACTTCCAAAACAATATACAGGGTGTTCTATTTAAAAAAATACATGTTTGCTTAATAACTGGAAAATGGTTAGAGCAAAAAAATCAAACTACTACACCACTGGATTCTACAGAAAAAATTCTATGAGATCCTTTTTTAAATTTTTCAATGAGATACGAGGGTGGTCCGAAAATTGATAATTTTCGATTTCACCCTGTAGCTCAAAAACCAAGAGAGCCATGGTAATTTTGTTAACGGCATCTTAGTTTCACAAAAAAGTAGCATAGTGTCGCGAAAACCGCAACTCTCTATCTTCTAAATAACCGGGATACTCCGTAAAAGTACCCAAAATGGGACACCCTGTACGTGGCTCAACAGCAAACTGAAGATCACATCGTTCACTCCGCAGCCGTCGTCTTGGCAGCTGTCGTGTGTCCCTTGACAAAACCTGGATTTGTTGGAGAAGACCGTCTGATGACACTCAGCATGCCATTGTCGCTTTTCTTGGCACCAACATTGGAGATGATGATTTTCAGATAGGTGTTCCAACTTCTGGAGCGAGTAGTATACTTCGGTAGCATGAGAAATTGTCTGTTCTATATTTATCTTTTGGTGTCCTTATTCCTGAATAATAGAATGGTATAATATCTGAAACTAAATGTTTCTGCACGAATAGGTAGGCTGATTAGTTGATATAGATTATAATTGGTACTGAGCCGTGTCACTTAACATTTAATCAACAGGTCCGTTAAGAGCATAATTCGGTTTTGCTTCTCAGCAACTGGCCTGTCTTTCATCTCTCCTCCATGCTCTATTATTTACTAGCCTGTCGTCGCCAAACACAATATTACCTTTAAGTTTGCCCATGTACAACAACAAGGGAGTATCAAATGAATAGTAATGCACGCCTTGAGCAAGCCGAAATAAACGTCTGCGTACATACAAATTAAATAATGGAAGTTGTTAGGGAATAGTTAGAACAGAAACGGAGTTTGAGTTGTCCTGCACATAGGCAGTAGCGTACCAAGCCGGCCATTACTGCATTGTACTTACAACTATAATCACTCTGAAGGAGGTGGTTTCCCTTCCGGTGGCAATAGCGGAAGGAGTTATTGTGACACCGAAGCATTCGCCTGATTTGTAAAGCAGCAAGCAAGTATGAAGTAAACAGTTATAGAGGGTGTTCATTTGAAAAGCTCCGACCACGGATTTATCTAAAACCTCTGATTAAAAGGAAAAATGCCGAGACACGTCAAAAGATCTGTCAAGAGAAACAACTTTTTAACCTGAAAGACCTCACCCCCTTGTACCTTCTACCTCCCAGGGTCATCCTCTTAAAGATTTTAAATGACAAGGGTTACCAAGTAATATCTCGTTTCAAGGGTATGTCGAAGTCCTTCATTTTGGCGTTTGATTTTTTAAAATCCGTCAATTAGTTTTCGAGAAAATTAGAAAAATATGTATCTTATCTCCAATACCTGCAGTTATGCTTATTAACAAATTCAATTAGATAAAAAGTGCTATCAGTGAAGTATATATTTTTTGCATGAATGGTATTACCATTAATCGCTGTAGTCACTTGTTTACACAAGTCAACTCGCCAATCGAAATCGTCTTCGGTTAACTCTTACACTATTCTTCTTCTTGAACGGATGAAATTTATGGAGTTTAGTAACTCTGTGTATAGAGCCAGATGAAATATTTATTTATTTATTTTTATTTATTTTATTTTTTTTATACCAGTGAATGCATAAAACATTATTGGCGTGTCAGGTCAACATATATAACATACATGTACATATTTTGTATAATAACTTATTTCATAGTCCATGGATAAGTCGATCATGGTAAAGATCGCAATAAAAGTAAATATTCGTGCAGTGACACGGATTAAAAATAGTAAAACAAATAGCTAAATTTTAAGACACAGTTTAAGTATAGTGAAATATTTGTTTGTTACTATGAATAAAATTTTCAAAAAAATCTTCTCTACACTCACTAAAATTGTACTTGTTACTGTAAATGGTAGAAACCATTATTAGTGCGCATAATAAATGATACAGTATATAACCGGATAAAATAAACATGAAAGAAGTAAATAACAAACATAGTAATACACATACATAACACGAACTTAGGCCTAAAGCTTAGACTGTAAGGACAAACAATAACTTTTGAATTCGCCTATATTATAAGGAGCAAGGGTTTTAAGTATGCATTTAATCTTCCTTTCGAAGTCACGTACAGGCAGATGTGTAATACTTGAAGGTAAGGTGTTACATAAGTCAGTACCTATTACTTTGGATTTATTTATCCTTGGGCGAGGGTGCACCAGCTTACTCTTCCCTCTAGTGTCGTGGTTATAGACATCAGATAAAGTTTTAAATTTATCAAGATTTCTGACAAACATAAGATTTTCGTTTACAATCATTGCAAATATTGTCGGAATTCCTAAGCTTTTGAATTAAATTTGACAATGGTCATCACCTTTAGCCCTCACTATAGCTCCTAACAGCAGCTTTCTGTATTAGGAATACTCTTTGCAGTTGTGTATGTGGGGCATTACCCCAGCTCAGTAGCCCATAGCTCAGCTGCGACTGAAATAGCCCATAATAGACCATCAGTGCGGCGTCAGAGTCAACAGTAAGTGCTATTTTCCATATCGCAAAAACAGTCAGAAACTTTACATGCGATACTGTACTTCTCATGCCCAAGGAAAAATTGCACACTTCAGTCTTTCCACGATTTAGATGCAATTCGTTGGAATCGAACCATTTTTGTGAGTGACTGACTATTGTGTTAGACAGGTCAGGTGAAATAACAGTTTCACTATGATCCAGCGTGAGGCTGAAAGCGGTGTCGTCAGCATACATGATTGTCAACATTCCAGAGTTAATTGAGGACATATGTTTGGAGATATCGTTGACATACAGTATAAAGAGAAATGGTCCCAATATAGACCTTTGGGGCACGCTTCTGTTAGATATAAGTTCGTCGCTCTTCTTGTCATTTACCTCAACAATTTGGGTTATTATTGAGATACGACTTGGTTAGAGTATTGGCTACACTCCTGATATCATAACAGTCAAGTTTAGATAGAAGAATATCATGACTGACACAGTCAAACGCGCTAGATAGGTCTGTAAATACAGAGATGACATCATTTCAAATGCAAGCTGGATACAGTCAACTAGCTCCATAATAGCATCAATGGTCCCCAACCCTTTCGTGAAGCCAAACTGGCTCTTATTTAAAATATCGTTTTTTTGGACAAATTTTGTAAGTTGATTAAGTATTGCATATTCCACTATTTGGAGGAGGAGAAGTAAGAGGAGATGTTTAGATAGGTTTGCAATAGGTAACTATCAAGCTGTTTCTGTTATTGTTAGGCTCCAGGTACTGATAGTATCAGATTTTGGAAAAAAATAAACCTTTCATTACCTTGAAGATCTCATACAAGTATATCATGATCTGCATTTTGAATACATAATTTGTACAAACTATTTCTTCCTTGTTTTTTTTCTGAAAGTTCTGTTTGCGCTAGCAACACATGAACCTTTAATATGATTAATACATCTTTTGAGTCATTCATCTAAAATTGAGATTGATAAGACTTAGCCCTGAATTGAATAAAAAATGAGCTTATGTTTCGTGTACTTATGTACTTTTGGATTACATTTATCCTCGCTTTTAGACATTTTAGTATCTATAGTAACTACTAATAGACTTTGATTTTTTGATTAGATCAGTACAAAAAATATAAATAGGAATAGGAACCGTTTAAGGTAGTACCATATTCCATTATTTTTGATTCGATTGTTTATAATCGGACCTACTAGAATCAAATAACAACATCTCAAACTAAAGTGAGTACTGAACGTTTACCCGTGAAACCGCATACCTCCATTGCTTTAAATTAACAAAGTAATCCAAATTACACTGAAAGTTCTGACTATACATAGTGAAATAAAAAGTTGGTTTAAGTTATCGATCAGTTAGTCATGCGTAGGCATGGTTTTTGTAGTTAAAATAGTGAATTATTAGATTTCTTATCATATCTGCAGTATCTATAAAAAACATACTATAAAGCTATTTCAATCAGCCTCATCTTTAATTTATACCACGATACCGAGCCTTTGTCAGCCCATATACATACTATTTATTGACAGACTATTCTCCAGTCTTGAACAAACGATTTTCTGTCCTACTAATATGCAAAACAGAGACAAAAGCTTGTGAAACATATGTTGTCAGCAGCAAATAACCTTTGCGTAAATAGCTTTTTTCTCTACGTCATTCCTTCCCAGAGCATCTAAAATGCTCATGATAATAACCGTCATTGCACTATGACGATACACTCTCAGACAATGGGGCTTCATACGGTATATCCATCCCGTAAAGCAAACGTATTATGTATTTAGAGGCTCTCACATTGTTCAAGATATTCTAATAAAACTTTTACAGCTCCGTCCTTGCCATTTACGCTCCTTTCAATTTTACTGTCTTTGGCAGAGACATTCTAAGGAGTTGGTACTATAATCCCGGCGTTAGACTTGCCAGCAAATACCTCTAAGACCCTAGTGATATAAGGATATTAGAGCATATCAGCAAATATTTATTTATTATTTGTTTCGAAGGAAAGGACTATATTTCCTATTGATCTGGAATAAATCAATAAATTGATCAAGACCTAAAACACAGGATCAAGAAATTGCTAATGATTGCTACACAGCCTGAATGGTGCGTGCAAACAAAAGAGGGAGGAGAGTGTTAGATCACTTGATTGGAGCTGCACATCAAGCATGAGGTATCCTCACACAGCTAAAATTGAACTTGAAAGCAGATGCTATAGGGCCAAACTTGTAGGAGGAGGTGTATGAGCAGCGTCTGACAGATATAAAGTCACCATGCTTTAACGTAATCCACCCAGAGTTCCTCATCTACTGTGGTAGATTTGTACCATGATGGCTAAAGAGTTCTTCTTCTTCTTCCTCCCCTGTTTAAGAGAACACCAATTATAGCAATTTCAAAACATGAAAGAACTGAGGAAGGTCCAAAAGACTATCAGCTATATCATCACCTTTTACCATCTGCAAACTGCTACTAAGGACAGTTTATAATCGAATCAAATCATCACGAACCTACACAGGATCTGGTTTTCAAAAGCTGCTCAAAAAATCTGCTGTATTGTTGACCTACTGGCCGCATATGAAACTACATAGTGAGAAATTTCTGAGTATAATACCATGCAAACAATGTCTCCTCGATAAGTTACGGTAGCATAGAGTCCTGTCAAGAAAACTCGATGAGAGGCTAGAAAGAATATTAATCCAGCTCCCTCAGACGGCAGTGCTAGCTGTTTTGCTGTTTATTTATCACAGACATGCCAGAATCTCAGCTCAGAGAGTCTAGATATGCTGACGATTAGATGTTAGGAACATAAAATCAACTACTAAGAATGTACAATGATACACTTCTAAACAAACAATATACTCAACCTTAACCTGAACAATAGACTAGCGACAGAGATATAAAAATTCATGTGTGCAGTAAACTGATCATGCGTAATCGAATAAGTAGATAAGATAAGTGTCATATTTGACAAATAGCTATCCTACTAAAGGCAAAATGCAAAGGTTACTGCTATGCCTAAAAAAATGGCATCAAGTGCTCTTGCCTCACAAATTATCGGTACTAACAAAAAATTTGGATTTTCTTTTTCTTCATACTGTCCACACAAGAAAGAGAACAATGTTAAAATTAAAACATCTAAAAGCGAAGTTGTAGCGTCGTAATTTTTCATCTTTAATTGATTTCTCCTCCGCCACCGGTAAGAGTTCTAACAACGATACACTTTTACCATTTCCTTTACGGTAGTAATACGGTGTCACAATGTCATCACAATCAAGTTTAAAGTTATCAAGTTACACAAAACCTTCAGAATGATCTTGAGTGGTACTAGTATGCAGTCCTGTGCTTGATTTCTGTAACGGGCAAGGCAGTGTTTGGTTGGACTTAAAAAAAGTGTACTATGCCGCAAGGTCTTTCTTTCAGAGGTCAATGGATAGCCTATTATGAATACAAAAAAAATCAGTTCTAAAACCCCCCGATCCCTAACTATCCAAGTTTCCCACCCCCCATCAGAAAAAAAGTATAAAACAATCAGGAACCCCTAAAATGCCTCAAAACTAAGTTTGAGCTATTTTTATATTTTTAGTCTTTTGGTTGCTGCTGCGCCGCCACTGACACAATTTTGTGAAAAATAATACGCGTTTCCCATCCTCGCCCCAGTAATAATACTGTTTAAAGATTTCATCAAATATTCAATAATTTCCACGTTACACAACACAGAACTTTTCTGTAATAGGTAGGGCAATGTTCTGATGGTCCAAAGAAAAGGTGCATTATGCCGCTAGGTTAATCGATAACATATTATGAATACAACAGATCCTACGGTTTTACAACCCCCCACCCCCCATCTACCCCAAATAATCCTAGTTTCAACAGTGTGAACTGACAAGTGAAAGACAACGTAGATCTGCATAAAATGATATACTAATGTTAACATGTCGGCAATCGGTAGGTACTTATTTTAATATCCTAGTAAAGTCAAGAAAAATAATGGACAATCTATGATTCCACTGAATATCCATGGAACATTTAAAGATTATTCAAAGAATATTCAGTGCTATATGATGGGATGATAAGCAAGCACTTAAGTGTTGCTTGTTACTCTCGAGGTTACACTTGACGCACGACTATGAATCCGGACATTATCGATAACCTACAAAAATTGTGGTTATCGGTTTATTGAAACATGTGCTTTCAGGCTACTCAAATCCTCAATAGAAGCAAAACCCACAGAACGATGTAGAGATATAAGCTTATGATTCCTTCATAACCCGGTATCGCATGTCACGTCATAACACATTTATTGCACATACCGAAAAGGGAGAGAGCATACATTTTTCATTTTAAAATATACACCGTACAGCTGGTATATACCTATATATGGCTGGAAGTAATGTGGGGTTTGCAAGTTATCAGACTTTGATAAATGATCGCCGGTCCGCGGCCAGCTATCCGTGAAAAGGCGGGCAGATACGCTGCCCGGAATTTGACTTAGAAACCATCATAAGTCTTCGTGAACGCCAGTCGTACATTTGCGGATTGATGTATCGATATTAATGAGCGACCCCCCGCCACCTAAAAGCGCGTATGTGTTGAGGTCTTCGGTTTCCTGTTTTTTGTTTATCTCCACGTGGCTCGTACCTTTTCGATATTAGAGGATATTTTGGAGTTTTAGATTCAGCATGTTGAGAATATGTTGTATGAGAAAATAAAAGCATCACTGGTACCCCCATCTGGATACATAGATCTACAGAATGTACGTTAGACATTCCAGTTTCCAGTTTGAACACGTGCATTTTATGATATGATATACGCTAGTGTAATATACTATGTATATCCACGTAGGTATATTCATATGTGAATATACATAAGACGTTGGGCTAAGTATCATCATCACATGTAGTAGCTTACGGCTGCGCTAACGACAATGGACTAGTATCATGAATTTTATTTCTGGTTGCATATGATAGAGTACGTCATAAGAAGCATCTCATTTTTTTCTCCGATTTTTTTGGGGACAGGAAAGCCGTGATAATGAGGAAAATATTTGCATTCTCCTAGGACAGTGACGTCACTGCCCTATAGGCGAACAGCCAATCAAAAGACAGATATGTGTGCTGTGTTGCCGCATTCTGATGGCGCGCGAAATGCCGGAGCTGTACGCGCGTCTATCTTGTCTTCTGTTCCCGTCTGACATGTTTTGTGGTTTCTATGTCCCGTGATCTGAAATTCCAGGGCTGTTCCAAATTACGGTTCTATCGCCGTCCTAGAACTATTTTCATCATGCCCCGCCCATTTTGTGATTCTAGAATCGATGATTGGTTGGTACGCTGGTGGACCAACCAATCACCGTTTTTAGAACTGTAAAATGGGCGGGGCATGATGAAAACAGTTCTAGGACGGTGATAGAACCATAATTTGGAACAGCCTTTCCGAAAGCTAGATTAAGGTTCCTGATCCGTCAATCCTGTCAATCGTCATTCGGTCATTGTCATTTCCAAATTCCATTGGGCTTTGGCTGTAATTTTTAACAATCTTAAAGTTATTATTATTTGTTCGCGTTTATTTGTACAGGATATCCTTTTATTCCATTTTACTAGGTTTCAAGTTATTTTATCATAACATAACCAACAAGTATGAGTAAAATCGATAGTGGATTCACAAAAGCCGATTCAGATAACTTGCCTAAACTTGATATGGCGCTATTATGAACGACTTTTATGTGGATAATATGCAGTTCTTCAATACGGAGATGAGAAATGTGAAAGCTAGGAAGTGAGTTTCAAAATATTTATAACACTTGGGATAGCAAATAACATGTTTGTGTGAAATGTAAATGTTTTGCGAGTCGGAGCTATTCTTGGCAACAATGCACTGCTGATAATTCGCGCGGCTGGCACTGGTTGGCTGAATTTGAATTCCTTTCTTTAAACTTTAGAATGGAATTACTAAAAAACAAAATCATGTAGAAAGTAACGAAATGCAGCAGAACGTTTATTTTTGTATGCACTAAGCGGTCACAATAATTAAATCATTGTTCTTAACCTCGCGATACTAGTCCATTGGCACCGCCATTGCTGATTTCTGGTCATTCGCCGTTCGCATTCTTAGCCGTAGTTAGCGTGTGTGTGCCGCTGATCGAATGAAATACTGTGCAATGTTACTTACCTTCCGGCTACTGGTAACACTCACATGAAGCGTTTGACGGTAAGTCGTAGGCGGAGCAAGCCACCTATAACGTTGATTTCTCTGTGATCTCAGACATGCCAATCAACAGGAAAGAGAAGACAATCACAGTAATCGATTTTACTATGTATTACTATTCTAACTAGAAATTGAATTAATAACAATAGATAATGAAAGTATAAGGTTTGTTTATCATTCTGCATCTACATTGAACTTTCTTCTACTATGCATGTGCATTAAAAGCACATAAATGTACATTGAATAGATATACCACGGATGAGAAAGCTCGCGACAAACGCTAATGCTTCATCTGTGGATAAACATATCCACTGATTCGATATTCATTGTATGTACACTGCATATCATTTTGTTATGTGGGTATGTAGGATGCTTATTCTATATCCAGGGCAGTCTACTTCATAACTTATATCTCAATGAAATCATATATAGGTAATGTTGAGGTAATGGTAATTTCTATATATATTATACTTATATCCGGGAAGGCTTTGCTCTCGAGATACAGGGTGTTCAAGTTTTAATAAAAATACATATTATTTTGAATATATTCTAAGCGGCTTCTTAGAAAAATGTTAAATTTGGCACACAGTATAAGCTAGGGATTCTCAATGATTTAGAGAATATAACGGTACATTACAATAACCAGTGGTGGAGATATGGATATACAATTTTGCTTTTTTTAATCTCCTACACCACTGACTGTGTTACAAGCACCCATAATATATATTCAATGATTGATGCTTTTTAAAGTAAAAAAGGTTTATTGCATTTTTTTGTACAACGAACCGTTTTCGAGATATTTGCGATTTTCTCCGGCTATATAGGACCACTAACATCAAATAATAAGGAGGTAGGCTGATTTATTCTTGACGTTTTCACCAATTTGATACTCCTGAAGTATCACTAGGTTGAAGCAAGTCTGTAGATTGTTTTTTAACTTGCCTTTCCAATTTTCTACTCAAGAAGACATTTATGGATCTTGTGATGGAAATTCAGCAGGAGCTCGAGAATACCACAGACGATTTCCTAAACATTAGAGCTATGTACATCGTAGTTTTTTCTCGAACGTGCACAATCAGTTCGTTCATCGAGGTTTGAGCGCCATTTCATAAAACCTAATCCTAATAATAATACGGCAAAAAGAAACAATCGCTTAGTACGTGCAATTGATGGAGATCCAAGAACAAATCAAAGGCGAGTATGCCGAACCACCAGAACTACTAAACCACTATCTTAGAGGTATTAAAACGGGATCACTGACATCCTTTTTATTTACAAAGCATCCACAACAAACACAACAAAGCGGAGACGAAGAACAGAAGATAGTATGTTGTAGGTGGCTACTGGCCAACGATCACGATTCCTTAAAAAATATCCGACGTACAAGGGACCGACCAATAATGTTTTACTCGGCGTGGTATTGTAACTATCCATAATGAACATATATGGGCCCATGAAAATTCCCACCAAATTAGACCTCGAAAGTTTCAGCATGGATTTAGCATTAATATGTGGCTAAGAATCTACAATGGTAACTTCTTTGGCACTTATATACTTCCACAGCGAGATTGAGTTCTAGAAACTTACATTAAAACCTACTTTATTAGTCGCTGTAAGCTCTGTTATTCTTAATAATTACTAACAGTACCTGAGGAAATCAACAAATATCTTGAAGGCGGTCCATCCTAACAATAAAACGCAAGAATACTTTTTTATTTTGAAAGGCATGGATCTTCGAATAATAATGTAACATACTGTATATTATGGTATTCGTGTATTGTGTATTAGTTGTCATGCATGATGTAAATTCAAAGTGTTAAGTTAGATATTTGAAGTGTAAACGTCATCGAACCGTCTAAAGTTTTCTAGAATGTCATCGAATCCTCTAGATGGTTCGATGAAGTGTATATAAGGCGCCACGGGTAGCGTGGTAGTTCAGTTGAGTTGAGTTGTAACAGAGATAAGGCTAAAGATACTGTATTGAGTTGTAAAGTAAAACGGTGAAAGTTACGCCCTGTTTGATTCCTGGTGTGAAGAAAAAGAGGCCGTCGTGACAATTGGTGTCAGAAGTGGGATTAGCCGTCGAATCAACCCAGGAAAAGGAAAACGAGTGAGTACAGTGAGCATTAATGCCAGTAACCAGAGCTATGGCGTCCGAAATCAGCGCATTGATGACTATGCTACAAGAAATAGGAAACAAATTAGAGAAAACTGAAGCCGAAACGAGAGCATGTATGCAAGAGGCCGTTGTCATGGACCTTGAAAAGAAGTTAAACCATCATCAAGACGAGGCAATGGCAGGTTTGAAGAGTAATTTGACGAGTGAACAGAAACAGGTCACGAATAGGCTGGAGGAGCAGGGACAATCCGTAAGCCAGGTATTAATGAGTCAAGACCAGTACGTTAGTGGAGTAGATACATCACAAATGAATGCTAAGAACAGCTAGCGACATCATATAAGCACGTTGAGGACCAGCAAGTGAAATATCATGTCAAGGAAACGATCAGAGACAACTTGCAAGTACGGAAAGCAGGTGAGCGTGATTTAGCAGCTGTAACACCCGCTTTACTTGATAGACGCAGGTTAGTAGTAACAAAGCCCTACCCATACGATGACAAGATGCCATGGAATGTTTATTGTATGCAATTTGAAAGTATTGCACGCATGAATAATTGGTCGAAGGAGGAAAAAGCTTGTATGCTGATATCAATGCTCAGGGACTCTGCAGCAGGTATTTTGGAAAATCTCTCCTCTTCAGAACTACGTGACTATGATAAGATTACATCTGCATCAAAGTTACGCTTTGGAGATAAACACTTAACAGAGCTGTTGCATGGCCAACTGCACCAACGGGGCCAGAAAGCCAAGGAGGATTTAACGGCATTTGCATACGAAGCCCAAAAGTTAGCCAAACGGGTATTCGTCAACAGTCCCATCGAGATACAGGAATACGTCGCTGTTCGCCAGTTTGTAGAAGGCATTGCGGACATGGACGTTCAGCTAATAGTAAGACTAGCCAGCCCGATAGCTTTACAAGATGCTTTGATCAAGGCTCTCCAAATTGAAGCTGCCATAAAAGCCACGCGAATGACTAGAAGGGTGCATCCTGGCGAAGAAAATAATGAAGGAGAAGCTAGACCCGCTACGTTCATTCCAAGAATAAGAAATTCCTTCCCTGGAAAACCGCCAGTTCGCACAAATAAAGAAAGACCAGACAAGTTTACGTGATGGAAATGTGGCCAGAAGGGACATCTTAAGGTGGGCTGCCGCCGTATAGAGGTTGACAAGATGATGGTGGATGTAGAAAAAGCAGATGAGTATACGTACAAAATAAAATACATGCAAAACAAGATAAACTCAATGAAGGAGCAGTTTGACAGAGATATGAAGAATTTACTAAAGCAGAACGAAGGAAGTATCGCCAAACTTCAACAACAACACGAGGCAGCTATAAGGGAACTTACAGCAGACAGGGATAGGTTGAAGCAGCTGCTTGTCTCCCAGAAACGGAAAAGTATGGATATTGAGAGTCAATTTGAAAGGGACAGGAAGAGTCTGCTGAAGAAGAATGAACAACACGAGGCGGCTTTAAGGAAGCTCAACGAAAAACACGACAAAGGAATAGCTGCTTAAAGGATGAAATCAAAAGTCTCATCCCTTTGGATGAGCTGAAGAAAGCGGAAATGAGGTGTGACCAAGTTAAAGATGAAAACGCAGTGCTCAAACAGAGTTTAACTCAGATGGAGGCTGAAAATGCATCTTTTGAGAAGAGCTTGAACAACGCAGTTGCTGAAGCCAAAAAGACAGGGGTCAAGGAGGTCGAATCAAAGTTGAAAGAAAGGTTGGCGCAGCTTGAAGCAGAAAACAAGAAGCTGAAAACAGATTTGAGCGGCGCAGTCGGCGATGCGGAAGAGAGCAAGGAACATTTGTCTAAAGCAAGAGACGTATATGGTAAGATGAATTAGCGACTCGTAAACTCAAAAAATGAAAACGTTCGACTGGAAAACGAGGTGACGAACGCACTGGCTGAAGAACATGATGGTAGCACTAAGATAAAGCAGAACATTATGCAGTCAGTAATTGAGATCGATAGGAAGAAGAAAGAACTGAATAAGGTTGCTGAGGATACAAACAAACAAGTGTCTGCAATATGAGCGATGCAATATGACGATGTAAAGTTGAAGCAGAGATGGGCGCAACTGGAGAGAGAAACCGCAAAGACAGGAGCAAAGCTTGACGCTGCGCTCAAGGATGCATCATGGAACTCTGACCAGGTCGTACAACTCAGGAGTGAGAATGTTAAGCAGAAGAACAGAATTGCGCAGCTGGAAGACGAACTGAGCAGGTGCAGAGAGGAAGTGGAGAATAGCCTGAGTGATGGGAAAAAGGATGTATCGAGAGCTGACAATCTCAAAGACAAAAACGTGAAATTGAAGTGGACGATAGCAGAATTAGGAACAGAGAACGCTGCTGCAACTATAGATAACAACCACAAGTTGAAGAGAAGGTTATCGCAGTTGGAAGATGGTTTAGTGTGATTTTACAATCCAGGACGGAGAAATGGGTAATGTTCGAAGCTACAACGGCATTGGTAGGGACCCTACGTGGTGATGAAGCGCCTCAACGACGTAGTCTACCGGTTATGTACGGGAAGTGGAATACCAAAGGTGAACTATAATGATGTCTGGGGTGATACAAGAATCGAAGTTGTTCGTCGAGGTCGCCGAACGCTAAGGGGGGAAGAATGTAACATACCTACTATATATTATGGTATTCGTGTATTGTGTATTAGTTGTCATGCATGATGTAAATTCAAAGCGTTAGGTTAGATATTTGAAGTGTAAACGTCATCGAACCGTCTAGAGTTTTCTAGAATGTCATCGAATTCTCTAGATGGCTCGATGAAGTGTATACAGGGTGGTCCAATAAGCGCGCGGTGCTCTCTAGCGGCCATACCGTTTCAAGTAGACAAAAATGTTTTAAATAAAAAACCGGCCATACCGTTTCAAGTAGACAAAAATGTTTTAAATAAAAAACGTTTCTTATCAAATGCTCTACATTCAGAAAATAATTTCAAAGATGGTGGACTTCCGGATATACCGGAAGTAGGTATCAGCTTCCTTATTTTAAATGGAACACCCTGTATATGATTACGTTTTTGAATTCAGCATCGATTTTAGGTCCAGTTTGTTAACCATTGTTTATGTCTACGAAGCCTATTTTCGGGGTTATTAAGCATTTTTCACAAAATTTGACGTTTGTAGTACTTTAAAAGAAACGTTAATATCTCGGAAACTAAACGTGATAGAAATGTGCGGTTTTCGGTTTTGAAACAAGCAAGGAACGTAATTGTGTTTCAGTAAGATCCTTGTTTCAAAAGAATATTAAATCAATAGACTAGCAATTTTCGAATTTGAAAAGTTAAAAACGTTAAAAACTTTTTTTTTTCAAATGGGATGGTATGATAAGCTTCACATCGGTGGATGCCAAATTAAATTCTCTCTCACTTTTGTCTTAGCATATGTGGTTCTATCTTTGATGGTTTTTAAGATATTTACGGTTTTGTAATTATTGCGTAAAAATCGTAGGTGGCGTGGCTCGCAGGCGAAACAATTGGCAGGAAGCCTTTCATCCAAAGTGTTTCGACCTCTAGTACTAAAATATGCTTGTTCTCCATTTAACTGTAACCACATTATTCTTAAAAACTCAGTGGTGAATTTTTCAACAGGTTTTCCAAATTTTCATTTAGAAAGCGTTAGGGAACATTAGTTTATTATGCGGCTTCCAATAATACCACCCCAAATGCTTAGACTCTACGCTGGTTGTCAACAAACTTCTCAAAATTTGGATTTACGTCGGTATAAACATGTAAATTATGCCAGTTACATGGCCGTTAATGGTAACGCTGTAGCTACATTTCATAAAAAAGAAAATGAAAGAATTTCATAAGAAATGTAGCTTTATTCGCAAACAACACACTGTTGAAAAGGAGTGCATCTTCTTGGACTTGAGCATGACTCCAGTTACAGAAATTCATTCAGCTTTCAAAGTCTTTCAATTGCTTGATTTAGCGGCACGTGATAAGGATGCTATATGTACTCCGTTAAGATCATGTTCACAGATGTTTGACCAATGCCCAAATAACGACTAATTTCTGCTGTAGCACTGCTATGCGGATCTTCAACTACAACTGCGAGAATGTCAAACTCGCTATTTTTCATTTATTACTATTATATGTTTCCTTCTCTCATATTTTACGTCTACGTAAATCCAAATTTTGAGATATTTGTTGGCAACCAGCATCGAGTCTAAGCATTTGGGGTGGTATTATTGGAAACCGCATAATAAACTAGTGTTCTCTAACGCTTTCTAAATGAAAATTTGAAAAACCTATTGAAAAATTCACCACTGGAGTTTTAAGAATAATGTGGTTACAGTTAGATGGAGAAAAAGCATATTTTAGTATTAGAGGTCGAAACACTTTGGATGAAAGGTTTCCTGCCAATTGTTTCGTCTGCGAGCCACGCCACCTACGATTTTTCCAATCCCTACGCAATAATTACAAAACCGTAAATATCTTAAAAACCATCAAAGATAGAACCACATATGCTTAGACAAAAGTGAAAGAGAATTTAATTTCGCATCCACCGATGTAAAGCCTATGATACCATCCCATTTGAAAAAAAAAGTTTTTAACGTTTTTAACTTTTCAAATTAGAAAATTGCTAGTCTATTGATTTAATATTCTTTTGAAACAAGGATCTTACTGAAACACAAGTACGTTCCTTGCTTGTTTCAAAACCGAAAATCGCACATTTCTGTCGCGTTTAGTTTCCGAGATATTAACGTTTCTTGTAAAGTACTACAAACGTCAAATTTTGTAAAAAATGCTGAAAAACTCCGAAAATAGGCTTCGTAGACATTAACAATGGTTAACAAACTGGACCTAAAAATCGATGCTGAATTAAAAAACGTAATCATATACAGGGTGTTCCATTTAAAAAAAGGAAGTTGATACCTACTTCCGGTATATCCGGAGGACCGCCGTCTTTGAAATTATTTTCTTAATGTAGAACATTTGAAAAAAAACGTTTTTTATTTGAAACATTTTCGTCTAATTTAAACGGTATGGCCGCTAGAGAGCACCGCGCGCTTATTGGACCACCCTGTATAAGGCGCCACGGGTAGCGTGGTAGTTCAGTTGAGTTGAGTTGTAACAGAGATAATGTTAAGAGATACTGTATTGAGTTGTAAAGTAAAGCGGTGAAAGTTACGTCCTGTTTGATTCCTGGTGTGAAGAAAAAGAGGTCGTCGTGACAATACTATTGCTCTTTGTAACAAGGTCAGTATCGCAGGAGTTTAAAAAAGGGTAATTGTATAGCTATATCGCCACAACTGGCTTTTGTAACGGTCATATACCCTAGATCATGGAGGATCTTTAGCTTATCCTGTGTGCGAAATTTCAAATGTCTCTAACCAGGAAGACTAGAGGAGCTCTGCGAGCTCATCCTTACAAGGTCGAGGCCCTTACTTTACGAACCAGTCTCCTCCAGCATTGCCTCTTTTGGAGAACTTCGACGCTGTGGAATCAGCTGCCGGGGAATTTGTTTCCCGACGGCTACAACCTGCAGCGTTTCAAATCTAACGTGAACCGACACTTATCCTCTCGCAGCGCTCCTACAGCGCCATAGGCTTTTAGCCTTTGCGGGTGGCTAACCATAAAAAAAAGCAGCGGTTTAGGAGATATTCAAAAATAATATAGATTTATTTAAAATCTGAATACCTTGTTCCTCGAACACAAAGCTGTTCTGGATACAAGTGTACTGAGAACATATAAGCATGTATTCTAAAGAGTCTGGTTTAATAATAATAATAATAATAATAAATGCCTTTATTTCAAAATATACATTTCAAAAAAACAGGGTAAACAAAATATGGGCGAAGTTCAGCTTAATAGCTGCTCTTCCACTTAACCCGTGAACCAAGTCTGTGCATAAATAATTATTAAATGATCTAGTTATTACATACATACCCTTTCTACAAGCCGTAATCCTACTGTACAAAATTATAAGTCATAGTGTAAATTTTTGCGTGTTTAAGATGCGAGCTTAGCGTTGCTGGATTGTACGATGTTTATATTTTTTCAATTCACGTTTAAAGTTTAAGATGTTGAGACTCTTATATTGTGCTGGAATCGAGTTGTAAATTTTGCAAATATGATAGCTAAACGACCGTTTGAATTGTACCGTTCGGAATATCGGAGGCGTCAGCAGCCCCCTGGATCTCACATTGATATTGTGGACATTGGTCCTGAAAGTGAGTTTTTCAAATAAGTAAGCAGGAGACTTAAAAAGAATGATTTTATGGAATAGTGTTGCCGTATGTAAGAATCTCCTTGCTTCCATATTCAACCAGTTCGCTTCCTTCAATTTATGTGAGATTCGCTCTTGTCTGCGTATACCATATATTAATCTGAGACAGGAGTTTTGGATGATCTGGATTTTTCTCTTATAATTTTCAGTTATGCAAGGTCCATATAAACAATCAGAAAAGTTAAAATGTGAAAGAACCATGGATTCACAGAGACTTATTTTAACTTTTATGGGAAAATTATGCCTATTGCTATACAAAACTTTTAGGGACGAATACGCTTTTCTAATGAGAGAGTTAACGTGTTTTTCGTACCTTAAATTTATATCTAGTATTACACCTAAATTTTTTGCATCATCCACAGTGTCAAGTTGTTCATCGTTGACTTTCAAATTCATTGAGTTTGCAATTACCTGACGGATGTTTTTTGGTCCAAATACCATTACTTTAGATTTAGTGGAATTAAGATTTAAACAGTGCTCTTCAGCAGTTTTAGTCAATATCTGTAGGTCGTTGTTAATCGCCACTCTCGCAGTATTAACATCGAGGGGAGGAAAACTGTGATACAGTTGAGTGTCGTCAGCATAGCAGTGAATTTTACACGTATTTAGACCTTTGCTCAAACTTGAAGTATATAACGCAAAGAGAAGTGGCCCTAAAATAGTACCTTGAGGTACGCCCGATACCAAGTCTAACAGACCCGAATAGTTTTCTTCCACCAAGACTTTTTGCTGCCTGCAATTAAGATAGGTCTTGAGAAGGTTTGTACTGTGGTGATCAAGACCAATATAGTGTAAAATATTCAAAAGCAAATCATGGTTAATTGTGTCAAAAGCCCGGCTGAAATCTAACATTATTAAAACTGTACAGTGACCTTTGTCAGAAGCTCTAAGGATGTCATCAGTGACATGTAACAATGCAGTTGTACAGCTAAAATTTTTCCTGAAACCAGATTGAAAAGGTGGGAGTAAGGATAACGTTGATATATGTTCCATTAATTGTGATTCTATAGCCTTTTCCAATATTTTTGATAGCGCAGGTAATATACTTATGCATCTGAGATGATTATACTCGGTGGGATTTGACTTCTTCGGAATTACTTTAACAATGGCACTGCCCCATGCTTTCGGAAAAACGCTTTCACTTAGACAAAAGTTGATTATATGCTTAATGTACGGAACCACATGGGGGCAGCAAAGTTTAATAAGAAATATGCTCAAACCATCGCAACCTGCAGCATTTGTTTTAATGCCCAAAATAGTTTGATGTACAAAGTTGTCATCAACTGCTTTAAATCTTAATTTAGAATTTGTTAGACAATTGTTTTTATAAAACGTTATCAAGGAATCCGGAGGTTCAGTCGAAGATGCAGAATTAACAAAATAATAGTTGAGATTATTCACGTCCGACAAATTAGGAGGCAAGGTATTGGTTAAGCCATCTTTCACCATTTTGTTTTGCTTCAAAATTTTCCACACTTGCTGCGAGTTGCTGTGTTGGAACTTATAGAAAAAATACGCTTTTTTCTCTCTTGAAATAGCACCATTGGTATAGTTTTTTAAGTTTTTATAGTATCGCAAATCTATTTCATCTTTGGTCCTTTTATATTTTCTAAGAGCTTCATTGCGCAGCCTCATCATTTGTCTTATTGTGTAAGCTAACCAAGGTGCTCTATCTTTCGTGACGCGCTTTTTCACCAAAGGAGCGTGCCTATCAAATAACTGAGTTAAGCAGTTTGTTAAATAAGCGACTTTCGTATCTACATTATCTTGGTCAAAAATTTGGAAAAAGGATATACCGCGAAGGTCATTCAAAAAATCAATTTCATTGAAGGATTGGAAATTCCTGTATGTGATAAATTTTTGTTTTGATTGCGCTCTGCAAAGAGATATCTCACAAAAAACAAGAAGGTGATCTGAAACTTGCCCTATATCAATTATTCCTTTGTCAACAACAAGTTCCTCACGTACCAATACCAAATCCAGGAGCGTCGCCGACGTATTCGATATTCGTATCGGTCCATCAACAATTTGCGTTAGCTCAAAGACTTCTAAAACAGAGTAAAAGCTATTAGCGGTGTTACCACAATCTAACAAATTTATGTTGAAGTCCCCCGCTATTATATATATCGAACTCAAAGTAGTTTCAAAATCATTCAGAAAGTTGTTTATGTCAACAAACGGGGGCTTATAGATAACACCGACTGCAAAACGTCTATTGTTTAATTTAGCTTGAATCCACAGTTGTTCAATAAATCCCTTTTCCTCAATATGTAGCGCTTCACTAATTAAGGTTTGCTTTATGTAAATTATCAGTCCACCACCCCGACTTTGTCTATCTACTCTGTATAAGTTAAAATTATCAACTCTCACCGCATCATCATCAACCCCAGCATGCAACCAAGTCTCGCAAATTAAAAATATATCAAACGAATGTTCTAAGATTAGAGACCGAACATCGTGTATAGATGGTAATAATGATCGAACGTTTAAACTACCTATCTTGATATTTTCCATGGTTAATCACAAATTTTACAGATTAAAGTACTGTACGTACTGTATAACAAATAATAAATTATCGGATATAATAAAAGTATATAAAAGTAAACAGTAGGTATATGTATGGAGACAGTCTATAGTAATAATTATCGGTAGTCTCACAGAAAAAGTATGTAAAAACAGAACAAGAAATAATTCCAACAAAAAACTATGGTACCACCTCTAAGCGGGTGGAGGTTCATTTGCACGAATGTTGTGCTGCAGATTAAAATTTTCCATACATTTATTTAGGAAACAAAAGTCAGATGTCATCTAACGCTACACAATAAGATAAATATGTTATTTATTAATCGGCACTGCAACTGACTGATCCAGCACATCAAACAGAAAAGTAAACAAACCAAACTAAAGTATTTCACCTGCTATAGGTATTAACATTATGATTCCCTTGCTTTCCATGGATAACCCTAACACCTAAACATAATATTATAGTTACAAACAAAAAAAAAGTAATTAGTTTTTTTTGAGAAAGTAACACCATCAAAAAAAAAAAACAAACTCACAGGTGAACATAACTACAGACCCAATTATAGCTTGGCGATGTCGCTGGGTTTTTCTATCTTCACGATTCTTTCTTCCCCATTGTACTTGCAGAAAATAGTGCTGTTCATGGTCCACACTCTACCGTTTCTTCCAACTTTATTGATCGCATCCTTGAGTAGCTTCAGCTTGGACTGAGTTAAATCTTCTCGGATGACGGTACCCGACGACTTTAAGAGTTTCTTGTTTTCATATACGAGCTGCTTATGGTACACGGTACCGAATTTCAGCAGAATAGGCCTATTTTTGTCTCTCTGGTATGTACCAACTCTAAAGCAGCTCTCAATCGCAGGACGCTCAATACTTAGTTTTAGCTTATCTTTCAACATTTGAAGAATAGCGTCCATAGAATTTTCATTGTGGCTTTCTCGAACCCCATATATTCGCAAAGTTTTTCGCTTCGAATACTGCTCATGTCTTTCTTGCTTGGCTACTAACTCTTTCATTATTTCAGAGTTTACCTTAAGTTCAGCGGCGAGATCGCTATTTTGCCGCTTTAGTTCATCAATATCTTTTTTGAGCTCCTCATTTATGATGGATGTTATCGAGGTCGCAAGCTGGCCGATAAAGTCTTCAGATTTGCACAACTTGGAGACTAAATCTTTCACTGTTGCGTGCAATTCGTCCTCGCCTCGCCTGCCACCAAGTCTAGTACTACTCATATTGGAAAAAAGCAAGTGCAGGTTATGCAGGTTACAGTCCACCCTTCACAACGGTGCAACTAGTAATCAGCAGACAGCCACTAATAAGGTGCACTCGACAATCTTGAGGAATATTAGAGCACAACTTTCCGCACAATATTCAATTTTACTGCAGCAATAACAGACGCGTCTATACCATAGCGACACACAGAACAGACTCGAGATACATGGTGTCAAAGTTTGAAAAAAATTATTTACCTACAGCATATCAATGAGAAGAACGAAGTTAACCTCCTCGAAAACAAAGTGAGATACGCAGACACATCAAAAGACAAAAAGCTGCTAATATTAATCCTGTGACTGCCTCTCCTCGGGATGGTAATGATAATTGTCTTCTAGTCAATGCTGACTTATTGCAGTGAACAATACTGGCACTCAGCACGCTGCACGGATTCAGTCATACATCCAAAGGCCTATAAAATTGTTACAGATATTCTTCTTGTTACCCAAATACCCAAAAGTAGATGAGTTGTTTTAAGAACTTACCTTACCTCTTACAAATCACAAAATCCCAATTGTCTGCTGAGACCAAGGAAAATATTTTTTCTTTACTGACCCTATTGTTGTGTCAATAAATGAATGCGGTTGATTGTTTAGTGAATATACAGGTAAACTAGCTTCAAGATCCATCGATACGTAAATATACTGCATTATATTCTTTTGAATATTTTATTTGAAATGTTTCGGGACTAACGCTTTGTCGCTTTGTACTCTCTTGTATGCAAAGATATTATTAATTGAGGGAAATGTTATTTATATTAAGCCCAAGTAACATGTCGTATAAAATCGAGTATCGAAACTCTCCCATGACTAACCGAATTTCTCCAAAATGTACTGAAGACGATTATTTCCAAGATATAGGACAACTAAGCTGAATATTTACTACCGTAATGCATCCTAGATATCTAGTCTCATGAGATATCATTGTAAAAAACTGAATTGCTCATTGCGAAACTATCAATAACGACTCGCTTACTACTTTGTCCTACTATAATTTGTCCAGCAGTACTCCCATTGCTTAAGGGTACAGTATAGTAGAAGGGCGAGGTAAGATGCAAGCGGCGCGGTACGAGAGAGATTTAATATCTTACTTTATTTGAAGTGGTACCGCTTTTTTATTGGCAGCCGCCCGCAAATGCTGAAAGCCTATGGTGCTGTAGAAGAGCTGCGAAAGGACAAGTGTCTGCACACGTTAGACTTGAAACGCTGCAGGTTGTAGCCACCGAAAAACAAACACGCCGGCAGCTCATTATACAGCAGCGAAGTTCTCCCAAAGAAGGAATGCTGTGGAGGTCCTTGTGAGGTTAGGCGTATCGATTAGTCTAATTGCTCTTTTCTGGATAGCATCCAGAAGCTTTAGAGAGTGCTTCGGAGCGCATCCCCACACATGCGAGCAATACTCCTATGATGGTCGGATCTGGCCCTGTAGAGCTGCAGTAGTTTGTTGCTCTGGTGTATACAGCTTCCTACAGTGGAACAAAACTCCAAGCTTCTGGGGTGCCGCTTTAGCAATACTGATGACAGTCACGGTCGTGCCAGGACATATTATTGTTTATGTTCATCCCTCACAGCTTGACGGAAGGTGACTTGACTATTGGGTGACCCACCATTCTCGAGTTCACGTTTAGGGTGGTAGTCGGACGACCTCCTTGGAAGTCTACAGTAAAATTGACTGCGAAAAGCCTCCCTAAGATATCTACTTTTTCTTTAGAAGCAGAAGCGATGGAATTGTCCTCCTTGGTCAAGAGTAGTATTGACGAATAGGAAAATTCTGACTAACAGACTTGGCTACAGACCAGAATGTTCTCGACGAACTAGGACATGAGAGGGGCTTGTTCTTAATTATTTGGTTGTGTGTATTTACGAAATATATCGCGTCCATTAATGTTGTTGCAATACAATTACGCTTCTTCGTTCGATTACTCATCAGTACTGCTAAGACGATGCTGTGTTCAAAACGGCAATACTGGCGGCTAGTGCTGAGGGGCCGAAGTGGGGTTATAAGAGTTCATTTTTTCGGAGGAAGTTGTCGGCACTATTTCTACCGAGTTGCGCGACTGCACAACATGAGTATACTGTGCTAAAACTGTATAACGCTATTTGTATGAAATGCCATCCCGATACTATTTATAACAGCACCAAAATAATTTATTCCACAGTACCGCAAAAATTGGTAGTTTGTTTATCATTTCAAATACCTAGCATGTCTCACATTTTAAAATATAACATTTTATCCTTTCAACTCGCTGTTCAGTAGCAATTTTGGTATTTTATATTCATCTAATAATTGTATGTGTATACGTTTGATGACATAGTTTTAGCTGTATCCAATTTTAATTCGAGATCTATTCTATACACAAAAATTTCATTTGTGATGATAAATTCCGAAATATCTAAACCAGTGAAGTACATATCGGGACTGCCGGTTCAATGGTCTGAATTAATACAATAATTTAATTTTTTGCAATAATAACAGTTATTTATATTTCCGGTAACTGTCAATGTTTCAAGTTTATTGCGCTCAACTCCTGTTATGACGGAACATTCATGCCTGTACCATTTTAGGCCCTGAAAAGCTTGTAAGTCTGTTATTAACGAGGTGTACTCTTGAACAACGGTTTCCTACCTTTCTGTGGCTTTAGGAACTACGGTCAAACCATAATATGTGATTTCTAAATACTATCTTGTGGATGTCTCGCTAATTCTGATGTCCAAAGCATACCTTAACTATAAACTGTAGAATTCGTCGTGCAGAGTAATTAACAAACAATTAATTTGGAATAGGCAAGAATTTGGTACAGCTGATTGAATACCTAGGTATAGACGATTTGTTTACAATTTTAGAATTTTAACATACCGGATAAATGAAAATATGATTACATACTAATTATAGGAAGACAGATGCTAAAATTGAAGCTCAATAATACCCTGCTAAACCTAACCACTGCTGTAGGCAGGTTTGGGTGTACAATTATAATTATCATTTGCAGTGGTGTTTGCAAACATCTCTCAAGTACGTGCTATACCCCCTCCTATGGAACAACAAGTTGCACGCACGTATCCAGGATTTGGTTTTGGGAGGCGGGGGGTCCAGATTATGGGTGTCACTTGCTTGACCTTCCGGGGGGGGTCTAGATTAGAGTTGCCACCTTAAATTTGCTCTCGTAGGGGGGGGGGTCCAGAGCCCTCTCTAAATACGTACCTGACAAGTTGTATTAATACATATCATGCTTTTACACTTTTTTCCATGAGAATAAGCTACCATTTTGTATACTTTTTATTCTAATTTTGCCTCCTTCAACAAAACCATTATTTTGTCAGTGAGTGTTTATTGACTGTTTATTAGTTATTTATGTATCAAGAGCGTAACACGAGCGTTAAGGAGCGCACATGTAAATAAAAGCCCGAGCCGCTAGCCGAGGGCTATTAAAGTGTGAGGTCCATAAAAGCTGTTTACGCCCGAAATATATACAAAATTTTATACACGATCGGTTTTGTAATCCTTTATTAATAAACCGGTATGTTTTTCTCTCTCGCCTTCTGTGATTAGCTTATAATAAGTACTGTTGCAACTTGATTGATTTTTATCCTTCAGTGGTATATATTATTGTTATATGTATATTATAAAATACTGCGTAGTAATCTGCCAAATCATTTATATTCGCTTTACAGAAAATAGTTCAATAAAAATAAGTTTTGCTGCAACTAGTAACAGATAATAAAACATTAATCTGGACACCTATGTCCGCGTTACCATAGCAAATAGGACGGGAATATATAGTCGCCATTTTTAACTACAGTTGGATTGCAAATTGCAAGTTCTATACGTTCGTACGTCAGCGGGCGGAAAAGAAGTCCGTGGGCGCTAATGTGGCACTTTACGCCCGCTAAATGTATCAATAATGTGTACTTCACCAACCGATAGTGCACAGTGTGTAAAATTGTTAAGAATATCCGTAAATGTTTTCAAAAAGGCATTACTTATCGAGAGTATTGTAAAGAACCCCGGAACGGCATGTAGACTGATTTGTAGGTTATAGGAATTCAAGGGCTGACTGTCGTTCTCAAAAAATGACAGTCATTGAAAGCGAATAACCAATTACATTTCATGAATCAGTTATTGTCGTCTCCATAAGATCCTCGCCAATCAATTACCTGCAGTTACAGGTTTTCGGGGGAACTCACTGCCGAGCAAAGTAAAAAGCAAGGTTATTTCATCCCTCGTCCTACCCCAAACGAAATTGAAATTCCCTTTCCAGACCGTTTTCCTGTTTGAATTTATTCTGGCACAAGTGCTAATGTAAATTTCGGGAATTGGACTTATCGACTTCCAGGATGGTCCGGATATAAGGAAAGAACGGTTAATAATCCAGACTTGGAAAGTACGACTATGAGATGAGCCTCTACTATGTATGTGCCGGCTGTGAAAGAAGGTTTTTATTTTCTTCTTGGCGGCATCCTCAGGCAACAACAGCAGCCACATGAGGTTAATCCTAATCTTGCTGAAAATGTTATCCTATTGTTGTTTAATATTGTAAGCTAGCAGGCTGTAAAGTAGTATTAATCGATGCCTTAGGGTTTACGTTATTAAATCAAGAAACTAGGGATGTGTAGATCATCATCAAACACGCTGACACCCCATAACATTTCACCCATAATCCTACTTGCTATACAGAACTGCGGTTTCCTCTCAAATACCTTCTACGCACTGTTATACGATATTCAAGTATTGGTATCAACAAACAAAAATGCGACTCACAACAGAAAGTTTCAATCGATTGCTTGTTTGTGGAACCACAATGGTTGTAGAAGAGCTTGGAAGAGACATGGTGAATCAAAAAAATAATAATTTGGGTATAGACTACGCTGAATAGGATAATCATGTCATGATGTAGGGCGCCATAGAAACTGGTAGCAGATCACCTCTAGCTCCTTTGAACAGAAACATAAACAATAAAACTACTGTTACCGGGAGCTCATTCCGAGAAACTTATGTTAGCCTTCTTCTAAAACCATTAAGGTTATCGGATCTGTCACCTATAGAATATATATGGGATGTGATATGCAGAAGGCGTCATACCTGACATGTGTTGCATTTCAATGACACGCAGTGTGTGCGTATCGTAGTGTTAGCGGAAATTCTAGTAGAAGGGGTAAAGAGGAACGAAAAATTTAAATTTTATACTTACTATGACCATAAGCGACAGAGTTAGGAGTCAGGGAGCTGAACAAAATATCCCCGACAAACAAATTTATAAAAATATTTTCAGTTGCCAGGCTACCCTTAAAGCACTAAACGGGTTGACGCAACACTCATATGGAACTACGTACATCTTCCCAATGAGTTGGAAAAATAAACAAAGTAACTATGGTTTGGGTTCGAGGTTATAGCGGAGTGGAAGGCAATGTATTGGCCGACACACTCGCAAGAGGAGGGAATGAATCTGTGTTCATGCAATCAGAAACATTCGCAGCCATTGTGAGAAGCACTGTCAAGAAAAGTTCACCCCTAAAGACACTCTGGGATCAGTAGGACCCTGACTCAACCTCAAGCTAGTCATGCAGCAGTCAAACACAATTTCTGCGCAACTGACTGTTTACCACCACCTTGAGGTGTAAACTGAATTTTAGTGTAGCCTAGAATATGTACCACAAAAGGTAAAAACAGACCCCAGTGTATCTATTCAGGGTTAAAGATATTTTGATGACAATAAATGACTTATAGTGCCAGCAGTATGATGCATGTACATAATAAAGCCCCATAATCTCCGACTACATGATATATATGTTCCCTCTAATCAAGCCAACATTTCCGCAGATTAATCAACAGTGGCTCCAAAGACTCGTGAATTTTTCACGTAACAGCAGCTCCGATGCTTCTGATATCAATCTGCGTTTACATACATCGGTAACCGAACTACGATACACAAGTATAGATGCATGGATGACATGTTCCTTTGATGGCAAACGTGGACGTGATGATTACTCTGGGAATAGCAAAGCAACCAGAGACCACATGCTACCCCCTGTGCTACCCTATGTAGACCGTTGCCTCGCACCATTATTAAGATATAAGCACAAATCAATATGCAGGGGGATTGAAACGTTCCAATAAACAAAGGCCCTTTGGCGCGAACGTCCCCATCACATATCAGTCGTATCAAACTCAGCGAATGTTTCTGAGAAAGTCCTAAAATCTAGACTGGTATCATTTTTGAACGAGTATAGCATCCTATCGGATCACCAGTTTGGTTTCAAAGAAAAAAATGAGAGTCTGAGATCCCATTGCAACCAGATCATCGCCCGCCCGCCCACAAAGAAAGTGTGTTATATCGCTAGCACTTTTTTCACCGATCAATGGAGAGCCCATTATGAATATAACAAATTTTTTAGTTTTACAACCCCCCAACCCCTAAGCACCCCAATGTCACCCCCACCCAAAAAAGTGTAGAAAATGATCAGGAACCCCTCAAGCGCCTAAAAACTAAGTTTCAGCTGTTTTCATATTTTTTGTTTTTTTATTATTGGTGCGCCGCCACTGACACGATTTCTAAAAACCACATGCATTTTCCGTCCGCTACGGTAATAGTGCTGTGTCAAAATTTCATTAAAATCAATTATTACGAGCTCACACAATACAGAATGACCTCGAGAAATACTAGTATGCTTGTGTACGTCAGAAAATTGTAAGCTTCTTGGTTCCTCTAACAGGCAAGGCAACGTTCTGATGGATCTAAAAAAAGTGTATTATACCGCTGTGTCTTCCTTCACAGGTCATCGAACAGCTTATTATGAATAGAACAAACTCTACAGTTTTACAGCCCCCCACCTCCCAACCACGGTAATTTCACCACCACTCAAAAAAAGTAAAGAATAATCAGGAACCTTTAAAACGCATTCAAAAGAAGTTTGAGCTCTTTTTACAATTTTCGTTTTTCTATTATCGCTGCGCCGCCACTGGCACGATCTCTAAAAGCCACACGTGTTTTCCATCACCACCATGGTTATAATACTGTGTCGAAATTTCACAATACAAAACGGTCTAAAGCAATACTCGTATGTATACATCACAAAGTTTTAAGTCTCTTGGTTTCTGTAATAGGCAAGGCAATGTTCGGATGGACCCAAAGTACTGTATAATACCGCTAGGTCTTTCTTTCACAGGCCAATGGACATCCTGTTATAAACACGACCAATTTTTCAGTTTTACAACTCCCCACCCCCCAGCCGTCCCAAACGTCACCCCCCACTCAAAAAAAGTAAAGAATTATCATCATCATCATAGTCACAATATCTTAACAGACATGTTGTGAACACGTAAAATGCATTACTCATTTTACGAGTTTCTCTTGGGATATCTTAAAGATCTTTAATGCAGTAGTTTCCCATTTGCTTTCTGCATCCTCATGCCGTTGACCAGATGTATATCTGCCGGTTCATCCGCCTTTAAGGACAATTTCTCACCTCAAGGACAAGAAGGTGTCCTGACTCCTGTCAACTCGTCCACGCAAAGCTGTTGTTTGAGAAGAGGTTACTGCTTATATCGACAGTAGTCTGGTTCCTTTTAGTCGCGTTTTACGATACGCAGGATATACGATGGAAGATATCATAACCCGCCCCCACATGGGTAAAAGTATGATCAGGAACCTCTAATATGCCTAAAAACGAAGTTTGTGGATTATTTGAAATTTTTAGTTCTCTGGTAATTACTCCACCGCCCATGAACCGATTGTCAAAACTATAGCAGCATTACCTACTACTACACCACAGCATATCGTTACCCAAATCTCATCACAATTCATACGGCGGTTACTGAGATTACGAGGATAGAAAGAAACTAACAGACCGGCAAACATACCGACGGAAATGAGTGACCTGGCTTTTCGTGATGTAGATATCAGAAAATGCCCAAAAATCGAAGATGTTGGTGATCGCAATACTCCCCTAACCTATCAGTGTGGGAAGTAAAATGTCAACTCAAGATGGAATAAACATAAACAGACTACAAAATAAATGTGTACCTATATTGACAGAAATCGGTCTCGCTTTACTGTATTTGTAGATTTAACCAAAGCGTTTGATACGGTTTGAACGTATAGGAACACGAGGTACGTCAAACAAACCTATTAGAGAATACTTAGCTTATCAAATACAACAGTGGTGGATTTAGGATTTGTGCTAGGGGGGAGGGGGGAGTAGTGGCACTCAACATGATGAGCGCCATTAATTTTCTGAAGAGCAAAAAAAAAGAAAAAAGCCCTCAAACCATATGTCTAGGGGGGACGGAGCAGTGCTGCCGCAGTCTAAAGAATAAAAAATAACTTAACTTTTGGTATTAATATAAATATAATACGCTTCCGTATAGCTCTAGGGGAGGGGCGTACGCCGCCTCGCCCCCCTCTAAATCCGCTACTGAAATACAATGTGAGAAAGTCACCGACTCTGTTAGTTCTATGAAAATCGTGCGATATGGGGCACCTCAGGGAACTGTTTTTAGCCCTCTACTATCCCAAATATATCAGAATGATCTTACCCGTTGTTGACTAACGGAGACATTACCAGCTTTTCTCATGACACTGCAGCAGTTTATCATGCTGATACGTGGACGCAACTAAAGAACCTTTTAGAAAATGATTTTGGTGAAGTGGTAAAGTGGTTTATGCATAGCCTTCTGAGATTAAATACATCTAAGGCCTATTATATACCATTCACATCATTTTCTATATATTTGTCATATAACGAGCCGTTAATAATAAAGCTATATGATCGGATCCTAGAAATTAATCAAGCGCATAGTCTAAAATATTTGGGTGTATATATATTGATCCGCATTTTCAATATTGGACGAACATATTGTCACGACGGCCTCTTTTTCTTCACCCATGGAATCAAACTCGACGTAACTTTCACCGTTTTACTTCACAACTCTATAAAATATCTCTTAACCTTATCTCAAGTACAACTCAACTCGACTGTACTCCTACGCTACCCGTAGCACCTTATACAGGGTTATTCACGTTATTCGACACGGAGCATTATGACTAAAGTATTTGATACAAAAGAAAATAATAGTTTCGGATGGATAGAGACCCATAAAGACTACATTTTAAAAATATTTTCATGTTATACAGGGTGTCCCAAAAACACGAAATGTATCAAAGTTATGTTTTTTTAAATGGAACACCCCATATATTATTGCATATTCAGATTTCCTGGTGAATTTTAGTGTGAGTTTATGTATGGGACCTAAAGCGAACCGTTTAGCTGTAAATCACCATTTTCGGTATAAGTAGATATCAGGAAAAAATTGAATATCGCAGAGATTATAAAATTTGGAAGGCTGTGACTTTGCCGTATTACTAAGCATAAAATGCGTCAGTTTTGATGAGACTGTCAAATTTAAACTACGTTTATGCTTGGAGAAATCGGTCGATCAATTAAGGAAACTTCGATCAGCGATAACTTGATTTTTTCAAATGGGAATGCCTAATCTTTTTTATACGGTTAAACGTAGAATTTGATAGCCTTTCTAATGATATAAGGTTGTGAATATCAATCTCTGGTAGTTTTCATTTAATTTCAAATTTTCAAACAAATCGGCGTTTTTCAATCTTCCTACCTATAAGCAACGTAGCAGGCCATGAAATATAAACAAAAACCTGTTCAGGTAGAAGAAAACAACTAACTTAGCTGAAAAATACACACGAACTAGACTAAAGGGACAAGATTATAAAAATTACTCACAACAAACAAAGTGTAACAAGAAACAACGGCGGTAACATATCTTTGGCAAAGAGAAGCTGGAGTATGACAGAAATGGATTTTTTCACGGCCTACTAGCTACTGCAATGTACTAGAGATTGGCAATTTCCAAAACCATTAAAAATTTTGAATTAAAATAAATACTACTAGAGAATGCTGCAAGCAGTTTAGAATTTTCATAATAAAATTTCACATTTAATGACATAAAAAAGTATGCAATTCTGTCAAAACTCAAGTCAAAGTACCTCTAACTGGACTTCTGAAAATTCTTCAGTACCTTACCAAGATCGCAGAAAATTAAGAATGAATTAAAATTTGTTCAAGTTATAAAAAATAACTTGAATGGCAGAAAATTTAAATCTAACTTGTCAGTATTCCTTTTTTGCTATATTGCTAATAGATAATGAAAAATAGAACGGCTCCAGTCAGGGGTATCGACTTCGACGCAAATTAGTACTTTCTTACACCATTACATATGATTGATAGTCGCGTGCTGGAGCAACAGTCGCTGGTTGTTTTTGTTTCATATCAGGGTTTTTAATTGTCTTGGAAATTTTCATCCTCTAGTAAATTGCCGTAGCCAGTAGACTGTAAAAAATATCTATTACTGTCATACTCCAGCTTCTCTTTGACCTAGAGATGTTATCGCAGTTGTTCCTGGGATAGTTGATATACAGGGTGGGCCAATAGTGCGTGGGCGGAGGATTGTGGGCTTACTAAAAAATATTTCAAAAATCTGTCACTTGATCATGGTAGGGACCCTTGAGGGCTATAACGTAAAAATATTTTCACTCAAATTTTGACGTTTATACAGGGTGATTCATATCAAACTTACATTTTTTTAAATGGAACACCCTATATATTATTGCATATTTGGATTCCCTGGTCAATTTTAGTGTGACTTTATGTATCACACATGGAACTTTAAACGAACCGTTTAGGCGCAAACCACCATTTTTGGTATAAGTAGGTATCAGAAAAAAATTGAATATCGCAGCGATTATAAAACTTAGAAGGCCGTGACTTTGCGGTACAACTAAGCATGAAATGCGTCACCTTAGGTCGGACGGCTAAAATTGAATTCTGTTTGTACTTGGAGAAATCAGTAGACTAATTAAGGAAACTTCAATCACAGATAACTTGATTTTTTCAAATGGCAATGCCTATTTTGGTTTAAAAAATCGAATGTAATATTTGATTAACTTTCTAACGATATCAATCTTTTTTAGTTTTCATTTTATTTCAAATTTTCAGTCAAATCGATGTTTTTCAATTTTCCTGCATGCAAGCAACCTAGCAGGCCATGAAAAATAAACAAAAGCTCGTTGATATGGAAGAAACCAACTAACTTAGTAGGAAGATGCAAACTAACTAGAGCAACGAGGCAAGATTATGAAAATTTCTTACAACATATTAGCACTAACCAGAAACAATCGCGGTAACAAGAACGCTCATTTTTCACAGCCTACTAGCTATTAGTCAATTTCCAAAGTCAGTAAAAAAATATTTAATCAAAGGAAAACTACTAGTAATTGTTGCTGGCAGTATAATATCTATGTCTTCTGAATAAATTTCCACATTTAATGCTATAAAAAAGTAGCCATTTCCGTAAGTCAAAAGTAATGATACCTCTGACTAGAACCCTTCAAATTCTTCAGTAGGTACTTCTACTTATTAGCAAGATCGCGGAAAATGAAACTTGAATTGCAGTCTGTTTGAACTGTAAAACATAATTTAGTTTGCAGAAAACTACGTGAAATAAACACAATTACAACATAGCGTAATTAAAAAATTCTAGCAATTATTTCAATAGATGTTCAGAATGCTCCAGTTGGAGATTTTACTTTTGACTTAACTAAACGGAAGTGACTAATCTTTTTATCCCATTAGATGTGAAATTCTAAACATGTTAGACTGTAAGCAAAAATCGCTGGTAGTTTTGCTTTTGTTTCAAAATTTTTAATCGTTTTGGAAAGTTGTCAAGCTCTAGTAGAGCTCAATAGCTAGTAGGCTGTGAAAAACAAACACTTCTATCATAGCCCAGCTACTTATTTACATTAGATATCTTGGGGCTGTTGTATCCGGTTAGAGCTAATATGTTGCAAGGAATTTTCATAATCTTGCCTCGTTGCTCCAGTTAGTTTGCATCTTTCTACTAAGTTAGTTGGTTTCTTCCATATTAACGAGCTTTTGTTTATTTTTCATGGCCTGCTAGGTTGCTTGCACGCAGGAAAATTGAAGAACACCGATTTGACTAAAAATTTGAAATAAAATGAAAACCAAAAAAGATTGATATCGAGAATGCTATATCGTTAGAAAGGTAATCAAATTTTACATTCGATTTTTTAAACCAAAATAGGCATTGCCATTTGAAAAAATCAAGTTATCTGTGATTGAAGTTTCCTTAATTAATCTACTGATTTCTCCAAGTACAAAAAGAATTAAATTTTAGCCGTCTGACCTAAGATGACGCGTTTCATGCTTAGTTGTACCGCAAAGTCACGGCCTTCTAAGTTTTATAATCGTTGTGATATTCAATTTTTTTCTGATACCTACTTATACCAAAAATGGTGATTTGCGCCTAAACGGTTCGTTTAAAGTTCCATGTGTGATACATAAAGTCACACTAAAATTGACCAAGGAATCCAAATATGTAATAATATATAGGGGGTTCCATTTGAAAAAATGTAAGTTTGATATGAATCACCCTGTATGAACGTCAAAATTTGAGTGAAAATATTTTTAAGTTATAGCCCTTAAGGGTCTCTACCATGATCAAGTGACAGATTTTTGAAATATTTTTTATTAAGCCCACTATCCTCCGTCCACGCACTATTGGCCCACCCTGTATTGTAAGGAATTTTCATAATCTTGCCCCTTTAGTCTAATTAGTGTGTATTTTTTAGCTAGGTTAGTTGTTTTCTTCTACCTGAGCAGGTTTTTGTTTATATTTCATGGGCTGCTACGTTGATTATAGGTAGGAAAATTTAAAATCGCCGGTTTGTTTGAAAATTCAAAATTAAATGAAAACTACTAGAGACTCATATATACAACATTATATCATTGGAAAGGCTATCAAATTCTACGTTTAACCGTATAAAAAAAAATTAGGCATTCCCATTTGAAAAAATCAAGTTATCGCTGATCGAAGTTTCCTTAATTCATCGACCGATTTCTCCAAGCATAATCGTAAATTAAATTTAACAGTCTCATCGAAGCTGACGCATTTTATGCTTAGTAATACGGCAAAGTCACAGCCTTCCATATTTTATAATCTCTGCGATATTCATTTTTTTCCTGATATCTACTTATACCGAAAATGGCGATTTACACCTAAACGGTTTGCTTTAGGTCCCATGTATGATACATAAAGTCACAGTAGAATTCACCAAGGAATCTGAATATGCAATAATATACGTGGTGTTCCATTTAAAAAAACATAACTTTGATACATTTCGTGTTTTTGGGACACCCTGTATAACATGAAAATATTTTTAAAGTGTAGCCTTTATGCGTCTCTATCCATCCGAAATTATTATTTTCTTTTTTATCAAATACTTTAGTCATAATGCTCCGTGTCGAATAACGTGAATAACCCTGTATACATATACTACATCGAACCATCTAGAGCATTCGATGACATTCCTAGAATCCATCCGTCATTCTCGAAAACTCTAGACGATTCGATGACGTTTACACTTCAAAAGATCTAACCTAGCACTTTGACTTTACATCATGTATGACAACCAATGACAACTAATACAAATACAGAATACCATAGTATACAGTATGTTACAATATAATTTCTGTTTAGAAAAGATATATTTTATATAAATAACAAATCTCAAGTGAATTGCTCACCATACCACAAATGAAAATAATCTCTGAAAGACAGTCACCTCTCTTATGGTGTTGTTGCTTGTAGTAACGCAACAAAAAACCACATTCGTCCTCTGGAGCAGATACAAAAAAAAAAATATTAAAAATAATATACAAAAAGTCTACCTTATCAATCAATAATTATAAACTGTCTAAAAAAATAGTAAAGACATCGATGCCTAGCATTCCTAGATGCGTAGTTCTCAAATACGTATATTACAGAAGTTTCTAGATTTTGTTACCTATGGCTAAAAGATCTACCCATACTAGGTTTAAAAAGAAAAAGATGAAGACATCAGTGTGAGAGAGTGAACTTGATGAAATGATGTAAAGTTGGGTATGTGATTTTATATTTCAAAATACTTTTACTTCCCACACCGATAGGTGAGGGGAGTATTGTGATCGCGAAAATTTTCGATTTTGAGATAATTCGCTTTTTGGGCGTTTTATGATGTCTACATAACGAAAATCCACATCACTCATTTCCATCGGTCTGTCTGTCTGTCTGTCTGTCTGTCTGTCGGTCTGTCTGTCTGTCGCTTTCTTCTAGCCTCGTAATCTCAGCAACCGCTGCATGGATTGTGATGAAATTTGGGCAGCGATATGCTGTGGGGTCGTAGTAGGTAATGCTGCTATAATTTTGAAAATCGGTGCATGGGCAGCGGAGTAATTAGCAAAAAACAAAACAAACTAAATATTGCTTAAACTTCGTTTTTAGGCGTTTTAGGTGTTCCTGGTTATTTTTTACTTTTTTGGGTGGGGGTGAAGTTGGGGTGGTTGGGGGGTGGGGGGTTGTAAAATAGAAAAATTTGTTGCTTTCATAATAGACTGTCCACTGCCCATGAAGGAAGACTTAGCAACATAAATAACTTTTTTAGGTCCATCCGAACATTGCCTTGCCTTGCCTATTACAGAAACCAAAGGAATTTTTTCAGGTCTAACCATACGAGAGTATTGCTATAGATCCTTCTATATTGTGTTACAAGGAAACTGTTGAATTGATGTCAATGAAATTTTGACACAGTATTACTACCGTGGCGAGGATGGGAAACGCGTATGGTTTTTATAAATCGTGCCAGTGGCGGCGCAGAAATAATAAAAAAAGTAAAAATATAAAAACAGCTCATACTTCGTTTTTAAGCGTTTTAGAGGTTCCTGATCATTTTCTGCGTTTTTTGGTGGGGGGGGGGGGTGAAATTGGGGTGGTTAGGGGGTGGAGGGTTGAAAAACTGAAAAATTTCTTGTATTCATAATAGGCTGTCCACTAGCCTGTGAAGGAAGACCTAGCGACATAAATCAACTTTTTAGGTCCATCCCAACATTGTCCTAGTCTATTACGGAATCTAAGGGACGTAGAATTTTCTGTATACATACGAGTATTACTTTAGATCATTTTGTATTTCGTAACGCGGACACTGTTAAATTAATTTTAATGAAATTTTGACACAGTATTATTGCCGTGGCGGCGCAGAAATAATAAAAAACAAAAAATATAAAGACAGCTCAAACTTCGTTTTTAAGCGTTTTAGAGGTGCCTGATCATTTTCTGCGTTTTTTTGGGTGGCGGTGAAATTCGGGTGGTAGGGGAGTGGGGGGTTAAAAAACTGAGAAATTTCTTGTCTTCATTATGGCTGTCCACTAACTTGTGAAGGAAGACCTAGCGACATCAATCAACTTTTTAAGTCCATCCGAACATTGCTTAGCCTATTACGGAAAATAAGGGACTTAGAATTTTCTGTATACATACGAGTATTTATTGCTTTAGATCTTTTTGTATTTTGTAACGTGGATACTATTAAATTGATTCTAATTAAATTTTGACACATTATTGCTTGTGTGGTGACTGGTGAGGATGGAAAACGCGTACGTTTGTTAAAAATCGTGTCAGTTGCAGCGTATATACAGCAATAATCAACAAACTAAAAGTATGAAAACAACTCAAACTTCATTTTTAGATGCTTTAGGCTGTCCATTGACCTCTGAAGGAAAGACCTAGCGGCATAAAACAATTTTAGGGGGGGGGGGGCTGCGGATGATTTGGTTGCAAGGGGATCTCAGACTAAAGCTTCATGCATGGGAAAATAGTAAACTGATATCACAGTAATGTGTGGGAAGGACTGAGTCAATCAACTTTACTCCATTTTTTACTATTACTACTACATTTTTTTAATTTTTTTATAATCCTATGTCGCCTTCAATTCATTTAATGAATGTCTACATCTTAGATCAATCCACGTACAAGGCTCTGCCTTTTGTGGGTTTTCCATATTTATTGACAGTTGCAAGCTCTTGTCTTCTGTAATATTACTTTATGTCAATATTATTTTATTCTATTCTTTATGTATCTATAAAATCAGATTTTGCAGATTTTTATATTTATTAACAGCGAAAATCCCTCATTAACTCTATATGTGAAATGTATAACATGCATAATAACTAATTTAGGGATATAAAATCTATATTACCATGCAGAGCAGTTTACATTTCAGTCAGCTCTTCTACAAGATTAATGCCATGCATATAGTGTTGGAGAACACCTGCTTTTTACATAAAACATTTATATTTACCGACGATTTATTGTTGGGCTGTACAAAATTTATCCCGAAACACTATTTTCGATTATATTTGATGTTGATGATTCATGAAATAACGCAATAAAAACATAAATTGCGCCTGCAGCATGTCAGTCTGGATTTACATTCGCATGGATTTGTCATGAATACAGGAGAATTGCAGCAAATGCATTTACTATTCATTGTATTTCGCTTTTTGCCAAAGTACCAGCGGATAGTTGGATCCTCCATTGGATATTTGTTTTGCATTTGGGGAACGGCATAATTCGCTAACATCTACTAGTACCTCCTATTGTCTATATAGAGGGTGTTCAAAAAGTTTCCGATCTCCCTTCTATCTCTGAAATACTGACCGGAGGAAAACATGATTCAGACTAAATTTGTAGCAATACATATACAATACACTATTTACATATAATAAAAATTGGTGTCTCTCGAGTATAATCGATGATATGAACAAGGACAACAGAACAAAAATCATAACATCTAAGGATGAAACAGGTCTCATGACCCTAAAGGGAGGAATACGTCAAAGAGACTCACTAAGCCTATTATTATTTAACATGATAATGAACAAAATAATATTAGAAGTAAAAAAGCGAGAACGATTTAGAATCTGACCACATAAGATAACATAGTGTGTTACGCCGACGATGCGCTCCTAATAGCTAATAATGGGGATGATCGGCAGAGACAACTCCACACTTTCAACATCACGGCCAAAAAATACAATATGATAATTTCAGCGGAGAAAACAAAATGCACCATCATCAGTAGAGAGCCACGTAGATGCAAACTGGAAGTGGAAGGTAAAATTATTGAACAAGTGATGACATTTAACTACTTGGGGATTGACATAACCAGGAACTTGATTACAGAAGTTAAAAGACAGGCGACAAAAGCAGGTCGAATTAGTCGATGTCTAAGAGAAACTGTATGGAAGAACAAATATATGTCTACAGAAAGCAAGATTAAAGTACATAATACAACGATGCGAGCAATTATAACATATGCGGCAGAGACACGAGCAGACACAAAGAGAACAAAACAAATGTTCAACAGCATAGAAATGAAAACACTAAGATTAATTTTGGGAATAACTCTCAGGGACAGATGATGTCAATAACAACGTCAACAATAGAGACAGCATAAGAGACAGACAAACAGGAGAAATTTTAGTCATACGAAGAAGAAGAAGAAGAAGAAGAAGAAGAAAGAAGAAGAAGAAGAAGAAGAAGAAGAAGAAGAAGAAAGAAGAAGAAGAAGAAGAAGAAGAAGAGAAGAAGAAGAAGAAGAAGAAGAAGAAGAAGAAGAAGAAGAAGAAGAAGAAGAAGAAGAAGAAGAAGAAGAAGAAGAAGAAGAAGAAGAAGAAGAAGAAGAAGAAGAAGAAGAAGAAGAAGAAGAAGAAGAAGAAGAAGAAGAAGAAGAAGAAGAAGAAGAAGAAGAAGAAGAAGAAGAAGAAGAAGAAGAAGAAGAAGAAGAAGAAGAAGAAGAAGAAGAAGAAGAAGAAGAAGAAGAAGAAGAAGAAGAAGAAGAAGAAGAAGAAGAAGAAGAAGAAGAAGAAGAAGAAGAAGAAGAAGAAGAAGAAGAAGAAGAAGAAGAAGAAGAAGAAGAAGAAGAATGTGTCTCTCGAGAATTTCAGCATTCAGTCTAGATGATGGAGAAGGGCTTCGCTGGCGGTGTGTGCTAGACGATTGGCTGTTCTGGCTGCTCTTGGTGGTGTGTGCAATCCTGCAGGATGTGGATGACCGTTAGCGGTTCGCAGCACTTAGTGGGACCTCAGCAATCTCAAAAATAAACTTGTGGGTTGCGAGAGTGTAACCTATTCTTCGACGGGATATGATAACTTGATCTTTTCTACTTTTAGGTACAGCTAATTTGGTAGTGACTTTTGGAACAATGACACGTAACTGCCTAGTGCTTTGGTTCTATCTTCCTTGCCATAAACTATTAAAATGGTCCTTGATCAATATCTTCGCATCCTAACGCGTTAAAATTTACCGGCAAAGATGGCTTTGTTGTTGCTTTTGATGCCGCTGATGTGAAGGAACCCACAGGAACCTAATGTTTTCACCCTGATCACCCAGTTTCTTAAATTTTTCTTTCATTTCATTCAATATAGATTTTCGGGAGTATACCGGTTTGATACCCTCTAATCCACTCATGGCATCTGTTATTATAAGGTAATTTGTATCCACGGTAGCACCTGCAATTTCGAGTGCCTCTTTAATAGCCATAGTTTCACCTGTATATACACTGCAGTAATATGGAAGTGATGGGGATAGTTGGCTATCTCCATTTATTGCAGCAAACCCAACCCCTCTGGGCGATTTAGAAGCATCCGTAAAAATTATTATTCTATGTCAAACTTTTCTCTTTTTCATTCCCGAGCTTACGCTTACAGGGTGAGTCAAGCTCAATGCCTCGGACTCTTGTGACTAAACGATACCACTTTTCGAAAACTCAACTTTGCGTGTGTATATACGTCGAGTTGGACTACATTTCAAAAATAATGACTTTTATACAGGGTGTCTAATAAAAGGGTGACATATCAAAGTTATGTTTTTTTAAATGGAATACCCTGTATATTATTGCATATTTAGCTTCCAATTTTAGTGTCTCTGTATATCACACATGGGACTTTAATCGAACCATTTAGGTGCAAATCACATTTTTTGGTAAAAGTAGATATCAGAACAAAATTGAACATCTCAGCTACTGTAAAACTCAGAGGGTTGTGACTTTGCCCTGTCACTAAGCATGGAATGCGTCAGCTTGAGTTAGGCAGCCAAGTTTGAATAATATTTGTACTTGGAGAAATTAATAGACTAGTTACGGAAATTTCAATCAGTGGTAACTTGATTTTTTCAAATAGAAATGCATCATTTTTTTCATACGGTAAAATGTGAAATTTGACAAGCTTTCTAATAATATCCGGTTATGAACACCAATCTCTGGTAGTTTTCGTTTAATTTCAAGATTTCAAACAAATCGGTGTTTTTCAATTTCCCTACGTATAAACAAACTAGCAGGCCATGAAATATAAACAAAGGTATGTTCGGATGGAAGAAAACAATTAACTTAGCGAAAAGATTCAGAAGAACTAGAGTAAAAGGACAATATTATAAAAACTCCCTACAACAAATCAACTCTTACCAGAAGCAACGGCGGTAACATGTCTAAGGTCAAAGACAAGCTGGAGTACGACAGAAATGGATAATTTTTACAGTCTACTAGATACTACAATGTACTATAGATTAAAAATTTCCAAAATCACTAAAAACTTTGGCATTAAAGCAAAACTTTCAGCGACTGCTGCTTTCAGTCTAATATCTTCAGAACGCAATTTCACATTTAATTTAATAAAACAGTAGTCATTTCCGTCAAAGTCAGAATTAACAATTCCTCTGACTGTCTGACTGTAGTCCTTTAAATGTTTCAGTATCTATTAACAGGATCGCAAAAAAAAGGAATACTGACAAATCATATTTTTATTCCTGTCAGGTAAATTATGTTTAATGATTTGAGCCGATTTTTAATTCGTTATTTATTTCCGGCGATATTGCTAATGGGTACTGAATAATTTGCAGAACCCCAGTCGGAGGTATCGGTTACTATTTTTTTAAATCATTGAATGTGAAATTTTATTCTGAAGTTTTTAAACTGTCAGCAATATTGGGTGGTAGGTTTCCTTTGATTTGTAAATTGTCAATCTTTAGAATATTGTAGTAGCTGGTATGCTGTGAAAAAGATCCATTTCTGTCGTACTCCAGCTGCTTTTTGACCTTAGATGTGTTACCTCTGTTATTTCTGGTTAGAGCTGATTTGTTGTAAGTCAGTTTTATAATTTTGTCTCTTTACTCTAGTTCGTCCATTTCTATCTGCTCAGCTAGTTGTCTTCTCCCATCTGAACAGTTTTTTGTTTATATTTCATGGCCTGCTAAGTTGCTTAGGAAAATTGAAAAACACCGGTTCGATTGAAAATATGAAATTAAGTCAAAACTAACGGAGATTGATATTTATTAAAAAAGCTGTTGAATTTTACATTTGATTGTATAAAAAAATTTAAGCATTTTCATTAAAAAAAAAATCAAGTTATCTCTGATTGAAGTTTCTTTAGTTGATCTACCGAATTCTCCAAGTACAGATGCAACTCAAACTCGGCCGTCTAATGTAATGTAAGCTGACGCATTTCATGCTTAGTAACACGGCAAAGTCACAGCCGTCTATGTTTTACAGTAGCTGCGATATTCAATTTTTTTATGACATCTACTTATGACATCTAATCTGCACCTAAACGGTTTGATTTGTCCCATGTGTGATACATGAAGTCACACTAAAATTGACCTGGGAATCTAAGTATGCAATAATATATAGATTTTATTAGACACCCTGTATAAGAGTCATTATTTTTAGAATGTAGTCCAATTCGACCTACAGACACTCGCAAAGTTAATTTTCCGAAAAGTGGTATCGTTTGGTCACAAAAGTCCGAGGCGTTGAGCCTGACTCACCATGTATAGAGTTTATTCAAGCAAATCGACTTGATCTTAAAGTGACCTTCAAGGACAAGGTAAAGGTTAGGGTCAGTATTTTCATAGATAGAGCCGCCCCCCCCCCCGACAGGAAGACAGGAAGCCTTAGAATAAACATCTATTATTAATACAGCCTTCAATCCTAACCTTTGCCAGGTCATTGTCGGAGCGGTCTGTGTGACCTTGTATCACAGTGTCAGTTCGTAACTCTGTCAGGTCTCAAAACCTATGAAACAGGCTACGTCAAAAGAAGAAAGAAAAGGAAAGTGGGAAGGTGAGGAATACAGAATGGATGTCCGTTTTTCATAAACTCAAAATAAAAGCCAAGTATGGATTGGTGTCATTAAACGAGATTTTACCTTTCGTTTTTGACCAATAATGGCATTACAGGTAATTTTCAGCGGGTGGGTTGGCTCAGTGGATAGAGCCGAGAGCTTGTGACCGGATGGTCCTGGGCTCGATTCCCGTCAGGGGCGGAAATTTATTTCTGGCATCCTCAATCAAGAATAAGTTTTTTATAAAAAAAATAGCGAAAGTCCCGATGTGAGCCTCCGCTGTTGGCTTCTAATTAACAGTTCTGTTGCTAGGGTGGCACCGGGAACCTACAGAGAATACGAGGCTGGTGACCAGAGCAGTCGATGCCGTTGGTACAGTAGTAAACAAACAGACAATTTTCAGAAACTAAACCCGATCCAATATATTTGATGGTGTGTCGCGATAAAATATAATAAACACGTACAAATAGCTTCCAGTAAGGTTCTACGAAATAAAATGCTGCAATGGTAACTGCCTTGTACTCAAAAGCAGTAAAAGTGTTTAGCTCAACTAAACTCAGTCTTAGTTTTCTAACAAAATGCAATGGAAAGATAACAAACCAAGATGAAAATTTTACAATACGAAAGTTTTTTACATCGATTGTCGCCTTACCTGGAGTAAGCATGTTGATATTCTCATTGAAAGGCTCGCTAAGCATTGTTATGGCAATTGCGCAACCATGTCGGTCTCAATATTTTTTAAATACATATATTGTTTTGCCTACGTACAGTCTCTGTTAAGTTACTATATTGCTTGCTGGACTAATTCTGTATGTGTCAAAGAGCAAAAAGGTACTAGAAGGATGTTTTTAAAAAATAGGCATCAATAGGCTTCAACCTTGCAAACTACTATTTAGTTCGCATTGTATTCATTATATGTTTTTATATCTTTCATATGTTGAATGTCATCCTAAAGTTTAAATATATAGGAATTTAATAGCATCAAATGGTCTGAGGCTAAATCTAAACCTTGACAAACCCCAATGTGTCATCCAGAGGCCTAGAGGTTTAATGATAAAAACCTATAATAAACTCCCTAACCACATCAAAGAAATAAGCTCTGTGACAGTTTTCAAAAACAATATTAAACAGTTCCTGCTGAGAGTCCTTTTCCATTCTTAAGAATATAAATTTTCGCAAGAAATTGTTACGCAGGAGATTTGTTTAGGGAATAGGGCACTTGCAGAAAAAATATTATGTCGTTTACGCGTTCCTTAGAGCCTAGTAAACATGACAAAATCACTTGTTTGGTTTATCGAAATCGGCTGTGAGAGATATTCCAAAAATTATTTCAAATGCCGGAAAATGCCGCGCAAACAACCTATGACGTCAGTTATATCGTATAGTGATGGGATGTAAAGTATTGATATTCGATATCGATAGCCAGTGCTAACCTAACATTTTGACATTGATCATTATAACCACAAAACACAGTCACACACAAAAGTACAAAAGTCAAAAGAATAAAAGTTAGGCTAGATTACTAATTCACTTTGTAGGGATGGGCTTGAATTAGATTCTATCTTTGGATTCATTCATAATGGGATGCGCCGAAATAAAATGGTGGCTTCGATTAGTTGCGAATCTCGGTCACAAACAGGATGAACTGTGATACCTATCAGTTATAAAAATGTATCGCAACGAAAATGGTAGTGGGTTAATTGCCTGTTTCAAATATGTTTCAGTATCAGTAAATTGAGTCGCATTTTGTTAAAGAATTCAGATCAACTCTAGTCGAATGCGCAGTTGGTAAACCTGTAACAGTATCGATTGTCGATATCGATAAGCTATTTATGACGTCAGCCCTTGTTTTAGGTCACGTGGAAGAATTTGAATATATCCTTATTTTATTTTGCAAATATCTTTTTTTGGCCGTCAGTAAAATCATGTTTTTTGTTTCCTACTGCTTCTTGATATGGTTTTCTTTACGCTATGTATACTCCCGAGGCGATTTCACGACCTCTGCAAGTACCCTATTGCTTTCACTACATACCTGCATACTGCATAGTTATTTGTGTTTTTGTAAATTTTGATATAAATGTGTAACTAGACTATATACCGATACTTCAATCAAAGTCAGATGGAAATAAAAATAAATAAAATAAAATAATATTCACACGAAATATACATTTATCCATACAACAGCCTCAACAGTTTGATACTGTGTCCATTTTTTCTTCGAATCTGGCAACCCAACTCTATTATGCTTCACATAATGGCATAATTTACAGGTAAACGTTACTGTATCCGACGCATATGCTGCCTTGATATCAAATATTACCTTTTGTGTTTGACAATAAACAATAGCACAATGAGCAATCGATATGCTGACGTGGCTTATAGATAATCGCCCACACCAGAATTTTGTTGATAATAATCTAGTAGTCCAAAACCGGAACAATACTGCTTTCGACCCTACACATGTCCAACGGTATATACAGAGTGTTTTCAAGGTTGAGACTTTCCTTTTCAGAAACAACTGCCTTTGAACTGACACAGCTTATGACGGTGAATCAGCAGCAGAAGAATAAAAAAAAAATATAAAAAAACACCTACTATTCGTTCGCTGCGAAGTTTTAGGTGCGGTTCTGCCACATGAATTAGTGTGGATGATTCTTTCGGCCTGTCCGACGCGACGTACCGAAAGCCGATTCGAATTGTGCCGAATCGGTACCGAACCATGTTGGTACGGATTAAAGAAAGCTGAACCGAATCAATACAAATTATGCAGCGTAGACGAGCCGATCGGCTTATGTTGAACAAAAAACAAGGTAGTCTCGTGGTTGTCCATGATAGAAGATGGTTCATCCTTAATCGCAAATTTTTGTGAATGCCTTGGAGTGGACAGGCGAACAAACCTTGAGTCTCATCGACATGTACAGGGTGTCACATTTTGGGCACTTTTACCGGGTATCTCGGTTATTTTTGAAGATAGAGTGTTGCGGTTTTCGCGACAGTATGCTACTTTTTTGTGAAAATAAAGAGAAAAAATTGATTTTGGGACCACCCTCGTATCTCGGTTGTCTTTTATCTTATCGAAAACTTTAAAAAAGTACCTTATAGAACTTTTTCTGTAGAATCTAGTGATGTAGTTTGATTTTTTCTTGCTCTAACCATTTTTCAGTTATGAAGCAAACATATATTTTTTTAAATGGAACACCCCGTACAATATTTTTGAAGTCAATCGGAAATAATTGAAGCTTTTCAAAAATATATATTAGTATTAAGTTACTTAGAAAATTGCGCTCAAAATTTGATTTTTTCATTTTTTACTTTATTTGTAGCAGTAGGCCATGGTTAATCAACTATAAATAATAAGCATCTAAGCATTTATTACTCTACAAGAGACAGGGTACACAAATTTGAAAAAACAGAATCAAAATGCCTTTTTTTAAATAATAATGTCTCATTAAAGTGATGATTGTGTTATTATAATATTGAGTAGATAGTGGGCTATGACTCATCTATTAAAAACAAAAAAGCAAATCTGTAAAAAATTGCGGGACTGTCAGTTTTTATTTATGTTTGTATTAAATATAGATTTGTTCTTTCTGAGTTTTTATTTTAATTATTGTCAATTTTCTATAATAAGGGCAGCTTAGATACCCAGAGAGATGGCAACCGTTTCTAGATATATTTGCTTGTCTAAAAATAAATATAGTTAGGTACGGATACTTTATTCAACCACGTCCGAAAACTTATTTCAATGAGTATAGGGAGCAAAGGGAAACAAATGTATTAGGTTACATAGAAGCAACCCCTTCATCATCTTGTAATTATAAGCACATAGAGGAAGCTGTAGGGGTACCAAAATCAACTGTAGAAAGAATTCTAAAAAAATACGATTACCATTTATACAAGTTCAAGATACTTCAACATTTGCACAGGAACCAAGTTTAGGAATATTTAGTCGCCATAATACGAAGGAGACCAATAATTCTTTTAAATGACATTAGAACAATAGGAAATTGTGCCATAGATTTGCATTCGAGAAAATAGTCTCCAACTTGAACCAACAACTCTAAAAGCTCCTTGATGTTTTTAGTTTTCATTTTGATTCAAATTCAAATTTAATGTTGTGATGATATTGTCCAGACATAATGTCGTTTGGTTTTAAGTAATGTAGTAATGGACTACAATAAGTAATATTTAATGAACGTTATCACAAATAGTAGTTAATAGTGTATAAAATGCAATTAAATAGTTGAGTTTAAAAGTATTGAGTATCTTGTATCTTAATAATTGTTTACTTGGAGATTGGTTTTAATAGATTAGTCAGATTACTGCTACACATAAAGTAAAAAATGAAAAAATCAAATCTTGAACGTAATTTTCAAAACAACTTGTAAACATCGTTTGATAATTTTCATGCATTGTTGGATGCAAAAGCGTAACTTCTTCAGATTCACGTTTTGCATTTATAGGTTGATGTAAGTTCTACTGTTTCAAGGTATTGCTCCAACTATTTTTCGATGAAAATCATTGTATCAAGCACGGATTCATAATGTTCAAAATATAGGTGACGACGAATCATCATTAATGTATGTACAAAGCATTCATTTATTTGAGATTTCTTTGGCGCATCAAAGACATCCGAAGTGCATTTTTATACAAATCCGCATTTTTCTGTTTTACATCCTTGTTTTCACTTCGTGTAATAATTATACAAAATGCTGTATATTGTTATCTCACACACTGTTGTTTAAAATACATCTAATGGAGTTGAATAGATTATATACCGTATCTAATAGGAACGCAGTGTTTTGAAATGATGTTATGTTCCTGAAAGCTTAATATAATGTACATTTCTAGAGTGCTGGTGCTCCATGCTTTATGATTTACATTTTTTTTATTCCAAAATATTTAGTAGTTTTGAAACTGTCAATCTCTAGTACATTGCAGTAGCCAATAGGCTGTGAAAAATATGCAATTCTGTCGTAGTCCAGCTTGTCTTTGGCCCTAAATTAATATATTATTTACCGCTGTTATTTCTGGTGAGAGTTGATTTGTTGTTGTTATTATTATTATATTACAGTTTTGAGTAGAGTGGAAGTACTATAAACTCAAATATACAAGAATAAGAGTGTATGGTTAAGACAAATAGAACGAAAGACTGAATTACAAAGAAAATAGTCACAAGGCGCTGCACCACCTGTCATAGTTGCTTTTATAATTATTGATAGAAGCTGAGTTCACCACGTATGAAGGCAGGTTGTTCCATGCGTCGACAATGCGGTTGGACAGGAAACACCGACGAACTGAAGTGCGGAAAGCTTCTTTCTGCAACTTGAAGTTGTGGCCTCTGAGGTTGCTTTGCGACAGGCGGTATAGATGAGACAGGTCTACAGTGAATATGTTATTTATGACTTTATGTGTTATAATGAGGTCGCTCCGCAGTCTTTTGGCAGCGCATGAGAACTGGATCCCAACTAGGAACGGCAAATTCCAAAATGGGTCGTAAGTATGTTTTATATATGTGTAGGGCGTTTTTATAATCTTGTCTCTTTACTCTGGTTCGTATGTATCTAATTGCTAATCTAGTTTCTTCTACCTGAGCAGGTTTTTGTTTAGATTTCATGGCCTGCTAGGTTGCTTATATCTAAAATTGAGAAACATCGGATTCATTGAGAAATTGAAATTAAATGAAAACTACTAGAACGCATATTTCATTAGAAATGCTGTATAATACACACAAACAAAATTATTGACCTTTTACTAAATATTAGAAATGCTGTTAAATTTTACATTCGATCTTATAAAAAATTAGGCATTCCCATTTGAAAAAATAAATTTACCTGTGATTGAAGTTTCTTCAATTAATCGACCAATTTCTCCAAGAACAAACAAAATACAAATTTTACCGTATAACCCAAGTTGACGCATTTTATTCTTAGTCGCTTGGCAGAGTCACAGAGTTCGAAGATTCATAATCGCTGCGATATTCATTTTTTTCTGATATCTACTACTAATAAAGTCCCATGTGTGAGAATGCAATACTATACAGGGTACTCGACTTAAAAGAACATAAATTTGATGTGCCACGCTTTTATTAGACACCCAATATAGAAAAAAATCATTTTTAAAATGTAGTTCAACCCAACATACATGCATAGCCTTCTGAACAGCTATATCGTTTGGTCACACTCGTCCGAGGTGTTGAGCTAGACTGGCCCTGTATAATACACACAAACAGAATTATTGACCTTTGAAATAGTTCTGTTGCAAAACTTATGACAAAAGCAATAAAATAACACAAAATTTCTCCACACCCTGTATATTGAGCAATACACGTCACTCGTTGTGGACGTATGTAGTATCTGCTATCTTAGAAGACCCTGTGGTTTCCTTTATAATACTTTTATCTAATATATCCACCGACGGTGCTGCTGGTCGTGACACACAAACTTAGTGTTGTAATAATATTTCATTTTTTCCTTCTGAGATAGAAGCGACATTATTTAAATAAAAAACCATTTTGCCTCCCTTATGGAAACGCGATTTGAATTCCTTGATTCTCCTTTGAGATTTATGGTGCTTAAACTGTGCCATTATACGAACTCATTTGCTGTTCTTTTTTCGATACAGAAAAAGGGGCTTTTTTTAATCATCCTTCCTAGATATGATAGTACTTTCACGTAAAATTGATCCAATTGAAAGGTGCTAATGGATATCTCAGTGTCGTCAGCAGGGGGTGCATTTGAATTAAAAAAAGACAATTTTTTTAATAAATATTCTCTCATATTCCAGGACGCAGGAGTTCCTCAGAAAAGCCATTGATCGCTAGACGTTGTAGACGATATTCTTATTTTAATTGAACGATTGAGGTCATACATTAACCGTTTTGCGTGAAAATAATATAAAATTTCATTCTAATTCAGAGTCCAGCATTTTTACAAAAATTTATAGCAATGTCATGCACATCTCTTCTCTCAGATGCCAACAAAATATTAATATTTATGGGTACATGGTAGCCTTAACGAATTAGGGCTGCTATGAGCTTATTCCGTACATTAGTATATCCATTACAAGCAATAAAAGGTGACTGATATTCGCTATTTCATTATCTTTCCTGTACACTAGTGATCCTTTCAGACCTATCTTGTATAAATGAGATGGAAAGTCACTGTTACTAATTCTCAATCTATTATTCTTACAACTCAGTGTAATAAGCTATTTGGCTACTTTTGTAATGCCCCAACAAACGGATTTCTCTCAATAGAAAATTATTAATAAGCTTTCCGGTACAAAATAGTGTTTTGACTGCCACTCTGCAAACAGCTTTGAGATTGATATCTTCTTCTGCAGAACGCTACGGTGCAAAATTATAATCAATATCATCATAGTTCATGGTGTTCATTATCTCTGCTTCTATCTAGAGAAGAGATAAAAGGTTCATTTTTTCTTAAGTCAATGAAGACCTTTGATATCCTTTTGTGCATTTTAAACAGGAAAAGCTACTACAGAACCATTTGTAGCTATAGTGGAAAATACGATGCGGAGTTACGGTAAACGACGATTAAGACAAGCAATATATCGGAGCTGGGTAGTAGCAGAAAATTATAATTTTGGGGTTATAAATTAGAGCAAAATTTGTATTTTTTCTTATTATTGTGTTACCCAATGAGGCATTTGTTCTTGGTCGTGTGACGTCAAATTGAAAATTATTAATGGGACACCCTGCATAAACAATTCCAACAGACTAGCACACTTGAGGCCTAGAGTGATGCAGTCAAGAGTTACAGGTACTAAAACGATTGCACCACTATGATTAATACAAAAAATGATACGAACACTAGCAAAATGATTTAATTGTACGGGTACATGTAATCAATCGTAGTGGCACAATCCTTCAAGTACCTGTAGCTCTCGAATGAACCACTCTAGACCCGAAGTGTGCTAGTTTGTTGGAATTGCTTTATCGGGTGAAACAGAAAAAGGCACTAATATACAGAGTTTAATAACTTTGAATCGGACGTCACGTGAACAAAAACAAATACCTCATTGGGTAACACAATAACAAGAGAAGACACAACATTTTCTCTAATCCACAACCTCAAAATCATAGTTCTCTACTACTGCCCAGTTCCGATATATTTCTTGTCTCAATCGTCGTAGGACAACCTATATTAGATAACGATTGATTCCCCAACTAGGTACTGAGCTTGATCCAGGCTTACCGCACACATTGCAATTTGTTAGAAGAAATATGACCGTTAAAATGCACACATTTTTAACCAAATCGTCCTCTGAATCATTGGAATAATATCTTTCGAGAGACTGAGCTATTTATGTAACTTTTTCTATTGAAAGTACAGTCAATTTTGTAAAACTGGGAAATTTTTCATTAAAGTTTAAGAAGTGCCTTCTCCGCATTATAGTATGCGCGACTATCCCGCGTAGCGTAGGCTAGAGGAGTGCATGCGTCAACATGGGGGGCCCACCCATTATTAACCTGTTGTATTTCTTATGGAAAATGCGTTCGGTTATTATTTGATTTTGTCCTATCGAATTTCATCAACCGCAACCCTTTTTGCTCAGTGTTCGGATTTCACTTGCGGGTAGTAGTAGAAATCGAGTAAGCATTGTATGAAATCTGCCGACACTAGGACGCTGCCTCCCTGAGCCGCGGCCAATACATTTGGAACTCCAGCACTGACAGCCATTGATTTACATAATTAACGTTCAAAGGAGTTTACTGGTAATGATTACCTATATGATGCAGAGTTATTCTGGATATAGGTTTTTCCTAGTTTTATCACACTTAACTAGAGTAACCATTTTTTATGTCTACATTTAGTGCGATCAATTATGTTACTATTTCATTAACATGATTAGCCTTTCATAATACGAGTGGCGCCTCTGGGGATGATTCGGTAAAAATCCGGCAATCTCTGGAAATCCAAAGCGGAGTCAACTCCGGTTCACATTTTACCAACGGGACAATGCGGAAGGCGGAACAGATGTAATCGGGAGTAGATTTAAGTGGAGAGTATGTCTGAGCCATTACAGCTCCAAACCGAATTGGAGAAATGGCTGAGTTGACCCGATCACTGGGCCATAGGCGACAATTGCATAGGTCAAATGCGATTTTGTATGCGCTGGACGAACCAGACAAATCACAGACATTCACCTTTCGCAACGCAGTGGTGAACATCTATATATACAACATTTTTGTACTGCTTCTAAATGTTGAGGCTTCTGATACAAACGGCACACGAATAAACAACTGATTTACCTTTTCACGCTTTTATTCTTCTGGTATGGAGACTTTAACTCAATTTTGTATTGCTTGAATGCCTTACTTATGTCGCAGCTTGATTATGTCCCAAAATCATGTTCAATAAATACTATGTCCGCTTATTCTGGATTCGACAAAACAGTGAATAGTTTACCTATTCTGATAGTAGCATGAACTAAGAGATGGTGCGCGGAGCAGTGTTAAGAACTACTGTTAGGTATATTGAAAACAGAGATGGGGCAATCAAAGAGCAAGAAAGCAATAAAAGCTCATTAGGTATGCAAAGGGACTACAGAGGAACGACCGAGTGAATACCTCAGCCACATTTCATAGTTTGACATTGATCTCATTGCAAAATTACTTTTTTTACTTCCCACACCGATAGGTGAGGGGAGTATTGTGATGGCGAAAATTTTCGATTTTGAGATAACACGCTTTTTGGGCGTTCTATGATGTCTACATGACGAAAATCCACGTCACTCATTTCCGTCGGTCTGTCTGTCGGTGTGTCTATCTGCCTGTGTGTCTGTCTGTCTGTTGGCGTTTTTCTAACGTCGTAATCTCAGTAACCGCTCCATGGATTGTGATGAAATTTGGGCAGCGATATGCTGTGGGGTCGTAGTAGGTAATGCTTTTATAATTTTGAAAATCGGTGCAGGGGCGGCGGAGTAATTAGCAAAAAACAAAAAAAAATATCCCTCAAACTTAGTTTTTAGGTGTTTTAGGGGTTCCTGATCATTTTTTACTTTTTTTTTGGGTGGGGGTGAAATTGGGGAGGTTGGGGGGTGGGGGGTTATAAATCTCAAAAACGTGTTGTACTCATATCCATTGACCTATAAAAGAAAGACCTAGCGGCATAATATCCTATTTCAGGCCCATCAGAACATTGCCTTGCCTGTTCCAGAAACAAAGGGACAGAATTTTCTGATAAATACATAGGAATATTGCTTTAGATCGTTCTGTATTAAGTACCGTAAAAGCTATGGAATGGATTTTAATGAAACCTTGTCACAGTATTACCACCACGGCGAGGATGGAAAACGCGTATGTATTGGAAAAATCGTGTCAGCGGCGGCGCAGCATAAAAAACAAATAAAAAAATAAAAAAGCCTCAAACTCTGTTTTTAAGCGTTTTAGGGGTTCCTGATCATTTTCTACTTTTTTGGGCAGGGGTGAATTTGAGGTGGTTGGGGGGTGAGGGTTGGAAAACTGCAAAATTTGTTGTATTCATAATGGGCTGTCCATTGACCTGTGAATGAAAAACCTAGCGACATAATACACTTTTTTTAGGCCCATCCGAACATTTCCTTGCCTATTCCAGAAACCGAGGGACACAGTTTTGTGATGTATACATATACGAGTATTGCTTAGTTTCGTTCTATGTATATTGCGTAAAGCAAAAATTATTGAATTGATTTTAATGAAATTTCGACAAAGAATTGACTATCGCGGTAAGAGTGGAAAACGCGCCAGTGTCTGAAAAATCATGTCAGTGGCGGCGCAACAATAATTAAAAAACTAAAAATATGAAAACAGCTCATACTTCGCCTTTAGATGGTTTAGAGGCTCCTGATCGTTTTGAATCGTTCAGATGAAGCATGCAGAATGAAAACTGTGACGTCCTAGTTTCTAAGGAGGGAGACGCAAGAAACTATTTACAAAAGTTTTGTGTTGTACAATACGTTTTTTTGCGTGAGGGTGGGCGATGATTTGGTTGTAAGGAGATTTCAGACTATAGCTTCATGTAATGGGAAAACAATAAAATGAAATCATTATGTGTGGGAAGTACTGCAGATAGTACCACCCGAGTTTAGGGCAACTAATGGGTTTTGCCTATTTTTATCTATTCACTAACACTGAAAATGGTGTACCAAAGACGTGAAGACTAGTAGGATACCTGTAAGGAGGAAGAAATTTTACTTTCATGGTATTAGGTACCTTTAATTTTTATTAAACGTACAAAAAATATATTATACAGAAATAAGATTATGAAAGTTCATAACTTTCTTCATCATCCGAGGGACTGCTATCTTCTCTTGGTGTTATAATTAACGGGTCGACGGTCTGATCGATCATGTAGTCAAGATTCCTCATTTTCCCTGTTGTTTAACGACTGCTTTTGGTCAGTTCTCTGGTGTAACATCCCCAATGGCTCCAACAAACAGCTAGCAGCTTAAGATCTTTGATTTTGTATGTCGTGTTATGTCCTGCTACAAATCCTTTCACTTGCGCCCATATAAGTTCTATAGGATTTAGTTCACAGTTATATGGCAGTATACGTACCACAGTTACACCATGTTTCTCTACTATATCTCCTACGGCGTATTCCATAAAACGGTGTTTGTATTAATTTTGCTATATTTCTGTGATAGTCCCTTGTTTATCACATTATCATCAAATTCAGAACTTTTGTAGGATAACCAGTCAATAATTTCTTATTTTCTCCAAGATGAAGTCTTCTCCATGCGTTGTGAATGATAACTTGCGTCATCCATAAGTACCACTGCCGGAAGGTATTTTACCGTTTCACCAAAGTAGTCCCAAAAACACCTGAATTCATGTCCTGGTAGTAATCTCCCGTATAGGGCGACCGAAAGGTTAACAAAAATGTTTTAAGAAATCCCTCTTTGCTTTCAATATGGACGATTACTAGCTTCCTTTGTGTATAGGATCTGGTTCGTTTTTTTTTTGGAGATACTCGTTTACAGGCCTTCTATGGAGGCTTCTCGATCACCGCTTATATTTTTGACTTGCCACATTTTTGGTACTATGTAGACTTCACTAATCCACGTCTCTTCCGTACTGCTTTATGCTTCTCAAGTGTTTTCGTCTAGAGAAAATAATTTCATCGCTTTCCTGTGAAAGTGCTATACGATTATCTTTTTCCCAGGCAAAGCCCACATTTTTTAAACTGGTCCGCAAAAGTTTTCTGTTTATCAATCGAATACTGACATTCTGGCTAAGCTCCATTGAAATCTTATCTAAGATGAGTATTTCTTTTTTGAAACAAGAAGAGTAAACTGTTCTTCGAATTACACTTTTGGTGTTTTCATCAAGGTCTTTTGCTGGTCTGCCTTGACTTTTCTTGGGAGGTTTCACTTCACCTGCAGTCTTGCTCTCCCGTAATAATTCAAAAGCGGTGGACTTTCCAACTCCAGTCATTCGGAAACATCGGTCGACAGTTTCCTGTACAGTAAAATTCGGGTAGTCGTATTTTATGCAATCATGTATATTGAGAATAATATCTTTTTACTCACTGATGGTGGAGAATTATTGCAACGTCTTTTCGTTGGTGTGAACTCCGCCATTTTTCATAATACTGTAAACACTACGGCTTAACAGCAAATAGTGACTAAACAAATATACTTATACAGGCGCTACCGTAAATATGTTTTAATTACTTATAACTAATGTGTCATTCATTTACTTCATCATAAACGAATAATGAGAGACTATACAAGGTGGGCCAATAGTGCGTGGACGGAACATTGTGGGCTTGAGGACTATAACCTAAAAATATTTTCACTTAAATTTTGACGTTTATACAGGGTGATCCGTATCAAGCCTAAATTTTTTTGAATAGAACCCCCTATATCTTATTGCATATTTGGAATCCTTGGTGTAAGTAGGTATCAGAAAAAAATTGAATATCGCAGCGATTATGAAACCTAGAAGGCCGTGACTTTGCGTTACGACTAAGCATGAAATGCGTCACCTCATGTCAGACGGCTAAATTTGAATTCTTTTTGGACTTGGAGAAATCAGTAGATTAATTAAGGAAACTTCAATCACAGATAACTTTCAAATGGGAATGTCTATTTTGGTTTAAAGAATCAAATGTAAAATTTTATTACCTTTCTAACGATAGCATTCTCAATATCAATCTTTCTTGGTTTTCATTTTATTTCAAATTTTCCGTCAAATAAGTGTTTTTCATTTTCCTGCGTGCAAGCAACCTAGCAGGCCATGAAAAATAAACAAAATCCCGTTAGTATGGAAGAAACTAACTAACTTAGTAGAAAGATGCAAACTAACTAGAGTAACCGGGCAAGATTACAAAAATTCCTACAACATATTAGCTCTAACCAGAAACAATAGCGATAACAAAAACGCTCATTTTTCACAGCCTAGTAGCTATTAGCCACTTTCCAAGGTCAGCAAAAAAAAAATTTAACCAAAGGAAAACTGCTAGTGATTGTTGCTGGCAGTAGAATATCTACGTCTTCTGAATAAATTTTCACATTTAATGCCATAAAAAAGTAGTCATTTCCGTAAGTAAAAAGTAATGATACCTATGACTGGAACTCTTCAAATTCTTCAGTAGGTATTAGCAAAATCGCGGAAAATGAAACTTGAATTCCAGTCTGTATAAATTGTAAAACATAATTTAGTTTGTACAAAACTACATGAAATAAACACAGTTACAACATAGCGTATCTAAAAAAATTCTAGCAATTATTTATTAATATATTATATTATTATGTATCTTCACTTTTGACTTAACTAAACAGAAATGACTAATGTTTTATCCCATTAAATGTGAAATGTCATTATAAAGATATTATACTGTAAGTAAAAATCGCTGGTAGTTTTCCTTTTGTTTCAAAATTTTTAATCATGTGAAAAACAAACACTTCTATCATACCCCAGCTTCTCATTGACATTAAATATCTTGCAGCTGTTGTTTCCGGTTAGAGCTGATGTGTTGTAAGGAATTTTCGTGATCTTGCCTCGTTACTCTAGTTCGTTTTACATCTAGTTAGTTGTTTTCTTCCATATTAACGGGTTTTTGTTTATTTTCCATGGCCTGCTAGGTTGCTTCACGCATGAAAATGGAAAAACACCGATCTGACTAAAAATTTGAAATAAACTAAAAACCAAAAAGGATTGATATTGAGAATGCTATATCGTTAAAAAGGTAATGAAACTGTACATTTGATTCTTTAAAGCAAAATAGGCATTTCCATTTGAACAAATCAAGTTATCTGTGATTGAAGTTTCCTTAATCTACTGATTTTTCCAACTATAACTATAAAACGAATTCAAGTTTATCCGTCTAATCTAAGGTGACGCGTTCCATGCTTGATCCTACCGCAAAGTCATGGCCTTCTACGTTTTATAATCCCTGCGATATTCAATCTTTTTCTGATACCTACTTATACCAAAAATCGTGATTTGTACCTAAACGGTCCATTTAAAGTTTCATGTATGATACATAAACTCACACTAGAATTGACCAAGGAATCCAAATATGCAACAATATGTAGGGGGTTTCAGTCTAAAAAATGTAAGTTTGGTATGAATCACCCTGTATATATGTCAAAATTTTAGTAGAATTATTTTTATACTATAGCTCTCAAAGGTTTCCTACCATGGTCAAGTGACAGGTTTCTAAAATATATTTTAGTAAGCCCACAATCTGCCGTCCACGCACCATTGGCCTACCCTGTATATCAGGTAAGATGGTAGAACTTATCTACGCCTGTGACCGACACCGAAATTACACCAAGCAGGTAGGAGTTTCCCAATTTATTGCTCTACGTATTTCTGAAATGCACTTATAAGAAACATGAATTATTAGAAAATTATTACTGTAAATGGAACAAGACTTGACAACATCTAAAAGTACAGTAAAGTAGAAAACAATATTTCCAAAGGAGTATACCGTTAGTGTGACCTATCGAGTCAATCAAGAAAACTTCATTTGTTCGGAAATCTGGTTCCCTGTCTCGGCCCCATGTAAAGATTGCGGCTTTATAGTTTTAGTTGGCAAGTTTCTGGGAAAGCCCCCAAGTGAAATATTCTGACGCGGAACATTCTTAACGCCTCCATAATTAATTAAAAACTCGAGAATGGGCCGGCGATAAATCAGAAACTTCCTTATAATTATCGGCGATACACCAACGGCGACGTCACGTTAAAGTTAAAAACTACGAACTTCCCGGAGATTTGGAAAGTTGTAAATTTTAGCGGAACGATTGCTTTATAAGAGAATCTGAGGTGAGGCTCCTAATGAAAACATTGTTCGAAGTTTCCGCCACTTATCGTTCCTGAGATAAGCGTCCGTCGTGTGCCCCTTGCCTAACGACCTTTGTAAAAGCACTGCTAGTATTTTAATATTATCATACAGACTTATATAATAATAATAATAATATGGCGAGCTGTTCCCAGAAACGGAGGATTTCATGCTTGCTATCTAAGACCAAGTGATTGCGACACAAAACTACAAAAAATACGTAATTCATCCATCCATAACAGACGATAACTGCAGAAAATGTCACCAACAAAAAGAAACAATGGATCATATAACAAGCGGGTGCAAGACTCTTGCCGGTACCGAGTACACAGCCAGGCATAACTCTGCAGCCAAAGTCATACACCAAGCGCTAGCCACAACGAACAAACTAATAGAAAACACAGATCCATATTATAATCACACTCCGACATCAGTACTTGAAAACAATCAATACAAACTATACTGGGACGTTAAAATACATACAGACAAGACTATCCCAGCCAATAGACCAGATATAGTTTTCCAGTCAAAGCTCGATAAAGTTACATACTTGATAGGTATTGCTATTCCCAATGATGTGAATATTCAAAACACCTACGCTGGGAAGATATCTAAATACACGGAACTTGCCATGGAAATAAAACGACTTTGGAGGCAGGACAAAGTTACTATTGTTCCCCTCATTATGTCGGTCCAAGGCCTTACACCAAACACATTTACACCGCACCTACAACAGTTGGGCTTGGACAAAAGGTTACACAAAATATTCCAAAAGTCTGTAATTCTCAAGACCTGTAATATCGTACGATTCTTCTTAAATTCAGATCAGTAATAGTTCAGGTGTTGACTTGGCACAGCCCGACAACATTTGTTGCTACCGCAGTCATGCGATATACATTTAGAAAATCATAATAATAATAATAATATTCATTCCCAAAGGACAATTTTTACAAACCGTGTCATAGAAGCCAAAAGGGATGAGAGCGTATAGAGGGTATAGAACAGTTCGTTAACCCGTTTCTGGAAAGCTCTTCTAGACCAGTCTGTGGGTAAAAAAGTCGTCGCTTTCACGTGAAAATTTATTGCAGATATAACCATGACTGTATAGATATACCTATACAGCTAAACTTGTTCTGTTTTTATATGTATATCATGATTTAAGTTGTAAAAGTCAAACTTCTGCTCGTAGCACTTTTCAGTTGAGCTGAGTTTCGTTATTAAAATTGTTAAAAAGAAAGTTGCACCTATTAAAAAGTTAACTTGATTTTTTGTCTATCAAAATCTGTCAATACATTTCAAAGAAAATTGGAAAAACGACCTATATTGCGTAATTTAATGTGTCTTAATAACGTTAAAAATAACGATTATAAATAACAATTCATACCTGGGAAACAACGCCGTTATCTTTATGGTTGTAGAAAATTTGTCATATGGTTTCCTTATTTCACGAAATATGTTATTTCTTTATCCCAGAGACTGATTGTTTGAACATTTACTCTTGCCCAGAAATATTTAATGGAATGGAATGGATGCACCGAAGGTTGAGATTCAAAGCAAGTTAAATATATATTTTCTTTATGGTCAGCCTCCCGCAAAGGCTGAAAGCCTATGGCGCTGTAGAAGCGCTGCGAGAGGATAAGGATTATTCATTTATAATCAAATTGTTGCTAAATAAAGCCGTATAAAAATGAGTCACTTTTCTGGTAATAAAAAATTCAATAACTTTCACGTTTATTGTAACATTTGTTTGCAACAAAGTTTTTTGGCTAGCTCATCGAAAAACCTTCAATTTCGTAAGGCTCTATGACCATTAGGAATAATGATAACATTTTTTGTTTCTAAAATCGTCTCTAGGTAATGTAATGGACGAAATTGTTCGCCGTTGTTACGTATAATACGTTTGCCTAAAAAATGGAGGACTTTTTGAACATAATATTAAATAATATATATGTACCTATAGTTATAATGGTTTTTTTGTTGTGTGTGTATGAAATAAATATTTTGTAATTTGATGAAAACGTATAGCTTGCTTATTTTTTTCGTATTTTAATAAAGAAGATGAATCAAAATAAAACTAAAAATAACATTGACGAATCCTTCTTGAATCCAGAACGTAGCGTAAATGGAGAGAGCGATATATCGTTGTATTTAGAATTAAAACTGGAGTTTTTTAGGGATATAAAAAGAATTTGTCGAGTATTTAAAAAACCAAAGGTAATGGTTGCGAAGAAACCAAACGCTAGATTGAAAATCTATATCATCAGTTTATAGAGCACGAAAAGTTGCAAGTGGGAATGTGAAATTTGTTTTGTCATATCTTTTCCAATAAAGCGAGAAAAAAATAAAATCGAAATCGAGAATATTCGATTTTTTCCAAATTTCTTCGGAAGTTCTCGGAATTTTGAAATTTTTAAAGTGCCAAGTGCAAGGTTCAACAAGGCACAACTTTTCTCTAATTTAATTATCTTTGTAAATCTTCTGGTTTACGAGACCCCTGTAGTGTGCATTCTTATATGGGATACCGTGTATATTTGCCTACAATATTTTTAAGTACCATTTATTGCTTGTTTGAGAAAGGTTTTGTACACCGAAGCATATGTCACAGCATTGAAAAATAAAGTGGTGACCAATTTTACATTTAATTTTTGTTTCTATTAGAAATTATCCGAAAACTTTCTTCTCATTCACTTGATACCAAAAATGCTTGCGTCGACAAAATTTTGATTCAAAGGTCTCCTAAGGCTACGGTTACTATGCATGCGAGCTCTGACGAAAATGTGTTCTGATGAATTCGCTTGAACAATCAAACGCCTGACTTCCAATGAAAGTGGTTACTATGGGAGAGGAAGCCTCGTCGGAATACGCATGTCGTCGTCAGTACGATTTGAATGTTCAAAAACTTTTGAAATTTTTGAGCGAGTTTGTCAAAATCTGTAGCTGTTTTGCCAAGTGTGGGCTGGTTTTTCACGAGGTTTGGTACTGAGGACTGTAGAGGGTTCACCATGGACGTGGGTAAACTGATTGCTTATGTGCAAGGGAACAGGTGTTTGTGGAACATGATGGACAAAAGCTACCACAACATATAACTATACTACCATACAGCGAATCTGTTTTTGGAAAGATACAGTCGCGAAAGTTGGAGAATTTCTCATCCTTTCTTCTATCCCTTCCAGTATGTATTCGAGTGTTTTGGTGTCATCCAAAAGTACTCGAAAAGCTTTTCTGGTTGGTGCGATAATTCTTCAAACAACATATTGAACTTGCCTTGGTCGTCTCTACTACTAAATGACTGGCTCGCGTGCTCCGATTTTCCATTATTTAAAAGAAATAGCTTTATTATAGGATTTTCAAGAAAATATAGCTCATCAGTCCATCCATCTTCCGCTGGGTGGCAGAAACGTACTGACGATCAGAATACCCTGGAAACGCGTGCACTAGAACCACCATTGTTCTGACCAGGAGTTCGTACGATCTCGTCAGAACACATTTTCGACAGAACTCACATGCATATTAACCGTAGCCTAAGCATAAAACTCTGTTGTGACGAATTACATAAGGACATACCCTCAAAAAGTGTTTAGAACGATCCTTAGAGTGACCTGCAGCACAAGAAGATTGACTACGACGTGAGGTTAAAGATAAAAGCTACCCACTGTTAACTACAAAGTTCACTGAGATTTGGAAAGCAGTCCATTTTAGCGGAAAATACGCTCGCGATTGCATTATAAAGGAGTCTGAGGTGAGGTTCCTAATGAAAACGTTGTTAAAAGTTTCCGCCATTTATTTTTCTTGGAATGAATGCTCCTACTATGTTCCGTGGCGAGAAAAATACGCTTTCGCTAGGCTCTGCGGACTGCTGATATATGGTGGGCCACCTTGACCTCATAAATCAACGGAATGAAATTTTAATAAGATTTAAATATGCCAGGTCATACAGCAGGGCGGGATATGCTCAAGTCTTTTTTGAATATGAATGTATTCTGGAAAAGGCAATTGTTTGAATACACGAAACTATGACGATGCATCTTTTACCACTTTAAGAACATTGTGTATTTTACAATATCCTAAAAACGCGGTGCAGATCATTCAGCTCTCTCAACCCGTAGAGGCTGCTTCACAAACAAAACAATTTTATAGAAATGTAACCGACATCTGAAGTTAACGTAAGTAGGTTTGTTAGTATTAGTTTCCTTGTCTCAGCAAAATTAATTCCTTTATGTTCATTTTCAATAGACGAAAATAAAATAACTAAGTTTAAGTTTAAAAGCTTTATATATACATTTATAGTTAGTTATATTTCTACTTTACACAAAAAATGTATGATTCTTTTATTTAATTGTTTTTTTTTATTTTTTTGTATTTTTATTCTTATTTTTATTATATACAGATCGTTTGCTCTTCGTTTATAGACACCTGAAGATGGTTTAGATTAAAATAAACGTAGTGAAGGAAAGTTATAGTTTCAATCGTTGACCGAAACCTATGAAAAACAACCATTAGTATATAACTATGCACACTTCTATGCTAAGATAATACTACAGCATGGCATCTCTCCATTACGGAAATGTATGCACAATTCCACAACCAAGTATTAATTATCCGTTACCACAAAAAATTTGCTGGGATTTATAGCTTGTTAATATTGAATGGAAATGGTATATCGATATTAGCAAGAAAGTTTTTCAAAAATCAGCGAATATCAACACCGATTCCGATAACATGACTTTGATATGTCATGCTTATATACAGGGTGAATCAAGCTCAACGCCTTGGACTCTTATGATCAAACGGTATCTCTTTTCAAGAAAAATGTGACTGTATACTCGTCGAGTTGGACTACATTCTAAAAATAGTGACTTTTGTACCGAGTATGTAATGAAAGCGTGACATATCAAAGTTACGTTTTTTTAAAGGAAGACCCCATACATTGTTGCACATTCAGATTATTTGATCAATTCTACTGTGACTTTATATATCAGACATTGGCCTTAAAATGAACCGTTTAGGTGTAAAACACCATTTTTGGCACAAGTAGGTAACGCAAAAGAATTAAATACCGAAGCGGTTATAAAGCGAAGAAGGCTGTGACTTTGCCGTATGACTAAGAATTAATTGGGTCTGCTTTGGTTAGACGGTTAAACTTGAATTACTTTTGTTTTTGGCGAAATCGGCAAATTAATTTATTAAACTTCAGTCAGAGATTCCCAGCTTAGTTATACAATCAAATGTAAAATTAGATAGCCCTTCTAGTGGTATAAGGTTCTGATTAGCAATCTATGACAGTTTTCATTTGGTTTACATTTTCAATCAAATCAGTGTATTTCAATTTACATACCTACAAGCAGTATAATCCAAAACCTGATCCGATGGAAGACATCAACAAATTTAGCAGAAAGATACAGGCGAGCTAGGGTGAAGAGTTGTCTCCTCATTTTTTAGAATGGAACGCCCTATATATTATTGCATATTTGGATTCCTTGGTCAATTCTAGTGTGAGCTTATGTACCATACATGGAACTTTGAATGAATTGTTTATGCGCAAATCACCCTTTTTGGTATAAGTAGGTATCAGAAAAAAATTGAATATCGCAGGGATTATAAAACCTAGAAGGCCATGACTGCGGTACGATCAAGCATGAAACGCGTCGCCTTAGATTAGACGGATAAACTTGAACTCTTTTTATAGTTGGAGAAATCAGTAGATTAATTAAGGAAGCTTCAGTCACAGACAACATGATTTTTTCAAATGGGAATGCCTATTTTGGTTTAAAGAATCAAATGTAAAATTTGATTACCTTTCTAACGATATAGCATTCTGAATATCAATCCTTTTTGGTCTTCATTTCATTTCAAATTGTCAGTCAAATCGGTGTTTTTCAATTTCCCTGCGTGCAAGCAACCTAGCAGGCCATGAAAAATAAACAAAAGCCCGTTAATATGGAAGAAAACAACTAACTTAGTAGAAAGATGCAAACGAACTAGAATAGCGAGACAAGAACATGAAAACTCCTTACAACATATTAGTTCTAACCACAAACAATAGCGATAACAAGAACGCTCATTTTTCACAGCCTACTAGCTATTAGCCAATTTCCAGAGTCAGTAAATAAATATTTAACCAAAGGAAAACTACTAGTAATTGTTGCTCGTAGTAGAATATCTACGTCTTCTGAATAAATTTTCACATATAATGCCATAAAAAAGATACCTAATGTCAATAAGAAGCTGAGGTATGACAGAAGTGTTCATTTTTCACAGCCTACTAGCTATTGAGGTCTACTAGAGATTGACAGCATTCCAAAACGATTAAAAATTTTGAAACAAAAGGAAAACTACCAGCGACTTTTGCTTACAGTCTAACATCTTTAGAATGTAATTTCACATTTAATGGGATAAAAAAATTAGTCATTTCCGTTTAGTTAAGTCAAAAGTGAAAATATGTCTGACTGAAGAATTCTGAACATCTATTAAAATGATTGCTAGAATTTTTTGAATATGCTATGTTGTAATTGTGCTTATTTCACGTAGTTTTCTACAAACTAAATTATGTTTTACAATTCAAACAGACTGCAATTCAAGTTTGATTTTCCGCGATTTTGCTAATAAGTAGAAGTACCTACTGAAGAATTTGAAGGGTTCCAGTCAGAGGTATCATGACTTTTGACTTACGGAGGTGGCTACTCTTTTATGGCATTAAATGTGAAAATTTATTCAGAAGACGTAGATATTCTACTGCGAGCAACAATCACTAGTAGTTTTCGTTTCGTTGAATATTTTTTTACTGACTCTGGGAATCGGCTAATAGCTAGTAGGCTGTGAAAAATGAGCGTTCTTGTTATCGCTATTGTTTCTGGTTAGAACTAATATGTTGTAAGGAATTTTCATAATCTTGCCTCGTTACTCTAGTTAGTTTGCATCTTTCTACTAAGTTTGTTAGTTTTTTCCATATTAGCGGGCTTTTGTTTATTTTTTATGGCCTGCTAGGTTGTTTGCACGCGCGAAAATTGAAAAACACCGATTTTATTGAAAATTTGAAATAAAATGAAACCCAAAAAAGATTGATATCGAGAATGCTATATCGGTAGAAAGGTAATCAGATTTTACATCTGACTCTTCAAAGCAAAATAGGCATTCTCATTTGAAAAAATCAAGTTTTCTGTGATTGAAGTTTCCTTAATTAATCTACTGATTTCTCCAAGTACAAAAAGAATTCAAATTTAGTCCTCTGACCTAAGGTGACGCATTTCATGCTTAGTCGTGCCGCAAAGTCACGGCCTTCTAAGTTTATGATCGCTGCGATATTCAATCTTCTTCTGATACCTACTTATACCAAAAATGGTGATTTGCGCCTAAACGGTTCGTTTAAAGTTCCATGTATGATACATGAAGTCACACTATAGAATTCACCAAGAAATCCAAATATGCAATAATATATAGAGGGTTCCATTCAAAAAATGCAAGTTTGATTTGGATCACCCTATATAAACGTCAAAATTTGAGTGAAAATATCTTTACGTTATTGCCCTCAAGGGTCCCTACCATGATCAAGTGACAGGTTTTTGAAATATTATTTAGTAAGCCCACAATCTTCCATCCAAGCACTATTGGCCCACCCTGTATAAGTAAACAGTTCCTCATGTATTTTGTTTATTTCTTATTTGTCTGATATCTGATGTTAATTAATATTGTAACATACTGTATATTATGGTATTCGTGTATTTGTATTAGTTGTCATTAGTTGTCATATATGATGTAAAGTCAAAGTGCTAGGTTAGATCTTTTGAAGTGTAAACGTCATCGAATCGTCTAGAGTTTTCGAGAATGACGGATGGATTCTAGAAATGTCATCGAATGCTCTAGATGGTTCGATGAAGTATATATAAGGTGCTATGGGTAGCGTAGAGGTCAGTTGAGTTGAGATCTAGTTGAGATAAGGTTAAGAGATATTGTATTAAGTTCTGAAGTAAAACGGTGAAAGTTACGTCGAGTTTGATTCCCTGGTTAAAGAAAAAGAGGCCGTCGTGACAATATATTTGGGTAATGAATTAGCTTAATGAAATTGTCTAGTTATAAAGTTACATTTAAAAATTGGGAAATATGATTTTGAGGTCAACCAGACCCCAGTATGATAATCGTGTCATAAAGAATGTGTGTATACTGAGGGGTATTTCATCATGGGCAAGCATTCTTTTTATGGGTTTCACCACGTAAATAAATATAGAGAAATTAGTGGTGCCATATATGCACACCATTATTTTTTCAACATCCACCACATAAATGTCTCTTTCAACATTCCACCCCCGACCACAGCATGTTTATATCCCTAGTATATTGTCCCTTGTTCCAGTACGAAGACGAAAGGCGCTTCAAAGCTGCTCTGCTCGACGACTTGCCATTTTCAGTTTAGCTTGAATTCTCTGGAAATTCCTTTGTACCACATCACGCATTATGTCCTTTATCCCTTTGTTCTCATACCAGCGAGGAAATGCGTGCTATTTTCAAAAACAGAAAGCAGCATATTTGCAGTAATGTTCATTATTTATCCCCAGTTTTTGAATTCTCTGACTTCCGCACAACAGCGGGTAACTACGGAGAAATGGCAAGGGTCTGTTTTTATTTTTCCAGACAAGGCCCTTTTCTAATCTTTATTTGTTGAAACTATTAAAGCTCTTCAAGGGTCATTTTCATTTAGCTTGTGTTATATGATGTACTTTCAGAGGTGTTGACACCGAAATCTAATAGTTTTTGAAACGTTCTAATCTTGTTCTTTTTATGGTGGGGTTTATACATACAGGGTGTTTCTAGATATCATGAACAAATGGAGGGAAAAGATTCTTTGGTGTTTTCGAGAACTAAAATTTCAAATGAACATAGGTTCGCAAACGCTTCGTTACCGATCTACAGGGCGTTGAAATGTCAATATTCTTTCAGTTTCTTCTCGATAACATTCTCAAACTTTGAGGCATTTATCTCAAATTTAAAATACAAAATACGCAATATGAGTTACATAGCTGCACATGTCAAACGGTTGCCAGAATCTACAGGGTGTTATTTTTCCAGCGGTCCTACTCTGAACTTTTTTGCGGTGCGCGGCAAGTAGATTCAAAAAAAAAGGTGTTTTTCCATCTTGTTTAGAGCCTCTAGTAATTTTTTTATATTTCCGATCCTTATCGAGAAGAAAAAAAACAGGATTCTCTTGTATTAGGCACATGAAGATAATGTATTTGAAATATGATCTAGTGGGCTGTGACTTTGTTTGGATAACTGTAAATCGATAACGAAGTCTTTGTGGACCTAGGTTTATTTGAAATTTCAGTTATAAAAAAATCAAAGAATCTCCTCCTTTCGTTGGTACATGATATTAAGGAACACTCTGTATTTAGGTTAGGAAAGTACTAAGTGTAGTTAGTCTGAGTCGTAATTGTGCCCTGAGGATGTCTCGTGCAATCGTGGACAAAAAATTGGCGTTTAACGCAAACTAGACGCAGAATCCATCCAGAAGTTGAAAATTTTGTCTACTCTCATTAAGTTATACAGCGATTACGAAACAACTTAAAACAAGCAATACTACTTATACGCATATGATTAAAAACACGCTATAATAAGTGCAAAGGTGGCTATGCCATGAGACAAGAAGCGTAGCGTGCCTTGGAGGAGCACCGTATAAAATTTTGTTTGGGGCCCTTAGGAAACAAAAACTTTCAAACAGCATGCTGTTATTACCTCGGGAAAACTGGACGCAAGACTATTGAATTTTATTAGCAATAACTCAATGAGCTCCTCAGTGGAATTAGCGTTTTGAATTTTAGGTTTTGAGCATGTCTTTATTGCCTTTAATTGGTCATAAAGATCAACTGAGATGTCTTTACTATATTTAGCCGGCAGTTTTCCGGAAGCATTTAATATCTCTTCGTTTAAAGAAGATAGGAGTTTTTCTCCGGTTATAATATCTCGAACATACTACCCAGGTCGCAAGTGCTCTTAAATATTAGTTTGAGAAATTAATATATCTAAACAGCAATATAGTGATTGACTTTGAAATAGAATTCCAGGTCTAAAATTCTTTCATCTTGTGGTCACTTATCGGCACCTCTCGCCTTGTGTTTTTGAAAGCATCTGTTACGCTCCATTCTTTTGCTAAATCTTTGAGCTCATTTAGCAAACTATTTGTGCTTACGCACGATGGTGATACCATGGCCCAGGGAGGGGGTTTAGTATTTATTTTATAGAAGTGAGGTTAAGTTAACTATAATTCGTAATTATTGTTGTGTATTTGAGTAGTATTTTTAATTGCTTCGGTCGAAATACAGTATAGTATTCAAGTCGCGGTAATGGTAATAACTTTCTTGTTGATTTACAGTTGCAAATTTCAACTGCTGGAGTTATTAGGGACCTTTTGCAAGTCCGTTGTGTGATATTACTTCACGTTATCGGCTATTTGTGATACGCGCAGCTCCTTCGAAATAACTGAATCGGCTAACAACCAATAAACAATTAACCTACATAACAAAAGTATATACAATGTACATACAGCGGATATCGAATCAATCGATATGTATATCCACAAATGGAGCAAGAATGTCCAAAAAAATATACATTTCATGTACGTTTTTCGCAAACTTTAACATAGCATATCCATAGTATATGATACATAGACCAACATCTTATGTATATGCACATATGAATATACCTACATGAATATACATAGTATATTACACTGACGTATATCATTTTTCACATGTAGATTTAACGTCCTATAAATATTTAAAATACACATGTTTAAACTGGAATGTGTAATGTACATTTTGTGGAAGTACATATCCATATAGTGTTATGTGGGGAAGTTGTGCGATAAGATTGGAGTATTGCCATATCTAGAATGCTATGACGCAATGAGAACAAAATCGTGGTGACTTTGGTAGCAACAATACTTGTTTTGTGGTTTATCATTATAGAAAAGGATCACGTTTTCGTACATCAGTTTCATTTGACAGAATTTTCCAACAAAAGCTGCAAAATGAAGCGTCTTCAGAAACAGCGCGATAGCATCACGGAACTGAACCATAAGAGTGAAATGCTATACTTCGGTAGTCCTGCAAAACCTATAATGTTAGTTCATCATTTGCTTATGATCAAGTCCAATATGCATCCGCCGCACGACGTCTCAGAATGATATCCAAAGCTTGTTCCGTTTTGAGGGTTTGCAATACAATACTATAAAAACAATAAAAAAACACAGAATGCCTAAGGCACGAACCTCACTTATTCTAGGCTACGATAAACAAAGCTATATGCAGAAAGTCAAAATTTTATACTCTGCATAGTGTAACGTTACAATCGTTAAGTGACGTAAATAACCGTTAACGTTTCGCTACTGACACTTTACCGTCATTACAGCATCGTTGAACAATATACTGTTATAATGAGAATGCCCGTGGAAACCAAACTGAGGATATTGATCCTACGTCACAAATGTGATCGATAGATTGGTTGGAATAATAAGAAAACCTACCACCATCACCAGTATATGCATGTAAATTCTAAGGTGGTCCTACCGGACAGACACAAAACGACAACATATACGGCTCGGGTACGTAATCCGTGCTTAAGGAGATTCCTGTAACCGCGTAAGCCGCTAAGAGCTCCCAGTTGCTTGGAGAGCGGCCCCGTTCCCCTTCGTCACTCCCCCCTTACACACCCAGCTCTGGTGTTGAGGTGAAAATTAGCTGAAGCTAGGGCGTTTATTGATAATGCTTATTAATCTGAAGGGAATAACGCTAGGTCATTTGCAACGCCATTAGCGTATAGTTAATGTGTGTATGGGAACGACCGCTACCTACCGTAGGATAAATATTCAATGCGACTTAATAAACAGAGTAAGAGATGTTACACACTTAGGCTGCAGTTTCTCAGTACCTACCACACATTCCCGTTTTTAATTTTTAATACGCTTTTATTATTAGCTTTACCTGCTTGCTTGTTTATTTAGTTGTGGGTTTGTAACTCCCTTTTGGATTAAGAGCTTTTTTTTGCAGTTTTGCAGCGAAAATGATTTTGACGGCTTTAAATCCGTCGGGATCAGCGCCAGCGGTCATTTCCCCCGACTAAGGGATGACGCAGGTACCTTAAATTTTGTTAATATTACACAGAGGCGTAGCGACAAGAGCTTAAAAGGCGTGACATCCAACTGTTTGGGAGTTGGTCCTTTAGTGAATTTTATTCAGGAAAGGCGGCAGTTATAATTATCGTGTATGGAGTAATGGTAACGGATATGCTATATGCTAATATTGATCAAAAACAATTCTTTATGTTCATTATACAGAGTATCAATAAACACACTTGAAAAAGCAAAAAAGAACAAGCTTTAATGATAAAGGTAACTCAAATTATTTAGTATTTAAAGAGCATCGGACTAAAAAATCCAAAGCAATTATTAAAATAAGCTTAAAACAATAATAAACTTAAAATACTAGTAAAATTATATCTTACCATTATCTTTTGTTCATTTGTCATAATTATGCTTATTTTGAATATTATTTTCAACTTCTTAGTCCAACGTTCTCTAAAAGCGTGTATTTAAACTACATTTATTTAAATTACGGCGGTAACAGTTTGTTTCTGCTAAAATACTATGATGCCATAAGATTATTATATTATGTGATTTCTTTAGAACTCAGCTACTTCTTACAATAGGTCACAATGCAGAAGCGTCCATTGATTGCAAAAACCAAAGCCTATTCCGATTTCTTCCAGTTAGCAAAACGTCTTAAATAAATTTTATTACTTAATTCTGAGCTGTTATCTAAATCTAGCCATCATCATCATAGTCACAATCTCTTAAAAGACATGTTGTGAACCCGTAAAATGTGCACATTTTACGAGTTTCTCTTGGGATATCTTTAAGATCTTTAATGCAGTAGTTTCCCATTTGCTTTCTGCATCTTCATGCCGTTGACCATATGTATCTACTGGTTCATCCGCCTTTAGGGACAATTTCTCACCCCAAGGACAAGAAGGTGTCCTGGCTCTCCTCGACTCGTTCACCCAAAGCTGTTGGTCGAGAAGGGGTTACTGCTTATACCGACAGTAGTTCGGTTCCTTTTAGTCGCCTTTTACGACACGCAGGATATACGATGGGAGATATTCTAACCCGGCCCCACACGGGGAAAAATCTAGCCATAGGGAACTAATATTTAACATGTTAGTATTTTCCAATATATAGAGTGGCCAAACGCAAGTAACACGTAGCACAAAAGGAAATTCTAAGACTGTGGTTATCTAAAATGATCTGTTTGAAGTATAATTAGCACATATTTAGCTAGATTTTAAGAGTACGTAATGTAATGTTCACTAAGGGCCTGGGTATACACAGTTATACATACTCGTATGTATTTGCTATGTTAAAACACGGATTCCCATTTTGAATAGAACTCACTTGCTTTTCAAACTACATACACAGTATTTCAGAAGATGATAGTTAATACCTTAAAGAATGACAACCATTTGCGATTTAGTGTGCAAAAAGCTCGCAATGCAAAATCATACATTCTTCAAATGTCTGTAATTTAATAACCAAACACGATATCAAAAAAAGGCCAAATAGGTGACAAAGCGCAAGCTTTCTTCAGCAATCTGCTTTTTGAATCATTACTGTAAGTTTAAAGGTAACGTCTTGAGCTTGGAAATACGAAATTCATTTTTATGCTGAACTTTGGACCTTCTGACCTTACCTTTGGATTTTTGGTCTTATCTCCCCTCATCTTGGACGCATACACTGGAGAAAAGGAACAGGTGGCCACGCCTCCTCGCTAACACGGGAATACGTCTTTTCCTGGATTCTCAATTTCGCGCGGTATACCCTAGACCCTAAGCAAATATAGTCGTTACTAAACGAGTCCTTATCCTTATCCCCACAGTGGTCCCTAACCACCCCATCATCATCATCATCATCATCATCATCATCATCATCACCATAGTCACAATATCTAAACAGACATGTTGTGAACTCGTAAAGTGCATTAAGTCGGGGCTAGAGTATTGCCGACACTAATATTATCAATAGTTTTGAGAACTGTAGCTCGCCATCGCTCGCGATTTACTATCAGTTCAATGGCGCTCTTGATACTCATATCCAGCAACTGTTTCATCGTATCCACCCAGCGTGTAGGGGAACGGCCACGGCGCCGCCGACTCGAGGCGTGACCCTGAACTAAAAGTTTCTCCATATTATCGCTTCTGTGAATACGTTCGAAGAATGTTAGCATTCTCATCGACACAATGGAGGATAGTCTATTTGGATTATCCCACCCCATAGATTAGAATAAAATATATATTTCATGTTTTAACATTACATTAATATTTAACATTCGCCAAAAAACGCATATCTGATATCATGTTTTCTCAAAGATAGCACTCAAGTCAATAGTGTCGTTCATGCCGGAAGGTGAACTTGCCCTCAGTGTACTTGTTTCTGTTGGTCCACTGCTTCCATATCAGCCTGACACCGGGCTGTACTCAGGTCCATCTGACGAAATCCGAATGATTGAAACAGCGCAATCGTGGACTCGGCACATCGAGCCTTGAAGCGATTTAGGACATGTTCCAAGCAGGGAATATCATATCCTTGAGCTCACTTGAGTGACGTTTCCTTAAAGGAAGCACTCGAGTGAATTATGTTATTATTGAATTCCGGTAGAGCTATTTTCCCTCAGGGTAATTGTTTCTATTGGTTCACTGCTGCCATGTTTGGGTGTAGTCGATGAAATATAAAATGCCGGTTTTTCTACATAGGGCTTATGAAGGTCGAGTCAGCATATGGCCTAACCACAGCTTTCAAGCATACTGATTCGAGTGCAGTATAAAGTTGATCTCCTTGACTCTGAGTCTGGGAACATAAAAGCGAATGACATGCCCGTGGAACGTCTTTTCCATCTCAGCTCGTCTGTCTCCAAATGCTAACTCATAACAAAACACCTAAACTTACATGAATTTGAATAAACTACGTCGCAAAGTCAACGAAAGTCCTCGTACCAACTAAAACTTTCCGTCTGTTTACTTTCACTCTGAAATTCTATTCCTCTCTGACGTTTCCTCATATTTTCACGGGAATAAACGAGAAGGAACCTTGCCGGAGAAAACCGATGATTTCACAGTTGAATACCATGTTGGAGTAGAAATATATCGGATCATGCAGCTCAGCTCCTGATTATTATTCTATTATGCAATACAGTATCCGATCCCAGCGAAAGCTGTTCATTTCATTGAAAACCATCTCGCTTTTCAAAAATAACCTAAATCTCCTACCATATCTATTCACCTATCAACTGCATATGACACCGAATGAAGAGAAGAAATAATTAGGGATGTACCGAATACTGCTTCCCTCAGGTAGCGATCGTCATTATCATGTCGGGTCTAAAAAGGGATAGAAAACACATAAGTGTAACAGAGACATTAAATATCGTCTGCTGTGGCTATCCAATCCCGATGCTGGACCGTCTTTAAGGTGGGGAATAGAATCTGCTGTTGCCGTTTGTAGTTAAGGGGTATTAAGCGAATATAAATTATTTGCTATTTCCTTTATGTATGAAATTAAACAAGTCGTAAAAGAAGGAAACAAGCTGAAATTGTTAACAGTAAGTAATTTTCCAAAACTCTGATTTAACCCCGTTTAAGAAACTACACAAAAATGCATTCGCTTCGTAAATAATTACTTGACACTTATTCTATTGACAACATGAAAAAAAAATTGATTCTAAGGGGTTTGTATCTGGATTACAATTAAATATAAACATTTATAATAATTTGTATATTAAACTTTATTGTTAGTATTCAAAGTTTAGTAAATACAAACTGTGATGTCGATATATTAACTGTTCTCCACTTGATTCCTCCAAACGATTTCTATGAGTTTCAATAACATTTACAGCCTCTGAGGGTAACCCTTCACTGAATATTGCTGTTGCTGGATACACATACATATTTTGAAGCTAATCTGGCAACATTAAGAAGGTTTTGAAGCTAATGTGGCAAGATATAGAAAAACGTTTTTATTACAATGCCACCATGGAAATAGACAATCCTCTCTTACAGTGTGTCCCAGATAAAATTTGCCACCCACCTTATCTCTGAAATGATCGAAAAAAATACAAATCGCCGTAACGTCGATTTGTATTTCGAGAGAGAAAATTTTCAACCGAATACATCATCATCGTCATCATTGTGCCATCAACCCTTCATCCCTAGCAACCCCTACTTCAAAATATTAAATGAGACCACTATGCTTGTGATACAACATTTTGAAGGGTATTCATTGACAAATACAACAGTGTAATTGGATTGAAGGTTGATTCACTATTGTGGATGTTAATAAAAAATATGGTGATTATCAAAATGAAGTATTACCTGGAATATTGTCGTAAGAAAGGTTCTAAGCGGGAGCCATTTTGTTCCATCAGACGAACAGGCGGTATTCAAAATGCCTTCGACTTTTTTTATGGGGACATTTGAAATCCAAAGTTAATATTACGCAACCCGATTCCTCAGACGACCTCCACAGCCACTCCGGAGATGTTGATAAATGTGCGAAGATATTTTGAATATTGCTCCTACCTCTGTATGGAACAAAATTGCTCCCAGAGGGAGGACGGAACGCGCGACTGACATATCTGTTACCAAATGACACCAAAAAACTTCCAAAATTTACCTTTGGTAAGTGACTCCTGGCTCCTTCCTGCTGCTGTGGCGTAAGCAGCACACCCTACCATTATGCACACTACAATATTTTACAATGATTGGTCTTAAAAACGCTAAATATGTTAAAAAATATTTTGGTGGCTATTCATTTACAGCTAATCACAGCTAATTCATATAGCATACCGAATTTGGAAAACCTGTTGAAAAATTCACCACTGGAGTTTTTGAAAATAATGTGGTTACAGTTAGATGGAGCAAAAGCATATTTTAGTACTAGAGGTCGAAACACTTTGGATGAAAGGTTTCCTGCCAATTGTTTCGACTGCGAGCCACGCCACCTATGATTTTTAAATATCTTGAAAACCATGAAAGATAGAACCACATGTGCCTAGATAAAAGTGAAAGAGAATTTAATTTCGCATCCACCGATGTGAAACCACCCCCCCCCATCCCATTTGAAAAAAAAAGTTTTTAACGTTTCTAACTTTTCAAATTTCAAAATTGCTAGTCTATTGATTTGATGTTCTTTCGAATCAACGATCTTCCTAAAAGATAAATACGTTCCTTTCTTCTTTCAAAACCGGAAACCGCATTTTTCTATCGCGTTTAGTTTCCGAGATAACGTTTCTTTTAAAGTATTACAAACGTCATATTTTGTAAAAAATGCTGAATAACTCCGAAAATAGACTTCGTAGACTTAAAGAATAGTTAACAAACTGGACCTAAAAATCGATGCTGAATTCAAAAACGTAATAATATACAGGGTATTCCATTTAAAATAAGAAAGTTGATGCCTACTTCCGGTATGTCCGGAAGTCCGCCATATTTGAAATTATTTTCTAAATGTAAAGCGTTTGAAAAGAGAGCTAGAGAGCACCGCGCGCTTATTGGACCACCCTGTAGATCTAATGCCTTCAAGCAAGCACTCACTTTTCTGTTGGTCACCTAGCTGAGACGTCTTCTGTTTAAAAACGACACGTTCCACAATTCACAGCAACCTTGGTTTTTGTGCCTTGGTTGGTACATCGTAATAGTACATCCAAGTCTCGTCACCTGTCACGATGTTATTCACATACTCGTACTGAGATTGTCGAGAATCGAATTGTCCGTTATACTCAAAGCTATGATAGGAAGATTAGATCAATGCTAAGTGAAGTATTTGGTGAATTCTTTATTTAAACCTAAAATCTTCTTAAATTAGACGTGTATCTGATTATTTCAACTATATTGTAGTGTCAGATCTAGTCTACTAATGGAAGTAACATGTGGTTGATTTAAACCTCTAAGGCATTACTTGAGTAGTGTAATATTTGAGCTACTGCTAAACCAAAAGCAGTTTCAAGTGAAGTATAAGTAGTTGTAGTTGGGCGTGCGGTATCCCCTCTCTTTCCTTATCTAAGACGTCCATAAGGGCGAATCACTCTACAGTCCGATTACACTGTTGTATTTGTCAATGAATTCTCCTCAGAATAATGTATTACAAGTATGGTGGTCTCATTTTAGATTTTAAAGTAGAGGTTGTTGGGGGTGAGATGGTTGATGGCACAGGGATGACGTATTCGATGGAAGATTTCCCCTCGAAATGCAGATCGACGTGTCACGACGATTTTTATTTTTTTCAATCATTTCAGAGGTAAGGCGCGTAGCAAATTTTAGCTGAGACATACTGTATATATTTTGATTTCCATTTTCACTTCTATTTCTTTGACTAGTTTTGTATTGTGACTCAGATTTTGTTTAGTAGATGGTAATGAGGTGGTGGTGTTTTCGGTTATAATATCAAATACTGAACTACAAGAAGGAACTTTTGAATCTGGGACCATTTGCGGAGCTTTCACGTGAAAGTAAACATCTCCACTTTTGGTAATTGTTCAGGAACGCAATCTTTGAATAATACCTTTAATAATAATTTATTTGAATCTGTTCTTGCATGATAAATAGTGACTTAATTGGTTCATATTTTGAGTATGAATCCATATTTTTCAAGAAAGGAGGTTTCACCTTAAAACACATTTGGTTTTGGACTTGTGGACTTTTGAAAGAACGATACGTGTTTGTTGAGTTTTGCATGGGTTACATTTTGGACTTGTTCAGTTTTGAATGAAAAGCTTTTAAATTTTAGTTTTAGGTAGAAGACACAATGACAATACTCGGGATTTCACAGTAATAAACACAACCACAAACAAATCTAAGCAACTAATGGTTTTCGGCTTTTGAATGAAATCGTTGAGTTTTGCTTGAATCCCTAGATTTGTCCCAATGATACTATTAGGGACTTGTTAGGTTTTGTTCGATTTTCGATGAAAAAACTTCTGTAATAGGACTTAATGCATATTGCATGAATGCTTAATATTTCTGTGCTGTTATATGACGAATTTGTGCAATATTGCACGGAATAGATAGCCAGTCTGGCAAATATCATCTCAAGCTACATAAATCCGTATATAACTCAATTTGTTATGAAGTTGGACTTGTTCACTTTTGCGTGGAAGCTTCTCATTTGTAGTGCTGAAGTGGTTAGCGATCTGCAGCATGTTTGCTGCGACGTCTTACAACAAATGCAGCTGTGCATTCTAGTCGTGAGCTCTGTACGCTGAATACCGAAAAGTATGAAATGAAAATACCACATACTGAGTCAAGCAGCTCGAGAGCAATTTTTAACGGGAGTTCGTCCCGATTTTAATTTATCCCACTTCCACATATCCTAGGTCCTATTGCGGGCGCTCGCATAATGGCGGCCGTAAAACTCGGCCCGTCGCGTCGCGTCGGCCATCCCGCCGGTTTGATGTCATTTATCGCGTAGAGTTATGGCCCAACTTTCGCTCATATTTCCCGCCACTGATTTGTTTAATAGCGCGGCATGTTCGGTCGGTGCCAATATCTCGATTTATCCCTCGCAACCGGCGGTGGCGGAAAGCTTTGCCTAATTTTTTGTACATTTTTTACTTCTCTTGCTGGCTAAAATGTCGCATTCCAGTTACACAGTTGAAAATAGACCCATAGCACTTATGCTAGGAGATAATATCAAATAATTATCGAAGAAGTTGCACTAACGTCTAAAAGGTTAATCTCGCATAACCACAGTTCTACAGGGTGTATCAACGATGTGTGGGTGGAAGACAATTGCTTCCCTATTGGACATAGAAGAAAATGTTTAAAAAAATTTAGAGAGCAATACAATCTATGTTCCAAAAATGTTAAATGTCCAATAAACATTTTACGTATCAATGTTACATTTTTTGAATAGAAATCGCTGTATATTATTACACATTTGGATTCCTTATCCGATTTTAGTGTAACATTATGTATCATATATGGTACTTAAAACGAACAGTTTAGGCGCAAATTACCATTTTTGATATAAGTAGATGTTAGGAAAAGATTAAAAATCATAGCGTCTATAAAACTTGGAAGGCTCGACTCTGTGGTGTGAGATTGATACAATCTTATGTCATTAGAAGGGCCATCAAATTTTACATTTAAGTAACCGTAAAAAGGATAAGGTATTCCCATTTAAAAAAATCATTTTATCTGTGGTTTAAGTTTTATCAATTAATCTACCAATTTCGCGAAATACAAAAAAAAATTAGATTTGACAGTGCTACCTAAGCTGACATAATTTCATCAGTCACTTCGCATGGTCACAGCCTTCTGAGTCTTATAGACGCTGTGATATTCAATCTTTTTCTAACATGTACTTATATCAAAAATGGTGATTTGCGCCTAAATGGTTCGTTTCAAGTATCACCTGTGTCACATAAAGTCACACTAGAATCAACAAAGCAATCCAAATATGCAATAATATATAGAGGGTTATATTTGATAAGTCACACACTTTTTGGACACCCTATATAGGGAAAATACTTTGACATAGACTTTATTGCCCTCTACATTTTTACCTGAGACTTTTTTTTCTATCCCAAACAGCGAAGCAGTTATTGTCCACCCAAGCATCATTGATACATCCTGTACGTAGCTCTAGATTGAAGCGCCTGTAATGCAGACTGTGTCTGGGGGAAGTACTGAAATAATTTTCATTTTAATATTAAAACTTATAAGTCTAAGACTATAATTTCCGTACAATGCCAAATTATCTAAATATTTACATGTTTACTTGAACTTGTCGGACTGTACGGAATGTCATTTTCTTAAAGATTGCTGGACTAGTTTATCTTCGACTTAGATAGAAAATTACTGTGATCAATCCGGAAATGTGTACCTGTAATCGGTGCTTTAAGAAATAAAAAAAAAATAGAAAAAATAAAGAAATTGCAATTCGACATTATTGGCAAAAATAGATTATCGAATTTCTTACAAAACAAGATATCATAGTTTCACCAGAAATTAGACCAAAAACTCAGTCACTGGAATTAGTACAAAGTTACAACTTTGATAAAGAGTATATCCTTGCTGTATGGCGAGAAGTAGTGTGAATGTAAAGTTTTAAGCCTTCCACCCTATTCTTGTAGTTCTTATCCGACTGAATTGATATCGAGCGATTTAAAAATAAATATAATGAATATCAAATAGACATTAGTCACCCCGCAACCCCATCAAGAGTTATTAATCTTATCAGAGAACACGGATCAAGTACTTTTAATAACTCAAGAAAAATGGCAAAACTGCTTTAAACATGTAATAAAAATAGTCATCATTTGTAAATACACGACCGAATGAAGTTGTTACAAATTTGAATGATAGCGACTCATCTGAGTCTGATTTTGACTTGTGTTAAATTACCTTGAAGTCCTCATTTTCCATTGTATTCTTAACTAATGTTACTAGAATGCAGGTTTGAATAATATTTATTGCACATTGTATAATGTCAATTAATATCTATTAAAAACCTACTAGGCAACGACGTTTATGGTTTTCTGGTTTAATGATATTGTGGCCTTGGATGGTTCGGTCCTGAACAGCTGGCATGCATTACGTTGTGGATGAATTTGGTTAATTGGTGGTGCAGCCCGGGCTCCGACACACCGGGCTGCTGTTCCATTACCCAGTGACTACTCCTCACACCGTGAGGTGAGCAATCACTGGGTCCGCGAATCGTGCACCCTAAGTAGACGAAGGGACCCAAGGATGACTGCCTTCTGCATTCTGGCGGCTAAGATGTGCGCCGCCGCACGGCACACCGGTATCTTGCGCAGTGCAGAGAGCAGCGTATTCCTCATTCCACCTAGGGATCCAATGACCATAACCAGCAGACTTACAGTGCAGTCTGGCCAGAGTCTGCGAAGTTGTCCGAGCAACTCCTGATATTTGGTCCGCTTTTCCTCCTCCTTAGAGACGATGTTCACCTCGGCAGGCGCCGAAAACTCAATAACGAACATCGTCTTCTGTTGGTGGTCGAGAAGGACTATGTCGGGCTTGTTTGCCTGTACAAGCTCGAGCGTGGGGAACGAGTAGTTCCAGTAAATCCGGCATCTCTCGTTCTCCACAACGGACTCTATATCCCCTGGAGCGTATGGCAGCACCGGTGTCTCATCGATACCGTATGAGTGCCTCAAATGATAGTAGAGCACTCGTAGAGCCGCGTTGTGCCGATGGACGTAAGCCGTCCCAGCGTACGTCTTACACGCTGACAAGAGATGCATAAGCGTCTCTGGCGCCTGTCGGCAAGCTCTACAAAGGGTGTCGGGTACATCTAGACCCATAACCCTTTTACGGTACACCAAGGTGTTGAAGACACCGTCTTGGCAAGCCATTATAAAGCCCTCAGTCTCCGACTTCAACCCACTAGACCTTAGGAAAGAGAAGGTCAACTGCTCAGACAAGCCATGCTCTTCCAGATGTTTGTAGAAGATTCCATGCATTGGCTTATCTTTATGAAGTCTTAAAAGGAAGTCGACTTCGGCAGTTTTAAGGTGGGATTTTAATTCTGCGGGAGCAAGTTCCGTAATGGACTGCTGACACCTCCGCTTGAAGTCGAGTGTGAGGCTGAGCTCCTCGGCTGCTCGTTTCGCTGCGCTAAAAAGAAAGGCTCCTTTTCCCGCATTCTCGTGCTCTCGCACAAAGCGGATCAGGGGATCGGTGCTGTTCGTTACATAGCAGGCTGTAGCCAGTACTACTCTGTTGTGCAGACGCTCCAAACTCAATAGTCCACCCCCTCCCAGGTGTCGCGGGAGGTATATTCGCGGGACAGAGGACTTAGGATGCAGGCTTCTCTCCATATTCATCGTTTTGCGGGTCTTCGTGTCGATTTCCTTCAGCTCGTTCACTTTCCAGTGTATAGCACCAAAGGTGTATAATAACAATGGGACCGCAAGCATGTTTGTGGCAGCGACTTTGTTCTTGCCGGACAGTTCTGACGACCAGATCTGCCGGAGTCGGTGCAAATACTTGCGGCGGAGACACTCTTTAATCAATGTTGCCTCTTGGACATGACGCTGCGCCACTCCAAGGTAGGTATAAGTATCTCCGGCATGCAGTTGTCGCAAGATGCTCCCATCAACGAGCTGTTCCTCATCTCCACTATCTCCGCTTCGTCCTTTCTTGAGATGAACCAATGCACATTTGTCTGTCCCGAACTCCATTCCGATAGCATGACTGTATTCCTGCACCACCCTCAGCGATTGTTGTAGTTCGCGTTGGCCGGAGGCATAAAGTTTTAGGTCATCCATATAAAACAGACGGGTGACCTTGTGCCTCCGGTTATTGGGCGTGCCACAGCTGTATCCTTTAGTATTTCTCAGCGCTATGGACAGAGGCAAAAGTGAGATGCAAAAGAGCAAGGGACTCAAGGAGTCTCCTTGGAAGACACCTCTTTTCAATGACACCAACTCTGTCTGAACCCGAGTTTCACCTGATGTTATGGTGAACAGGGTCTTCCAGAGTGGCATCAGTTGTTTGATGCACCCCACTATCTGATTATCCACCGAAAGACATTCCAACAGCCGCACAATGAGCTCATGAGACGTGCTGTCGAATGCCTTGCGATAGTCAATCCAGGCCATAGAAAGGTTTCGCTTGTACTGCACAGAGTCCTGCGTGACACATCGGTCAATCAACAGGTTCTCCTTGCAGCCAGCTACTCCTTTCTTTGACCCTCTCTGTTCATACACGTCGAGAAATACAGGATTCACAGCTTGAAGGATACGCATGTACAAGATTCTGGTGAAGAGCTTGTAACACGCGTTCAGACATGTTATTGGCCTGTAGTTTTTGGGATCAGACAAATCTCCGGTCTTCGGGAGAAGCACGGTTCGACCCTCGACAAACCAAGCCGGAATTGGCTGCTCCTGATTTAGCCACGAGTTAAAAACTCTAGCTAAATGCCGGTGGCAACTGGGGAATTTTTTCCACCAGTAGGTGTTTATGCCATCCGGTCCAGGAGCTGCGAAATTCTTTGCGCCTCGTAAAGCGTCAAGAATTTCTTCCGTGTTTATCGGGTGACGCAGTACATTCAAGTTAGGAGTCCTCCTACAAACGGACTCGAACTGCGCCAAGGCCGGAGTGTCTGCTGAGAGAGGTTTGGGTTGTTCGTAAATGTCCCTCCAAAACTTACGTTAACACAAAAAAGTGCAGCCCGGGCTCCGACACACCGGGCTGCTGTTCCATTACCCAATGACTACTCCTCACACCGTGAGGTGAGCAATCACTGGGTCCGCGAATCGTGCGCCCTAAGTAGACGAAGGGACCCAAGGATGACTGCCTTCTGCATTCTGGCGGCTAGGATGCGTGCCGCCGCACGGCACACCGGTATTTTGCGCAGTGCAGAGAGCAGCGTATTCCTCATTCCACCTAGGGATCTAATGACCATAACCAGCAGACTTACAGTGTAGTCTGGCCAGAGCCTGCGAAGTTGTCCGAGCAACTCCTGATATTTGGTCCGCTTTTCCTCCTCCTTAGAGACGATGTTCACCTCGGCAGGTGCCGAAAACTCAATAACGAACATCGTCTTCTGTTGGTGGTCGAGAAGGACTATGTCGGGCTTGTTTGCCTGTACAAGCTCGAGCGTGGGGAACGAGTAGTTCCAGTAAATCCGGCATCTCTCGTTCTCCACAACGGACTCTATATCCCCTGGAGCGTATGGCAGCACCGGTGTCTCATCGATACCGTATGAGTGCCTCAAATGATAGTAGGGCACTCGTAGAGCCGCGTTGTGCCGATGGACGTAAGCCGTCCCAGCGTACGTCTTACACGCTGACAAGAGATGCATAAGCGTCTCTGGCGCCTGTCGGCAAGCTCTACAAAGGGTGTCGGGTACATCTAGACCCATAACCCTTTTACGGTACACCAAGGTGTTGAAGACACCGTCTTGGCAAGCCATTATAAAGCCCTCAGTCTCCGACTTCAACCCACTAGACCTTAGGAAAGAGAAGGTCAACTGCTCAGACAAGCCATGCTCTTCCAGATGTTTGTAAAAGATTCCATGCATTGGCTTATCTTTATGAAGTCTTAAAAGGAAGTCGACTTCGGCAGTTTTAAGGTGGGATTTTAGTTCTGCGGGAGCAAGTTCCGTAATGGACTGCTGACACCTCCGCTTGAAGTCGAGTGTGAGGCTGAGCTCCTCGGCTGCTCGTTTCGCTGCGCTAAAAAGAAAGGCTCCTTTTCCCGCATTCTCGTGCTCTCGCACAAAGCGGATCAGGGGATCGGTGCTGTTCGTTACATAGCAGGCAGTGGCCAGTACTACCCTGTTGTGCAGACGCTCCAAACTCAATAGTCCACGCCCTCCCAGGTGTCGCGGGAGGTATACTCGCGGGACAGAGGACTTAGGATGCAGGCTTCTCTCCATATTCATCCTTTTGCGGGTCTTCGTGTCGATTTCCTTCAGCTCGTTCACTTTCCAGTGTACAGCACCAAAGGTGTATAATAACAATGGGACCGCAAGCATGTTTGTGGCAGCGACTTTGTTCTTGCCAGACAGTTCTGACGACCAGATCTGCCGGAGTCGGTGCAAATACTTGCGGCGGAGACACTCTTTAACCAATGCTGCCTCTTGGACATGACGCTGCGCCACTCCAAGGTAGGTATAAGTATCTCCGGCATGCAGTTGTCGCAAGATGCTCCCATCAACGAGCTGTTCATCTCCACTATCTCCGCTTCGTCCTTTCTTGAGATGAACCGATGCACATTTGTCTGTCCCGAACTCCATTCCGATAGCATGACTGTACTCCTGCACCACCCTCAGCGATTGTTGTAGTTCGCGTTGGCCGGAGGCATAAAGTTTTAGGTCATCCATATAAAACAGATGGGTGACCTTGTGCCTCCGGTTATTGGGCGTGCCACAGCTGTATCCTTTAGTATTTCTTTACGTTTATTATTATTATTATGCATGTCTTATTTTTTCTCGCATGGTTGCGGTAGTAACAAGTATTGACGGGCTGTGCCAAGTCAATACCTGACCTATTATTATTCTGAATTCAGGAAGGACCGTACAATGCTACAGGTATTATTCTGATTTTTCAAGTTTCTCTCGCATGACTGCGGTAGCAACAAATGTTGACGGGCTATGCCAAGTCAACACCTGAACTATTACGGATCGGAATTTAGGAAGGATCGTACAATATTGCAGGTCTTCAGGATTACAGATTTTTGAAATATTTTTTGTAACTTTTCATCTAGGCCTAACTGTTGTAGGTGTGGTGTAAAAGTGTTTGGTGTAAGGCCTGAGACAGACATAATTAGGGGGACAATAGTAACTTTGTTTTGCTTCCATAGTCGTTTTATCTCTATCGCAAGGTCAGTGTATTTAGATATCTTCCCAGCGTAGGCGTTTTGGATATTCGTATCGTTGGGAATAGCGATATCTATCAAATAGGTAACTTTGTCTGCCTTCGACTGGAAAACTATATCTGGCCGATTTGCCGGGATAGTCTTATCTGTATGTATTTCAACGTCCCAGTACAGTTTGTATTCATTGTTTTCGAGTACTGATGTCGGTGTGTAATTGTAATATGGATCTGTGTTTTCTATTAGCTTGTTTGTTGTGGCTAGTGCTTGGTGAATGACCTTGGCTGCAGAGTTATGTCTAGCTGTGTACTCGGTTCCAGCGAGAGTTTTGCATCCGCTTGTTATGTGGTCTATTGTTTCCTTTTGTTGGTGGCACTTTCTGCAATTGTCGTCGGTTATGGATGTATCTTTAATTATGTATTTCATGTAGTTCCTTGTCGCAATCACTTGGTCCTGTATAGCAAGCATAAAACCCTCAGTTTCTGGAAAGAGTTGGCCATCCTGCAGCCAGGTGTATGATTGTCTTTCATTAATGTGCTCTTGTGTGACGCGGTATCTGTGCTTGCCATGGAGTGCTTTTTGTGACCAGGTATTTATTTTTTCTTGTTGTAATTCTATGTGATTGTGTCCGTCTGCTGAGTGATCTGAGCGGGATAGGTTTAGTGGAGTATAGTTTTTGTCTGCCTTTACTATCGACCTATGCAAGTTTGTCTGTTTGCTTTGGAAAAAGTCTCTGAGCGTTTTTATTTGTCTTGTGTGAAGTGACTGTATATCTATAATCCCCCTGCCTCCTTGTTTTCTGTCAATGGTGAGCCTTTCTTTGCACGCGTTTGGATGTGACATTCGATGTTTCGTAAGTTCTGTCCGTATGAGGATGTGGATGTTTTCTATATCAGTGTGTGACCACTTGATGATGCCGAAGGAGTATGTGAGGACCGCTATAGCAAATGTGTTAATTGCTTTTGTAAGATTTTTGGAATTCAATTTTGATTTTAGAAGTTTAAGGAGGCGGTTTCTGAACTCTTGTGTTAGTTGAGCCTTGGCTTGTGTGTGGTCGATCTTAATGTTCTGATTGAAGCCCAGATACTTGTACGTTTCGTCCTTGTCCATGTTATCCAGCGTTTCGCCAGTTAATATTTCCTGTTCGGATTGGTTCTTCCATTGGCCTTTATTGATGTGGAGCACCTTGCATTTGCTCATACCGAATTCCATCCGGACGTCTGACGTACACACTTCTGTTATTCTGAGTAATTCTTTTAGTTGCACTTCAGTGGCTGCATATAGTTTTATATCATCCATGTAGAGAAGATGATTTATTCTGTGCTGATTGACTTTCTGGTGTCTGATGTTGAAACCATAATTTGTGTTGTTGAGTGCGTTAGAGAGTGGATTTAAACAAAGGCAGAACCACAGTGAACTAAGCGAATCACCCTGGAAGATACCGCGTCGTATGAGTAGCTCCTCTGTTTGGATATGGCCGTCCTGAGTTTTAAGATGTATGTTGGTTCGCCATGTCTCCATGGTTCTTGTAAGGAACTGGCGAAGGACTGGGTTAATTTTATATATTTGAAGAGTTTTCGTTAGCCAGCTATGGGGTACAGAGTCAAAAGCTTTTTTATAATCGATGAAGCAGGTATGAAGATTTCTGTGTTCTTTTCTGGTTTGCTCCATGATCACACTATCGATTATGAGTTGTTCTTTGCAGCCCTGGCTTTGTTTTCTACATCCTTTTTGCTCTTCAGTCAATATGTTGTTTTGGGTGAGGTGTTGTTCAATCCTTTTGCCTATTGTTGCGGTGATGATCTTGTACAAGGTTTGGAGACAAGTGATCGGGCGGTAATTGGCAGGGTTTCTGGTATCTCCGTTTTTTGGTTTTATATAAGTTATTCCTTGTGTGAGGAATTTGGGAAGCCTATTAGGTTGTAGTATGGCTTTATTGATTTGCTCTGTTAGCATTTCATACGTTGCACTGAACTGCTTGTACCAGAAATTTTGCACGTTATCTACGCCTGGGCACTTCCAGTTGTGAGTGTGTTTTATCGTCTCGGCTATTTCATCTGGTGTAAAAACAACGTCTCCCTGCTCCGCTATATGTTGATGTTTTTCCTCTTCTTGTCTGATCCATGGAGCGTTTTCATTATGTGTTTTTGGTTCTGACCATAGGCTTCCCCAGAACTCGGTTAACTCTTGTCTACTTATTATATTTCAAAAAACAAAAAGGTGCAGCTCGGGCTCCGACACACCGAGCTGCTGTTCCATTACCCAATGACTACTCCTCACACCGTGAGGTGAGCAATCACTGGGTCCGCGAATCGTGCGCCCTAAGTAGACGAAGGGACCCAAGGATGACTGCCTTCTGCATTCTGGCGGCTAAGATGTGCGCCGCCGCACGGCACACCGGTATTTTGCGCAGTGCAGAGAGCAGCGTATTCCTCATTCCACCTAGGGATCCAATGACCATAACCAGCAGACTTACAGTGTAGTCTGGCCAGAGCCTGCGAAGTTGTCCGAGCAACTCCTGATATTTGGTCCGCTTTTCCTCCTCCTTAGAGACGATGTTCACTTCGGCAGGCGCCGAAAACTCAATAACGAACATCGTCTTCTGTTGGTGGTCGAGAAGGACTATGTCGGGCTTGTTTGCCTGTACAAGCTCGAGCGTGGGGAACGAGTAGTTCCAGTAAATCCGGCATCTCTCGTTCTCCACAACGGACTCTATATCCCCTGGAGCGTATGGCAGCACCGGTGTCTCATCGATACCGTATGAGTGCCTTAAATGATAGTAGAGCACTCGTAGAGCCGCGTTGTGCCGATGGACGTAAGCCGTCCCAGCGTACGTCTTACACGCCGACAAGAGATGCATAAGCGTCTCTGGCGCCTGTCGGCAAGCTCTACAATGGGTGTCGGGTACATCTACACCCATAACCCTTCTACGGTATACCAAGGTGTTGAAGACACCGTCTTGGCAAGCCATTATAAAGCCCTCAGTCTCCGACTTCAACCCACTAGACCTTAGGAAAGAGAAGGTCAACTGCTCAGACAAGCCATGCTCTTCTAGATGTTTGTAGAAGATTCCATGCATTGGCTTATCTTTATGAAGTCTTAAGAGAAAGTCGACTTCGGCAGTTTTAATGTGGGCTTTTAATTCTGCGGGAGCAAGTTCCGTAATGGACTGCTGACACCTCCGCTTGAAGTCGAGTGTGAGGCTGAGCTCCTCGGCTGCTCGTTTCGCTGCGCTAAAAAGAAAGGCTCCTTTTCCCGCATTCTCGTGCTCTCGCACGAAGCGGATCAGGGGATCGGTGCTGTTCGTTACATAGCAGGCAGTGGCCAGTACTACTCTGTTGTGCAGACGCTCCAAACTCAATAGTCCACGCCCTCCCAGGTGTCGCGGGAGGTATATTCGCGGGACAGAGGACTTAGGATGCAGGCTTCTCTCCATATTCATCCTTTTGCGGGTCTTCGTGTCGATTTCCTTCAGCTCGTTCACTTTCCAGTGTATAGCACCAAAGGTGTATAATAACAATGGGACCGCAAGCATGTTTGTGGCAGCGACTTTGTTCTTGCCGGACAGTTCTGACGACCAGATCTGCCGGAGTCGGTGCAAATACTTGCGGCGGAGACACTCTTTAACCAATGTTGCCTCTTGGACATGACGCTGCGCCACTCCAAGGTAGGTATAAGTATCTCCGGCATGCAGCTGTCGCAAGATGCTCCCATCAACGAGCTGTTCCTCATCTCCACTATCTCCGCTTCGTCCTTTCTTGAGATGAACCAATGCACATTTGTCTGTCCCGAACTCCATTCCGATAGCATGACTGTACTCCTGCACCACCCTCAGCGATTGTTGTAGTTCGCGTTGGCCGGAGGCATAAAGTTTTAGGTCATCCATATAAAACAGATGGGTGACCTTGTGCCTCCGGTTATTGGGCGTGCCACAGCTGTATCCTTTAGTATTTCTCAGGGCTATGGACAGAGGCAAAAGTGAGATGCAAAAGAGCAAGGGACTCAAGGAGTCTCCTTGGAAGACACCTCTTTTCAATGACACCAACTCCGTCTGAACCCGAGTTTCACCTGATGTTATGGTGAACCGGGTCTTCCAGAGTGGCATCAGTTGTTTGATGCACCCCACTATCTGATTATCCACCGAAAGACATTCCAACAGCCGCACAATGAGCTCATGAGACGTGCTGTCGAATGCCTTGCGATAGTCAATCCAGGCCATAGAAAGGTTTCGCTTGTACTGCACAGAGTCCTGCGTGACACATCGGTCAATCAACAGGTTCTCCTTGCAGCCAGCTACTCCTTTCTTTGACCCTCTCTGTTCATACACGTCGAGAAATACAGGATTCACAGCTTGAAGGATACGCATGTACAAGATTCTGGTGAAGAGCTTGTAACACGCGTTCAGACATGTTATTGGCCTGTAGTTTTTGGGATCAGACAAATCTCCGGTCTTCGGGAGAAGCACGGTTCGACCCTCGACAAACCAAGCCGGAATTGGCTGCTCCTGATTTAGCCACGAGTTAAAAACTCTAGCTAAATGCCGGTGGCAACTGGGGAATTTTTTCCACCAGTAGGTGTTTATGCCATCCGGGCCAGGAGCTGCGAAATTCTTTGCGCCTCGTAGGGCGTCAAGAATTTCTTCCGTGTTTATCGGGTGACGCAGTACATTCAAGTTAGGACTCCTCCTACAAACGGACTCAAACTGCGCCAAGGCCGGAGTGTCTGCTGAGAGAGGTTTGGGTTGTTCGTAAATGTCCCTCCAAAAGGCCTCCACGCGATCAGCAGTTGGCGGCTGCTCTATGGCTGGAGGCGGCTGTTGGAAAAGGCGAGAAGGTCTTTCGTAGAACATTCTGTTCTGCTCCAGACCTCGCGCCCGCGCCACCAACGATCGCTTAGCAGCGATTAGCATCCGTATCCTGTCAAGACAGTGTTGCTTGACAACAACCAGTACCGCTTGACTGAGTGTATGATGGTCGCGCCTCAACCCGTAGGCTATCTGGCGCACTCGGCGCGTAAAAGGCTTCCCAGCCGCTCTATATTCCATCACACACTGGATGCGAGATGCTTCCTGGCGAGCCAACTGGATTTTCGCTTCCATTTGGCGCACCCGTCTCTGTGCTCTCTCAACAGGAGAGTCTCTCACTCTCCCCTGTCTAGCTAGCCTCAGAGCCGCAGCGTAAATTTCGCAATTGATGCTCCAAATGTCAGAGGCCTCCGATAGACGTTCACCCACAACCTCATCCTCTCTCTTCAAATCTGCCAGCTTCAAGGACCTTCCGTTGTTATGCAAGGCCCTTCGGTCTCTGAAATCCCCAGGTGAGACGACTTGGTCGATTTCCCTCTCAGCGGGCCTTACCGGCGAACTTTCAGCCTGGTTAACAGGCCTTCCGTCCGCCGAAGGGGCAGGCTGAGCTGGAGCACGAACATATCCCTGCCTCCGGAGGTACGATACATAATCTCGCAAATTCTGAGAGGTAAGCGTGCTATGCTCTGGATGCATTTCACACCACCTCTCATACATGCGGGACATGTATCCCCTACGGCGCGGGCTACTGCTCTCGTAGCAGCTCAGTAGGTCATCCTTGAGCTCCGTCGTCCACCTAAAACGGTCCATGTCATTGCGGGGGTCGTCAACAGGGCAATTCGAAGCACCGCCACCTTGCCCAACGCCGGCTTCCGAAACCGGCTCGGTGTGGGTGCTTTTCTTCCGGGGTGGTCGAACCCGAAGATAGGGCCCGTCAGGTGGTTGGCCTTAGGGCCCCCAGACGACATTTCCGGAGGCAGCCGCCCAAATTGCCTCCTGAGGATGCACCTGCGAAGGTTGCCGGCTGGATTACATCCTTGGGCTTCGGTATACCCTGCGGTGTCGCCACGCACCGGATAGCCTACTGATGTTGGGTGGCTTCCTGCGGGTGTATTATCAGCCGCCCCTAACATGGAGTCAGACGCTGTCGGAGTACCGCTCCTCACATGGAGATCCGTCGTGTCCTAATTGTCGAGGAATAGCCGATCCTCTGGATGCAGACGCTATCCCACCGTGCTAGTTTTGGTCCGCCCCGGGTATTTGATTTCCCCGGTACCACCCATATCTGGGAGGCGTTCCCCTATCCGCCACCTTGGGGAGGCGCCACTGAGGGGATCTAGCAACCCCTTATTATTATTATTATTATTATTATAAGTACTTTTGGCCACTAATGGAGATTAACTTTTTGAGTAGATAGGTCTATAAAATTACTATTATGTGTGCGTTCTAAAGATTACAGATCCGAAATTTAAAAATGGATGTGTCTAAATGAACGAGATCTGCCGAGTCACTCAGGGCTCACTTAGGGCTATTAACAGCGACGAACCTTGATTACTGTGAATAAGTATACAATATCAATCCTCCTACTGGAATAATATACCAAAAATAAAATTTTTCATTTTATGGGCATTACTGCTTAAATAACGCATTCACCGCAATTGTAAGATTTTAAAAATCTGGCGGATGTGTTTGAGAGTGTACCTCAGAGTAACAACTTGCTGAATATAGAGGTAGTAAACAACTAATTCTAATACGCCAACATCTTTTCTTATGATGTCACATTGACCACCAGATACAGCAATCACAATTGTTTACTATCGTCTTAATTGTATAGTATCCAGAAATATTCCATTCTACGTTAAAAAGGACGGTATTTTGAGGGTTCAGGAATGATTACAGCAAAATCAATAGATATGTTGACCTCTACTGCGTTACTGCATGATTCTTCATCATAAACGCAAATTCTGTCTTACATAAAATTTTGAGGAGCTGGCAACGCCTATATAATTTTCCTGCGATTTCTTTACGGTAAACTCGGACTGTCAAACGTTTGTTTTGGTTGTGCGTCTTTTATGCTTGGTCAGTAAAACCGAATTCGCTATTTGTTGGTAACTGTAGTGAAGCTGTGTTATATTTGAGCAGTTTAACAGTTTTTCGAGATGGGACAGTGCAGAGCAGTGTTTGTGGCATGGGTTGCATTGGAAGAATTTTCAGGTTATTTGGAAATGTTTGGAGGCTGAAATGTCAAAAGATGATGGTTTTGAGCACGCCATGCTGAAGTGGTTTGTTTACTACCTCTATGTTCAGTTGTTACTCTGAGGATTGTACCCTGCCCAGTTTAGTGAGCGACAAAGTTAATTTAAAATGTTTTTACCTTCGGATGGAATCTGGTTTGAATTAAACACCAAAATTTCGACCATGACTGCGTGAGGGACGCTCCTATTACTTACCTTTCCACGCCTTACCTACACTGTGAATAAATGTACTTACTGAAGATAATGGCAATTATATAATAGCAATTAGCTGTTTGGTGTAGACCACGATCATATAATTTTAAATTCGAATCAAATGTCATTAGCACGCAAAACACTTGAGGCAATGTAGAGCTAGACATATAAAGCCCAGTATTGTTTTTGAATAATCTTTCAAAGTAATACTGAAAGGAAACAGATGCTATTACTCCCTTAAAATGGAACATCAGCAAAACTGGACTATGTAGTGCCTTCATAGCACACAGAAAAGTGTTTAGAACTATATTCAATTTAGCACATCGTACCTCTTGTAAATAAATATGCTCATAGTATAAGGTGCTAACACTGGCAGGTTTCTACATACTTGAGGCGTATCAATATATTTTGCAAAATATCACTAATTTTTAGAAAAATGTTTATTTTCGCTGAAGTTTAAAGTAGCTTGGCCAAGTCACATTCTAACAAGTGTGATCATGTGATAGTTCAAAAAAAGATTGAAACAATTTTTGTATGAAGCCTCTTTGATACGCGTTACTTGATAATCTGATAGTTTGTAACAAAACAAAATCAGAAGCCTTTGCTACCGGATAAGAAAAGGCAGTAAGAATTTGTTGTAAGTAATTCTTTTTTCGGCGTACCTGCTTGAAGAGGGCAATATCTTAGTTACGAGCAGATTCCATAATAATTGGTGTTCTATCGGACTACTATAATGAAATAGAATTAGCATAAATTCAGGGGCTTAGAAGGCTGATCACTATCTCACTATATCACTAGTCATGCAGGACTAAAAGCACTGAGTGCTTGCAGGTTTGCATCATTCTGCAATGTAGACATCATGTGGCACTCTCACTTTGGCCCTGGGGTCTGTGAGCCAAAAACAAAGCTCTTCCTCTCTGTTGGAGGATATACGACGGTATTCCAAGTAAAGGTGTGTGTGATTTTAGCTTATGCCTTTCATAATCATGAAATTCAGGGGCCTAGTATGCGGATTGCCATCTGCTCTGACAGCTATTGAGTGCTTGCAGGTTTACTTCAAGGCTCATTCTGCAAAGTTGAAATGTCTTTGACGACGCTATGGCGAGGAGGTATCCAAGGCACTCATTCTGTGTCGCTATGACGCTCTTGGTTATCACACGACTATACTAGGTTCAAGCGTCTTTAAACCTGATGACATAAGATGGGCAGGACACAAGGCAATCCTCACCTTTGAGATGAGGTCTGGGCTTGGCAACTAGACTAAGGAGAGGTACAGAAGGGCCCGTTTGTAAACCTATGCATTGGTGGTCCTCACTACTAGAAAGCCTCTCTCCTTCTTCGATTCATGCATACGTTCGATTCCTGAGTCAATCAACTTTAGTCTACTTTTTCCTCAGAACTCTAAGTAGTGGATTTCAATATCCCGTGTCTCATTATCCGGCAATTAGTAGCAATGCATCGCGTCGCGTAGTGCAAACCTCCAATTATATTTCAATTTGCATTTGCGTCTAGCAATTTTAATTTTAATTTCCGGGACTGGGCGTTTTCATAAATACAAATTAAAGTCTACGGTTTAGTAAACCTTTTTAGGTTTTAATTGTAACCGACACTTTTGTAATGACACAAATTTACGTAACGTGACGCAGCGGCCGCGAATTAAAGATAAATTAGTGCAAAGAATTGTTCCGCATTTTGCCCCACGTGCAACAGCAAAATGCATATATCGTGAGCCTAATGCGTATGTAACGCTAATACCCCAGGTTGTTACCTTCCTGTCTGTATTTTTGGGCTCTGGCTAACGCTTCCCTGTTTTAAGCTTGTATAGTTATAAATATGTGCAAATGTTTCCAGTTGTTGGTTACCTGTGGATACTAAATTTCGTGAAATTAAAAATGAGGCGAAAAACTGGAATGCACCAAATTGGGTAGGTTTGACATACAAGGGAACATTTCCACATAGTGGTCTCAACAGACGAACTAGCATTATAAAAGCGCATTTTATCAGACTTAAAAGAATATTCCAAGTGGGCTTGAAGGCGTTTTTACGCAACCTTCTTACTGTTTACACTGTATACTGCAAAAAAGTGCCTATAATGTTACCATGGTAATCAATCCCGGAGAAAATAAATGAGAGGTAGTGAATTTATACCGTGGAATAAGAAAAAAAGTAGCCCAGCTTAGAAATCGATCCTTTCGATTTCAATTTTTCGAAGCCGTAATACTAATATACAAAGTGTCATCTTTTTAATGTTATTTATGACTTCAAAGTGTGCCAATAAAAAAGATAGGGTAATAGGATAAAATAATCGTGGATTTCTGCTCTTCGAAGAACTTGCTTCATTTGGGCACGCCGGTGCCAGCTGTCATTATCAATATGTACTTTAATATACCTATCTATTATAAAGTAAAATTACAAAGGCATCAAAACGCATTCTGTCCGACTTTCTCTGGTAATTTCATTGCTCAATTATACTGACATTACTGTGTGTGTCTGATTTGCGTAAATTTTTTTTGTGTAAGTGACATCTACAGAAACAATTCGAGAGAGAGAGAGAGAGAGAGAGAGAGAGAGAATTTGGTATCGCAAATAATTCCCCCTGTCTGTTCGGATCATTGAGGTTATGCATGTGAGGATATATGAATGACTTGAACAACATTTTTTTAAAGATCAATATAGGAATTTAAAACTGCCTGTTTGAAGCTACATTTGATGTTTTAGACAATTCACCTGACTGTTTGAATTTACAAGAGACAATTACAATACAGGCTTTAGAAATTACATTATCCCGAGAAGCTTTTCTGCTTGCAAATCCTAGAACAGAAATACTACCAAGACTACATTATTCATTAACTGGAAAAGTTAGATTAATAATTAAATCTAGGTTTACCCGAGAAAATTTCGGAAAGCACAAGATGCCTGAATTAAGCACAGAACACTATAGACTTGTTGGGCGTTACCCGGGTAGGTTGAAGTTTAAGGTGTTAAAAATGGCAAGAAAGTAAGCGTCTAAAGGAAGATTAATCAACAAGAATATTTCAATAGACACTTATTCTGCCTAGAAAATGTATTCTGTAACCTATTTGTTTAAATACTGCTGCTGTACTGCTGCTGCTAATATTGATGCGACACTTTTTTGTATCTGTATCACGCTGAAAGATCTAGACAGCTTCGAATCGTCCAAGTTGAAGAAGTGCTTGCACTTTTCAGTTTTGTGGCGCAAATCTCGAACTCCATAAAACTCATGTGACAGGATCGCACTTAAAACACCCAAATTTAAAAACACCCTGTACATCAAGTAGCGATCAGGAATGAAAGCATATCAAATAATATGCCATAAGCATTAACATTTTCCAATCCAATTCAATCCGAAATCACAGAATCCTCTTGTGCCTCCCGAATTTCTAACAAGAACGTTTTCAAACAACTTTACATTTACATTCATTTTACACATGCATCATTTATAACCTAAAAGTGACTGTTCGTTTGCAGGTTGTCGTAAACTATCTTTTTGGTGGTAGATAATGGAAAAATAAATTGTACATCCATCTTTAACCAAACGAAAGCGGATAGAACTAGGTTTACTTAGGTAAACCCCGAAATTTATAGTATTTACAGACATATGTCAAAGTGTGAATCTGAGTTTACACTGATAATAATTAGTTCATTACTAACAAAAATATAGTACCTCATTGTTTGGCTATAGGGCATAATGTACTCGCTATAACAGACAAACGATATATTTAGGGATATCGAGGTATTGACCGATAATGCGATCCTCATTTATAATTCCATCCCTGTGCGATTAGATCAAAACAGGCTCAAAAATGCAGGTGGTTACAGAGCATACGAAGCAGTGTGGGTTTAGGTCTCTCGAGTTGTTGATGTGCTACATCGGACTCCAAAAATAACAAAAATGATGCAATCGTTATAACTGTAATTGTACGGTGAATGTGGTAAAATGCCTCTCACACTTCGCGAGTGTATGCTGATTGCTTCCTTGATCGTATTTACTCTGCAATCTGTTAATTTGTCTCGAGCTGTAGACACAAGATTTTTGTATCTGTATCACGCTGAAAGATCTAGACAGCTTCGAATCGTCCAAGTTGAAGAAGTGCTTGCACTTTTCAGTTTTGGGGCGCAAATCTCGAACTGCATAAAACTCATGTGACAGGATAGCACTTAAAACACCCAAATTTAAAAACACCCTGTACATCAAGTAGCGATCAGGAATGGAAGCATATCAAATAATATGCCATAAGCATTAACATTTTCCAATCCAATTCAATCCGAAATCACAGAATCCTCTTGTGCCTCCCGAATTTCTTTCGTTTATTCAGGTTGGAATGTGAGTGTGCAAAGAATCGAAAAGAAATCAGACAGTGGAGGATAAATACAGATTATGTTTGTTTTAGATATTCAAATTTCGATATGTTCGGATTGCTTAATGGATACACGTCACACAGCAGCTGTTATTCTGCTGGAAAATCTCAGGACTGGAATTTCCATTGTATATATCTTGATTTGCATGAGAGAATATCACAGTTTGAATATACTCCCTTTTAGCTATCAAGCATTTAACTTAAACAAATTCCTGTGAACCTTGTCTGGAATTGTATGCATATAAGTATACTGCGCCTCACTTGTATCATATCTTTTCAGTTAGGTCAGTATGCTCCAGACATATTATGTAACAGTTAACTGTTCAAAGATGCGGTAATGACGGTAATAACACTAATAACTCACGCAGTTAAAACTTGCACCACGAGCCGTAAGCCGTAGGTGTTGTTCATAACCCACGGCTGGACCGTGAGTTATGAAAAGTAATTCAGGCTGTTTGTTTACAGGTAGTATTTATTACCTGTTCAAAGGTAGTTTGGTAATAGTTGCTTAATAGGAGTAGATAAAAGTAAGTACTTTTCTCAGAAGCTTGAGAAATGAGATTAAGGTTATCGAGAGGAGAACATTGAGTAAGGTCGAGTCAATGATTTCATTAATTTTTATTTATTTATCGAATAAATTACAAGCTTTTGAACTCATCCTATGAAAAGGTAATTTGCCTATCGGTTCAGTAAAATTCGGTCTCACCACATTTGAATTAATTGAAAAGGGCCTTACTGATACCTGAATATAAAATAGGTTTATGGTAAGTAGTATTTTTCATAACGATATACAACTCATTTATCTAATATTAATAAAAGCCAAAGTGTTGTGTATTACGAAAATGATCCTCTTGATCTGTTTGGACACTCCATGCTTACCGAGAAGAGCCACGTACTGAAGCAAGTTCAGTTTATGTAAAATTAATCAATCTATTCGTCATTTAGGTTATTCAACTAAATATTCAAGATGCCTAGCACATTTTTTTGAATATCTTTCACTCCTGAGATCAAATTTCTGAGTTTACTTATGTAATTGCCTTGATCAGTAAAGATTTGTCCAACATTACTATCATATTATGCTCGATCAAGGGCCAGCAGCTAAATAAAATTTAATTGTGTTGAGTCAGGTGCCTGAATGTCATTCAGTTTGGTACCGTATTTTGGAGTGGAATCGATCAGAAATAAGTGATTTTTACACATTTTATTTTTTCCGATCTATCAAGAAAAGTTAATGCACGAAAGTATGGTATATAAAGATAATAATGCGCGTAGAATGGTAAAGTATTATGAGCTTCCAATTTTGAAGGATAAGAGATATACAGCGCTTTTCTTTAACATCTCCGCCTATTATTTTTTGGACAGGTCAACTCAAAATATTGAGACATGGTATAATAAAATACTTCATAACCCCAGAATATAAAGTCAATATCTTCGCCTACTACAAAATGGCGGGATATTCAATAATTGCCTGAATATATTATTACTAAACGTCATTGTATTACTTAAAAATGTTTGCATTATCTAAATTAAAATAAAACTGAATCAACATAATAATTGCCTAAGAAAATGGAATCCTTAACATAAACTTTACATTGACTACGTATTTTAGGGTGGTGAAGGATTCGTTACGAGCTTCAAAAAGATGTGTTACAAGACCGCCCCCCCCCCTTTCAATTTGTTTTTTCTTTTTAAGATGTCTTTTGATTTTTTGAGTTGAGCTGTTCGAAAAATTAAAGGGAAGGGGACAATAAACAAAAGCACTTTATTCTGTAATATTGTTCACTCGCACTAGATAAAAAGCAGGCAAGGGAATAAGTTATAAATCTCACCGCCGTTATTCTATGCAGTTATGCAAAATGAGCTGGGGCACCCTCCATCTGTAAATTGGGATTTATAAAAAATATCTTATTGATTTTTCATGTATTATAAATATTTATTATTAGTAATACTTACTGCATTAATACTTAATGCAAAAAACTTGATAACACATTTTTTCAGTTGATCATAGACAATTAAAGAACGATAAAATTTGAAATAAGATCACGTGACTATGAAAGAAACAGAAAGTGTTTGTCAGAATCCTCGTCAAAATATTTATGTTGATAAAATTGGCCATTTAATGAATAATAATTAATAATAGTGGTATACACAAAAAACGATATTGTTTTTGGATTATCTCGGTGCACTGCTTGAAACCATTTGGTTCGACGATTTTCGTCTCGCGGAATATTCATAAATATTTTGCCGGGAGCCGGTTTTTCAGTATTCGTACATAATAGCACTTCAACTCCAGCCTTTTAAGGTAATAATTCTTATTATTATGTTGGCTAACCTGACTGAATTAGAATTGTTCTTACTATTTGGTATTTAATGAAGAAACTTCAAAAAAGACAATTAATCGATTGTCATTTACCAACAGGTATTAAAAAAGCATTTTACTTATTACAACAAGGGGAGCTATTATGATAATTAGAATTGCAAAGTAAGCGTGATCACTTGCAGCCGCGTTTCTTCGTCAAGAACTTTTTAATACAGTTTTTAATTTAATTTTTTGAGTTGTTGTCCTCCAGTCAGCGACAATTTTTTAACAATTCGAAGACTCACCTCTTTATCTTTACCAACTCCACAAATTCTTTAGTGGATGAGATAAACTGAGGCTGGGACCAAATTCGATTTTGCTGCTCTTCTTATTGTCTAGATAGGTTCTCCTTCTCTTTTTTGCTATTGGATCTTCTTGAGTTTGAGTTGGGTCTGCTCTCTCTAGTTCGTTATGTCTCAGAATCGGTACATTGGTAGCATCAGTTATTTGCTTCACGACCGTCTCTTTTATTGTCGTCATTTGGCCTTTTTGTTTTTTGTTGCTCACACTCTCTCTGTTCATGTACTGTTCTGCCTCATTTTTAGTTATGACATTTACGTTGTCCCGTTCAATAACATTTTTGACATCGACATCTTGTTCCGTCTAACAATTTTCTAAATCCTTAATTGTAGAATCATATCATTAAGAATTGTTGCCGTTGGTAAACCTTAGGATTTACTGAAAGATCTTAAGACATACCATTGTTTGCGTTTTTACAGTAACACATATACTTTTTTTTGCAAGCACAATATTTCACGCCCATAATAATATGCACAGAAAGCCAAAGGCCATTGCTACTCTAAAAGTAGGACAGCATCACCGCCGTGAAATAGTTTTGAAATTCTGTGCCTTGAAGTTTCGATGGATTCACAAAGTTAGGATGTGTTGTGTTAAAATGAGCATTCGCAAATTTGGTATGTATGTAAATACACTTCACGGAATTCTATACGAGCGAATGAAGTCGTCATCGCCCCTGAACGGAGCTTATTTCAATTTATTTACATATAGACGTGGAAAAGCAAAGTGCGCGAAACAGCTCTTGGAGTTTTAGAAGTTAAATACAGTTTGATTGAAACACGATTATGTGTTCTCCAGCCCGATAAATATAATCAAACGTGTTCACCATTTGGTTGTGATTATACGTTTTCCTCTCAAACCAAGATTATTCATAGGCTGTCACAAATGCGAAGCTGTAATTACTGTCAGCAGTTAACTTTATTCTGGCGGTTGCTATAATTAACATTTTTCTAGCCATACAAATTTATTTTGATTTAATCCGATCATACGACGTATCACACCAAGGTTTTCAGGTTTGATGATTTTCATGTAACCAAACACTTGTCGCCTCTTTTTCGAACCCACGTTATATTTATGTACTTAAACAGCTTTCTTTTCATCAAAAAGCCTAAAAAATAGTTTTTCATTAGCGATTTCAGGATACTTAGTATATAGTTTAGTAATAATTGCCAAAGGATTGATACTGAATTTCCGAATAAAAGCCACACTTTAAGTTAAACGATGAAACCTTTCTTCGACTACTGCAGCAGTATACATTAAAAAATCACTGACATACTGTGAAATAGTGTATATTATAATATTTGTGTATTGTGTATATACTCTGTTACCTGATACTTTAAACTGGTGTGACGTCTATTTGATAGGTATCAGCTGACGAAGAAGTGTATCTCAAATTTAATTTTCTACTAGTGGTGTTGATTGGCAATCCTGCGATCAGGACCGTATTAGTAATATTCTTACTGAATATCTCATTGCCAAAAAGTAATGACTATTTTTGTAAACAAAAAATTGCTTCAATATCCATAAATTTGCAGCAAAAATGGTTGGTTAAAAGAAATAGATTATTTTATTGATTTGTATATTGTTAGAGACTATCAAAATACTCCTATATTTAGGACGATTCAATGAATAGCTTGCATCACTAGTGGGATATTTATTGGTTAATACGTACAACGTACAATTGGAGAAGAGTATAAAGTAAGTACATGGAGTGCTTGTATCTGGTTAAGCTAAAAATGCTTTTGTCTTCATTATTACCTCATTTAAAGTGCAATCGTCATCATTCAGACCAGCCATACTGATATACTGAAAGAAACGCCAGGGAAAGTGTCAATTACTTGTCATATTGCACTCAATACAGCTCTGTATTCCTTCAAAGCACAAAATTGATACGTCAAGACTCAATCTGGGGTATTTTTAATTATCACTAGCCGAACAGCTGTTCGCTGATGACACGACTGACAGTTTAAAGTATCGGGTAACAGGGTATATGTATATTAATTGTCATGCGTGATATAAGGTCAAAGTGCTAGGTTAGACCTTTGACGTGTAAACGTCATCGAATCGGCTAGAGTTTTCGGAAATGACGGATGGGCATTCTAGAATGTCATCTGAATGTCTCGAATTCTCTAGATGGTTAGATGTGGTGTATGTAAGGCGCCACGGGTAGCGTGGCGGGAGTAGCTCAGTTGAGTTCAGTTGCAGCTGAGATAAGGCTAAGAGGTATTGTATTGAGTTGTGAAGTAAAACGATGAAAGTTACGTCCCATTTGATTTCTTGGAGTACAGAAAAGAGGCCGCCGTGACAATACTTTCAACATCAACTTGCCGAGATCTGGGACTGACTGTAGGTCATATACAAGTATTTATTTATTTATTTATTTAATTTTGTACATCACGACAAACCAACTACTGGCGTGAAGCAGCTGTAAAAGACAAGGTGCAGAGTGGTGTATACCTACTAATTTCTAGACAACAAAACACGAGACAATTCAGGAGAGCTTATACATATGTACATACGCATAGTAGGTACCAACTAAAATGAAAACAAATCAGTAGTAGGCTAGACAGATTGCTTTTATTGCTGATACGATGTATAATATCGAAATGAATTTGTAAAAGGTCACATTATGTCTAGTACTAAACCTAGGTGCTACTACTCGGAGGACCTCTGCCTTTATGCCATAGCTCGTCAGTCAGTCGACCTGGTCAGCCAGAAACCAGACAATGTAGAGAAAAAGAAAGAGAAAGAGGGGAAGAAAAAAGTGCTCAGAGAGAGGTGCACCTGTTAAAATAGGCATCTTTAAAATAACTAGCATAACTTTGATGCTCTAAATGCAGCTTTGCTGGGACCAGATGTTGGTAAAAATCTATATGATCTAAAATTCCGCGACTTAATTTTGGTTACTGTGCCGCGGCCTGGAATGTTTGCGGACTTGCTCGACCCTGTAGTCCACTGAGTCAAGCATCGAAGAGTTGCTATACGATTCCGCTTGTTCATAGCTCCGCTGTGCCTGTGTCTTCATATAGTCTTTTAAGTAAGACGTATCGAGACCTTTATGCAGAATCTCGTTTGAAACATACCAAGGAGCATTTGTAATAGTTCTCAGGATCCTGCTTTAGGGTACCTTCAAAGCTTGGATGTGCGTCTGAGCTAGAAAACACCAAGCCGCACATGCGTAAATAATTGCAGGTCTAATAATAATTCAGTCCAGCCGAATTTTGTTAGCAAGTCTTAATTTTGTTCTTCATAGCAAAGGATGGAGCTGTCGACATGTAATTTGGAATTTTGTTTTTAACATCTCAGTATGGTTGTGCCATGTCATACCATTGTCTAAGGTACTTGACTGAAGAGCTCCATGGCAGTAGAGTACCACTTATAGAGACCTCTGGCGGGGTGCCACGATGCCTCTTGGTACAATAGATAGCCTGCATTTTAGAAAGGTTGATTTTGATGAGCCACCGATCCGCCCATCTAGTACTTCATCCACCGCTGTCTGAAGCCTGTCATGGACTAGGTTGCTAGACCACAACTGGGCCACTAGTGCGGTGTCGTCAGCATAGAGATATACCTCACAATTGCTGGGGTTAGGGACATCGTGAATGAAATAAGAATAAAATATTGGTCCAAGAATCGCACTCAGAGGAACACCGGCCTTGACAGGCCGTAGTGTCGACAATGGATTGCCAATTTTGATCCGAAATTTCCCTCCAGGTATAAACGATTTCAAAAGTCTCAGAAGCCAAGAAGAAAAGCACTTTTGAATAGAAAAGGCCCTGATGTCATACTTGGTCAAAGGATTTCAACACACCTAGAAGCAAGGCACCAGTACCCTTGTCTTCGGTAAATCCCGCTCCACCAGCCTAACTGCCTGCAGCTCAGTGCTATGTAAAAAGGGTTAAACAGATACTTGGACCTACTCCCCATTTATAATTGCTAAATCTTTTCAAAATATTGATTGCATTTTCTGCTCTTCGGACAAGATAGTGAATGTTGTCTTTCCCGTTAATGTGGTCGTTCAGCCTTTTTTCCTTGAGAATGTGTTTCCTCAGAATTAATAGGTACTTGATTTGGTGTTCGACGTATCTTCTTCTGTATTATATTCCTCTATGGTTTTTGTGTCATTGTTTGGTTCTTTTTGTTTCCTCTCTGGGGGCCTCCCTCCGCTGGAGGCACTCATTTTACCGCTTAAAAATTTCTATTCTACCAGTACTAGTAGTACACCACCTCAGAAGTTCTCTGGTTTGGTTGAAACTGATAGTAGGTGTGTCTAGCTAGATTGATCACCAAACTTCCCAATAAGTGCTGCAGTATTCCACAAAATAAAAAAAATAGTATTACAAAAGTTTCGCGTCAACTGACAGTTATAATGACACGCTAAGAGCTTTGCCTATAGGTACGTTTAAACCTAATATGTCCAAAAAAATGGTTGACAAACAAGTTTGTTATGTAGAAGCTTGAATAAATATATAATTTCTTTTATCAGAGCTTAGAAGGCAGTGTCTCAGAAGTAATGAATTTTTTGATATTCCTTCTATGTCTTTCAAGAATCACAGATCATCACTGAAGTTTGAAATCTATTTGAATTTCTGTCTGATTCAAACTAAAAAAGCAATTACCACTCTTAAAAGTTTGAAATACGAATAATAGAATCGAGGAAAGACAATACGAAGCGCTATCCTCAAGAAGTTCCAGAAAGACTGGCAGAGGAGTACCAGCGTTACAAAGACCATCGATAAGTTTCTTCCTTTATGTATGCAAAAATGAATTTTCTGCCTTCAGTGCGACGAAATCCTGGTTTCGGTTCAAATGTTAGCTTTTTCTAGGCATGAGACATCGAAAGAAAACACCGATGTTGGACATCGATATTGACATCGACGGTCTGCCATGTGCGATATATCGTATTCAAAACATCGATGTTTGAACATAGCAAAAATATCGATATTCGGTTATTGATATTCAATTTTAGAAATAAATAATGATACGTATTTTGCTATTAAGTATTTTAATTTAAAAAAACAGCGTAGTGATAAACAGAAAATAATAACTACCAGAACCTAGCTATACTGACAAATTTATTAATTTGAAAGATTTAAAAAAATAGTTACTCAAATGCTCTTAATCAGACTATAATCTCAAGCTTTAATATTTGGCCGATCGATGGAGCTAAAAATTGCTTTTCAACTTTAGCGAATTTGAGAAGATGAAATCAATAAATTAATGTCAAGTGTCTACCTCATATCGATTTGAAATAGGACACGACAAAAAAAACAATTCACATAGAAAACAAGGACGTTATCTGTAGCTTTATCAATCGGCCAAATCTAGGATCTTGTAGTTATACCCTCCTATCCCATAAATTCATATTGACGTCAATCGGTCACCTTGTGGTCACCTTCGCGTCGGTATTGTTTTCAAACAGAATAGTAGATCGTTTATGAACTAGTTCACTAAAAGGAAGTGGAACGCACACCACACACCTCTACAAAGGAACCCAAAGCGCGTTCGATGGGTATTTTAAACCATGCAGCCAAACCGAAGACCAGAAAATTGCAGACCTGCTAAGTTTACTTTTCTGTATATTGCCAATTTGTAGTTAACATTTTTAGCAAACCATCGCTGGAAATTTTTGTAAAACATCGATGTTTTCATCGAACGTGAAATATCGATATTTTCCAAACATCGATAATTATCGCCCACCCCTAGCTTTTTCTGAAACAAAAACAAATTTTGGTGATCCTCAAAATCAGACAAATATTAGTTTCTCTCAAAATTTTTCGTCACATAATATCATTTAGATCGACTGATCTCTAAACTCAATATCAAACTGCATACCCAATACACCATTCCTTCCTCTTTTACTACATCTAAGTGAACTGCGCGTCTGAACTATTCATTAGCTATAAGAAATCAAATATAGAGTGGCAAAAAGATTTCATGAAGCTGCTCCATTCAAAAAAAAACTCACTGGTCACGGTTCGCGAAGGATTGAGATTTTGGCCTTTTATTTCTTAGCTCACTTTGTTCCGCTTGGTAGACATACCCGTATATCGTTCGTGAACCCTAAGAAAATTGGCAACACAGTCTACCAGTGTAATGGTTAAGTATAGCTAGAAACCGGAAAAATGCCCTATATTTCTAATGTTAGCCATAGCCATATATCTATTTTTGGCGGAATTCCCACTGCACTGGGGTACGTCTGCAAAGGAATTTTTGAGTAGCGTAAGTAAGCAGTCTGATTAATGTGTGTACTGCAGTATTTGGAATGTTTGCCACCATTGTACAAATATAGCAAGGAAACCAGGGTTGCCAGGCAAGGAAGTGGAAAATCAGAAATTTTGTGTATAATGGAGGCGTCTTTAGGAAACAGAGAAACATTTCGCGAACTTGCTTCTCAAGCTGCATTATGTGAGTTTTATAATATCAAGTAGCCATGTGTCTGAAAAAAGGCAGCTATTATTATCTAGATGTAAATGTGTCAGTATTACAGCAAGTGGATGCAAAGAATTTAGATTTCACAGGACGTCGAAATAGTACACACCCTGTAATAAATACAAAAATAAAAAAGAGGTACTGTCTAAGGCTTTCGAGGCCATGGTCCGATGTACTGTTACTTCTTGGACTGTTCGGCCGGCGTAGACACGCTCTGCCGCCTTGGCGTCGACTCGCTTCGTTGCTTGACGTTTCGCCAACACGAGTGGTTGACATCCTCGGAAGTGTAACCTATTCCGCGTGTTTCGAGAAACACCGAACTCGGAAACTGACTCGGTTTCTCGGAATACGAAGAGCGGGTAACACTTGGCAAAACTGGGAGTTCCTGAATTTGGAATATTAAATCAAGCATGAAATACATCTTAAAGGTTACCGTTTACGGTCGTGTTAATCAAACTGAGATTTACTCAGCTAACAGGTACTAGTTCATTAACAGAAGTAAATCGCGCGACAAGCTTTTATAATCATATAAATTGTGTATAGTGAGGCTATAAGTTTAATGATCAAATTTCAAAGAAACATTTTGTTTTCATCTTTTTTGAGCATTTAGATGAAAGCTTTTTTTCAAAAAAGGTTTTTTGGGTTTTAATTGATATATGTTCTCTTTAATCATATTAGTTCCATTTTCGCCAAGTATAATATTTGTTTTAGAACAATTTTTGTTTCAATCGTATGATTTTAAAAGCTGTACCCTCAGACTACATCTGACCGGTGGAGTACCAAATCGGCCAACGAATGGACTAGTATCATGGGTTTTAAAACAATGATTATATCATTATAACCTCTTAGTGTATGCAAAAATGGGTGTACTATTGCATTTCGTTACTCTGAGCATCATTTTGTTTACTAGTAATTCCATTTTAAAGTTTAAAAAAAGGAATTTAAATCTATCCAATCGGTGCGATGGGTGCCATACAATAGCAGTGCATTGTTGCCTCGTCAATTTCCAAATCGCGGTACTGACGGAATTTTCACGGGATCGAAACTGAATGCCATGCGCTCGGTGCAATTCAGTCACCCACCCAACCGCTACCGCCGCACAAGGCTGCTGCTGCCCCACTATCGAAGCCAGATGCTGTTCATCGCGCAGGCACGTGGGTTCCATTTTTTGCCAATTACGCAGGTTCTCAAAAGCTTAGGTCACAGACCTGGACCAGCTAACATACGTGCGACCTTCCATGATCATGAAGCTGAGGCTGAATCATCCTTTTGGGACCGTGCAAACAAACATAGGTCTTGTTAACTCCTTCTTACCTATGCTAATTCGTTGGCTTCACTGGACGTACCTATATATCAAACCATCTATTTTTTAGCATGTGTAGAGGATCACATAAAGGTATGCATTGAATATTGGGACTTACATTGGAACGGCAACACGGCACACATACCCGTCTTCCGATTGGCTGTTTCCCTATAATCCCGTGACGTCACGCGACTAGAAAAATTCAAATATTTTCCTCATTTTCTCGACTTTCTCGTGCCCAAAAAAAATCGCGGAAAAATATAAAAAGGTTCTTATGCCATACTTTATCATGTACAGCCATAAAAAATCATAATACTGGTCCATTCGTTAAGGGTTATAAGAAAGTCATGCGCTTCTTGCGCCTAAACTCATATGCAGATTATTTCCCGCCCCCGCAAAGAGTGTTCTTACACCCTCCTAGAGGGAACGTACATCCTAGCTTATGAAACCAATACATGGCTTACTTGTTCTCAACTATTCAATTTACCTAAGTTGCGTAATGTGGTATTACTCGACTTCGAATGATAACTTACTCAAGTATGTATCCTAGTCTGCGATATACCAGTATTCCTCCTATCCATATTATGTAATAGAAATGCCAACAGTCTTGCTATTTAGCTCGAGAACTAATTAGGGCTTGAAACAGTTACCGAAGGTTCATTAAGGCGGAATAACTTGTTTATACCTTACAACCGTAGCAAGGGGACCTCCCCTCGCGAAGGAACGGCTTTGAAGTAAATGTTTGACAGTCTTAAAACTAAGGAAAGCAGAGCGATGTAGGTCGATGTTATTAAATTTGTACGAAATACTAAGGACAGCAAATGGAACAGCAAATTTGAAAAAAAGGTGGAAATGGGATTTGTTATCAAGTTCAAGACGGAAAAAGAGCGGCGAAGAACAAGATATCAGTTGGATTTAAAATACGTGACTTAGATAGAGAAACACTGTAGAAGAAAGCGTTAAGCCTGCTGTTCGCTTTTTTGATTCACTATGAGTTTTAGGGCCGGTTTCTCAATGTTCAGCTAAAGTGTCAGATAGGTATCTGCCAGATAGCGTTGCTATGGATACAACTGTCAGATAAGATTTACGTGACTTCGTAAGTTTAGCCTTCAATTGTTTAAACAATTTATCTAACAGTTGCTGTTATCTTGCAAATAAATGTTTAATTGGACATTGAGAAACCGGTCCTAAGATGATCAAAGCTGTCAAATATAGATTCCCTTGTAATTGGTAAATGAATGCCAACTTGACTGTAGTATTTGATTTGTGATGCCACAGTAATTAGTAATGGCAATGGAATAGAACATTTATTTCAAAGAATAAAGCTAAGCTTAGGCTTAAAGTTGACATCAGTTGTAAAATAATTTGCTGACAATGAAATTCACTAAGGTTGGCTAGTGTTCATTAGTATTAGGCGATCTAAACCACGTGACATTTTATCATGGTGGCGATGGGCAACAGTTAGTTTGAGGTTCTCCAATGAGCCATCAGGCCCGAAAAGTTTTAAAGAATTTTACTTTTTGTGGATTTTGCACTATTTTTATGTGTTTCTATCAGTATTTTACCTTCTAGTTCACTGTTTTAAGATGGATCTAGACCGACCATCATTAGAAAACCCTGACATTTTTCGAAGATGTGTGAAAATTATATTGTTTTATTGTATATTTTGCGTATGAGGTGGGAGCTTTTTTAAACAGGGTGTTTCCTAATTGAATGTCAATATTTATGGGGGCCATTTTTGGGTCCATTCTAAGAAGAAAACTTCATATGGACGTATCTCCTAAACGTCTTATCTTTTGAGACAGAGTGGTAAAATCTTCTAAAATAAATAATTTATTATTAATATGTACAATACCACTTCAGATATTTTAATGAAGTTTCCCGTACATGTACTATGAATCAAGAGGCATTTTCTAATGTATGGCTTTTTCTTAAATTTCCACCAGTGGCGTTCGTACGTAATTTGACCTACTTATTTTGGCAGACATTGATGGTTTGCCAATGATTTCTCCAAAAATGAAGATTATTTTTGAAATCCTCACTCATGTCTAACTAAAGTTTAAGACTTGATTTTTTTCAATCGCATGCACGGTTTTCGCTTAAAAAAATAAAAACCGTTTCTCTGCATGATCGCATTATAGTATCGTTAATATGACGATATCACCATGCTGGGACATACGTAGATTTTATTTTTTAGATGAAACCCGTGCGTCGGACTAAAAAAAATTAAGAGGTCATATCTGCTCATGATTGAATACAGATTTAATTTTTTTTATTTTAAGAAAAGTCAGTGGCGTGCCACTAATTGGGTCGGCACTGGTTAAAATCGAGAGCTTTTTTGTGAAAAATGTCAAAAAAGTCTAGTCTTTAGCTATGTCAGTGGCCACAATCACAGGATGTAAATAATGTTATTAGAAGACCGTTATTTTTTAAATAATTAAATATGAGTTAATAATAATCTAATTAGATATGTTTCTCTGGATTATTTTGCCAAAAATTATCATTTTATGTAGTACCAAGTTATACTTCTAGCTTTTTTTTTAATTTCCAGATGTGTCATTCCAAGCGCTTCTCCTGATACATGTCCAACCTTTCATTAAAGTTGAATTAGGTACTACTAGTAAAGTGTTGGATAAACATTTCAATGTGCTGTTGCTTAATTTATTTTGACAATTGGTTTATCGCATGAAATACTAACTAATTGAATGTTTACAATACACGCCCAGAATGATCGGTTGTTCTTTTGTCCCATACATTACTTATCAAGTTTGCGAAAACTTTCGCTGTGACTTACGTAACCTATGTGTTTTTCTCTATCCCATTTGCGGACATATTGCTGCGAAAGCAGCTCACATGGTGCGCTTATATTCTACAAATTTCCGACCGCCATTCAGGGCAGTCTCATCATTATCATAGACATATGCGCCCATAAATCCGACAAGCACAGTAATTTTTTTCTATACCAAACGTTAAATGGGGCGACTAGATGAAATATTATGCAAAGCAAATTGCTCAGTCCTTTGTCGACTTTTTTCTCATGTTTTATTAAAACCTGCCTGGTATACCATACGAGGGACAAAACAGTGATATTAGGTAACCCATCTGACCGATATCTACATGCGAGTTATCAGTATGATTCACAGCATTACACAAAAGTATACTTTATAAAAAGAGTTTTTAAGATTTTTAATACCAATTCGTTATTACAAAAAATAGTAATGTAACAACCCAAAGTAGTATAACAGCTATACAGGGTGGGCCAATAGTGCGTGGACGGAGAATTGTGGGCTTACTGAAAAATATTTAAAAAATCTGTCCCCTGACCATGGTAGGCACCCTTAAGGGCTATAACGTAAAAATATTTTCACTTAAATTCTGACGTTTCTACAGGGTGATTCATATCAAACCTACATTTTTTTTAATGGAACCCCCTATATATTATTGAATATTTGGATTCCTTGGTCAATTCTAGTGTGACTTTATGTATCACACATGGAACTTTAAACGAACCGTTTAGGCGCAAATCACCATTTTTGGTATAAGTAGGTATCAGAAAAAAATTGAATATCGCAGCGATTATAAAACTTAGAAGGCCGTGACTTTGCGGTACGACTAAGCATGGAATGCGTCACCTAAGGTCATACGGCTAAATTTGAATTCTTTTTGTACTTGGAGAAATCGATAGATTAATTAAGGAAACTTCAATCACAGATAACTTGATTTTTTCAAATGGGAATGCCTATTTTGGTTTACATAATCAAACGTAAAATTTGATTACCTTTCTAACGATATAGCATTCTTGATATCAATCTTTCTTGGTTTTCATTTTATTTCAAATTTTTAACCAAATCGCTGTTTTTCAATTTTGCTGCGTGCAAACAACCTAGCAGGTCATGAAAAATAAACAAAAGCTCATTAATATGGAAGAAACCAACTAACTTAGTAGAAAGATGCAAACTAACTAGAGCAACGAGGCAAGATTATGAAAATTTCTTACAACATATCAGCTCTAACCGGATACAGCAGCGGCAAGATATCTAATGTCTATGAGTAGCTGGGGTATGACAGAAGTGTTTTATTTTTCACAGCCTACTAGCTATTGAGATCTACTAGAGCTTGACAACTTTCCAAAACGATTAAAAATTTTGAAACAAAAGGGAAACTACCAGCAATTTTTGCTTACAGTCTAACATGTTTAGAATGAAATTTCACATTTAATCGGATAAAAAAATTAGTCATTTCCGTTCAGTTAAGTCAAAAGTGAAGATATCTCTAACTGGAGCATACTGAACATCTATTGAAATAATTGCTACAATTTTTTAATTACGCTATGTTGTAATTGCGATTATTTCATGTAGTTTTCTACAAACTAAATTATGTTTTACAATTCAAACAGACTGCAAATCAAGTTTCATTTTCCACGATTTTTCTAATAAGTAGAAGATGAATTTGAAGGGTTCCAGTCAGAGGTATCATTACTTTAGACTTATGGAAATGGCTACTTTTTCATAGCATTAAATGTGAAAATTTATTCAGAAGACATAGATATTCTACTGCCAGCAACAATCACTAGTAGCTTTCCTTTGATTAAATATTTTTTTACTGACTTTGGAAATTGGCTAATAGCTAGTAGGCTGTGAAAAATGAGCATTCTTGTTACCACTATTGTTTCTGGTTAGAGCTAATATGTTGTAAGGAATTTTGATAATCTTGCCTTGTTGCTCAGGTTAATTTGCATCTTTCTACTAAGTTAGTTGGTTTCTTCCATATTAACGAGCTTTTGTTTATTTTTCATGGCCTACCAGGTTGCTTGCATGCAGGAAAATTGAAAAACACCGATTTGACTAAAAATTTGAAATAAAATGAAAACCAAGAAAGATTGATATCAAGAACGCTATATCGTTAGAAAGGTAATCAAATTTTACGTTTGATTCTTTAAACCAAAATAGGCATTCGTATTTGAAAAAGTCAAGTTATCTGTGATTGAAGTTTCCTTAATTAATCTATCGATTGCTCCAAGTGCAAAAAGAATTCAAATTTAGCCGTATGACCTTAGATGACGCATTCCATGGTTAGTCGTACCGCAGTCACGGCCTTCTAAGTTTTATAATCGCTGCGATATTCAATTTTTTTCTGATACCTACTTATACCAAGAATGGTGATTTGCGCCTAAACGGTTCGTTTAAAGTTCCATGTGTGATACATAAGGTCACACTAGAATTGACCAAGGAATCCAAATAATCAATAATATATAGGGGGTTCCATTCAAAAAAATGTAAGTTTGATATGAATCACCCTGTATAAACCTCAGAATTTAAGTGAACATATTTTTACGTAATAGCCCTCAAGGGTCCCTACCACGATCAAGTGACAGATATTTGGAATATTTGTCACTAAGCCCACAATCCTCCGTCCACGCACTATTGGCCCACCCTGTATATTCACCTTTTATCCGATTAGCTATAAATGTGCCAATGATTACATGTTTAATGAAATGCACAAGTATTTCAAAAAAAATGAAGTCAAGTTGATTGACTCAGTACTTCCTGCATGGTGATACCAGTTTATTATTATTTTTTTTTGAGTTTGAGTTTATCATTGACTATTCTTGATTATTGCTGCGTCGCCACTGATACGATCCTTAAAAACCATACGCGTTTTCCACCATCGCCAAAGTGATAATACTGTATCGAAATTTAATTAAGTTCAATTCAATAGTTTCCACGTTACACAACACAGAACGATCTAAAGCAATACTCACATGTTTATACCAGAACGTTGTAAATCTCTTGGTTCCTGTAATAGGCAAGGAAATGTTCGGATGTCCTAAGAAAGTGTTTTTGCTGCTACATCTGTTTTTCACAGGTCAGTGGACAGCTTATTATGAATATTCAAAATTTTTTCAGTTTTGCAACACCCCACCCTCCCGACCGCCCCTTTTTGTACGAGAAATGATATTTGATGGTTTTTACTGAATCTGGTAGTAGGTCATATAAAAACTTTCCAGCACGGATTTATCGAACACCACTGATTAAAAGAACATAAAGGTTATTCTAATTTTCTCGAAAAAGAATCGACCAATTTGAGAAAACTGAAAGTCAAAATAAAGGACTTCGACGCACATTTGAAACAAGCTATTACTTTATACCTACCCCTTTTCAATTAAAATTTTTAAGGGGGTGATCCTGGGGCTAGAGAGTACAAACGTCTAAAGTAGTTTCTAGTTAAAAATTTGTCTCCCTTAACAGGTCCTTTGACCTGTCTCGGCCTTCGATTTTCGTTAAATTGGTGGCGGGAAGTTTTTGAATGAACACCTTGTATGCACCAACATAAATACGTTAAGGTTTTGGGCCTGTTGTCAACAACAACAGGTCCTAAAGTCTTATTCTTAACCCATGTATCATGTTCTTATAATTCCTATGTTTGTGGACGAAATTCATTATGGTATAGGAATATAATTTTCGGAAATCAAGCTTTTGGGAGTCCCACAATATAATGTCTAATGGGTATGTAGGTCCTTTGAAATAAATAATTTTTAAAACACATTTTTACTTTTTAAATAAGTTTGAGGTACTCCTCTCCAACCTCTTCTTCTTAGGGTGCCATGCAGACTCCTGCGTAGGCGTTCATCCTTCCTCTCCAATCTAAGATGCCATAATTTGGCTGGGACTTCACAAGACAGTAACAAAACGTTTCCTAATAGCGCGTGTTTAAAATTCAAATTTAGGCAAGAGTTTTCTGATTTTTGATTTTTCGCGAAAGAGAAAAGAAGTATTTAACACTGTCGGCAGCAAAACTTTGTTTTTTTGCCTATTATAGTTAAATACCAATTATATTACAGCTAAGTAATCTATCTAAATACCAAATATATGACAATCCACATTTTTGTAGCTAAACCGTTGAACACCGATGACATTCTAGATAACATAATTTCTATTTAAATAGCCCTAAAGGGTATAATAAATGTTTTGTATGGCCAACAGAATGAAAAATGCGATTGTACAATATATCCGGCGCAAATCAAAGGGGGATATCAATCTAAGCGCCATCAAAAAGCAATCGACCTCTCTGGTCCTGTTCACTTCACGCATCGACAAAATGCCGAAAAAAAACTGCGACCCTTCAACACTGCTACACGAGTTCGGACAGTTTTATTACAGTGATGGATATATGGGAGTGCAATTTAAAAACGCATTCATACATTTCACTTCCCGCGAGCTAGTTGGGATATATTGTAATTTTTGAACGTTTAAAATACAGGGTGGTATCATGTATTTCGATATTTTTGGGGAGAACAGGTCTCGCTGTCAGCCTGAATATTGCTATTTTAAAAAGTTGCTTGTCCTCTAAAGTAGCTCTGCAGATAGGTAGTTATCTATTTCCTGGTAATACCCACATAACACTATGTAGATATGTACATCCACAGAATGTACATTAGATATTCCAGTTTGAACATGTATATTCTGAATATTCATAGAACGTTAAATGTACATATGAAAAATGATATACACTAGTGTAATAATATACTAAGTATATTCACTTAGGTATATTCATATGTAAATATACATAAGGTGTTGGTCTAAGTATCATATATACATCTAGCAATTTACGCCTGCGTGAAGGACAATTAGTGCCGCCATTGCTGATTTATAGCCATTTCGCCGTTCGCGTCCTTAGTCGTAGTTAGCGTGTGTGTGCTGGTGCTGGTTGTTCCTGATTATCAGATCGAGTGAAATATTGCGCAATGTTACTTATCTTCTGGCTATTGATAACACTCGCATCCCGCGTTTGACAGTAAGTCGTAAGCGGAACATACCACCTACCAAATTTTATAACCTTGATTTTTCTGTGACTTTAGACATGCCATTCAACAGAAAAGAGATGACCATCACAGTAATCGATTTTGCCAAGTATTATTATTGCAACTAGATATTGAATTAATAACAATACATAATGAAGGTATAAATTTCGTTTATCTTTCTGCCTCTACATTGAACTGTCATACACTATGCATGTGCATTAAAAGTATATGAATGTACATTTAGTGGATATACCATGTGTAAATTCGCGACAAACATACATGAAATTTTAATTTGTCTATGTCTATTTTACATCCATTAGACGTTCATGCTCCATTTGTGGATATACATATATTCATTGTATGTACACTGTATATACTTTGGTATGTAAGTATATACATGGTATATATATTATGAACATACATGTTCAAACCTGGAATATGTTACATGTACTGCATGTACATTAGACGTACATATGTACATTCTATGGATATGCCATGGATGTGGAAGTTCGTGACAAACGTACATAAAGTGTATCTTTTTTTGATGTCTATTTGACATCCATAGGACATTCTTGCTCCATTTGTGGATATACATATCCACTGATTCAATATCCAATGTATGTACATTGGATATACTTTTGTTATATAGGCTGGCATCGATAAATTAATTTTGAAAGAAGAGAAGCAAACAGTAAAAAAGCATACCCATAAATTGAGCCTCATTTTAGACGATATTGGCTTAAAATTTTACTGGAAACCTAAATTCTGCGCCTCAAGCTTCCTAAGCTTTGGATTTGACTTCCGTAAAAATGTTTGGATACATTTATAGCTAGGTCTTTTTTCTTCCGAGTTCCTTATAGATACTGAGCTTGCCAGTAAATTCCATACCATAAGATATTTGCTACGGTAAATCGTAAGCGGAACATACCACCTACCAAATTTTATAACCTTGATTTCTTTGAGATTTTAGACATGCCATTCAACAGGAAAGAGATGACAATCACAGTAATCGATTTTGCCAAGTATCATTATTGTAACTAGATATTGAATTAATAACAATATATAATGAAGGTATAAAGATTGTTTATCTTGCTGCCTCTACATTGAACCTCCATGCACTATGCATGTGCATTAAAAGTACATGAATGTACATTTACTGGATATACCATGGATGTGTAAATTCGCGACAAACGTACATGAAATTTTCTAATATCTATTTTACATCCATTAGACGTTCATACCCCGTTTGTGGATATACATATTCATTGTATGTACATTGTACATACTTTGGTATGTAAGTATGTTATGAATATCCATGTTCAAACCTGGTCTATGTTATATATATACTATGCATGTACATTATAGACTTTTTAGTACCGGCTTGGTCGATAACTCCACTACTGTAGAAGATAGTAAAAAAAGTTGTACATAAAAGTTGTAGCCACGGATATGCTCCTTACTCATAAAATATTTTGATATATACAGGGTGATGCATAACTACGTGGTGATGCAAACATATATTTTGTTCTAAGTCCCGCCTTTGAGGAGCGTATGAGCTCTTGCAATAGTGTTTGTATCGTTGAGTATGATTTTGTGGCAAAGGTCAATAGCAGGGTGCTCTGAAAGAGCAGAAAAGGTCGTCTGGATTTTTTAGAATTTCAGTGGCTTCCAGAACGCATTTTTGAGTGGCACATGGGGTTCTTGCAATAACGATACAAATAATATTACAAGAGCCCCATATACGGGATCTAGAATTTAATTTCTGAAAAATCCAAATAATCTTAATCCGGACTCTGGTGACTATCGATAATTTCTGGAAATCCTTGTTCATCGATAATAATCCACGTCTTCCACATCGATACCCACGTAATGACAAATTACCATACCGGTCCGCTAATTCTATATCTCCCAAGGAGAGGTATACAGGGTGTCCGGATATTTGACCAACAACGCTTGATAGGTGATACACCTCACATTTTTATGAACATTGAGATCAGAATATTAAGCCTTAAAAATTAATTTTCAAGATACAGGGTGTTAAAGTTTTTCTTTTACTTCCGTCTTTTCTCAACTATTCCACAATAAAATGGCACTACGACATAGAATCACGTATTGGGTAGTTCTTTAAGGTGAGAAATTCAAATTCAACCACGGTTTTGCTGTCATGAATAGAGGGGGCCACCTACGCCACATCGAACTCTTTTGGATTAACAAAACTTTTTTTCAGTTTGGTGCATCAATGTGAGTATTATAAAAATCGTTTCCTCAATATGTTTTTCGTAAAAAATGTATACTTTATTTAATCCCCTAGAGGTAACCGTATTCGAGATAACCTAGGCTGAAATTTCCAAGGCACCCCAATTAGTTGTAAAATGTGATCGAAGAAATTATCGGTATTCTGGTACGAATTAATATTAGATCAGAAAACATGTTTCTAATTTTAAAATAGGTGGGGTTGAAGTTTACGAATACTTCGTAGACTTATGTAAAGGTATGAGCTTAATATTCATTTGTGCGTCAATACCGATACCTGTACACGCTCTAAACACAGTTTGCAATGACATAAAACATCATCAATAGGCTTGTATAACATTTATATATCAAATCAGTTAATTCGTCTCAATCGATCCTAAAAATTAATGTCTGTACACATTTTACTTGTAGGTTATATGTACTTAACTTACGGGATCATTCTAAAATCTAAAAAAAACTTTTTCTGCAGTTATAGTAATTATTTCTATAATCTAGCAACACACACATTTTCGGCATATCGTTTCTCCATTTTAAAGATGATACTCTACCAACACTCATATAAAAAATCTCACAGCGTACGCCTATGCATTTTGTCTCAGCAATCGACATTGCGTCTCACCCAAAATGACAAGATGCGCTTATGACTACCGCCAAGCTGAGATATTGGGCTGATTGTTTGTTATGACGTGGCATCAGTACTCTGAGGATGTCCCGTGTAATCGTGGACAAAATCTCTGCGTTAACACGAATCAAACGCAATTCCATCCCGAATTGAAGAATTTTCTATACACCCAGCATCTCAGATCAGAAATGTCGATCATGATATTGCCTATACTCTGTTACCTGAAACTTATATGCTGGTTTAACTTATACAGGGTGTCCAGTTAGTGTGTAGTTCTTCGATATCTCGCAAGGTATACCTGATAGAAGAAAATGTCAAATACAAAAGTTATTTGGTTACTTAAGACGCATATTCTTAAAATATTTTGAAAGATACGGGGGTTGCGGATATATTTGAAATATTTAAGTGTTCCAGTACCGTTTACTGAAAAAGCGGTGTTGCCATATCTCAGTAATTAATAGAAACAATATTTTAAAATTGTGAGATCTTACTAAGTTCGACATCTGCAATTCACTGCAATAAAAATAGGTAGAAGATTCTATTTAAAATAAATAAAAATCGGGGATATTTGTTTAAAAATTTGAAAAAATACTTTATAACTTGGCAAAAACAAAGTAAAATGACCTTCAAATTGCCGTAGTTTAAAATTCTGCCAAAAACACTCTGTAGATACAAATTGCTGGTAACATCCAGATTAAGATCCACTTAATATTCAAGTAATTCGCTGTATAATATTATTGAGAAAAGTTAAAGCAATATATCAATTTGGACGTATTACTTGCGACCCTGCAAATCCGGAAATTAATAGAAAATAATTTATAACTTAGCAACGTCGCAACTGATCCCAAAAATATTTTTGGGTTGAATAGAGATCAATGATGGAAACTAGAAGAATTTAAAAACAAGTTATAGTTTCATATAAAAAAATCAAGTTGATCGCTATCCTATCTTCCCGCAACACCCTGTATATTTCAAAATACTCAGAATATGCGTCTTAGGTAACCAAATAACTTTCGTATTTAACATTTTCTTCTATCAGATATAACTTGCGAGATATCCAAGAATTACACACTAACTGGACACCCTCTATTAGCTGACAAAGAAGTGCATCTCAGATTTAGTTTTTCAGTGGTGGTTGGCAAATGCCAATCCTGCAAGTCAGGACCATCTTAGTAATATTTTTACTGAATATCTCATTGCCAAAAAATAACGACTATTTTTGTGAACAAGAAATTGATTCACTATCTAAAAATTCACAGCAAAAATGCTTGACTGAAGCAAATACATGTTTTCGTTTATATATTGTTAAGAATCAGTTGCTTTACAATTACAGTAGCGGTACGAGCACCAAATGTAGCCCTGTACGTATGTCGTCAAAGCATGTGCCAAATACATTCTGGGGGAATTTTAGTTATCACTAGCCGAACACCTGTTCGCTGTTGACACGGATGACAATCTAAAGTATCGGGTAACAGGGTATACTTGTCAACCAGTGGATCTATTGTCAGTGTTGTCAACCACAAAACTACGCACCATTGCTTCAAGTATACGTTGGACAATTGGACGATCCGTAACTGGTCCTGGCAACAGGACTCACCCCATAAAGCAGTAACGCGCCACCGCCGCGACTCCATCGCGTCGGTTTGACACGCGTCGAAACGACAGATAATTAGCCGTCGGATGCTTAATTAGCCTGCGCGACACGAAAATCACCTAATCATATATCTTGCCCTGCACGATGATGGATCGTCGCATCGGTTTGTCGCTAATCCAGATTATTATAATTGCCGATATAGATCGATTCCTGTCTCCCCCGTCCTCCTGCTTCTCGCCGATTTAATTAATGACGAGAGGAGTGACAAACTGCCATTGTCGCAGGATATCGAAAACTCCATTATGTAGTACAATCGGTAGACCACGCCCTGTTCATGTTGCATAATTGCTGATCTCGTAGCTCTATTATCCAATTATGGATATGGGGATGATTGAAGCTTTATTTTGGTCTATCAAATGACCGAATGTAGACATAACAAGAAGGGTCACTCCAAAGGCTCATTTAGACTAGGATAAGAGGCAATTTGATAGTAGTGGGGCCAGTTGTCATAAATACACTATGTCCCAGCTAATATTTGCCACCCACCTTATCTCTGGAATGATCGAAAAAAAATCCCCGTAAGACGTCGATTTGTCTTTAAAGAGGTAACTCTTCCACCGAATACGTCATCATTGTGCCACCCCCTCACGCCCAGCAACCCGTACTTCAAAATCTTTAATGAGACCACTATATCTGTGATATCATCATCATCCATCATAATTTTGAAGGGACATGATTGGGAAATACAACACTGTAATCCGATTGAGGATTGATTCACTATTATGGAAGTTAATAAAAAATATGGTGATTACCAAAATGAAGTATTATATTCACTACCTGAAATATTATTATTGTCGTAAGAGACATTTCAAATGGAAGCCATTTTATTCGATACAAACGTACAGGCGGTATTTAAATTGTCTTTGCACATTTCTCAGCACTGACCTTCGTGTAACTTACTCGTGTTTTTAGGTAAGTGCGTGATTGTTAGTACAGGATCCCACTGCTCGATTCTGCAGGTATCTGTTTTTTTGATAACATTGGGAGTGGTGGGTTTCGGCGGAGTCGACACCATGTCGTCGGCGCTGTATATCGGCTATATCAAGGGGAACCGTGGTATAGTTGGTAACGCGTCGGCCCAGAATGCCAGAGACGCTGGTACGAATCCAGCCAGTACCCTTCATTTTTCCGATTTTTCTGTGAACCAAATAGTTGGAATTATCTTCAAACGATTGTTTCAAGATACCAAGATACTTTTCTTTTCAAACCCCACAATTACTCACCTACTTTAAAACGATTTACAGCTTAGTTTTCAACAAGATGCAACTCCTCCACATTCTGTCGTACCGGTACGACAATTTGTAAACGACAATTTCTGAGAGCGGTGGATTGGAAGGCGAGGACCAATATGATTTATCGCCACCAGACATTTTTTTATGAGAATATTTGAAATCCAAAGTTTATGTTACACAGCCCGATTTTATAGACGATTTTCGCAGAATAATTGTATATGAGTCTCCTGCAGTGACTCTGCAGATGTTGAGAAATGTGCGAAGACATTTTGAATACCGCCCGTCGGCCTGTATGGAACGAAATAGCTCAGACTTGGAACCTTTACTATAATAATATTTCAGGTTCCTCAATTCTTAAACATGGACTACTATATAGCCTTGAGTCCTACATTGTGCAATATACAGAGCTACGTTTCTGTTATAGAGTATTTAAATAGCTAGAATAATTTTTATGTTCCACACAAAATTGCGGTATCTACATCTTGACGAAGTTACTGTATCTGCTGTACGTTAATTTACTTCTTGTTTCATAGAAATATATTTCCGTTCAGTTAGAAAGTTTAATATAATCATGTTTTCTATGATGCATTACGCTGAAAGCTACAACTTGTCTACTTAGTGCCATTAGCTGTCTCTGCGTTGTTAATAACTATCCGAAATCCACATTTTAAATTACACTGAATCTATCTGCCACCTATCAATAACAATATCCTAGCACGGATCTGCCAAAGACACATAAACAGTAAGCGTATAATCATAGATGTAGCAGTCGTTTGGAACTGCTTGTGCTTTCTATATGCCAAGCTCAGCGAGGGGCAAGTGATAGGCTCCCAAAACAAATATCCATTTTGTCTGTCGAAGTATACATATGTACGAAAAGCACTTTAAGGATATTTTCTAACTCCCTGCCATTTCTTCCTACACTCAAGAATCTATATCTGAAAGTGACTTGAATTGCTACATAGTCAACATTAAAAATAAGATATTATGTCAGATACAGGTGACCCTAGGCAATTCCTTATCCTATATCCATCTTAAGTTAGGAAATGGTTTATTTTCTCTTTTTCTCCGACAGACTGCTCTGCAGGCCTTCTTGTTTAGGAATATTATCGTTTTGTTCTCTGGCTGATGGGACAAGTTTCTACTGCCATTTAAAATAAGAAGGCAATGAAAGATGGCAATACTATAACTTAATATATACGTTTCAATCTAGATCAGAAACATCATTCACCATCTTTTGAACTACGAAATGTCTCTAACCTTCAATCATAGTGATCCTGATCAGGTTAAAGAGAAAGTCTTATTAAATCATTGTATATTATCACCGATTCTTGATAAGTATTTGAAGTTTAAACTAAATCTGTTAGTTCAAAATGGGTCAAAATCGAGTTCAAAGGAGGTGGTTACAAACATGCATATAAATATACAGTTAAAACGAATAAAGCCGTGTTGAAAGGTGCATCTTAAACACCGCACTACGTCATAATCGTTCAAAGTGGTAGGTCGTTTTTCAATGCAGAGGGATCACGATGGAGCACTTCAAAGTTCAGACCCCTAAAAGGGGCTGCAAGCAGCAAGATATTGTCTGAGTCACCGACGAGAATGAAACTCGAGTCTTTTTGTTGCACTACATTTCCACCGTCGCTGCGGAAGTCGCAACTAGATGACACTTCCAGTTTCCGGAGGGGTGACGCGACATCGGAACTGTATCTTTATCGGTGATACATTTCTGGGTTGTATGCATGAAATGTGTAGGGTCAATCGAGGGTGTCCCGAGCGTTATGGGGTGTGAAGCAAGGGTGAACAACTTATTGCCAGACACCAGCATACAGGATGTCTAAAAAATGTGGGGCCACCGATCTTCTCAGAAGCGATCTGGAATTAAAGAGCGGTGCATAAAGGTTGTTGGGTTTCACATACCATTGAATCTTGAACCTAATCGCACCATGAATGAGAAAAGATAATATTAATAGAAAAATCTACCTCAAATCGAGGTAACGATAGTCATTTATGTAATAATGTGTCGCAGATATATTTTTTTTGAAGGGGTTGGTATCGATCTCTAGTTCATTTGCCACAGATATTGTACTATTGATAAACAACACTGGATTGATAATCTGATGTCACTAAGGAACTCAGTCAACGAATCATATACATATTTTTGCTGCAGGATTGGTAGAGAGACGATCTTAATTAACAGTTGTATCCTCGATGGAAGGAGTTTAGCAATTAGATCAGCAATATCGGAAGTTGGGGTGTGTTGGTTGCTAAAGCTATGACGAGTGATAAAGTTGCTCCAGTTCAACCCATCCTCTACATATTACGTAGTTGGAGGCACTTCTCCATTCATCTGCAAAGGTTTCATTACTTTTTCGTTTTTTATATAAATTGTGACAAAATCGCTAAATGTCCTTTTTTGTCTACCCTTGGTTTATCAAGTCAAATAAACAGAAATCTAGGTTGAAAATAATTCTATATTTGGTTTTACAGGTTATGTTTACTTTACTGTGGCTCTTAGGGCCTGGCCACATTTCCACGTCACGACGTCGTCAACGCGGAACAGTGCGGTGTCGCTACAGGGTACCGTTGCCACGAGGTGCTAGTGACGGTACGGCAACGTCGCCGTGGAACGCCACGTCGAACGTCGTCGCCGACGTGTGGCTAGTTCTTAACATACGTGAAAAATAGCAGTCTCGTTCTAGATATGGACCGCATAATACGTATTCTGCTTCTGCTATTGTTAAAGAGACGGAGAGAGAGGTTGAAAAAAAATATGTGAAAAGACAATACTGGGTGCACCCCTATCTTTCAATTATGAATAGTTGATAAAATCGGGCCTATTAGCCACACGTCGGCAACGACGTTCGACGTGGCGTTCCACAGCGACGCGACGTTGCCGTACCGTCAGTAGCACGTCGTGGCAACGATAGCCTGCTGCGACACCGCACCGTTCCACGTTGACGACGTCGTGACGTGGAGATGTGGCCAGGCCCTTATGTCGGATTAACGGACGTCTGCAGTGACTCACTGATCTGCAATGTAAATTAGGGGAGTAAAAACGAATGTCAAATGAGGTGGTCGACCACAATGTCAGTTTAAGTACTATAATTTGGACGCAAGTAATGCTAACGTTGATTGGACGCTGGACGCATACGTGGGATAAACCAACGTTCAGCTGACATTGGGAAATCAGTAGAAAGCTATATAACAATATGTGACGTTGTCGTCAGTTCCAAGAACAAGCAACGACCTGCATTTTCACATTTGATTTGAAAATGTTCTTTGGATTTATAACAAGAAGTTACTGGAAATGATGGTGACACTTTCACAACTTTATGATATGTTGAATGCAGCATTCCTATTACGATCCGATTCAACCTAAGCAGTAGTTATTTCAATGTAGATATAACCCTCTGAGGACGAAGAGAATTTGTAACTTTCGAGGCACCAATAACATTGTCCTGCCAGACCGTGTCATTGTTATAGGCCTTAAAGGCTTAACTTCAACTGTCAACATGCGAAAATCTTACGTAGTCACTAATAACGTGCGGTCAGAGATACCGCTATAATTTTTTAAATATCTTTACTATAAATATTTATCTATAAATGATTTGAAAAAACCTAATATTATTAATAAACTTTTGTCACATTATTCGATATATAAAAGGAGCAGTAATATAATACAAACATTATTTTTTGAGAATTTAGCGGCTACTGCCTATATAATACACATTCTACACAGATCCTTGCCCAGATAAACTAACAAAAATGTTGAGCTTCCTGGTTCTAACATTTACTGATGACTGGCCCTTAAGCCTGAAAGAATCAGCTACGATACGATACTCCAATATTCCATGCACAGATCCTGTAGTAACTAGAGAACCTGAACCTTCATACCACCTAAACTATTTTTCTTTCGATTTAAAACTTTCCTTCTTCGAGTGGTAAATATTCTGTTTCATTTATTGTCTCGTCTTGCAGATCTTCCTTTTCATCTTCGTCTAGATTATGGTCTGCGTCTGAGTCTTGTCCATGTATTTCCTATATAGGTGAATCTTCCAACTCATCATCCCTTTCAGTAGATGACATGTTTTTGTTATCTTGGTCCATAAGAGTTTTGATCCATTCTTTAAACCTTGACACACTAGATTGCAAACGAACCGGAAACCTGCTCATAGTAACTCCTAGAATTAAAAAAGCGAAAACCTCTGTATTTGTCTGCGGTACACCATCGCTAAAATGTGAGGTCGCAGAGATTGCTACAATACAGTTTGGCAATTATAGCATACTATTCCATATAACTTGCTATTGCCGACTAACTGAAAAGAGCATCAAGACTTCGTCGAAAGGTATCTCGTAACCCACTACCCAGATGCGGTGCGTTGTCAAATTTCAGCACATAATATGGTCAATGGGGTATCATAGACGTACCTCAGCGGTTAGAGGTTAACTAGAAGATCCACACTCAAGAATTCTTTCAACGTCTTTGTTGATCCGAATCGTTTGTTGCATTAGATATCAACTCAAGACATAAGACGCACATTTCAAAACGTATTCAAAAATGATATATAAATCTCCCACTTTTCTTACGCGTCACCTGTGTATGCGTGATCTATTGAACTTTCAGACCTCAATCTCGAACAAAGGCTTCAAAATTCTTGTCTGAGGTTTATTTATGGAATAAGGAAATACGAACATATAACTCACAAGTTGCAATCCACAAAATGGTTAAATATGAAGAACAGATTTTTATTAAATTCATTATGTCTGTATCATTCACTAATTTTAAATGAAGAACCTGAAAACCCTTGTGATAAAACACAGTTCAGGAGAGACGCCCACAAAGTCGACATCTGATCCAGCTCATTAATATCGATACCATATCATAACACAACATTATATGAAAGATCATTTACGTATCCGATATTATATAACGGCATCCTTTGCAGGCTGAAGGTGCTACCCTACAGTACATTCAGAAAAATACCCTCGGTTGGCTATATGATAAACAGAACGGAATATTATAAATTTAGAATTAAGCTAGTTAACAGAATCTATTATGCTTTAATCCTAATGTGAAAAACAGGACCTCTATTGAAACTGAATATCTGCTGAATTTGGCTTTTTTGTAATTTTAGACATTATTATTATTATTACTTGAGTAACGTCTTTCAAATAGGATTGGCTTACCTAGTTTCTGTAGTACATATATTACGAACTAGTAAATCTTAGTCCTGTGATATAAAGCACGGAGGGCATTGGGGAATAGCAGATGACTAGATGATACCAGCTTCGGATGTGGGTCTATGAAACACGGTTAAAATCAGACTATACAGCAAAATCCTAGAATTTAATTCATTGCTACCTAGAAGCCTCACCACGTAATTGGTTCACACAGTGCCTGTGTAGTCCGAACGAGATTAAAGTCTGAGCAGTTGTCGCACAAAGAAATTAAAACCGAGCACCGAAAGCTGCGCAGAAAAAAAATCGCAAGGAAAATCCTTCTCCATTTCCAGGGTATTCATTATTTTACTCGACATTAAATTCACTGAGAAATTTGTGTTTTAATATCCGCCAGCCGACGACAGAATCTCCTGCACTTTTGATATCGCTACGATAGCGCGAACGTTTTACAAAATTGCAATTTGAATAAAAACTGTCACGTTTTTCACTATGAGCGCTGCTGTTTTCACTGCGAATGGGGAAAGGGACGTGTGGATTAACGGCCGGTACGCTGGAAACGTTATTACTTTGACAAAGATTAAACTATATAAGGGATGTTCCAAGCATTCAGAAAGCTCTTCGCGTTTTATCACAGGTATTGTAGGCAAACTTGAGGATCTAATTGAGTGCAGATTCTTATTCAGATATAGAAAGTACATACAAAGGAAAGCAGTGTCAACTTTAAACTAATAATATATACCGTATCATATACGGTATAGTCGCGACAAGTATATTCTAGTTTATGTATATTTGTGCTAAGTAGGCATATAAGCATCACTGTGAGTAAAGCGGTTATTAATATAAAACTTCCGAGTCTATTGAAAGTATAAGAATATAGTTAAATTGATACTATTTATACAGGGGTCCCAGAAATCAACGTCAAGCCGCAACGGGGTGACAGGATTGGTTGTAACTATCATGAGAAAAATCAGAAAAAAATCTATCCCATGCAGTTTGAAAATTATGGGCATTTAAAAAAACCTAGAAATTTTCTTGAATTATAACAATTTTTCGGTTATTGTGGTTAACTTTTATTATTTTTGTTCATTTAAACTTTGGAACCGTAACCCTAAATAACATTTCTAGAAGCACAGTCAAAAATAATGACACAATTGCCACAAGTTTTCTAGAATGAAGACTATTTATTAAACTATGAATTTAAAATTTTCAAACTTTGCTGACTTTGAAAGGGCCTGCTGTAAAAAAAATGTCTAAAGTGCCTTGGCAAGTACCATTTAAAGTTGGAGCATCTAACCTGAATTGTAAAATGGTACAATACTTGTTTCATACTAAAAAAAAACGAGTAAAAAAATAAAAACCTCAAGTAACCCGATTTTTACTAACCCATTTCACTTTGATCAGATGTCCTTTTTTCGCACAAGCTTTTGGTAGATTCTTAATTTTACGGCAAAATAATGAGAGAGATGGATAATGAACATATGTGCTATGAGTGAGCGAGACAGATAGTGACGCCACATTTAGCAAAGTCAACAAAAGTAAGTAAAGTTAATAAAAGAACGAAAAATTTTGTCCTAGTTTAGTTTAGATTTATTGGAATAAAAGTCAGGCAATAAATGTTCAAATTGTTTACCATCATCCTCAATACATGCCCTACATCTTCTTAAAAAAGATCTACTTATTAGCCATCAGGCATACCCTCGAGAGTTGATGTCTTCAGCAGCTTGAGAAATTCGTTTACGCAGCTCGGCTACGCTCTCAATGGGCTTTGAATAAACTTTTTCTTTGAGAGCACCTCGAGAACAAAATTCCAGTGGATCTAAATCTGGGGAACGGGCTGGCCACTAGATATAGTGCCTGAACATCCACCTCCACCTCCTTTTTGTCAAGGAAACCTCTTACTTGCACTGCTTAACGCTGGGCAGCCATCTTGTTGATACCTCATGTGGCGACGATCTGTTAAGTGGTCTAGAGACGTTGATGCATGCTGCGATTCAGGTATCGACTTCTACGTTTTCATTGTGTTGCATAAAACGTGCATGAAATATCAAGTCAATTCAGGCATCGCAACAGGTTTCGATTTGAATAGGAACTTATGCAACTGATGCAAGTTTCATAAAACCTTGAGTCGACTGAGGAATCGCAGCTTACATCAACGTCTGTAGGCCGCTTTAGTGGTACGTCTTCTAACAAAGTTGGTAAGTTTTATAGTACAAAATATAGGTAATTCGTGCCATTCAAATTCTCAGGTAGCTCAAAAGGCCCAAAAATTTTGTCATTTAAAATTCCGGTTCACAGGCTTACTTTAAAGCGATACTGGGATCCGTCTTCTCGCATCAAATGTGCCTGGCTAATAAGTAGAGCTTTTTTAAGATAATGTAGGACGTGTATTGAGGCTGATGGTACACAATTTGAACTTCTATTGTAATAGAAACCTAAACCTAAACTTAGCTAGGTCAAGATTTTTCATTATTTTATTAATTTTACTTATTTTTGTTGACTTCTAAAAGTGGCGTCACTATCTGTCTTGCTCACTCATGGCAAACATGTCCACTATCCACCTCTCTCATCATTTCGCCGTAAAATTAAGAACCTACCAGAAGCTTGTGCCTGAGTGAAATGGGTTAGCAAAAATCGGGTTACTTGAGGTTTTCCTTTTTTTACTCGTTTTTTTTTTAGTATTGTACCATTTTACAACCCTGGTTCAATGTGCCAACTTTTAATGACACTTGCCAAGGTACTTTAGTACATTTTCTTTAAAGGAGGGTCTTTCAAAGAAAATTTTAAATTCATAGTTTAATAAATAGTCTTTATTCTAGAAAACTTGGGGCAATTGTGTCATTATTTTTTACTCTGCTTCTAGAAATGTTATTGAGGGTTACGGTTCCAAATTTTAAATGAACAAAAATAATAAAAGTTAACCACAATAACCGAAAAATTGTTAAAATTTGAGAAAATTTCTAGGTTTTTTTTAAATGCTCATAATTTTCAAACTGCATGGGATAGATTTTTTTCTGACTTTTCTCATGATAGTTACAGCCAATCCTGTCACCCCGTTGTGGATTGACGTTGACTTCTGGGACACCCTGTATAATGAATTGTGATGAGTATACTCTAAATTTATATATGCATATTTGTATTAAATATAAAAAATATCGTGATTAAAGCGGTTATCAAGGGGAAACTATTGAGTTTTATGGCAAGTATAAGGATCTGATAAAATTGATATCATTGATGCATCTAAATAATGATAAAGCTACGCTTAAATAGATGATAGTGATATTAAATCTATGACAAACGATTTGATTGGTTCGATCTTGCGTGTATTAAAATCATTATGACAATAACATTACGAATGTTTTGAAATACATCTTTATTTATTCCGTTTTTTAAAAAACATTCTACATTTACGTTTAATAAATATGTATACCTTTGACCTCTCCATTCTCCGAAAACACTATTTAGGCTGGTTCTGCCAAGTGACGCTTTGAGGTTCAACGGAAGATAAAAGTTCAGTCGTGGTTCCAAGCCCGCAGAAGGTCCTCGTCACTAGACGCGTCAGTGACGCGTAATTTTCGTGCCCAGCAAGAAACTGGATGACGCTTGGTATTTGAGTTCTAAAGGCAGTCCGGAAACTTTTCTGTCACTGCACCATAACTCCAAAATGGGAGGGATCAGAGATAGAGGTGGGGTGTTAAAACGTGAAAAACAAATCGCTAAGTAACCGATTGAAAATGCCGTAGCATATTACCACGGTTTGCGTGTACCGATTTTTTTAAATGGGAAAAAAATCGCGACGAAACCGGTCGAGACCTGATGGAAAACCCTTTAGTCCGGGATCCCAGGCCCATTTTCACTACTTACTACTAACAAGCTAATTTTGCGTGAGTAGCTTCATTTTGATGAGACGCCCAACTTTTTCCTTTACAATAATTCTCGATTGCGGTAGCTAACAGGAGTAGCAGGGATGAAATATGTCAATTTGATGAGTGTCAAAAATTAATTACTAACAGTTAGTTTTTCAACTAAATCTTAAGAATGTGATCAACTTTATTAGAAAAAATGTTTGTCCTACAAAATCTACGGTTTGATCACATTGTCCCCCTTCATTCAACATGTACCAATAACAAGGTCGTACAAATTTATTACTAACAGCCTGATTTCTTCACTATTGCTTCGTTAATATTTATACAATTCGACAGCAACATTGTCCTACAAACCACGTGGTATGTTATCCCGGTTCTACGACCAGAAGTTGTTAATACCACAAGACCATTTTTTTCATTACTAACTGTAGGACAAAATATCATGTAATAGGTTACTGTGTTCTCTGACCAAACGAAATAATGTCCTACAAGAAAACAGGTATGTATCATTGGTCCGACAAGAATTGTCATTTTTCTACTTGTATTATAAAATGTAATCTTTGCCGAAATCTATAATAAATAACTACTACTACTAAGCTAATTTTGCGTGAGTAGCTTCCCTTAGATGAGACGCCCATCTTTTTCCTTTACCAAATTTCTAGATTGTGGTAGCTAACAGGGGTAGCAGGGATAAAATATGTCAATTTGACCAGCTTCAAAAATGAATTACTAACTGTTAGTTCTTTAATTGAATTTTAAGAATGTAATCAACATTATTAGAAAAAATATTTGTCCTACAAAATCTATGGTTTGATCACATTGTCCCCCTCCATCCAACATGTATCAATAACAAGGTCATACAAATTTATTACTAACAGCCTGATTTGTTCACTATTGCTTCGTTGATATTTATAAGATTTGACAGCGACACTGTCCTATAAATCACGTGGTATGTTATCCCGGTCCTACGCTCAGAAGTTGTCAATACCACATTTTTTCATTACTACCTGTAAGACAAAATATCACATAATAGGTTAACTGTGTTCTCTGTCCAAAGGATATAATGTGATTTGAACTGTTCCTCGAGCCTATTAGTTTCTAAGAAAAAACTTCCTTAAGGAATTTTACTATATGGATGACTTCCTGCGATAATAATTTCAACTTTTTTGTTATATATATGTTTGTTATATATTTAATGTATTGATTGTACTATAAACTGTGTATACTATTTATGCTTCATGTCTGACCTTTTACACAATGTTCTATACATTCTTCCGGAAATGAACATATCTATCTATCTAAATAATGCTGCTCTGCTCACATGCTGGAAAAAAAACTGCTCAAGCAAATCTTTGCATGAACACCCTTATGGTCAACACCAACTTGGAATACATGATACACAATGCTCTGCAGTTCGTAATAAGGATCATTTCAGAGCGTAGGACCCGAATAACATACCAATCAATTTGTGGGACAATGTGGCTGTTAAATTATTTAAGTACTAACTAAGCTACCGTGAAATATAAGTTAGTAATCATTTTTTATGACCTCCTGATTGATACGTGCTGAATTTTGTTAAGACATATATTTGTTTTATAATGTTGATTACTTCCTTAAGATTTGATTAAAAGGACCCACCGTTAATAATTTATTTTTGAGACTCGTTAAATAGATATACTTTATCCCTGCTACCCCTGTCAGCTACCACAAACGAGAATTTTCGTATAGAAAACTGCTGGACGCCTCATCGCAACGAAGCTACCCACGAACATTAGACTTGATAGTAATTATTTTTACACCCGGGATTTGTACTACAACGTCTGAGCGTAGGACCAGGATAACATACCACGTGATTTGTAGGACAATGTTGCTGTCGAATTGTATAAATATTAACGAAGCAATAGTGAAGAAATCAGGCTGTTAGTAATAAATTTGTATGACCTTGTTATTGGTACATGTTGGATGGAGGGGGACAATGTGATCAAACCATAGATTTTGTAGGACAAACATTTTTTCTAATAAGGTTGATTACATTCTTAACATTTAGTTGAAAAACTAACTGTTAGTAATTAATTTTTGACACTCGTCAAATTCACATATTTCATCCCTGCTACCCCTGTTATAGCTACCACAATCGAGAATTTTTGTAGAGGAAAAAGTTGGGCGTCTCATCGCAACGAAGTTATCCACGAACATTAGACTTGATAGTAATTATTTTTACACCCGGGATTTGTACTACAACTTCTGAGCGTAGGACCAGGTTAACATACCACGTGATTTGTAGGACAATGTTGCTGTCAAATTGTATAAATATTAACGAAGCAGTAGTGAAAAAATCAGGCTGTTAGTAATAAATTTGTATGACCTTGTTATTGGTACATGTTGGATGGAGGGGGACAATGTGATCAAACCATAGATTTTGTAGGACAAACATTTTTTCTAATTAGGTTGATCACATTCTTAAGATTTAGTTGAAAAACTAACTGTTAGTAATTAATTTTTGACACTCGTCAAATTCACATATTTCATCCCTGCTACCCCTGTTAGCTACCACAATCGAGAATTTTTGTAGAGGAAAAAGTTGGGCGTCTCATCAAAATGAAGCTACTCACGCAAAATTAGCTTGTTAGTAGTAAGTAGTGAAAATGGGCCTGGGATCCGGGACTACTTTGTTTGTTTTGTAGATAACACAAAAAATACTGCCACCTGTTTCTGATGGGCCGCTTATGAGGAAGAAATATGAGTTTTTTCACGTCATTTTCGTTAAAAATCGTTAAAAAATTGTACTCATATTGTTTAAAACGGTTGATGCTTTTTATACATACTCTTGGGAGGTCCAACTATGACATGCATAAGTGTCATTCGTTTTTATTATGTTTAATACCATTTTTAATCCCTATAGGTGGTGACATTATTGAATGCCTTCTGAAGGGATAGTAGTAAATAAGTGTGACCGGATTTTATAATTTCCATTCAGGCAAGATGTTGATGAGCTCCTGTGACGTACATGCACACCTCAAAACTATTGAGCCCAGTCTTTCCGTTATCAGGAATATCGAAAAGAAAGTTGTTTGTATTTTACAGATCTCACTTTGTAAGTTGAGCTTTCTAGAAAAATAAAGTCACGATCCGTCAGAACAATCATAGCTAGAGAAATCCCACAATTGAGCTTTTGAATAACTAAAAAAAAATAATTTTTTTTTGTGATAAATGGAAAGATCATGTATATGTTTTATAACAAAACTGTTTTTGTTTTCTTTTTTTCGCAATAACTCAATAATTATTTTGATATAACTTTTGAATTATTGCGAAAAAAGAAAACAAAAACAGTTTTGTTATAAAACTTATACAGGGTTGGGATAAAGTATGGGACCAAGCAAATATCTTTGAAACGGAAAGGGTGATATTGCTGAAAATTTGCAGGCAAATGTAGTGACGCATAATGCATCTGAAGACATTATGTTAGCTATTAATGTACTTCCGGTCTAACCGGAGGTATCATCAACTTTTTTAATTTAAATGGGACACCCTGTATATTTTTGCAGATTTCAATACATCTTTTTTCCCGAATACGTCCATAATAGGTTTAGTATATTTGTTTCTGTAAAAATGGGAGAGATAAAGCTTTTTTATTTACTGAAACGTTCATTTTATTTGATGTGTTACAATAAGACAATTTGAACTGAATTATCAAGGAACTATCTCAGACGTTCAAAATGCCCGCCGTTTACTTTCTGACAATATGCAAGTCTGTTGACAAATTGCTGAGTTACCTTGTCGAATCAATTCACGTCAGGATCAGGACGTCAGGAGCTAAGTGGCCGGCATTTTAAACATATGAGGAAGCTTTATCCTTCCCGTTTTTACAGAAACTAATACCCAACCCACTATGGACGTATTCGGAAAAAAAAGATGTACTAAAATCTGCAAAAATATACAGGGTGCCCCTTTTAAATTAAAAAAGTTGATCCGGTTTAACCGGAAGTACATTAATAGCTAACACAATGTCTTCGGATGCACTATAGGTCACTACACTTGCGTGCAAATTTTCAGCAATATCATTCTTTCCGTTCCAAAGTTATTTGCTTGGTTCCATACTTTATCCCAATCCTGTATCTGGATCTTTCCATTTATCACAAAAAAGAAAATGTATTCAGAACCCCAGTTGCCATACTCGATGAGCTTAACTTTTAACACTTTGAATAAGCTTCTCCAAATGTCATTTCTTTGGAGAATACGTGCTACGTTATTTATCATACAGGTAGGTAACATTCACATGACTTTATATCAGTGATCAGGCACTTGTCTTATCGCATGATGCGATAGGCTGAATACCACCAGCACCAGCAAAAATTATAAAATCGGATAACTGTTGCAGACTATTAAATTTCTCTTATAATGTACGCCACTTGTTCAAAGACATGTCAGTCGGTTCAAAATTAATGCTATAGAACACAATTACTAACGTTCCAGCTATTCATAGACGTTAGAGTGAGTGGTTGTTGTAGTTTAGCATAATACCGCGCGGGGCAATTTCTTCTTTGATGCAATTTCGAGCACACTCCCCCGGTAATTCAGCGAGAACGAAACGCGATAATGGAACTTGTTGTAATAATATTCGAGACAAAATTTGCATGGAGGTCGTGCGAGGAAGCGGACACGCGAACCGGCCATCTGTCACCAAAGAGAAAAGCGGCTGCCGACGCGACGCCGACGCTGACGCCGACGACGCGGCTGCCGAAGTCGACGCCCCCTGCGACGCAACGCTAATGCTTTTTGATATCCGCATGGTTTTCGCGTAACGAATATCTTTTTTTATAGTTTACTCGTAACCGGTACAGGAGACATTTATCATCCAATAATTAATGCGTCTCAATATTCCCATCCAGTCAAGTACCTACCTATAACGAAACGATTTTAAGGCTTCCAACGAATGCATGAAAGGGGGAGGGAGGCTTTCTGGTGACCAGAACCATCAGTACATAGACCCACAAATGGGCCCTTATGCACCTCTCCTTACCCTAGTTCCCAAGTCCAGCCCTCAACGTAAAGGTGAGGATGGCCTTGGGTCCAACCATTGAACTTACTATCGCCTGCATGTGATCCTTAAGGGCTTCTCAGCGACATAGAATGTGTGCTGAGGATTCTTTCTCCTCACGTCAGCATGTACAGGGTGTCCCATTTTGGGCACTTTTACGGAGTATCTCGGTTATATTAGAAGATAGAGAGTTGCGGTTTTCGCGACAGTGTGCTACTTTTTTGTGAAACTAAAGATGCCGTCAACAAAATTATCATGGCCCTCTTGAATTTTGAGATACAGGGCGAAATCGAAAATTTTCAATTTCGGCACCACCCTCGTATCTCGGTTGTCTTTTATTTTATTGAAAAGTTTAGAAAAGGGTCTTATAGAATTTTTTCTGTAGAATCCAGTGGTGTAGTTTGATTTTTTCTTACTTTAATCATTTTTCAGTTATGAAGCAAACATATATTTTTTTAAATGGAATACGCTGTATATTATTTTTTACGTCAATCTGAAATAATTCAACCTTTTTAAAAATAGATATTAGTATTAAGTTATTTTGAAAATTACGTTCAAAATTTGATTGATCCAATTTTTACTTTATTTTTAGCAGTAGGCAATGGTTGATCAACTATAAATAATAAGCATCTAAGCAGTTATCACTCTACAGGAGACTTCCTACTCAAATTCTAAAAAACAGAATCAAAATACTGTCTCATTAAATGATGAATAATTGTGTCACTATAATATTGAGTATATTATAGTGTACCTGTATCTCAAAAACCAAGAGGGCCATGATAATTTTGTTCACGATATCTTTAGTTTCACAAAAAAGTAGCACACTGTCGCGAAAACCGCAACCCTCTATCCTCAAAAATAACCCCATAAAAGTGCCCAAAGTGACTCTCTACACGTCGGGTGACTTGCCATCTTCATCACATAGAAGTGACGTTTGAAGCTGTTATGACCGGACAGCTGGCCTACAAGTAATCTTAGCCGGCTTCTGTTCAGTGAGAGACAGAATTGCTCCACCTTGGCCAGAGGTCCTAAAATAAGTTGCCAGCTTGACGTAGATGTCCAGACATTTCTCTCCATCTCATAAGATGTTGTTTTTGCAACCTCACCTCTATTTTCCTTCTACCTGTGTCATATCTACTGCCAGCCCCACAGACAGCTCAGGACCCAGAAAATTATTCTTCGACCTTTGCCTTGCGAGGGCGTCCGCCATTTCGCTGCCATTTAATGCTGCCTGGCTGTCAGAGCAGATAGTGATCCGGCCCTGATTTCCGTGAATGCGAAGCACAAGCTAAAATCGCATATTTATCAGCTTGGAATATCATGGCGTACCCTCAAGAGAGAGTGAGAGCTTTGCCTTTGGCCTATAGACCCCAGCGCCGGAGCCGGTAAATGAGTCGTCCGTGTACCAGACTGGTCCTCCCTGCTCAAAGCAATATGTAGGAGAAAATATATCTTTTTAATTTAACTCCCAACTGATTTTCTATCTGTAAAACTAGTCACAATGAGCAAATAGTTTGTTGCACTAACACTAACATGTAGGGAACAGTTCAGTAACTATTTCCTCTTACATCTTTGCACATACACAAAGTTTAGCACTGGGAACTACACACTACACTTTCACTCAAATCTTTCTGGAAGATCACTTGGGATGTGTCTCTTCAACCTGCGGCTGCCCTGATGCTCCATAAGGTGTCTGACTAATGGGTTGGGATGCTCTTGAAGACGAGTTCTGTACCTCTCGGCGATGTTTGACACTTCATCTTTCACTGATGGGATCTGCAAGTCGCGCCTGATAAATTCATTTGGAACATACCATGGAGCTTTGGTTAGGTAGTGGCCCGCTCCTGAATTTCGTGAATGCGAAAGGCACAAGCTACAATCGCATATAGTACATATATCAGCTTGGAATATCATGGCGTACCTTCAAGAGAGAGTGAGAGCTTTGCCTTTGGCCTATAGACCCCAGCGCCGGAGCCGGTAAATGAGTCGTCCGTGTACCAGACTGGTCCTCCCTGCTCAAAGCAATATGTAGGAGAAACTATATCAGTCCTTGTATGTAGGATAGGGTCATCCCTTTGCAGTTCCGAGAGAATGGGACCGTGTTCCCTGCCAGGATTCACAAGGGACCAAATGCCTTGACTCCAGAATCGGACGTCTGGCGCCCTTGCCTCCTCTTGGACTACCAGGTCGAATGGAGGAAGATTTAGCGGTGCTTCTAGCGCGCTCAACGGAGTCGTGCGTACTGCACTTTTTACGTGGCCACCACAACGGTGATCCATACAATAAGGACGGCCTTACTATGGTAGTAGCGGCCCAATTCGCTCCTACATGTCCATAACAAATTACGTACCTTATTGACTTTATGCTGTATGTGTTGTCTCCAATTCAGCTTCGAGTCTAGAATTACGCCTAGATATTTTACAGATTGGAAATATTCAAGTGATATTCCAAAGAAGATTCGTTCGCTATCCATCCAGTTCACGTATTCTAGTGAACATAATCAGCTCGATCAGCTCGATCTTCTCGGCGTTAACCGATAGATCTACCTCATTACATCAAAACTCTACGTATACCCCTATATTACTAAGCTTGACCAGAAGTTCATTCCCTTTCACTGCCAGACACTGCAATAGATGTCGCGTCGGTCGCTGAATCAACTGGTTTGTATTAAGGTAGATGTTTCAGACTTTTATTGTCTGTACAATAAGTACAACGTTTCGATTGATCTGAAATCTTGAATCGTCTTCAGGTGAACGGTCGAACATGTTCCTTTCATAGCTATTTATTTTCGTATAGCTGACCTATAATTTTTCGTCGCTTGTTCTGATTGGTCGGTGCTCCGTCTAACCAGTGCGTCAGTTTTTGATGACGTGTTGTTCTTCGCGGCTTGTCCTGACCGGTCTCTGTTGTGTTCTGGTTCAATAGCGTCGGTTTTTACTGAAGATTACGTGGCAGCTCGATGGCTACTGCGTCCCACGTTTGCGTCTAAGTTTGTTCTGTCCAATTTTAGTTCTTCCGTAATTGTTATGAGGGGCTGCCATATTGGTTTAACTTCCACACTATGCTTGCTGTACACGTTCTTATTGCTGACGGAAAAAGCTGCTTCCTTGCATTTTCGGCGACTATTGAGGTTCATTGACAATACCCTTAGCCTTCCCAAATAGTTTTGTGGTGCTCGGTTCAAGCGTGATCTGCTATTTCGGACTTTTCTGTCTCTGCTCGCTGGGAGTTGAATCGCTGCTCCTTAATCTTCGCTCGTAGAGTTCTTCTTGTTTCTTCTTCGCATAGACATGGCACATCGTAGATGCAGTTCTTAGTTTCTTGGTGTTCACTTGGGTTTTGTTTTTGTTAGTAGACTTCGGAGAGTGGTATTTCTTGAGAATCGTGTTTCGATTTTATATTGTTTCTCTATTATTCTGACTCCATCTGATAATATTTCACGTATGGTATACCGAGTAAATGCCTGTGTTCTTCAGAACCTTTGTTTCTGCTGGTACCATTTCTTTGTATTGTTGCTTCCACTAGCTTCTTCTCCTTCCAGTCCTTGTTATGCATTATAAATGTTTTTGGGTCAATCGACCTGGAAACGTTCTCTTCAAATTTCAATAAAATGAGACCATCCTAAAGTTCACAAAAGAAAAAGTCAACACTAAGAGCCTTAGTTTTACTTCCACCACCGACAGCTGAGAGTATTACGATTGCGAACGTTTCCGATTTATAGATAATACGCTATTTGGGCGTTTTATGATATCTACATAATGAAAATCCACGTCAATCATTCCGTCGCTCTATCTGTTTCTGTCGGCCTGTTTGTCTGTCTGTCGGTTGGCGTTCTTCTAGCCTCGTAATCTTAGTAACCGCGGCATTTGCCCAAACTTTTGAATGAATCTGCTATGAAACCGATGAGCAACGATCTACTCTGTGCGACTTTTGTCACACTTTTGTCTATTTCTTTCAATGGATGAGAAATAATTGTCTACATCTGTTACTGTGGTTTAATGATGGAAGGTCTATGACAAAAACTATTTTCAGAAAATTTGATAAGTTAGCCCACATGATACCATACCTACCTCTTGCGACAGGATGTCAAAACTACATATATAGGATAAAACACCGGACATGAATTACCTAGAAGCGTTTACGTAATCGCATTCCCTCTACCATAGTACACAAAAGACTTCATGATTCCTAGTTTTTGAGTGAGTACAGCAACATGTAAAGGTACAATTTATCCCTTGAGGGTCTGAAGCCTTGATGTTGAAAAGCGGTCTTTGAATGCTTAATTACTTTCGCTTAATTAGAGTTTCACGTGCCGTTTAGGAGTCATCGACTTTCTCTGAAAACAGGCAGCACCGAACTAGTTCAGAGAAGAAATTGATAATAGAACGAGCCTCCTAGTTGAGGCACAAAGGCTGAGTCCTGGAGCTGTGATGGTGTTAACGAACGGCAGGCTGAAAGTCTTGCAAGTTCGCATAAAATCGATTATTTATCAAGAGTACTTGCTGTAGATAAAATAATTGGTATAGCGCCATTGTTGACTGCCCCAAAAATAAACAAAATCCGGCTAGCGTCAGACGTTCAACATGAGAAAAAGGGAGTGGGTAAGACGTATTTTCACCTTTAGTCACGGGCAAGGTTTTCCATGTCTGAAGCATATAGGCATTAATAAAGTTCCACAACCCTAACTATATATTTAAGTTGATCAATCATAATATAGTACGTCACTGTCTAATAAAAAATCAGTTAATAAATTGATCGCACAAATTCAGTAGTATTAGAAATGCAATAATGTTACTTTTTATTTGAGTGTAACGACTGTACTGCAAGAAGTGGCGGGGAAAATAAACAAATGGATGAAGTTTCAATATTTACTACGTTAAAAAAATGTAAATGACTAAAAATAAAAATGATGAAGATGGTAATGGTGATGGTCAGATGAAATAATATATATACTATAAAAAACAATAGAGATACGGCGAAACAGTTTTACGAAATTAATGTGCAGCAGTTTGAAAAATAAATACAAAATTTGAAAATTTAGATTTACAAAAATTGAGAAGCCGATGATATTGCTGAACATGTTACTGGGGTAAATTAAAAGAAAAGTAAAATACTTCTAACCCTGGTGGTAACAAAATATCACAGTTTCACCAAAACGCTGCTGCTGCAATATACACCGTGAGGGTGTTGAGATACTGGGGGAGTTCAGCACCCTGCCCAGGGCGACCTCAACCCTAACATCGATGAAAAGACAAAGAAACAGCTATGGGAAGCCAAGCAAACGAGGCTCCAACCATCAGGAGAGATTGATTCAGAGACACGATATGTGCCTCAGATAATGATAGCCCAAAAGAGGAGACATGGGGCCCGAAGATATTTCAAGACTGCTGCTAGGATATGCTAATAAGATGCTCCTTAAGAAGACACTGCAGATGCGCCTCAAGACACTGCTACGGAAGACACTGCCTGAAAAGGTAGACAGGGCTAATGTAAATCACACTATACTATTAAGCTCAAATAAACGGCGGCGTATAGCCTGGAAATTAAAATCTACAAGGATGTCATTCGACCCATAATCATCTATGGATGCGAAACCTAAACCATGACAAAAGCAAACGAGGGTAATCTCAGATGTTTTGAAAGAAAAGTGCTTAGAAAAATTTTCGGCCCGCGTTACCACCTCGATACCAACCAATACCGCATTAGAAATAATGCCAAGATTAACCCTTAACTGGTAACGTGCAAGTTCGGGGCATAGTTGGTAACGTGCAGTCTGTGAGACTGTAACCTCTTTGAAGCTTAAAAAATCAAATTCTCCTATTTATTTTTTGGAAAAAATGCATGAAGGTTTGTTGGATATATATCCTTTAATAATAATTTTGTATAAAGTAGCAGAACATGTGATATAAAGAAAAAAAATTATGATAATTATTAACTAGAACACACGCACAAATTTGTAGGACCAAGATAATAAAAAAAAATTTGACCACACTCAAATCTATATATTTTGTGATTGATAACAAGTAAAGAAGTAAAGCAATACACCTATAAAAATATTTTGGTAAAAAATGACGGACGTGCCATGACTACCAGTTGAGAAAAATTATAACGCAAACCCTAACGTGCCGTCTCGCAGACTGAACCAAACTAACAACTAAGCACATCTGGAATGTTGTTTATGCAAACTTATTGATAAACAGTATATAAAAGGGATACCAATGGCTGGTAGATTAGATGAGGTCATTTACCAGAAATACGGTAAGGTTTTGTTGTAGGGTCGAATTTCAGATTGCTTGCAGTCTCACAGACGGTACGTTACCAGTTAAGGGTTAAAGCACTGTATGGCTAGGAAGACATCGTCCAGGAAATCAAGTCCCAACGCCTGAGATGGTTCGGACATGTCCACAGAATGAACAACGAAAGACTGGCGAAACTCGTATGGGAGGCGGTACCAGCTGGAAAGAGACCACCAGGACGCCCGCGAATGCGCTGGAAGGATAATATCAGGGCGGACCTCTCAACAATGAATATACCACTCGATCACAGCCTGATAGAAGACCGAAGGACATGGATGCAAGTTGTGCAGTCAGCCAAGACCCACCCGGGGTTGTAGAGCTTTGTGATGATGATGATATATAGCCTGGAAGACAAAAATAGCTACCGGCAATATTTTACTGCAAGACAAACCTAAATAGAATGGCAAGAAGTTACTCAGATGCTTACACCCTTACCTGCGGTAAAAGAATTAATATATTAACGGTAAACTAATAGCTAATAGCGTAATATAAAAAGAATAGGGTGAACAAAAAAATGATGTAATCAAACCTGAACTATCGAGCCAAAAATGTGGAAATGTGCAACGATAGAAAATATTCTAGGATCGTTTACTCACCAAGTGGAAAATATCCCATTATAATTCACTACTTCATATCACTCAATAAATCAACACTTGATAGGATTAATATGATCGCCATGACGGCGGACCTCAGTGTATGGCCTCGCGGCACAGAAACAGTCCGTACCACCGGTCTCGTTTCCCGATACCTGCTTTGTGGAAAAACTCACATGCGCGGAAGAAACCGACTACCGAAAACCGGTGACAGCCTCAGGCAACCAGTATCATGTCGCCATATCAGAGATGCTGCAGAACTAACCCTGGGCAAAGTTTACGGAATACATATAAGTTGGATCACTCCGCAAAAATATCAAAACGGCCTGCTCCTTGCTCCGTCACCCCCGTACACCGGTAGCAGTGTACCGACGTCAGCGGGGGGATACGGGGCGGCGGAAAGTAGAGGTTGAATCTGTTTAACGCGAAGTCTATAGAGTGTCTCAAAAATATCAGATTTTGTTACCTCGGATTTGTTTGTAGGAAATGGATAATATTTTTAGAAGTTTGAGTTCATCAATTAAATTTGTTAACGAATGGAAAATGACAATCAGATCCATCCTTATTTTGTGGTAAACCTTGAAATGGAAAGGATATAAATACAGGGTGTTTCACGACGACTAAGACAAGAAATATGTCGGAACTGGACAGTAGTAGAGAATTATAATTTTGAGGATGTAAATTAGAGCAGATATTGTGTCTTTTTTGTCATTGTACTACCCAATAAGGTATTTGTTTTTGGTCACGTGACATTCGATTCGAAATTATTAATGGGACACCCTGTACACTTGTGCCTTTCTGTGTTCCGCCCGATAAAACAATTCCAAGATACTAGCACACTTGGGGTCTAAAGTGATTAATTCAATACCTACAGGTACTTAAAGGATTGTATCACGCTAAAAGCGTATAGTGAGATAAAATATTCATTCGGTGGTCTTACCATACCACCCAGGGACACTGTAAATTATATTTTAGAGCTCGGAAATATTTTTATTGATAACTTTAATAATTTAGTTTCTAAGTAGCATTTGGAACGACACTCAAAAGCAAAATGTCAAAAATAATTTACTCACATCCAAGTAAAGCATTTCCACATGATTATCTTTAAAACTGTACATACGAGTTCGTATATACTATACCATAAATTTTGTGAGCTGTGGTCTCAAAAATAAGCCAAATAAACAAAGCATTAAGGTAAAAATACTACAGCATCTTTGAACCAATTTTTACGTATCTACGAAATAGCTACAATATGTGAAATCATTTGAGATTCATTAGTAATAGTTTTATTAGGTTGAATTTTTGATATCCATTTATGTAACTGTGTATTAGCAAAATAAACGTATTTGTATTTGTATGTCTAAATCGGCCGTCAAAACCTAGTCTTTCAATGACCATCGTATATACGTAAAACCCAGGCGTTAGCAAGTCCCCACTAAAAGACCCTCGTACTTGGGCAAAAACCAACGCAAAAACTAACTGGCGCGTGCGGCCGTGGCATCGCTTTGATGTGAGATCTTCAAGGTGCCGACGGAGAGTGATGCAACTTATATGTATTCCGTAAACTTTGCCCTGAGGCAGTTTCAAAAATGACCATGGGCGTACCATCCATATGTGATAAGGGCCGAACATGAGATATTAGTAGTAAGTGACGAAAGGTCCGTTACAACTACTGTACCTAAATCTAATTATGGATTTCTGAAAGTATATTAACTTAAATTACAGGCCAATGTGAAGACAACTACGATTACAACAAATGTTTCAGTTTTACAACCGCTACCCCCCCCCCCACACTGAAAAAAGTGGAAAATGGTCAGAAACCCCAAGAACATCTAAAAACGAAGTTGGGGGAATATTTGGAATTTTTCTTTTTTTGCTAAATATTCAGCCACCAATAGACCGTTGTATATCGCTACATAACCTTCAGCACAATCCATGCAGCGGTTACTGAAGCAAGTTTAGAGAAACGGCAACAGATAGAGATATCATTAAACGCCCAAGAAGCGTTCTCAAAATCAGCGATTTTCGCGATCACAATAAGCGTAAAAGTATCCAATTTGCTCGATACTAAACGATTATTTTTATATAAATGACCCACATTCATTACTTACTACCTGTACTAATTGTAAATTCTGGTGCAAGTGAAATTGTATGTGTTTTGTGAATAGGTGGCTTACAATAACTAATACTGATTCTTTAATAAGCTGGTAATATTAGTGTTCCTGGGATGAGTATCCGACAGTGGTGAGTCAGCTGAAGGTCAAGTCACTGGAGACGAGGATGCTGATTTTAGCTCTCCTGTCATTTGCGAATGACTGCCTGAGGATGAAGAGAATATATGTCAGCTGTCAATTTCAATGTACAAAATTTTGTGACTATTCAGTGGATTATGTTCCTGATCAATTCCGTAGGAGATGTAAGACCTTGTCGTTGGTCGGGGGGCTTCCGGATGAGGTGACTTCGGGGAAAGCCATTGCAAAGCCCCGAAGTCACCTCAGATGGATCTAAGAAACATCTCAAACCCAATCCAAGATGTCGCGCGACCCGTGTCGAGGGATGCATGGCGGTAGGGGATACCGTCACAAACGGGGCCTTTGGGAAACCAGGCGTCATCCCAAAGTAAGAAGCCTTAGCTCTGTGCAGGGGGCACCGCAGAGCCGGACCACCCTTTCCCCCATACTCGTGGGACAAATATGGAGAATGTAAAAGAAACCATTAAGTCAAATAACCCAGACACGGTTGTAGAGGTCAGTTCAGATGACTTAACCTCGAATAACCCCATCTCTGCGGTCCGAAAGGAACCAGAGGCCACCAACAACCTCATGGAACCAGGTAAATCATCAATGGGGAATAACTCACCTCAGGATGAAGATACAAGGAACCTTGGGTCTAACCTTAACAGGCTGCACCTAAACAAGGAAAAACTCTCTGGTGCTCAGAAGCGCAAGAGAGCACGAGAGCGGGCCACAGCTAAAGGGGAACCTATTTTACTTCGCAAACAGCGAACAAATAGGAAACCCCGGGCATCTAAAGATCCCAAGCCTGATAAGTCTGGAGTGGACGGAGCTATGGGGCCACCAACCGCAACTCCGCCCCCTTCAGACCAGCGGGACAAGGGAAAGAAGAGAGTGCTCTCTTCTGGATCAACACCATCCCCTTCCCAGAATCCCAAAAAGATTGCAAAGCGTGACCCAGCTGCAGCACAACCCAGCAAAACGTCTGGGGCCAGCTATAGCGGGGTCACGTCAGCAATCAAAATGTCCGTCTTCGTGGGGCCCGAACCCGAAACGAAGATGACCCCAGAACAGGGTGCCTTGGTACAGGAAGCTACCCTCCAGGAGATCTGGAAATGCCAACCTGGAAAAGGACCCAAATTCAACCACTGCCAAGTGGAACATGGCATGGTCCACTTACGCTGCACTGATAACCATGCAGTGGAGTGGCTGAAAATGATCATACCGCAACTTAAACCCTGGGAAGGTGCAGTTCTGAGGACACTCCCGTCCAAAGGAATTGCTCCAAGGGTAAGGGTGTCGGTGTGGATCCCCAAGGAACATCTCAATGTTGATGACCCGACACAAACCCTCCGGCAGCTAAAAACCCAAAATGAGGGCATCGACGCCGATAACTGGAAGGTCTTCAACATTAAGAAAGAACCAAAAGGCGCCATTCTGATTGTGGGAATGGACGAGTCATCTCTGAGGGAGCTGGCCAGGAAGGAGTATAAACTCCATCTTGGCTTTACTATAGTAACCTTCAGGGTCCTCGAGCCAAAACCCAAAAGTGCTGAGGGTAATGCAAATAAACCTTCAGCATAAGAAGGCTGCAACAGCTGCCCTCTGCAAAATCTTCGAAGCAGAGGCAATAGACGTGGCTCTAATACAGGAACCTTGGATATCCGGGAAAAGAATCATGGGACTGGGCAACATCCGAGGTAAGTTAATATATAACTCAAACTCAGAGAACGTTAGAAGTTGCATTCTTATTAGAAATAATATTGATGCAATAAAACTGACACACTTCTGTTTCAGGGACCAAACAGCTATAAAGCTGGAATATCTAGAGGGCAGGTAACACAAAGGAGCTGATCATCACTTCGGTGTACATGCCCTATGATTCCCCTAACCCACCTCCATCCGAAGAACTGGAGAGGCTAGTGATGTACTGTGGGCAAAACAACCTACAGATCATCATTGGTGCAGATGCCAACGCTCATCACACCGCGTGGAATAGCAGCAACATAAACCAACGTGGTGAGAACTTACTTGACTTTATTATTTCTAACAACTTGGAAATTTTAAATCGGGGAACTAAACCTACTTTTGTAATTAAAAGTAGGCAAGAGCGTATAGATTTAACTTTGGCGTCACACAAAATAAGCTCCCAAATATGCAGTTGGAGGGTTTCTGATGAGCCGAGCCTCTCGGATCATAGATATATTCAAATGGAAGTTAAACATATTGACAAACCAGAGCGAATATTCAGAAACCCACGGAATACTGACTGGGAGAAATACCGAGTAGACCTCCAGCTTAACCTTAGAAACATCAAAACAGTAATAAAAACAACATCTGATATAGAGGAGGTAAACTTGCAACTGCAAGAAGCCATTCAAACCTCATACCATTCAAATTGCGTAGAGAGGAGGCAAACCACCAACAATCACAACAAGTGGTGGAACGCGAACCTTGAAATGCTCAGAAGAAATACTCGCAAACTCTTCAATAAAGCGAAGAAAACCGGTAACTGGGAAACATATCTGCAAACCCTAACCGAATACAACAAAGAAATCCGGAAAGCAAAACAGGAATCGTGGAGAAGGTTCTGCGGCGAAGTTGAAAACGCTTCGGAGGGAACCCGAATCCACAAAATTCTGGCTAAGAATCCGGGTCAACCGATTGGAACAATTGAAAAACCAGACGGCGAATTTACGGAAAATGGGGAAGAAACACTAAGTTTACTTCTTCAAACCCACTTTCCAGATTCCACTGTAGTTACCCCAAACAGCAGTAACCCATCAAACCTCAACAAACTCTGCTATAGAGCGAGTAAGGAAGACTGGGAGCTAGCCAAGAAAGTGGTTACCTACAACGGCATAAAATGGGCCATCAGCTCATTTGACAGCTTTAAATCACCAGGACCAGATGGAATAATACCAGCACTCCTACAAGGGGGTGACTGTGCAGGGCCAGCCTAGCAACAGGCTATATTCCAGAGTCTTGGAGGGAAGTGAAAGCGGTCTTTATCCCTAAACCTGCCAGAGACCTATCTCAAGCCAGGTCCTACAGACCGATTAGCCTTTCATCCTTTATGCTGAAAGTGATAGAAAAGCTGGTTGAGATGCACATCAGAGAAACCTCTCTCAAAGAGAGGCCAATTCACCAAAACCAGGAAAATCATGTGAATCTGCTCTACACCAGCTGGTTACGAGAGTAGAGCACTCACTTGATAACAAGGAAATTGCACTAGCAGCATTCCTTGACATAGAAGGAGCTTTTGACCATACCTCCTTCAACTCCATATTAAGAGCAGCAAGGCAACATGCGATAAATGATACCATCTGCAGATGGATCAGATCCATGTTAAACCTTAGGAACATAAACTCGACTATGGCAGAAACTTCCTTGAGGGTGGTAGCGGGCAGGGGTTGCCCGCAGGGAGGCGTTCTTTCACCTCTCCTGTGGAATCTTGTCGTTGACGAACTCTTAAAGAAGTTAAACGAACTGGGATACTTCGCCCAGGGCTACGCAGACGACAGACAGAGTCGTTGTAGTCAGGGGAAAGTTTCCCAGAACAACATCCATTCTAATGCAGGATGCATTGAAAGTTGTTGAGGACTGGTGCAAGGAGGAGCAACTACGCGTAAACCCCTCCAAAACAACACTCGTCCCCTTCACAAAGAAAAGAAAACTGGAGGAACTCATACCCCCCAGACTTTTCCAACAAACCTTGAGTTTTGGTAAGGAAGCTAAGTACCTAGGAATCATCCTCGATACGAAGCTAACCTGGAACCAACACATTCAAAAGATAATCACCAAGAGCAAAATGACACTAATGTCACTAAAAAGAGCTATTGGAAACTCATGGGGACTAAAACCGACAGTTGTACACTGGCTGTACACTACCGTTATAAGACCCATGACACCATATGGCGCACTTGTCTGGTGGCCGAAGGTGAACCAGAAGCAAGCAACCCTGGAGCTAACCAAAATCCAGAGATTAGCATGCATATGTGTGAACGGAGCACTAAAAAGCACACCGACGGCAGCAATGGAAACAATTCTGAACCTCCCACCAATTGACTTAATTGTCAAAGCAGAGGCTAGGATTGGGGCATACCGCCTCCAGTTAAATAATAACTGGTACCCGTACCGAAACGGACACGCGGCAATCACTGATCTAATTACACACCTTATATTAACCATGGGAAGTGATCACAGGATGCCAACAACATCACTTGAGAAACCCTTTAGCGTCGAAATCGAATGGAAAGGAGAACTCGAGGAAACACCCAAACAAGAAATAGTTTGGTTTACTGACGGTTCCAAAACAGATAATGGAACAGGAGCAGGAATTCACGGTCAATCTCCCAGATGTGACATCAGCCAACCTCTGGGAGTTTACGCCACTGTATTCCAAGCAGAAATATATGCAATCGACTCTTGTCTGAGAGAAAACATAAGAAGGGGATACAAAAGTAAAAATATTCTTATCTGCTCGGACAGCCAAGCGTCGATTAAAGCTCTTAACGGCTGCCAAATCAAATCCAAACTCGTCTGGGAATGCTTAGAAAACCTCAAACAACTTAGTGCCACGAACAAGGTAACCCTGAAATGGGTGCCAGGTCACAAGGGAATTGAAGGGAACGAAAAAGCAGATACCTTAGCACGAAATGGATCGGCATCCAGCTTTACTGGCCCCGAACCGGCGATAGGCATTTCAAGGTCTTTGGTAAAAACTACGATAAACCAGTGGGTGCACTCACAGCACCTAAAATACTGGCAGTCACATCCAAAGCTCAGACACAGCAAGCTGATGGTGAAACAACCCACACCAAAACTAGCTGAAGAGATCCTAAAACTAAATAGGAAAGAAACTAGGCTAATAACCGGCCTCCTAACCGGACACTGCGGCCTAAGAAAACATCTACACACATTAGGGATCTTCAAAGAAAACCCAATATGCAGACTATGTGACGAGGACGACGAAACAGCCTCTCACATAGTCTTTGAATGTGAGGCCCTACGCTGGTGGAGATTCAGACTGATAGGGCCAAACAGCCCCAAATCACTCCCCAATCGAGATATCGTGAAGAGACTCTTGGATCTTATCAAGGTCACAAAACTCTTCACGGATTAACAAGCGCACAGGACAATACAATAAGCCAATGGCTGCAGTGTTGGGGCTACCTAACCCGGCCTGTACGTTTGACCTCCCTAACCTAACCTAACCTAATTCCGTAGAAATACCTACGTTGCGATAGTGGGAGAAACGTTTTCGTAATACCGCTATAAATTTCGTAGAATTGCATCACACTTGCCGAAGAAGTACATATAGGTACTAAATTGTTATTATATGTAACTAAAATTATATCATCAAGAGATAAAAAGTACATAATCAAATATGACATGTAGATGTACTTTGTAATATTTATCACTAATATGAATCTAGAAATAGATTATTTCAGGATGTAAAATTTCATGAAATACATACATATATTGCTCACCTGTAAAAACACACATGCCATGTGATTTTACACTGTAAAGTTACAAACGAAAAACAATTAAAAAAACCTTTTTTATGAAAAAGTACATATGTAGTATCTTTAATTCAACAAACGCACCATTTATCTGAGAACAGTCAAGGAGTAACTATGCAAACAGGTTTTTGACATTTTTTAAAGGACAACCATTTAAAGTTCTGAGATTGACACAATCTGCAATGTGAACTACTTAATTCAGGCATAGTGTTTTAAATCCAACGCCCAACGCACTAAGGGCTCATTCATTGGTAACCTCGAGCTGAAATAAAAAATAGAAATTTAAAAGGAAATTACACTTTTCATGTGACAATTTGTATAAATCTCTCGCCAAATTGTGGTGTATATACTGATGAAGCTCTACTTTAATATTTGGATGAGGCTCATATTTACTGAATTGCTAGGCTTTTAAAAGAAAATATCGTACCGAAATACATGAATAATCTATAATTACTGATAATTTATGTTTTTTATGGAATATTAGACATAAACGTAATTTATAATGGATAAATCCGTCCGTACAGTGGGGAAAAGTACATAAAAACATAATACATGTGCTGTTCTGGAAAACCACTTTAATTTCAGATCTCATGCATTGAATATGTGATATTAAATACTTGACACAGAGTATCGCGAGTTACAGTAGCTTCCATGGAATATTCCATCTTTGTGTAAATAAGAGAACTTTCACATGTTAAAAGTACCTGAACTATAAGGTACCTACGACTCAAAGTTGTATAGTTCTTAATTTCTTTATAGATACTGTCAAACGTACAATTTTTATACGGCATTATTCTTCCCATTTGTTACTCTGTATAATTAAAAATCTTAACGTCTTAAGTATCACTTTTGGGTGCGATGCACAGTAAAGAAATGCCGGGACAATCAGACGTATCTCCACATTATCTTCCTAATTAGGCGCAAGAGCAGAATTTTGGAAAAGAATTGATATTAGTGCATAGAAGGCCAGTATACATAAGTGAATTTCTTCAACTCATAAAATAAATGCATGCAAAAGTGATATTTGCGTCAATATACCATTATCTGCCATAGACAAACACGAATAGTTTACCTCAGTTAGAATGTCAATTCCGAATGAGGATTATACATCCAATCGCGTCAGTTCGCAAATTTCATCAGCAAATTGCTAAAACCGCATTTCAACACACATGTGTCCGCTTGACGCCTCAATAAATAGTGAAAAATTAATCGCGCACCAAAGCCAGACAGCCATAAATCCGAAATATTGAATAATACACTAAAGATTTGTTTTAATCAACAGCAACAATGGACAAAAATCGGATTAATTTCCCACTTACTGGAAGCCCATAAATCTAAATTTCCATCTCGCCAATTCCCTTGTTTGTTCATCAGTCAGAAGTGTCTTTTCCCATTAGCATCAGCCAATCAGCGCACAACGTCATCAGGATTATCGGGACGGATAATCTGAGAGGAAAAAGAAAGAAACAGTTTGAATTATACGTATAAATATATATAATAGATATACAGGCAATTTAAATGGCTGCGTACATTTGAAGCGAAATGTGCTGGAACTCCGTCCAGTTAGAAAATCATCCTTGACCTATAGGCCAGTGGTATTTCCATAATGGCGTCCAAAAGTCGGTTTCCAAGAACTCTGGAAATTTAGGGCCATTCATCGCGGCTCACAATACGAGGGCCAATCAAAAAATCATCAATCATTCTTACAAACACATTTACTGATAATTCGCTGCAGATGTATGAAGCCATTCAAATGAACGATTTTCGCCGTGGATTGGACGCGGTGGAACAATCGCTTGGCCACCGCGTTCACCAGACATGATTCTACTTCATTTTCTCTTGTGGCGTACAGTGAAACCGAAAGTTTATGCCGACGTGCCAAATTCACGCGAGGAGCTTATTTGCAAAATTATTTAAGTTTGAAATGAATTACGGAATGATAAAGCGATGATCAGTCGCTCTACGCAACATGTGTCAGTAAGAGCAATAGCACGTCTCCAACACCAAAGAGGACATTTCGAACAATGGCTGTAACATTTGTTCCTTTTTTTCCTAAAATAAATGTCGTGACAACTAAGTATTTTGTTTTATTGCCTTCTCAACTGCCGGATTAGACAATAAAGGGTCACATTGCCTTGTCTACGAGTAGAAGCTAACGCAACATTTTTAGAAAAGCACAAAGTGAAGAAAGAGGCTAGTAGATAGCAGAAATTTTAATTTTCGGAAGGTAGGAATCCATTGCCATTGTTAATGGAGCTAAGTTGGTTATGAATGAATAATGGCTCCTATAGCGTCAGCCACACTTCTTGCAAAGTTCCTCGCCGAAGTACCTCATCGAAGTAGGTCAAATTTGAGGAAGGTCACACACTACTTGCTTAACTTAACGGGGCAGACAAGAACCTAATCCTGTTTTGTGAATAACGTCAGCTAGCAACGGTGAAATAGATGACGCACAAGAGGCAGCCACACTTGCATTGTGCGCTCTTACATATTCAAATAATGTTGCTCGTTTTCAGCCCAAAGCAGATTTACATAACACTTTCTTTCGACGAGTAAATGTTAATAAGTTCACATGTACACGAACTCCGATTACGATTCGTATTCGTACTAATTCAATCATATAATCTTAATATATGCATTCACATGAATCGTATCGTCAAGTCGAGTCAATTTCAATTTATGGGTATGTGATTCGAGGGTGCTTGAGATCAAATCCAATCCACAAAATACCTCAATATTTTTCCAACATTTACCACTTAAGAATATCTGTTATCTGCATAGCTAGCTAGTGATTTGATGATCCAAATGTGTATTACTGTATTTAAATACATCATGTTTTACTGTATTTAAATACCCCAAAGTTAAAGCAAGTCAGAAGAGTACAATAAGTTCTACTGAGCCGTGGATCAAACGTTTTTATTAACCATTCAAGTGCATTACTTTGGCATTCGTAAATCATTATAATATTTATCTGTGTCAGCTTTATCTCCTGCAACAGATTATGTTTGGCTCCTTGCTACGTCCGTCAACGAGAAATCATGAACAAATAAACCAAATAAATAAATAGAATGATTTAGTTTAGAATAGCAAGTCTTAGCTTTGGAAGAATTGAAAAAATCAGTATCGCTGTTGCAACTACCAACCCCGTGCTGGAATATTTCGTCATCGAGAAACCATGAACCAAATAAATCAAATAAATATAATGATTTGGTTTAGAATACCAAGTCCTAGCTTTGAAAGAATTGAAAGAATTAGTATCGCTGTTGCGACTACCAACCCCGTGCTGGAATATTTTGTCAACGAGAAACCACGAACCAAATGAACCAAATAAATGAATAGAACGATATTATTTTAGAATATTAAGTCTTAGCCTTCCTGGATCATACTTTCAAAAAACAGTCTTATTTTGGCGAAAAATAGAATATATTAAAACTGTTGTATGTATAGCGTTTATTGTAAATATAAAAGAAATAAAATACAATAAACAACAAGTGACCCAAAAAAAGTTAAAAACTTGTGCTTGGGTATAAGTAATTATTATAAAATGGAAACAACAAATAAGGGTTAATTCAGGAATATTTATATTTAAATATTATGTATTCCATATATATCAGTAATAATAGGTATTGCATATGTCTACAAGTTGGTGAATTTCAATGCGCTTATTATTTACTATCCATTGTTTTAAACCACACTTGAATGAATTTAAAGGCACTAGACATTTTATGCTTTCTGGTATCTCATTGTATAGTCTTGGAGCAAGAAATGTATGACATCGTAATAAAGTATTTTTTCTTGCTTTTGGTACAACATTACATGCATATCTTATGTCATATTTATCTTCGTGTTTTGTCAAGTTTGATTTATTTTTATATTGGTAAATACCTAATGACATGAAAAATGTTTGGCGGATATCTAGAATTTTTGTTTTAGAAAATAACAAGTCACTAGGATATGTACATTTCACTTTATATAAAATTTTTATTAAACGTTTTTGTATAATTTCTATTGCTTTTATATTATTTTTACATGCTGCGCCCCACACCACAATACAATATCGTATATGACTATGAACAAGTGCTTCGTATACAATGATCATCTGTTCATAGGTAAGTATAGTGGAAAGGAGTTTAAATTTGCTTATAACGTAACGAATCTTTTTGACAACATATTCGGCATGCTCTTTCCATTTGATATGGCAATCTAGATATATTCCTAAGTACTTGATACTGGTTACCATTGATATAGGCGCTACCTGTTTACAACTGATTTGTAAGTTGGTGTATTTCGGTAAGCCGTTTGCGTATGATGCGAATGGAACAAAGTGAGCCTTGTTGAAATTGACTGTTAAAAGTCGACTACTGAACCAGTTGAACATTTTTTTAAAACCATTTTCAGCCTTTGATTTTAATATTTCCCAACTTTCAGCAGAAAATATAACAGCTGTATCGTCTGCAAAACTCACTACATCTCCGTTCACATCAACCGTAAATAGATCATTTATATATATGTTAAAGAATAATGGTCCCAGTACCGTTCCTTGAGGAACACCGCATGTTATAGGCAATGGAGAACTAGAGCATTTATTTATCACAACAGTTTGTGTTCTATTACTTAAGTAACTTTTAATTAGATGATAGATTTGACCCCGTATACCATAATTTTGTAAAGTTTTCATGAGTATCATATGATCAACTGTGTCAAATGCTTTTGCTAGGTCAACAAATACACATAATGTTGAAATATTTCTGTCTACATTTTTGCATAGTTCTCCTATTACATATGTCACCGCATCTTCAGTAGATTTATTTTTTTTGAAACCGAACTGTTTATCAGAAAATATGTTATATTTCTCTAAAAATTCTGTCAATTTGTTCTTTATTATATTTTCAAAAACCTTTGCCAAACAGGATATAAGTGAGATAGGTGTATAATTGGATAAATCATATTCATCACCAGTTTTATGTACAGGCATCACAGTCGCAATTTTGAGTATAGATGGAAAAATACCCTTTTCCAGACAACAATTAATTATTCTAGTGAATGGTTCCGAAATCAGATGTGCTACGATTTTGAGTGTTTCAGCAGTTAAGTTGTCTATTCCAGGTGTTTTGCCATTTTTCAGCAGCATTATTGAATTAATTACCTACTTCTTGTTCAGTGATTTCTTGTACTACAATGGAGTTTGAGAGTCTGATTGTTTGTGTGTCTAGGTATCGGCTACTTGATTTAATTTTTTCTGCTAGATGTTTACCAATAGAGCAAAAGTATCGGCTAAATTCATTACTAATATCTAAGTTAGTGTTCAACATGTCTCCACTTTGAGACATAATTTTACCAATGTCTTTACCAGAATTATTTACACCTATAACGTTATTCACACATTTCCATAGCTTTTGTGTATCGTTGGTATGGTTCATGATTTTATCTTGATAATATGACAATTTTCTAGCTCTGATTAAATTTGTAAGCTTATTATGATATTTTTTATATTTTTCTTTATTTTCTACTGACGGATCATTTATCATTATTTTGTAAAGCCTATTTTTTTCATTTACGGAATTTATTAAAGCAGCAGTGATCCATTCTTTTCTTTTCTGTTTGTTCTTTTTTATTCTCACTTTTGTTGTACAATTTTTAATGTGTGTTGTCAAAGTTGTAATGAATGTTTCTGTTGATTTTTCAATTTCACTAGCGAAATACACCTCATTCCACGATTCATTTTTTAGTTCATTTAAAAGTTTATTTTTATTTAAGTATTCTTTGTATCGCAACATTTCGCTATTAAGTGGATTATTTGTTCCTGGAAGTAGTATCTGTAGTACTTGAGAAAAATGATCTGTAATTGATGTTTCAACGATAATGGGAATTATTCTTACATCTTTAATTTTGTTATTAATAAATATGTGATCAATACACGATTTTGTACTATCAGTTATTCGAGTGTAGCTGTTTATTGCAGATGTGAAGCCATGAATGCTTAAAATATTAAGATAGTCCTGAATGTTGGTTTCTTCTCCAAGAATATTGATATTTATATCACCTATTATAACATGCATATCTGCAGATATGCATGCTGCAAGATAGTGATTGAGATTTTCAACAAATTCATTTACGAGCGTTTGTGGTGATCTATATATGCACGTAATCAAAATTCTTTTATTACACTTAGTGAAGTAAATCTGAACGATTTTGATATTCCCAATAATAAATGTATTATAACTATGTAAAGTATTTTCTCTTATATACACTACCACTCCATCATTTTGATTCACATCGCCATTGTTGTACACTAATGTGTATCCATCAAGCTTATACAACGATATATCATCTAGCTTCCAGGTTTCAGATAGAATTATGAAATCTAAACCAAAATTAAGTTCACTTAGTAGTAATTTAAGTTCATCTAAATTTTTGTTTAAACTCCTAATGTTCATATGAAACATATGCAAACTATTCTTACTTTTTGTAATATTTAGTAGGTTATTGAGATCATGTGTGTGTTGAGCAGTATGAGTATTAAATGTTTCAATTTTAAAATCTCTAATATAACTATCCATTTAATACTTTATGTATAATTATTATCTACTTTTATTTTCGTTCAATCAAATATAGCTTAAAATTCAATGTTCGAAAGGTACTGAGATTGAAAATATTTGTAAGTAGGACATTTCTGATCGTCGGATGTGTGGGTAACATCATAATTCCTATTAAGGGTCTCATTATAATATGTACAATTAGAACATTTCACTAAATTTTGTTTGCATGATTTACTTTCATGATTTTGACCACATATCGCACAAACATGTGAATTTAGACAGTGTTTTTCTGTATGATTGAATCGTTGACATTTCCGACATTGCAGTACTTTATTATTTTCGTAAACGTTTAAAACTTGGAAATCAACCAATAATTTACTACTATAGCTTTCAAAAATATTCCTGAAACCCTTACCTGATATTTCAGCATAAATTATATACATTTTTTTCTTTGTTATATATCTAATGTAGGTGACTTTAATTTCATTTTCTTGCAAAAAAGGATTTTGTTTAAGTATGGTTTCTTCTATTTGTTCCACTGTAGGCGTCTCATCAGATTTAAAACCCGAAATTTGAATTTTTGGCATGAACGTCTTCGGTTCCGTAATTTTGTATTTTTTTGGTAATTTCTGACCCATTTCTTCTTTCATTTTGCAGCAATCGTTTTCTTCTATATGTACTTCTACGCAACCGTTTTTCATATTGCGAACATTTTCTACTCGTAGCTTAAGATTTTGTAAATTTATGTGTTTAGTTAAGTCATTTCTAGTTTCATGACACGGTTGGATTACGTCAGGCTTTACAATGATCTTTTTCAGTTTTCTTTCTTTCATTTCAGTATTATTTTTCGTGATTTCTGCATATGATAACCTGTTGCAACCTTTTTCCTCCAAGTGATCAAGTCTTTTGACGACTGAATCTAAAGTGTCTACTATAGAGTCTTTTGGTGCGATATTAGATGTAATCAATTCATATTGTTCCTGTAAACGTCTATTTTCACTTGTAATTTGGTATATCAGATTATCTTTTTCTGCCAATATTTCTTTTAGGTATTTATTTTCTTCTTTTAATAATTTTATGTTATCTTCATATCCATTTTGATCTTTTGTTATATTATTCAGTGTAGCTTCATCTGTGTCTTGAGAATTTTTATTTCTTTTCTTCCTATTCATATTATGTACATAGACATTGGGATAGACGTTGACTTCAGTTGACTGACCACTGACCTTGACGTTTTATCTTGAATTGTCAAAATATCAATAAAAATATGGCCGATCGAACCTCTTACACAGTTTCTCCCGGGCTGCCTTTATGACCAGCGATACAATTCCACTTGACAATACCTTAGCACAGCAGTTATCCAAAATTTGTGACTTCTGTTAGAAAAAACGGTAGGTGTAACAAGGAAGAGCTTTTTAGAACATAAGTGTAGTTTGCAGGGAGAAAATAGTTTTTTATATTTGAAAGTAGTAGCATCTAGCTTTGATGAAGAAATATAAGGACAATAATGACCATTTGTCCAAAAAAATGTGGGACAAGGTTAGGATACTAAATAGTGGGTTTTGGTACAACTTTCATCTTATCACTGAAAAGTTTACAAGAAAGAATAAAATCAACCAATCAGTAATGACAGTAAATTAATAAAAGTATAACAAACTCATTCTTTTCTAGAATTGGCGCAAAAAATGTGCTAAAAGGTTGGCAATGATCAAGGCAATTCTTATCTTCGATGTAGCTGCTCTGATCAGGTCTATTGAAGTACAATAGGATGAGTCTGGGATATTCTTCAACCATGACATGCGTCTTCTCCCAACCTATACTCTTCCCTCAATTTCCTGCATTTCCCTACATTATCAGCCTTAAAATTTCGCACTTAGTTCCTCTCATCACGTGTCCTAGATATTCGAAATTTTGCAGTAGCACCTTGATTGGTTATTCTGTTCGCCCACGCAGCATGCGTGTATATGTTACGGCTAAAGTGTCTACTTTTATAGTTTATATACTAGCTGGATATTATACAAAGCATCCAACTGTCTGGTTATGTTGATGGAAAATCATATTTCTACTAAAATAGCTATGAATATTGGTTGGTTTGTATACTATCCAGCTAGCTTACAAACTATACAAGATATGCCGCTAAAGTATATACCACAAAGATGTCACACAAATTAACCAGTGTTTCTGGTCAGTTTACAAACTATCCACATCATTTGGATAAATTATGCACCTAATATCTCTAGTACTACATAATAACCAACTCGTTGGTTAGTATGTAAACTAACCAATCCTCTTTAGTTGCTTTAGTTTACAACAGTTTTTAGTCAAAAGTAAAGTTTATTCATATATAAAACATACAATTGTCATTCGATTCGATTCTCTGTCATAAGTATTCATTATATGCTAATCATTCTTGTTATTAGTGTTAGGTCCTTGTTCGCGTATTCTCTTTATATGTTGCATTGTAATCACTGTCATTCGTTAATTTTGAATTTTGGGAATTTTTCTCGTTCAACATTCTAATAGTAAATTCTCAAATTTCTGTTGCTGATCCATTTTTGGTAACTAGATACCTGATCTTAAACAAATTCACAAGGCACGACTGTAAACAATACCAACATGTCACACTTGCACTTGCCATAAACATAACCTCACTTTTCTGCTAAATTGACCAAAGAAAATTAGTTAGCTTAGATACTAACCAAGAAGTTGGTTAATTCACATACTAACCAACGAGTTGGTTATTATGTATTACTACAGATATTGGGTGCATATATTATCCAAATGATGTGGATAGTTTGTAAGCTGGCCAGAAACACTGGTTAATATGTGTAACACCTTTGTGGTCTATACTTTAGCGACATATCTTGTATAGTTTATAAGCTAGCTGGATAGTATACAGACCCACCAATATTCATAGCTATTTTAGTAGAAATATGATTTTCCATCAGAATAACCAGACATTTGTAGTTTGTATAGTATCCAGCTAGTGTATAAACTATCAAAGTAAACACTTTAACCGTAACATATATATCCACATCTCAATAGAGTGCAATTTGCTTATACATATATTTTTTTGAGGGTAACAGTTCAACTCCTCAGCTCCATACAATATTAAAGATAATAGAGAGCACCGTGCGTTCTTGCTATTTCTATGCGTCTATTTGTTCCTACAGTTTGATCATTCTCTTCATTTATGATTCTTGTACCAGATATTGATATTTTGCAACTATGTTAATGGAGGTGTTGTTCACGAGCAATGTTTGTCGGTCCTTTATTAGTTTATTATATACTTTTTGCTCAGAGACTTCATTTACGTCTTTTAGAAGAACGTCGCTCATAGTGACGCCTCAATGTAACACTGTAATATCATATATGTGCTAGAGACCCAGTGAAACAAGAAAGGTATGGTTATGGAGAGTATTTCTTTGAAATCGAAACTTAATGCAAAAAAACATTTCTAAAAAAAACATGATTTTAACCTTACATATTTATTTTTGGTGGACACTTTTATTGGCTAAGATGTATCCATTATTCGGCATTATCAGTGTTTTTATTTCAATGAAATTCACGTCTCCAAGTCTTCAAAATTAATGATTATATCAAATAAAAAGAACAAAATATTGAACCGTCAATATAAGGCAAACAAATTTTTCGAGATTCTTTTAAATCATTTTTTTTTGTCGATAAATTGTGGCCTAGTTTCACCCAGCTTCGTTTGTGCACTTCATGCTGGGACACTCTGTAGAAGCATCGAAAAGGCTAGATTTCAATTTTGTGTGTATTTTATGATCATAGCTGATGAGCTGGAATATGAAGTAAACAAGTACTATAGGATTCAATTAACTTGAAAGCCCACACTCTATATTATAGTAATAGTAATAAATTTATTCGTATTCGTTGCCAGTAAAATCTGCGTACATAGCTATTCATAATTTTATAACTAAAATGTAAATTACCGATTTAGCCAGAGAGTTAGTAATTACAGAATAGAAATGAATAAATAATGATCTATATAATCAAACTAAACTGTAGCTACTAAGACTTAAATTGTTTGGGGTACATGTTACATATAGTATATTTTAGGTACAGTTGTAGCTAGTACTAGAAATTAATCAACAAGTATCTAGTTATTTATCTATATGGGGCTAGATGGAAGAGCAGCCTCTCCTATGGGTTAGGCTGAACCCGCCCTATATGTAACATTTTTTAATCAAAATTATGTATTTCAGTTAACAAAGACATTTATTATTATCTGACTTTCTAAGTTCCACTCGCATAACTGCGATTACTGGGATTGGGATTACTGGGATTTTGAGTAATATACTGTACACGGGTGTACACGGGTGAGAGACCAGTCTAACAGAAATTACGAGTTTATAAAGTTAAAAGTGCTCCAAAATTTTTGAAAATCGAACTGTAAGTACATACAGCAGCACTTGTTACCTGTGCCCAAGATCGTGCACGTCGTATCAATATCAAAAAAGATACACGCGAGATAAGTGTTTCGCTATAAAACCTTGTGATACCGGGCAAATGTGTTAACTCCGCCTAGGCATTATGAGTGCCTCCGAAGATAAACTATTGAACGAGCTCAGCGTATCTGATCTGATGCAACTTATGCAATCAGCAAACACCCTGCAAACAAGTGAAATCAAACGGGAACTGAATTCTAGCATAAGTCAAATCAGTGGAATACTAGACCATGTACAAGAAAAAATAATAAAACTAGAAACAAAATTCATTTCCATTGATAGGAAGCTAAGAAGGAATAATGTGGTAGTATTTGGTTTAGAAATCAATGACAAGGCTAACTTCGTTGAATCGATAACTAAGAAGCTGAACGACTTACTAGAAATTAAAATAGACAGAGCAGATGTCAATAACGTCTATAAAATTTCTAAGGAGGACTCGAAGTCCCCAATAATTCTGGAATTTGTATCCTTCCTGAAAAAACAAGAATTATTCCGAAATGCTGGAAAATTGAAGGGAAGTGGCGTAGCCATCGCTAATGATGCATCCTATGAAGATCGTCAACAACAAAAAGTTCTAGTTCGCCACCTGAGGATTGCCAAGGGCCAAAACCTAAATGCAAAGATCAGAGGAACACGTTTAGAAGTCGACAATCAAGTCTTTACAGTGGAAGAACTTAACACGCTGGAGCAAGCTGGGGAAAGTGAGTCAGAAGAAGGAGATATAGAGGACCAAGCTAGAACAACAAACAGCAAGAAAGGGCCGAACAAAAGAAAACGATCCAAGATTAATTACAGTCCTAAAACAAGAAGCGAAAAAATGAGTGTGGCAAAAGGTGCGCAAAAATGATTAGTTTGTTTCATGTTACCAGTCCAGTTTACCAGTGTCCGATTTATAACTCCGAACTCCAATATTTGTCTGTAAGTACTCTTTACGTGCAGGTCTACTTTTTTTTGTTGTGATTGTGTTTGTTTCTTAGAGGAAACAGACAATTTGTAGACTTTTTTTGTTTGTTTGCTCGGTGGGTATTTTATTTCACTTGGTTGTATGTATATTGTGAGCTATGGCTTTTAAAATAGCGCATATAAATATAAGATCACTTATGCCTTCTTTACAAGACTTGCAAGTATTTGTACATGAGGAAAATTATGATTTTTTTTGTATATCCGAAACCTGGTTAAACAGCAACATAAATGATAGTGCAATACAAATTGATGGTTATAAAGTATACAGAAAGGATCGTGATACTAGGGGTGGTGGCCTGTGTATTTATGCTAAGAGTAAATATTTGATCACTAAAATAGCTAGCCTGGATGATTCCATCGAACAGTTATGGCTGCAAGTTATGACAAATAACGAAAAATGGGTAATTGGCACAGTATACAGGTCGCCTTCCCAAGATGCTGCATATTTCTTGTCTGTGTTTGAGGATACCTTAGCAATTGTGAGTTTATCGTCTGATGCAATTTTATGCACTGGCGATTTAAACATAAACCTATATGATATAAGCAGTGTGCATACAAGTAATTTGTACTGTATTTTTGATACTTTTCACTTGTCACAAGTCATTAATGCTCCAACACGTATAACCTCTAACACGGCAACATTAATTGATCTGCTTATGATAAGCAATGATATATCCGTCATAGATAGTGGTACAATAAACACTGAACTTTCTGACCATCAACTGATTTATTGTTTTCTGAAAAAGCAGGACATCATTACTCCGCCCAAAACTATAATAGTTAGAGATTATTAAAACTTCAGTATTGATAGATTCCAGTACGATTTAACAAGGATGCCATTTTTTGCGATATACGACGCTGGCAATATAGACCAGAAAGTCTCTATATTAGAGGAGAATATAGTAAAATTATTTAATGTTCATGCCCCTCTAAAATGTATCAGATGTACCAAACCACCTGCTCCCTGGCTCACCGATGTCATTAAAATTATGATAAAAATAAGGGATAAGGAACTGAGCAGATTCAAAAAGAATAAAAGTAAGGCTTCTTGGGACTCTTATAAAAAAATGAGAAATCTTACAACAAAAGCTATACAAAGAGAAAAGAAGGCTTACTTTGAGTACATGTTGAGAAACTCCAACAGCAAAGAGAGATGGCGGATGCTCAGGTCCAGTAAAATAATTCACGATAAAAAACATAAGTGTACGATACCTGAAGCGTTTAATGATGTTAACAATCAATCAATGATTTTTTTGTCAATTCACTCCCAGGCCTAGCTCCAGCTGATCATTTGCTGGCAAAGTATGGCGCTGAGTTTATGTTTAGGGATAGTTTTAAGCTGCAAGCTGTAGATGACTCTGTCATCCTTAAAATAATATCTGAAATTAGAAGTACGGCAATAGGTGATGATGGCTTGAACATAATCATGGTCAGACTATGTTTTCCTTTCATATTACCATTTGTGAGGCATGCATTTTTGCATTGTAAATTCCGCTTACCCAGCAAGCTGGAAAAAAGCAGTTGTAATACCACTACCAAAAAAACCGGTGGTGGAAGATTATAGAGACTTAAGAGCAGTAAGCATTCTTCCAGTGTTGAGTAAGCTGATAGAAAAGGCAGTTGCTATGCAATTGATGGAATATTTAGAGAGTAAACATATATTGCCAGACATTCAATCAGGTTTCCGGCAAGGTCACAGCTGTTCAACCGCTCTTTTACAAATTATAGATGATGTTATTTCAGCTAGAGATATAGGAGAATACACTGTCCTAATATTACTAGATTTTACACGTGCTTTTGATACTCTAAATCACAAACTGTTATTAAGCATTTTGAAATACATAGGAGCAGATCGACAAACTGAAGCCTTTTTTGAAAATTACCTTTTATATAGAAAATAGAGAGTAATATTGAATGGGAACACCTCTCCTTTTTTAAATTTAAGTTCTGGTGTACCACAGGGCTCAGTGTTAGGACCCCTGCTTTTTATAATATACACTAGCCAGTTAGTACATTGTTTAAAGTATAGTAAGTTACATTTATACGCAGATGATACGCAGCTGTACTCTTCATTCAAATATCAAGATAGGCAGACGGTGTGTCAATATATAAATGAAGACCTCAACAATTACATAAATTTATCTGCAGATCACTGTTTACTTAACAACGCAGGAAAAACAAAAGTCATCTTATTTGGACCTCAAAATAAAAGGGGTGAGGTTATGTCAGATATAGATATAAACATTAATGGGGTGCAAATATCTATATCGGATAAGGCCAAAAGTTTAGGTGTTGTGTTAGATAGCGAACTGCGATTTGAATCTCATGTAACTGGATTGTTACAAAAAACGTATCTTGCTTTAAAGATGATTTACGCCAGCAGATCCTTTTTAACGCAGAAAGTTAAAGTTAATTTATGTGATAGCCTGGTCCTATCCATTCTGAACTACGCTGATGTAGTTTATGGCCCGCATTTAACAGCTGTATATAGACAAAAAATTCAGAAGGTTCAGAACTCCTGTTTAAGATTGATTTATGGAATCCGTAGAAGAAGAAGTGTTTCCAATAAGATATACGATACGGGCTGGCTTAATATGCATAATAGACGGCTGTTACATGCGGCTTGTTTATATCACAAAATAATTAGTTATAGAAAGCCGCAATACTTATATAATAAAGTTAAGTTTCGGACTGATGTGCACACGTTAAATATAAGATTTAAAGGGCTACTCTCACCACCACGTTTCTATCATGAATTTTTTAAGAGGAGCTATAAATATCAGATATGCAGTGTGTACAACAGTTTACCGGAAGAAAACAAGCGGCTTTACGATTATAGTTTTAAAGCAAAATTTAAGCAAATATTGTTAAAGAGACAGACACAAGTTTGAGTAAAGGTGGCATAAGTGAACAATCTTTATTTTTACATTTTCTTTTCATTAATTTAATTCATTTGTTAAGTTAACATGTACTTATTAAGTATGGTGTAATTTCTTATATGTGGGTATACATACATGTGTATATATGTATATATACGATTACTAGTTAGTGTACACAATTAAAAAAAAAACTTTTTGTTGGGTTAAGTGGCAGAACAGTTCCGCATCACCTGTGTGTTGCGCAACTGAACTTCGCCCTTTCGGCAAGCTTTTATTGTATACATTTTTTTTACATACAGTGTATTCTTGCCGAATAAAGACGTATTATTATTATTATTATTATTATCTGACTTTCTAAGTTCCTCTCGCATAATTGCGGTAGCAACAAGTGTTGACGGGCTGTGCCAAGTCAACACTCGGACTATTATTGATCGGAATTTAGGAAGGATCGCACAATATTACAGGTCTTCAGGATTACAGACTTTTGGAATACTTTGTGTAACTTTTCGTCCAGGCCCAACTGTTGAAGGTGTTGTGTAAACGTGTTTGGTGTGAGGCCTGAGACAGACATAATGAGGGGGACAATTGTAACTTTGTTTTGTTTCCAAAGTCGTTTTATTTCCATGGCAAGGTCCGTGTATTTAGATATCTTCCCAGCGTAGGTGTTTTGGATATTCACATCATTGGGAATGGCAATATCTATCAAATAGGTAATTTTGTCGGCCTTTGACTGGAAAACTATATCTGGTCTATTGGCTGGGATAGTCTTGTCTGTATGTATTTCAACATCCCAGTATAGTTTGTATTGATCGTTTTCGAGTACTGATGTCGGAGTGTAATTGTAATACGAATCTGAGTTTTCTATTAGTTTGTTTATTATTATTATTATTATTTATCTAAGGTTTGCGACCCGTGCTTGATTCAGTCCAGTTGTAACGAAATTTTTGTTAATTTCGTTACACGTCGTCTGTGACTCCTTTTATAGATCAATTCTTACAGAATGATATTCTAGTGACAGGTAAATATCTGTTCCTCCCTTATGCTTTGCCGTTACGCTATTAAAAGAACCCCTTTTCCGCGCCTATGGATACCCATAATACGCCTGGAACTTGTTCTTTAGCCTATAGGTATGTTGTATATGCAACAAGACTCGCATGTGGCGCAATGTGGGTTGCCTACCCGCGGGGAAGTTCTAATATCTACTATAGTATTGTTTATATGATTTAGATTTGCAAAGTTATTAGTTTCATTCTTTTAGTGCATTTCTCGTTCCCTATTATGAGTTGAGTTCATTAATAATAATAATTCTGTCCTGATTTGCAATTAAGACTTTAGTTACTTTGAGAACCTAGGTTGGTAGTAAAAATTTACTGGTGATGTGACAGCTACAACATCTAGAAGTTTCCGGTGTAAGTTTATAATTTGGCTTGCTGACGACTTCTAGATCTCTTTCGGTCCCGAGTCTCTTTCGATCCCAGCACTCTTTCGATCTCGTCTTCAGCAGCAACAGGTCGGTTCTGTCCTTTTGGCCTTCCGCCGTTTTTCATGAAATAGATTTTTGAACCACATTCCCGTGGGGTTGGCTTTGAAGTTTATTCACTCTCCTTTCGCGAGATTTCTATTTGAAGTACCTAACCCAATAACACGGGCAATTAATTTTGTGAAAATTCGGCCATTCCGACATTTTGGTATAGTTCCGTACTGCGCTGGGCCGCCAGCGAGTGATTTCGTGTTTTGCTAGCATTTTGCCGTTAATATTTTTAACCTTTAGTTTCTAGACTCGATTTTGTTGATTTAGTTTCTTTTTCTAGTTTGGTTGTGAACGCCATACTGTGTTATATGTGTTTTTCAGCCCAAGTGTGTGCATCTGCTTCCCGAAGAAACTGACTTGGTACCTGGTGCTGATGTCAATCTCTGGCACCTACTTCTAGACCCTGGAAGGATTCACAGGAGTGTGACTACAAGCTGTTCCTGCTACTTTGGATATAGAAGGTAAGTAAAATTTGCTTATTTCAATTTTGATCGCCATTTTGGCAGCTATCGAGCTATTTTACGTACTTTCGCATCTAGAGTCTGTAGTCACCTCCAAGTGTGACCTTCATTCCGCTTTTCCTTTTTTTTTTGTTGCTCATTTGTACATTTTTGAGAGAGAGCGAGAGAGAGAGAGAGAGAGCACATCTTTTTTTTTATTTTGTAGAGTTCTGTGTAAAAATTGCTTAGTTCATTGTTTCCGCCATTTTGGGCGACTTATGGGCATTTTTGCATAGATGTCTAACCTTGTTCAGTATTGCCCCTTTTCGTACATTTTTTTTTTTGAGAGAGAGAGAGAGAGAAGCATCTTTCTTTATTTTGGTATAGTTTGATAGTTTTTGAGTGTGCTCACACACATTCTGCAAATTTAGAGCTGTAATTTTGCTGTATGAGTTTGACAAATTTTTCCATATTTACAACCGATACAGCCTACCGAAGTACATCTATGTGAGACTGAACGTACTCATAGATTTTTGTTTCTTTTGGAACTATAGTTTTAACATTGAGAGTATTTATTGAAGTATAGTTGCTCGTACCTCGCAACTACTGTGCATATAGTTTCAATTTTCTGGATTATTTGTGATATTTGATTTTGAGACATTTTAGTAAATATTTGTGGGCTTGATAAATTTTTTTTGTGGTTGCATTACCTTTCAAGATTCAAAATTTTCTGGAGCACTAGAGCCAGCAGCAACTTAATAGAATCATAGCCTTGATTTCTTCTTAAATCAATTAAACTGCTTTGAACTTAAGTGAACCATAGCCTTGCTCACTTCAAGACTCATATTTTTAAAGTTTTATTTTAAGTATTAGACTTGAAAGGCCTATCAAGTATCTAGGTTAGGTGATACTTTGTTGATACGATATTGGTACTTTATTTTAAAATTATATTCTTTTTTTATATATGCAGATCCAATTGTGAACCATTGTGGGGAGATATCTGCTATAGTTTTGTGTTTAACTTTTAAGAAATTTTTAGTAAAGATTTTAAGCAATTTATAAGGGATCTTTGTTAAATTCAAGTAGATATTGTTTCAACTAAATTGTTGGGGAGGGGGCTTTTAACTGTTCAATTCAAAGCCAAGTAATACGCCTGAGCTTGCATAACCTTCTACATCCTGGGGTTTCGCCATAGAGGGTCCAGGCACTAATCCTTCTTTTTTTTTATACTTTGCATGACGGCGGCCGGAAGTGGTAGCCGAGCCAGACCCAGATACCCCTCAGCCTAAAAAAGGGGAAGTCAAGCAGGAGTGGTCTGGCCTAGGGAACCTGAAGAGGCTGCCGGTCATCAAAGAGGACCCTCCGAAGGAGCTATTAGAAGGAGCCCACAAGCCGACCTAGGAGGAGAAGACAACCTCGTTTAAGCAAGCCAGGTTGTATCGCTCACTTAAGCCAGCAGTCCCCTTTTTCAAACTGTAATAGAAGTCATATCATAACTCACTTTTTATTTAATTATATTTTAAGATCAATATACTTGTTACTGTTTAATTGAATTTTTCTGCACCTATCCCTTCAGTGTTTCTGGAGAGGTTGGGTAATTTCACTAACTTCCTTGGAGTTTGGAGGTGAAAACTCCTGGCGCCCTTTTTTTTTTCTTGAAGTTTTTGAGCCTTTAGAGTAATCTCGAGTTAAAAGTTAGTGATTTTGCCTGACATCTCTTATAAGAGGAAAAGAATAAGTTGCCAAGGATTCACGACCCACCGTAAGTAAACTGAGCGGCCCAAAGTCACCCCAGTTACTGCCAGCTTGAAGGTCTCAACTTAGTTGGGACTTTCAATCTAGCTTTACACAGTCATGTTGATTCATATCCCTTTAGTGGAAATCTTGTAAAGTTTTTCCGAAATCTGCTCTTCATTTTTAACTAAATGCGCTGGTATACTATGTACACTGGTGTACTATGTACATCATCGGGTTTGAGTACGTTGAATTTTCTGAAAGATGTAAGGTGTCGCCTCTGCCGTTCTATCTTACGCCCAAGGTGGTATTCACTTAAAGCTTGCTTCGTCGTCGTCAGTTGTCTCGCAAATGTTGCCCATGAAGTAAAGTTAGACTGCTAGTCCGTCTGGAGCCCAGAATACGCCGCGCGTGTAATTGTGAAAAAAGCATATTATTATTGTTATTTAACAACTTTATTCAGTTCCAAATCCAAATTTTGAGAGGTTTGTTGACAACCAGCATGGAGTCTAAGCATTCGGGGTGGTATTATTAGAAACCGCACATTAAACTAATGTCCTCTACAATTTTCCAATTGAAAATTTGGAAAACGTGTTGGAAAATTTACCACTGGAGTTTTTAAGAATAATGTGGTAACAGGTAGATGGAGCGAAACGACATTTTAGTATTAGAGACCGAAACACTTTGGATGAAAGGTGTCCTGCCAATTATTTCGTCTGCGAAACACGCCACCTACGATATTTCCAATTCCTACGTGATAACTACAAAACCGTAAATATAGAACCACATGTGCCTAGATAAAAGTGTAAGAGAATTTAATTTCACATCCACCGATGTAAAACTTATAATACTATCCCATTTGAAAAAAAAAGTTTTTAAAGTTTTTAACTTCTCAAGTTTTGAAAATTGCTAGTCTATTGATTTAATGTTCTTTTGTAACAACGATCTTACTGAATCACAAATACGTTCCTTGCTTGTTTCAATGCCGAAGACAGCATATTTCCATCGCGTTCAGTTTCCGAGATATTACCGTTTCTTGTAACGTACTACAAACGTCAAATTTTGTAAAAATTGCTGAATAACTCCGAAAGTAGGCTTCGTAGACATAAACAATGGTTGAGAAACTGGACCAAACTGGAAAAATCGATGCTGATTTTAAAAACGTAATAATGCACAGGGTGTTCCATTTAAAATAAGGAAGTTGATGTCTACTTCCGGTAAATCTTTGAAAATATTTTCTAAATGTAGAGCATTTGAAAATAAACGTTTTTTGTCCCAAACATTTTCGTCTAATTTAAACGGTATGGCCGCTAGGGAGCACCGCGCGCTTATTGGACCACCCTGTATAATATTCACTACGTTCAACCTTTTTTCCAGGGATAAGGTATCAGCGTTTCTTGTAACAAAATCGTTAGTAGTGTTAATACTAATTTTGCAATTAGTTTGTTGGCATTTCTAACCTAAGATATAATATATGTATATGTATATGTAGGTGGTGTACAGAATATACGACGCGTTAAAACAAGTAGCGTGTAGCTAAAGGTTAAGGAAGAAAAACTTGTCTTAGGTGAGATGCTTGTAATGGGATCCTGCATTGGATCAAGTTTTGACTTAGAGCGTCATATTCTATGCTAAACATTCTGTGTAACTAAGTAGGAGCGAGCTAGTCATCTTACTATGAAGCGCGATTTTAATCAATAAGAAAAAACATCGCAACTGCTGGGTAATACAGTATTTACATCTGAAGAAAATGTTATCTCGCATGAACATGGTAAACGCATTAGGACCTGAAGACACGACGCGCGACGTAAGAAGTCTGAGATTATGTTTTGCATAATTTGATGAACTGCTGGCACCGGCTTTCACATATTAAAAATCAAGATACCCAGAGAAGGTGTTAATGGAAAAGTAAGATTAGCTGATATTTTAATATTTTCAGCGACAGTCATTATACAGGGTGGTCCAATAAGCGCGCGGTGTTCTCTAGCGGCCTTGCCGTTTAAATTAGAAGAAAATGTTTCGCATGAAAGACGTTTCTTTTCAAATGGTCTACTTGCAGGGAATATTTTCATAGATGGCGGGCATTCGGATATACCGGAAGTTGGCATCAACTTCCTTATTTTAAATAGGACACCCTGCATATTATCACGTTTTCGAATGCAGCATTAGAGTTTCAGGTCCAGTTTGTTAGCGATAGTTTATGTCTGCGAAGTCTATTTTCGAAGTTATTCAGTAACCTTTAGAAAATTTTACGTTTGTATTTTACAAGAAATGTTGATATCTCAGAAACTAAGCACGAAAGAAGGATGCGGTTTTGTGTCTTAGAACGAGCAAGTAACATGCTTCTGTTTAGGTGAGATCATTGTTTGAAAAAAGCATTAAATCAATAGACTAGCAACTTTCAAGTTTGTAAAGCTTAAACGTTAAAACTTATTTTTTTTTGTCAAACGGAATGGTATGATAAGTTTCACATCAGTTGATGCGAAACTAAATTCATTTTCACTTTCACCTAGGTCCTATCTTTGATAGTTTTAATGATATTTACGATTTTGTAATTATTCAGTAATGGCGCATAGGAAATGGAAAAATCGTAGGCGGCGTGGCTCGCAGACCAAACAATTGGCTGGAACCCTTTTATCCAAAGTGTTTTGGCCTGTAATACTAAAATGTGCAGCCGCTCCATCATCTAACTGTAGTTACATTATTCTTAAAAACTGCAGTGGCAAATTTTCCATCAAGTTTTCCAAATTTTCATTTAGAAAATTTTGGAAAACATTAGTTTATTACGCGATTGATAATAGTACCACCCTCGATGTTTAGACTCCATGCTGGTTGATAACTTCTGAAAATTTGGTTAACTTCGAAAATGAACTTCGCCGACATAAACTATGGTTAACAAATTGGACCTAAAATTCAATGGTGAATTCAATATACAGGATGTTCTATTGTTCTATTTGAAATGAAGACGTTGATGCCAACTTGCGGTATACCCGAATATCCGCCATCTTTGAAATTACTTTCTGCAAGCGGACCATTTGAAAAGAAACGCTTTTTATTCGAAATATTTTCTTCTAATTTAAACAGTAAGGCCGCTGAAGAGCACCGCGCGCTTATTGGACCATTCTATATAATGAATATGTTTTAAACTCCTTCCTCTTATTTCGACATTCTCATGGTGCGATAGTCAAAAATGCATCGTACTGACTGACGAGCTACTTGCAGAATAAATATAGGTTTAAAAAACTTAAAAAAAAACACGCCTTTAAAGAACATCGAACAAAAAAGTTAAAAATCATTTTTAAAATAAGCTTAAAACAACAATGAACGAAAAATACTAGCTTGTGTGCTTGTGAAAAAAGCATCCAGATATAGCGCTGACTACGTGAGCATAGAACAGGGCCCATTATTTTTGCAATCCTTTGATATAGTTATATGTTTCATCGGAAGCACGGCATCCCAATTTAAACCGAGCATCAGCCGCATCTACCGGTGGCACGTCCCGATCCAAATGGCCAATTTATAAAATAGCAAATGGCTCGCTAATGACGATTCAATATTGATTCAGCGGAACGGGAGTGGCGGTCGTAAAACTGCGTGTCCGCTGTCAATGCCAGCGCAAACAGTGCTTGACACTTGCCTGCCGGAATTATCACATGGCGCAACTCTTGTCCAAGGTCCTGATTTATTCTGATGACGCAGCCACTAATGACAAAAGACAGCGCTACCCTATGGTCTGCTGAAATGTAGAGACGAACATTTAGGGCGCTATACGTATTGCGTAAGAAGGAAGCTACTGTACTTCTAATGTACAGGGTGTCCCATTTTGGGCACTTTTACGGGGTATCTCGGTTATCTTTGAAGATAGAGAGTTGCGGTTTTCGCGACAGTGTGCTACTTTTTTGTGAAAATAAAGATGCCGTTAACATGGCCCTCTTGGTTTTTGAGATATAGGGTGAAATCGAAAACTATCGATTTTGGGACCACCCTCGTATCTCGGTTGTCTTTTATCTTATTGAAAAGTTTAAATAAGGGTCTCATAGATTTTTCCTGTGGAATCCAGTGGCGTAGTTTGATTCTTTCATGCTCTAACCACTTTTCAGTTATGAAGTAAACATATCTTTTTTTTAAATGGAGCACCCTGTATACTATTATTATTGAAGTCAATCGGAAATGATCCAGGCTTTTCAAAAATATATATTAGTATTGAGTTATTTTGAAAATTGCGCTCAAAATTCGATTTTTTCATTTTTTACTTTATTTGTAGTAGTAGGTCATGGTTAATCAACTATAAATAGCAAGCATCTAAGCAGTTAGAGACTTCCTACTCAAATTCGAGAAAACAGAATCAAAATACCCTTTTTTCAAATAATAATGTCTCATTAAAATGATGATTGCGTTATTATAATATTGAATACATAGTGGGCTATGACTCATCTATTAAAAACAAAAAAGCAAATCTGTAAGAAAATTGCGAGACTGTCAGTTTTTATTCATATTTTTATTAAATATAGCTTTGTTCTTTCTGTGTTTTTATTTTAACCATTGTCAATTTTCTATAATAAGGGCAGTTAGATACCCAGAGAGACAGTAACCGTTTCCAGATATATTTGCTCATCTAAAAATAGATATAGTTAGGTACGGGTCCTTCATTCAACCACGTCCTAAAACTTATTTCAAAGAGAATAGGGAGCAAAGGGAAACAAACGTATTAGGTTACATAGAAGCAACGCCTTCAGCATCTTGTAAGCACATAGAAGAAGCTGTAGTATCAACTGCAGAAAGAATTCTAAGAAAATACAATTACCATCCATACAACTTTAAGATACTTCAACATTTGCACAGGATCCAAGTTTGAGAATATTTAATCGCCATAACACGAAGGTGACCAATAATTCTAAATGTCATTAAAAGAATAAGAAATTGTGTCAGATTTGCATTCGAGAAAATAGTTTCCAACTTGAACCAACATCTCTAAAGGTTCCTCGATGTTTTTAGTTTTTATTTTGATTCCAATTCAAATTTAATAATGTGTTGATATTCTTCAGATATAATGTTGTTTGGTTTTAAGTAATGTAATAATGGACCGAGTAATATTATTCATTGACCATTATCGCAAATAGTAGTTAATAGCGTATATAATACAATTAAATAATTGACTTTAAAGCTATTGAGTATCTTGTATCTTAATAATTGTTTACTTGGATATTGTTTTTAATAGATTAGTCATGGCCTACAGATAAAGTAAAAAATGAAAAAATCAAATTTTGAGCGTAATTACCAAAATTACTTGATACTAATATATATATTTTTGAAAATCTTCAATTATTTCCGATTGACTTCAAAAATAATATACGGGGTGTTCCATTTAAAAAAATTTATGTTTGCTTCATAACTGAAAAAACGTTAGAGTAAGAAAAAATCAAACTACACCACTAGATTCTACAGAAGAAGCTCTATAAGACTCTTTTTAAACTTTTCAATAAGATATAATACAACCGAGTTACGAGGGTGGTCCCAAAATCGATAGTTTTCGATTTCACTCTGTATCTCAAAAACCAGGAGGACCATGATAATTTTGTTAACGCTGTCTTTAGTTTCACAAAAAAGTAGCGCACTGTCGCGAAAACCGCAACTCTTTATCTTCAAAAATAGCCGAGACACCCCGGAATAGTGGGCAAAATGGGACAGCCTGTACAGAATGAGTCAAGCTCAACGCTTCGGACTATTGTGATCAAACGATATCTTTTTGCAGAAAAATTACTCTGCAGGTGTATGTATTTTGAGCTAAACCACATTTTAAAGATAATGAGTTCTATACAGGGTGTTTAATAAAAGCGTGACATATAAAAGTCATGTTTTATCAATGGAAAACCCTGTATGCTGTTGAATATTCAGATTTCTGAGTCAAATGTAGTGTGAGTTTATGTGCGACACATAAGACTTAAAACCAACCGTTCAGGTGTGAATCACCATTTTTTGTATTAGAAGATACAAGAAAAAAATTAAATATCGTAGCAATTATAAAGCTCAGAAGGTTGAGACTTTGAGACTTTGCCGATTGCAAGAAATGCGCCAGCTCAGGCTAGAAGGTAAAATTTGTATTATCTTTGAACTTAGAGAAATCAGTCGCCAAGGAAGCTTCAATCATGGATATGTTGATTTTTTCAAATAGGAATGCCTAATTTTTTTCACGATAGAATGTAAAATTTGATAGCCTTTCCAGCGATACAAAGTTGTGAATATATCAGTAACTGGTATTTTTCATTTAATTTCAAATTTCTCACTCAAATCGGCGTTTCTTAATTTTAGTACCTATATGTAACCTATAGCAGGTCCTGAAATATAAACACAGCGGTTCAGCTGGAATAAAACAAATAACTTAGCAGAAAGATACAGATGAACTACAATAAGGAGGCAAGACTATAAAAATTCCTCACAACAAATCAACTCTCACCATGAACAACTGTGGTGCTATATCTAAGGACAAAGAGAAGCAGGAGTATGACAGGAATGGATATTTTTCACAGCCTACTAGCAACTGAAATGTGCTAGCTATTGGCGATTTCTAAAACCATTGAAAATTCACAAATAAATGGAAAATTACCAGCGATTATTGCTGGCAGTTTAATATTTAAAGTAAAATTTCACAGTGAGCATGGTATGGGCTCCAGGGAGGATTTGAAGGATTTTCAGTCCTGTCAAAAATTCGGTCCACGTTTTATCGCTGAGGGTTGTAAAGTTGGAAAAATTTTTGTATTCCTAATAGGCTGTCCATTGTCTTCTGATGAATACATGACAATACGAGTCTTACTTCAGATCGTCCTGTACTGTGTAACGTGGAAATTCATAAATTGATTTTAATGGAATTTCATTACTACCATGGCGAAAATGAGAAATACATATCGTTTTTAGAAATCGTGTCAGTGGAGGAGCAGCAACAACAAAAAAAGAACAAAACATGTAGAAATAGCGCAAGCTTCATTTTTAAGTGTTTAGGGGGTTTCTGATCATTTTCTAGTTTTTTTTTTAATATTGCGATGGTTGGAAAGACACTGAAAAATTTGTTGTATTTACAGTGGGTATCTTCATTGTCCTGTAAAGGAACGACATAACACACTTTTCAGCTTTATCCGAATGCTGCTTCACTTTAGACAAAAAATTATTTTTGAAATTATAGTGATCTTGATAATTCTGTAATATTTGTAGTTTCACATTAAGTTCATAGAAATGAAATTGCTAAGCCATAACGTGAGCTGTGGTAGAGATCGATAGTCTATTGTTTCTGAAAATTGTTATAGTGGCGGTGTAACTAAATTGAAAAAAGAAACAGTAGGTACAATATAAAAGCTGTTTGAACTATGCTATTGGATATTTTAAGGATAACTGATTATTTTCAACTTTTTTTTGGAGAGGCTAAAATGAGCCCACGTAGGATGGAGTCTTGGATAGGGTGGATGGGAAACCCCGGAACACTCTTCGTTGCTCCTTAAAGATTTATATTGATATATTCTGTTTTCAAATATCGGAAAATCGGCACGCCTTGTAATTAGGATATCAGTTGATCCACAGAGTTAACATCTATAGAGGGAGTGTAAACAACAAAATGGACAGGTCGCTGACCAGCCAACATGTAACGGAAATTTTGACAGCTTGAGGGCATTACCAGTGGCGTGCGACTTTATATTAAAATTGGATGTTCGTTAATAGATTCAATTATTACTGTGATGTTACAAACTGATACCAATAAGTTGTATTAGTATTTAGCTATACTTAGAGAGTTACTCTTATTATAATTTCATTGTAACAGTTGATAATTTATTATTACCATGAAGTGTTTTTCAAAACATATCTAACAGTGTTCTGAAAGGTAGCCTGTTGGAATGGCTGCATTTCTATAGAATTCTCATAGATAGATTTTCTGTAAGTAAATGTGGCATACATTTTTGCATTTCACGTCCTCAAATAGTTTAAAAAATTGAATTTGGAAAATTCATGTTGATTGTAATGCGTGTACTTACCACCTGGTAAAGAAACTGTATAAGGGCGATAGGTAAAAACAATAAATAGTATAGAATACAGATATGTATATATTTATTCACATGCAGTAATAACCTATTTGTCACAGAAAACTCAATAATACAAATACTTAACCCGTAATATGCTAAATAGAGAACGGACAACAATACTGATAAATAAGCTAGTTCAGCGGTAACAGGTACAATAATATTTAAGCAACATGGAAGTCATTGAAAACTAAACAATTTACTTTTATTATGTGTTTTGAAACTGCAACGACATAGCGGCAGTATCAGAGGCATCGTTATTAAAAAGAGTGGAAGATTCAAAGTCAAACGTCTAGCAAACAAGGTTGTATAATGAAGCGGCATCGTTAACCTGAAGGTATTACTTATACATCTATCAGGAATGATATAACGAAAAATTAATTTCTTGGTTTTTCTGTGGTAAACTGCCGATGTACAGAAACTAAGTTATAAAAACTGATGAAAATAGGAAACTTCAAGCACTGAATGACACGGAAATTATTTGAAATATAATGGCATCTCTAACGCAAAAAAATAATAATCGTACCTATAAATATGTATGATACTCAAATACCTTTCTGTGTTTAAAGTCACTAGTGGCTGTTGTTTTTGTTAATTTTGGCCTGATTCTTGCCTGCATGTCACTGTTTCTAGATATTATATTGTATTGCAATGGTTATAAAAAGATCGTCATACTTATGATTATATACTGGGCTTTACTGATATCACTTGTAAGAATATTCCTGAAGTTGGAGTGAAGTTACTGTTGTTCCAAGTTATCCCCATATTTTACGCTACTGAAAACTAAAACAAAACCTATACTCACCTATGATAAGAAATGTTCACCGATTCGTCGCTATTACAGCAAACTATGCACTTTTTATGTTGTCTCGTCATGCAATTATGACAATATTGTACATAAATAATTTAATTTACACCACAAATAGTCAAAACGTCAGTCAAATATACACTAAAATTACAAAAATTTTGACACACGCAATAACCACAACTACAATGACAGCCACATGACAGCTTAAGGGCACGCCGATTGTAGGTTGCTAGATTTATGACATATTAGAAGTTATTGCGACATTCCGCTATGAAATTTACCATTTTTGAGATTTCATTAAATCAATAAAAATTATCTTCACGTAAATCAGTTAAATAGCAGGTATATAAGAAGAGTGGCAATAGCGCTATAGATGTTGGCTGGCCAATATTCAAATTAGGCTCCCTCTAGAGATGTTAACTCTGTGAGTTGATCCTTGCAGAATGAAAACTGTATTGTCCTAGGTCCTACGGAGGGAGATGCAAAAAGCTGTTTACGATAGCTTTGTGTTGGATGTTTCTTTTTAGTTGCAAGGGGATCTCACACTAGAGCTTCATGCAATGCGAAAATTATAAAACGGTATCACCGTAATGTGAAGTAATGAATCAATCTACTTGACTCCATTTTTGTACAAAAACTGTTTACTGAGAACGAAGAGCAGCATTTAGTACAGTCGTGTAGCTGAACATGCCAGCCAAAGTTCTGATCATTTGAATGGAGCATTTTCTCAAATCTAGTATAACGGCAACGTCTATTGAAGCTTGCCTTAAAGGAGGTAATCTATTGAAAACGTTACCTCTAGTATTCTTTTTTTATGGGTAAGCCATCATATAAATGGATATTTAACCCTCTACTTTCTGGTCTTTATTGAGCATAAAGCATAATGCTTCCTAACGTAAGTATGCATGTAACATGCCTATAGGTTTGGCGCAGACTAACAAGGGGCTGCTTAAAAATTTCAATAGGAAAACTGGTAAACTTGGTATTTAGATTTTGCTCTTATGTCTGTTTAGATACAAAAAGTCGCGCGAGTCAAGCACTCTACATCTTTTTTCTTTGACACTATTTTGCAAAATCTTTAGGCTATATTTGAGCAACCTCACCTCCTTTGCAACAGCACTAAATACCTTCCTAAGCCACTCTTATGCAACTAGTACAAGTCTTACAAAGAATCCGCGACAAAATGACCATCATTACCCTGGAAATGCGGGGTTTCTCGCTGCAGTTTCGATTAAAGCAATTAGCCCAAGGATACTGTGCTGTACGCCCTCGTTTTACCTATTTTAAACTCGTCCTCTAAATTGTTCTTCCTCTAAATGCAACGATTAATTCAATGTTTCTAGATAATGTCCTCTAAATGTAATTAGCACCGTCCGTGGTCTGAAAAAGGAGAATGACAAACTGCCCTGCTTTAGAAACGTTCGAGGGAGAAATTCTTCGCCTAAGCTCATTCCACTAAAATAGTTACTTTAACACGACAGCAAAAATCTACGTTGTGTAGTAACGGAATATAGCCTGACCTGTGAATATCTTTTTATATTTCACGCTTCAGTTAACCAATCGGTACTCATTAAGGTGGGTGTCCATAATGAGACTAAAATCTCATGAGATACTTGTTTCATGAGAAATTTATTTCAGATATATTTCCATAGAACATGATACATTTCTATGACGTACTTGCGTAATGAAATGTTTATCTCATGAGACAAGATATTACTGAGTGTTCTGTTTCCGCAGTACCATATAAAAGCAGAGTAGAGAAAATTATTGTGAAGTCATTTTGTAATAAAATGTCAACAGAAAGGGCTGAAACAAAGGCTGCAGTATCTTGCCTTGCCTCTAGGACATGCAGTAACAAAATAAGCATGTCTCACAGATACATGAGATTAAAAGAAGAATAGAACAGAAATGGATAAAAATATGTTTACGCCTGCTCTAGCATTGGTTCCAATATTGAGGCCAACACTGGGAGCAAAAAGTCGCTCTGAATTGTCGTTCATAAAGGTCCTAGCTATTACCTTATGGAATGTTATGTATGTAGGTTGAAAAACAAGTGAGCTTTGTGCGTACTTACGGCTCCGTGTTCTACATGCCAAACACATAATATGTATGAATGTATGTACCCAGGTCCCTTCAATGAACTGGCGAAAAATACTTGCGTCTAGCCGGACCGTGCAACTTTTCAGCCCGCAGTTCCGCAAGCGCATTTGTGATGACTACCGGGATTGACAGTGACAGTTCTGTGTGCAATTCAGAATTTAACAAGGTGTGTTGTTTTGGAAGAATTTCTCTTTTTTTGTGGTGTTTTCATGTTGTTTTAGCATTGACCCATTAAAAGAAATAGAAGGTTGATCAAAACAGATGATAGATATTGATAAAACCGGATAAAACTGACCAGTATTGAACCCAGAAAATTTAGCTAGTGAGAATTGAAATTCATTAAATTTCTGTCGCATTACATTTTTTGAGGCATTCCATTTTAAAAATCGTATATCTAATATAAAATATAGCTGGTGCAAAAGGTAACAAGGAGATTTTTTCTTCAGAACTGGGAACTGGGGTCGACCCTTGAGGGCGAATTATTTTTTTTATATTTTTTTATGAGACGATAAATTTCACTATTTATTGGATGGCTCAGACTTTTGAAATTTGTTCATCAAATATATTATTTTTCAGCCTCAAACAATTTTCTACGTCTATCCCCAACACCGACGATATATATCCCCAATTATTTTTAAAACGCTTTGAGTTCCGTCTTAGCACCTTAAATCATTTTAATAAGTGTTTATACATGGGTTTTAATTGAAGCATTTTACAGTAAACCGTTTTATGCCGAACGTGTGAAAGTAGTAAATGTTGCAGAAAGATAGAAAGCTTTTCCATTATTTATTAAAGTGCCCTACTTCAGTTTGGTACAATTTGAACTGTTAATAAAGGCGACTTTTATCGTTTTCCCCTCCTTGAAGCATCTTTTTTGAACAGAGAATATCCAGTATCCATTATCCGATAAATGACTTAAATCGTTCATGTAGGAGGACAAACAATAACGTTACGTTAGATTTAAATTTGGCCTACTCTCCAAACCAGTCTCCTCCAACATTCCTTATTTTGGAGAACTTCGACGCTGTGGAATGAGCTGCCGCGAAATTCGTTTTCCGACGGCTACAACCTGTATCGTTTCAAATCTAACGTGCACATGCACTTATCCTCCCGCAGCGTTTCTACAGCGCCATAGGCTTTCAGCATTTGCGACAGATTGATCATAAAAAGAAAACATTGAAATGCGACGAATTGCCCAGTTATTTTTCGTAACATTTAATAAGCTTGACAAAATCATTACCCCCTGAAAAAGAATGTATTGGGCTGCCTATGAGTATGTAGGCTATACTATTACTTCTGTATTCTAAGGTGTGTCGCTTTTCAGCCGTCCCTCGTATCAAAATAACCAGAAGATCAAGACTATAAAGTAATGCAAGCTCGGAGACACAAGGCACTCGAAATAAATCTTAGACAAACCTTATTCGTTCTGTGGCCTGGATTTAGTAAACCGAATAACACTGAACTGAACATTCTCGCTCATTAAACACCACACCACAATTATTTAAGCTCAATTTACATATCTGAGTCGCAGCTCTAATCGAACGTTTATTGCTCGAAATAGATGTTTATGTTGTTTTAATGCTTCATAGAACAAGCCATTAAAACGAGTCCGTTGAATTAAATAGAGTTGCAGAAACTGTTAATTGAACCGGGTCGGTAGCGTCGGAGTTTGACCGCAGAGCTGGAGCGCGGCGGTATAACTCCAGACCCGTTTCTATTATTGAGGATTTCCTATGTACGACTGGGCACAATTAGGTACCCTGTAAGGAAACCAGTTAGGTCCCGGTTAAGGCCGATCTACACATACCGACGCTACGCCTCTTTATTGTATCGTCGGATGAAACACTAATCGATGACGATCACAGAAGCTGATACCTTGTCGCAAACTCCGAAGGAACTCAGTTTGTAGTACATTCTATTATGATATTAATTTATCTTCAAGAAAGGCTACAAATACGATGCCAAGAACTACCGTCCAGTCAATCTAGTTCCTATTATAGCCAAAACTGCTGAAAAAATAAACTATTCCCTGACAATCAACATGGATTTCTCTCTGGCCCTTCTAACATTACCAACCTTCTAATGTGTCAACAATTGGAGTATTTTGTATGACTATGGAGCTCCTGTTGACATAATCTACCTTGATCACACGAGAGCTTTTGATCGAGTTTCTCATAAGAAGCTCCTCCACAAAATTGAGCATCTTTGTTTTAGGGGTAATCTATGGGAATTTGTTGCGACGATTTCGGATTCTATTGCATCTCCTAGACCAGTCTTCAGTGGCGTACTACAGGGCTTTGTCCTGGTCCGATTCTGTTTCTTCTGTATATCAGTGATCTACCAAATCTCATAAGTTCAACATGTTCCTCATATGCCGATCGTACTTAAATATACAACACTCCCGTTGACAACTTATTTATTATTCAAAACAATCTGAACAGACTATCACAATGGTGCAGCGACTGGTCACTACCACTCAATTTGTGCAAGTGTTGTGTTATTCACATTGGTAAAAACAATCCTAGGCATATTTACTCCATCGGTGGTCATACCCTTCCCAAAAAAGTCACTGCGACCTAGGTGTCACAATATGCGACAATTTATCTTGGTCCGAACACATCAACCTTGTCTCTTCTAAAGCCAAGAAGCCTTTATATCGGGCGGAGAAGTCATTTCGTGGATGTGACACTGCTTCTCGTCTTTCTTATGCAAAACCTATATTAGCCCTCTTCTTGAATTCGCTGGACCTGTTTGGAGCCCTATCTTGCTACGTAATCGGAATGCACTAGAATGCCTACAAGGACGTGTCACTCGATGATCATATGGAGCAAGGCGTCTATAGTATGTTGAGCGGCTAGGAATATTAGATCTACAACTTTGCAAGAGTAGACGTGCTCGAGGTGGCTTGATCATTACCTATCGCGCACTACACAGGCTCTTCGGAATGAACTTGTCATCTCTGTTCTGCCTTAATACTGACCATCTGCGAGGTCATTCGTTAAAATTGAAAAAGGAGTCCTTCAAGACCGCCACGTAGTGAAGAGAAAATTCGAGAACTTCTTTAATAACAGAATTGATAACTGGAACAATATGCGTACGTGATGTGTCTCAGCAAAGTTATGTTTGTACTTCTTTTAATTGTCAATGCCCCGCGTGGGGGCGGGTTAGAATATCTCCCATCGTATATCCTGCATGTCGTAAAAGGTGACTAAAAGGAACCGAACTACTGTCGGTATAGACAGTAACCTCTTCTCAACCAACAGCTTTGGGTGGACGAGTTGAGAAAAGTCAGGACACCAAAGATATCCCAAAAGAAACTCGTAAAATGATAAATGCATTTTACGAGTTCACAAAATATCTGTTACGACATTGTGACTATGATGTATGATTGTACCTATACCTTATCCACCGAACAAACGGAGTAACCATGCGCAATATATGTAAATTTTTACTGTATGGCCAAGGGTTATATGCACACCGTCTATAAAACTGCATACTGAGAGCAGTGATGTTATTATAAACAGAAAAATTAAGTTCGATTCATCCTAGTAAAGTCCCAAAATATGGGTTTGAAATAATTTTTTACTCCTTTTCTTCAGTGGACAGACTATAGTATATATTGCAGTAGTCATATATTCATAAAATAACAGATATTAAGAATTACTTTATCAATGGTGTAAGAGGTACGCTGGGATCGCTTACATCCATCGGCACAACGCGGATTTACGAGTGCTCTACCATTATTTGAGGCAATCACATGTTATATAGAAGACACCGGTGCTGCCATACGCTTTACATGATATAGAGTTCATTCTTGAGAACGAGAGATATCGGATTTGCTGGAACTACCCATTCCCCATTCTCAAGCTTGCACAGACAAACAAGCCCGACGTAGTCTTCCTCGACCACCAACAGAAGATGATGTTCGTTATAGTTTTGACACCTGCCAAGGTGAACAGCGTCTTTAAGGAGGACGAAAGGCGGAAATATCAGGAGTTGGTGGAACAACTTCGCAGGCTTTGGCCAGATTACGCTGTAAGTCTGCTGGTTATGGCCATTAGATCCCTAGGTGGAATGAGGAATACGCTGCTATATGCACTGTGCGTAATGCCAGTATGCCATTCGGCGGCACACATCTGAGCCGCCAGAATGCAGAAGGCAGTCATCCTTGGGTCGCTTCGCGCACGATTTGTGAGGTGAGCAACCACTGGGAAATGGAACGGTAGCTCGGTGTGTCGGAGCCCGGGCTGCACCCTTTTCTTACGAAGGTATATTTATATTCAGATAATAACGGGATTATTTTTGCAAAGAATATTTATTTATTCATCTAGATTAATGTTTTCGCCTTCATAGTCCCCATTAGATATCATGCACCTATACTAGCGTTTTTTTAGTCCCCAAAACAAGTCTCAAACTCGATTTGTCGTTGTCCCAGCGTCAGTGGTCCCAGCGATACGCCTGTCAAACGATGGCCCTTTGAGGTTTGTCTTATTTTTGGAAATAGGAGAAGATCTGCCACTGCTGGTAAATATGGAGACGGGGCATCATTATAGTATTATTTTTGCCCAACAATTTACAATTGAGCATTGAAGTTCGAGCTGGTGAATTATCGTAGTGCAAAAGTCATGAACTTTGTTTTCACACATCCGAGCAAACAGCGCTAAAATTGTAGGCAATACTGCTTATTGGCTGCTTGACCTCATGACAAAAATGTTTATGATGCACTGCTATGGCATTTAAATCCAAAAACACAGTGAGCATAACGTTCACGTTTGGATGGCTCTTGACGAGCTAAACTAATATTATCTACAGACAAAGTAAGTAATAAGTAAAGATAACATTTTTATGATACTTTGTGGGCATGTACACCAAGACTCGTTAGTTTCTGCATGGGCGGAATAGCCCAACAACCAATAGTTACATTTAAATGTGTGTTTCTAAAAATGCTTTTCATAAGGTCGGTCAATTGACTGGACTTTTTGCAGTACTACCGATGTACTACTACTCAATAAACTAGAAGTCTGGATTTCTCTGGAAACTTTTTTGAGATAAGGCGATAACCGAGAATAACTTAACTGATGAGATGCAACTGAATAATTTGAATCTTTCATGCAAAAAAATGTGCTGCTTTAGAATCAGTTGCTTGGTAGCCCGGAGTCAGCCGAGAATATTGGTTAGTCTCTTGTGTCAGTATTTGTGTCCTACTAAGCTCCTGTACCTACAATATGTCAGCAGCAAATATGATGTTTGTACGTCAAACAAGATCACTCAAGGTCATCTAAAATAGCACCTTCGAAATCAAAGAAAGATCAAGGATTGTTTTGTTACTGTGCAATAGAGGTATTGTTGCCACGCCAAGAACCCTTCCTCTAGAATACCTGTTATATGCCACAGTATGGTTCTGCCTTAGGCCAATTTTGCGTCTTGCCAAGCATCATCAAATCTAGTTCTTGTTATAGTGATAACACGAAGATATGTAATAATCTTGATTCTAGATGTCAGGTATAAGATTTACGCTGCAAAATCACATCCAAATTAGTTCCCTATATAGTTCGGAACATCCCGATGAAAGTTCTGTTTAGGTGAGGCAGACCCTGTTAACAGCTACCGTGATATTGGACTAATTATTAGAAGCATTCCAACCTGGTCTATGGATGTCAGCTTAATACGTTTTTAGCCCCAAATAGTTTTTTTTAGAAGCCATTCAGATACAGCAATAAGCAAGAGCATATGATGCTCTTCCTTTATCAAATCTTCATAAGGTCTGCAATCGGTATGCAGTGCTGTACTTAGCGACAAAGTAACTCATCAGGCAATGCAAGCAGCAGAAGGAATAAATACTTTAATTGTAATGAGTTGTTCAAAAGTTAAGAAATATGAAGTTTTACATATAAGATAACATGATAGTACCACTAGTACTAGTATTGGAATGAGTATCTTTAGGAGTATGCTTTATAGAGGTAAGACAGTAAAATAATTTTAAAGTACATACCGTATAAATACTGTTTCTGCAATTGCAAGTGCTCTCTAAGCATTTATTAATGCTCGAGGAATATTTTTATACGAAAAAATTGTTGGCACGACTCCATTTTACCGACTTGTCACATTCAAAAGTAATTTATTTATTATTAGGAATTTCGTAATACAAATTCGAGATACACCATAATATTATATCAAAGTAACACAGCTGAATGACCTGAAATTAACTGAGGTGTTTATTATTCATACGTCACCTAAGACGTTTGAACAATATGCGGTACAAATAATATTGTGGACTTAATTGCTATTAGACGGAAAGTAAACGGAATGTTTCATAATTCCCATTTAATTTCCTATCTGCGCATACACGTGAATTGAAAAAACAATTAAAACTGGCTGGAAAGCCCTTTCCTCGTTTTTGAGCACCCATTATTAAAAGTATGATTTATGCGGAAGGAACAATAACGGGAGGTCAATATTTGCCTTCAATATTTGCCGTTCGTTCACGTCTTGTCGGCGCGTAATAGTGCAATAAATTCATGGATGATTTATCGGGAGATGGTATCTGGTATACGTTAATGAGAACTGAACAATACCGCTCACGTACTAGATCTCCGAAGAGTCTTGTTTGAACAGGTAGTTCTCAGGGAGGTACGAGAAAAGATAAAGCTAATGTCGCATGTCGGCTACACACGTTCCGGCAGGCCTGTCAGTTCAAACTGAACGATCTGCCTGAAGACCGGTCGCCTCGCCCCCACACGTTCAGGCAGGCCTGTCAGTTCGAACTGAACAAAGCCGCCTAAAGACCGGTCGCCTCTGATTGGCTGACGCCCCTCCATACGTTCAGGCGAATGTGAAATATATGTTACTACGTTTCCACGGGCTTGTAAAACGTTTTGTGTGTAATTTCTCGATATCTCGCAAGGTATACCTGATAGAAGAAAGTACAAAGGTTATTTGGTTACTTAAGACGCATATCCTAAAAATATTTTGAAATATACAGGGTGTTGCGGGAAAGTAGGATAGTGATCAACTTGTTTTTTATATATGGAACTATAACTTTGAATTCTTCTAATTTCCATCATTGATCTCTGTTTAACCCTAAAATATTTTTGGGATCGGTTGCGACGTTGCCAAGTTATTATTTATTTTCTATTAATTTCCGGATTTGCAAGGTCGCCAGTAATACGTCCAAATTGATATAATCCTTTACCTTTTCTCAATAATATTATACAGCGAGTTACCTGAATATTAAATGAAAATTATTTTGCACGTCATCAGCAATGTGCATCTACAGGGTGTTTTTGGCAGAATTTTAAATTATGGCAATTTCATGGTCATTTTACTTTGTTTTTCAAAATGTAACAGTGTATGTTTTATTTCAAATCAAAATATCCACTAATAACCTATCTCGCCTTGTAATATTTTTTTCGTGTTTGCGACGCTGCCAAGTTATAAATTATTTTTCCAAGTTTTCAAACAAATATCTCCGATTTTTATTAATAGAACACACTATATATTTTATTTAACATAGAAGTGCTCCCTAGTAATGGTTTATAGCGTGAACAAGTTTTAACTGGTGTTCCTAAAATAATAAAACCGTTTTCCTTGCACATACTGCTATTTCGAATACCAGGTCAGTAAAAGGTACCGGAGCGCTTAAATATCTTCAAAACTGGCACAGCTGGAACGAGAAAGTCAATAACTGCAGGTTGTTGAACATGCAGAATTCAAAAATTCTAACAGCAGCGTTGCCAGATTTCACCACTTTTACGTAACTCGTCATAATTTTGTTATTTTCAATAGAATCCTCTACTTATCTTTATTGCAATGAATTGCGTATGTCGAATTTAGTAAAGTCTCACAATTTCAAAATTTTGTTTCTATTAATTACTGAGATACGGCAACACTGCTTTTTCAGTAAACAGTACCGGAACGCTTGAATATTTCCAAAACTGCCACAGCTGGAGCGCTGAAATTCAATACTAAGGGGTTCTTGAACATACAGAATTCAAAAATGCTGACATCGGCGTTGTCAGATTTTCCAGTTTTACCTTTCACGTCATTACTTTGAATGAAATGCCTTATTTATGAAGTCTAGCGTAAAAGTGGTAAATCTGACAACACTGATGTTAGCATTTTTGAATTTTGCTGCAAAAAAACTCTGCGATATTGATAATTTTCGCTTCAGCGGTGGCAGTTTTGGATATTCAAGCGTTCCGGTACTTTTTACTGAAAAAGTGGTGTTGCCGTATCTCAGTAATCAATAGAAACCAAATGTTGAAGTTATGAAATCCTACTAAATTCGACATGCGCAATTCGTTGCAATAAAGATAAGTAGAGGATTTTATTGAAAATAACAAAATTATGACGCGTAACGTAAAAGTGGTAAATCTGGCAACGCTGCTGTTATAATTTTTGAATTCTGCATGTTAGAAAACTTGCAGATATAGATTTTCTCGTTCCAGCTGAGCAAGTTTTGGAGATATTTAAGCGTTCGCGTACCTTTTACTGATCTGGTATTCGAAATAGGCAGTATGTTAAATAAAATATACAGTGTGTTCTATTAATAAAAATCATAGATATTTGTTTGAAAATTGGGTAAAACAATCTATATCTTGGCAACGTCGCAAACGCGAAGAAAAATATTACAAAGCGAGACAGGGTATTAGTAGATATTTCGATTTAGAATAAAGCATACATTTAAAAAAACAGAGTAAAATGATCTTCAAATCGGCTTAATTTACAATTCTGCCAAAAACACCCTGTATATGCGCATTGCTGATAACATCCAAAATAATATTTACTTAATATTCAAGTAACGCGCTGTATAATATTATTGAGAAAAGTTCAAGAAATATATCAATTTGGACGTATTACTTGCGACCTTGCAAATCCGGAAATTATTAGAAAATAAATTATAACTTGGCAGCATCGCAGCCAATCCCAAAAATGTTTTAGGGTTAAACAGAGATCGATGATGGAAACTAGAAAAATTAAAAAAAAGTTATGGTTCCATATAAAAAAATCAATTTGATCACTACCCTACTTTCCCGCAACACCCTGTATATTTCAAAATATTTTTATGTTTTTTTATGTTCGTCTTAACCAAATAACTTTTGTATTTGATATTTTCTTCCATTTTGTATATATTGCGACATTGTTAAATTCGTTGAATGTACATAAAAGTGCAGGACCTGATCAAATTCCCCCAATTTTTATCAAACAATGTGCTAGAAATATTTGTGAACCTTTGCATTATATTTTTGAAATGTCCTTAATGGAATGTGTTTTTCCAACAAAATGGAAGCAAGCACACATCCTACCAATTCATAAGGGAGGGGAACGACATATTGTTAAAAACTATCGTCCTATTAGCAAGCTATCTGTTTTTTCAAAAATATTTGAACAGATCATTTATGATGTCATTCTGGGCACTGTAAAGGGTCTTATTATTGATGAACAGCATGGATTTTTTCCTAAGCGATCAGTGGAAACAAATCTTGTGTGTTTCACAGAATTCATTTCTCAGGCTCTAGATGACGGACTACAAGTCGATGTTATCTACACCGACTTCAGTAAGGCATTTGATAAGATAGATCATTCAATTCTAATGACGAAGCTTGCTGATGTGGGTGTAGATGATATGTTATGCCGATGGATAGCATCTTACATCACGAATAGAAGGCAAACAGTAACTTTGAATGGATTTGCTTCTGAACCGTTCACAGCAACATCAGGTGTACCACAGGGAAGTCATCTGGGTCCCCTTTTTTTCATAATTTCTATTAACGATATTAAAACTGTATTCAGGCAATCAAAATTCCTTTTGTATGCAGACGATTTGAAGTTTTTTTCAGTTGTAAACAACATAGGTGATAGTTTGAAGATACAAGTTTGAAGATACAGGAAGACCTCATGTCCTTGAACTTGTATTGCAGCAAAAATAGTCTCTTTTCGAACTTGGATAAATGCAATTATATAAGGTTCACAAAACAGGTCAGACGAATTACCCAGTTTAAATATTCAGTGAACAACAAGGAACTGGAGCAGTTACAAGTTACAAAGGACTTGGGGATTTTTGTAGATGATAAACTCTCATTCTCTTTTTACATCGACAAAACAATAAATGCAGCAAACAAACTACTCGGATTCGTATACGGAACATGTAAACACTTCAAAAACCCAAAAGCCGTGATTTCCCTGTATTACTCGTTCATATACAGTAAGCTGATGTTTGCCCCTGTTGTATGGAATCCCTTCTATTCGGTACATTCAACACGCATAGAGCGAGTTCAACACAAGTTTCTACATATGCTAGCCTCAAAAACAGATGAAACAATTGTTAACAGCGATTACCTACCAATCATGAGAAAGTATAACATCGTATCTTTGAAGGATAGACGAACTCTCTCTGATGTGTGTTGCCTGTATAAAATTATACATAACTTTATTAATTGTAGTTCTATGGTCTCGGGTCTTCAGTTTAACGTACCAGATAGACAATACAGACCCTGCCTTTTCAAATTACCGTATCGTCGAACGAACCTTGGTATGAATTCTCCACTATACAGAGCACAGAAATCTTATAATGAATGTTATTGCAATGTCGATATTTTTTACGTTAATTTTAGTCAGTTTAAAAACAAAATAAAGGGTCATTTTAATACAAACCAATAAACTGTTACGATTTTTTTATTGTACTTATAATAAGATTTTATTTTCCTTTATTGGTTAATGTATATTTCCTCTTCTTTAGGCTAATGTTTTTGTTATGTTTTTGTTATTTTTTTTGTCCTTTTTAACTAATTCATTTCTATATAATTATGTAGGTGTATATTTTCTATTATGGTTAAGACTAGTAATTGTATGATTGATTGTACAATATCACATATGAAAAAATGGTAACTAGTGGGTGCGATTTGGATTTTATCTGTTAGCATCCCGAAATGTAAATAAATAAATAAATAAATAAACATCGAAGAATTACTCACTATATAGTGGAAACATCAATTGGATACGTTTTCAAAACGTTTCCTGTTCAAGGTCGATTCGCTATTTTTTGGGATCGTATCGAGATCCAAATGTCGTGGAAACACCAGCTGTCCGTCCCTTTCTTTTTGAATGGACCAATCGTAGTGCGTCAGGTCGGACGGATGGACGAACATATATGTGATTCTTCTCCGGTCGCCTGAACAGTCGTAACTGACAGGTCGACCGGACCATACACACGCTCAGGCGACCGGACGTCAGGCCGGACGGAGGGACGAACATAAATGTGATGCTTCTCCGGTCGCCTGAACAGTCTTAACTGACAGGTCAACCGGACCATACACACGCTCAGGCGACCGGACGTCAGGCCGGACGGAGGGACGAACATATATGTGAATCTTCTCCGGTCGCCTGAACAGTCTTAACTGACAGGTCAACCGGACCATACACACGCTCAGGCGACCGGCCGTCGGCGGACCATTCAGTTCGAACTGACAGGCCTACCGGAACGTGTGTAGCCGACATAATAATCTGGACGCAAAGAGCTAACTACGACAAATCGTGATGCACAAAAGAAGTTCTGGAATCATCAACGTTCATGGAGCAGTTAATTTGTTTTAGTTTATTTGGTTATAGTACACATGAATAAAGGTCATAAAAAAGAAAAAAAAATGTTTTTTTTTTATTTTGCGATCAAAATAGTACCTTGGCTATAGGTTAATATCGAGCTTGGAAATCCATTGTACGGCTGATGGTTTGGCTTGGAAGTCCTTGTTGTTACCTGGATATGCTCTAAGGCCACGTTCTTGCAATATATGCCTGACAGTTTGGCGTTCCGCTCCACAGTCGCATCGTGGAGATTCGGGCTTGTTCCATTTAAACAACGAATCAGCGCCCACTCCATGCGACGTGTAAATTCTGCTTAGGTTTGACCATCCCTTTCGGTGGAGCTCAAAACCAGTTATATTACTGTTCACTTCTTCTGGTATTTGGGTCAACCAAATTTCTGCCCATTCAACTGCAGTATTAAACCATCAGATTCAAGTTAGAGAGCTGTTATATTGGTGGTTTTCTGGAACGTAACCTGCACTAGGGATATCAGGTATAACTTCGTGGATTGGCAGTGAGGGATTTGTTTTGATTTTGTTGTATTCTTTCAGAAGCCATTTTCTCCGATGGGTGGTGGAGCTACTTGGGTGAGTAAACATCGAAGACCAAGAAGGTGGCGCAACTGAAGGCAACACCTAGGAAAAATATTTTTAAATAGGACACCACTGTCATAAACAAGAACTTCAGAATGTTAATCTTTCAAAGGTGACCATAATGAGTAAAATAGTTATAAATGAATCAAGAAACGAAATGAAAGATAATGCTACTTCTAAGCGTATGGTGCTCCAATGATGCTCCCTAAAAGCATCTGAAATTACAACCTGCCTTGGATCCACGTACGAAGGTTATTTTCCTTAGATTTCTTTGGTCTAACTGCATGTCTTACTAAGAGTGTGCGGTCAGTTTACATTTAATAGACAAATATTTTTTGCAAGAACATGATACAAAACACTTGTGAGCTACCTGATGGTAAAGGTAAAGGTAAAGGTAAAGGTAAAGGTAAAGGTAAAGGTAAAGGTAAAGGTAAAGGTAAAGGTAAAGGTAATTTATTTGACTGTTTTATACACAAAGAGTATTTACAGCAAGTCAAAAGAAATACAACAAAATTAAATATAGATAATATTACAAACTTGTGTAGAAGACTGACACTTAAAATTCACAAACAATAACATAGAAAGTATACCACATCTTAACCAAAACGGCTGAAGTATTCTTCGCAACTATAGAAGCTGTTTATTAAAAATAATTATTTCAACTCCATTTTAAATGTTGTGGCCTCCATATTCTGGAAACTGTCCGGCAATGCATTAAAGAGCTTTAAGTTGAGGCTATTTTTCCGTGATTTGCTCAAACGATAACGCGGTAATCTCAGGTGATGACAATTTCTGGTACCGAAAGGGTGCAAGTCTGACTGTATCGTAAGATCAGCCAAATTTTTACGTATTTCTAAAATACTCGTATACATGTAAACAGATGGCAGTGGCATAATTTGTAATTCAGAAAATGAAAGCCTACAAGACTCTCTGAAGCCTAAGCCCATTATGATTCTGATGGTTTTTTTCTGCATTTTAAACACCCTTGTAGCTTCACTTGAGGCACCCCAGATGGTAATGCCATATTGCATTTTAGAGTGGAAAAGAGCATAATAAACAGTTTTCAAAACATGTATATCAAGATTTTGTTTCAATTTTCTGAGGATGAATAGTACAGATGAGAGTTTATTGCATAAAATGTCAACATGGCTCGACCAATTTAACCTATTATCAATTGTTATACCAAGTAAAGTGACACTTTTCTTTTCAGAAACGGATGGTTTTGATGAGATTACAAGTTTTTGTGTTTTGTCACGATTCAAGAGAAGTCTGTTATCAGCGAACCATTGCCGTGCCCTCTCTTCCTCCTCATCAGATAGTTGTCCGAGTTTGCCTATATCGGGACTTCTAACTATAACAGTGGTGTCATCTGCAAATAAAGTGCATTTCGTAGGGTTGATAAATTCGGGAAAATTGTTAATATAAATGAGGAAGAAGAGCGGGCCTAAGACAGACCCCTGAGGCACTCCGTGCCTTTGTGGTAAAACGGAAGATGCAGCGCCATTTATACTGACCACCTGACAGCGCTTATCGAAGTACGATTTGAAAAATAATACTGTTTTTTCTGATAACCCTATTGTAATAAGTTTGTCAATTAGAAGATCATGGCTGACGCAATCAAAGGCCTTTGAGATGTCATACAGTGCTAGGAGTATGTGATTGCCTTTCCCAAGGCTCTCTACTATGTCAGATATGATGGTATTAACGACAATATAAAAAAATCTTCGAAACTGTCGACTAAAATACCATTTCGTTTTAAACGTATTTTAAGTGTCTTATGGTTTTCAAGTATCTCATAAGTAGTGAACATTTTAATTGTAGTGTTAAAGACGTTTTGCACAAAAGTTGCAATTTTTGAATTGTGTACCCTGTACAATATTATTTTATATTACAGTTCCACACCGATAGGCAATATTCGGATGGACAGCTTGTTATGAACAGAACACATTTTTCACTTTTACAACTCCCACACCCCAGCCATTACAATTCCGCCTTCACCAAAGAGAGTAGAAAAATATCAGGAACTTCTAAGGCGCCTGTTTTTTGCTGATTACCCCGCCACCCAGGCACCGAATTCCAAAATTACAGGAGCATTACCTACAACGACCCAACGGCATGTCGCTACCCAAATTTCATTGCACACATGCAGCGGTTATTGAGATTTTACGACGTTAGAAAGATGCCAACAGAAAGGCAGACAGACAGACCGACAAAAATGAGTGACGTGGATTTCCGTTATGTATATATCATAAAACGCCCAAAAACCTTATCATTTCAAAATCGAAAATTTTCGTGACCTATCGTGACCCATCGATGTGGGAAGTAACAATCCAGTGAAGAACAGTGCTGACGATCATTTTTAGTAGAATTATGGTACAATGGATAAGTAATTTACTACCGTAATACAGATTAAGTGATATATACTGAAAAACTCATGCCTAATTCTTGCTTCATTATGAACCAATCTATCAAAAAGCGTCAATATCATTGACCAGATTCATAGCTTAATCGTAGTTTCTTAGGGTGGATCCAAACTCAACCTAACACCTTAAAGTATTTATTTACATTTTATTACGTAGGTACATTAATAATACTCAAGTATGTGAAATAGTTAGTCATTTTGTATGACATCGGTTTTTAGATAGAGAAAACTATCTCGCTTCACTTCAAGCTTTATCAAAATACCCATGTGCATAAATGTATGACGAAACTATTCCACGCGGATCGAAACTTGGGAGCTATCGAATCGCTCCTATTAGGGAAGTTGGGAAACTATAACAATTAGTCATTAAAATAGACAAGTCGAGCGATAAATGGTCGATTGTTAACTGCATTTCGGGGGAAGTTGCGGCAATAGGAAGCAGGTCAGTGGGCATTATAGGAAGTTCAGTTTGTCGTATTATTGCACATAAAAATACGTACTAGATGTGTCCTTGCACTACTGCCATAACGGGTTAAATATGAGTTAGATGACATCAGCCGTTGAAAGTAGTCAATAGCACTTGAAATATTGTAAAGAAAGGAAATTTGGTGATAACTGTTAGCTTTGGGATATTATAGATATACCTAATCCATCTTATAAAATACTTTGTAGTGGCTTGACGTTTATTTGATTCAGATGCACATGACATCCGACGATACGACGGTACGAAACTGTTCCTGTTGGTTGAAATATTCAAAAATATGTCAAATCAAAATATTTCAAGCAATAGTAACAGTTTTGTACCGTCGTATTACCGGATATCGTGAGAATCTGAATTAAGCTTAAGATATCTCAGACTTAATTTTTTAGTAGTGATCTGGGTCGGAAATCCTACAAGGTAGGACCATCTTGGTAATATTTTCAAAATCCCTATGCATCCCGAGCTGTCACACTTAACATATCGCTTCCGTAAACATAGGTCTACGGGTGACCTCCTGGCCTACGTCACTCACTTGTGGAACAGAGCAATTGAAAAGCAATGCGAATCCCATGTTGTTGCCCTTGAAATATCGAAAGGCTTCGATAAAGTGTGGCACGAGGAACTTCTGGTTAAGCTTGCTGCTTAGGGACTAGCACTTGGCCTGCGCTAGTGGCTGAATAGCTCCTTGAACGACCGATCTCTGTACGTTGTCATCTAAGGCTGTTCATCAGACATATTTCTAATAAACGCTGGTGTTCCCTAGGGATCTGCCCTATCCCCTAAACTGTTTCGCTGTGGACGACACATTAATATCCTGCATGGACCCAGGCAAGCCACTATCATCCCAGGAGGCGGTACGTCGGCGGCAGCAACATGCCCCACAGATCAACGTAGATATCAAAACAATTGTTGAGCGGAGATTAGTAAATAAAGTACCAGAACAACTATTGCTGCTCTACAAGGCACAGATACGGCTATCGTTGAAGTATTGCTCCCATGTGTGCATGGGGATTCGCTCCGAAGCACTCTGTAAAGCTTCTGGGCACCATCCAGAAGAGAGCGATTAAACTTGTTGATACACCTAACTTCACAAAGGACCTTCCCAGGCTGAAACATCGAAGAAGGGTGCCTGACCTGTCCCAGCTTTACAGATTCTATCACGAAGGATGTTCGAGTGAGCTCTCCCAGATAATAACACCAAAGGCCGTCCGAACGAGGCACACTAGAGAGGCTCTGCGAGCTCATCCTTACCAGGTCGAGGTCTCTACTTCCCAGCCAGTATCCTCCAGCATTTCTTCTTTAGGAGAACTTCGATGCTGTGGATTGAGCTGCCGTGGAATTTGGTTCCCGACGGCTACAACCTGGAGTTTCAAATCTAACGTGCAGAGGCGCCTATTCTCTCGCAGCGCTTCCACAGCATCATAGGCTTTCAGCCTTTCCGGGAGGCTAATCAAAAAAAAACTGAATATATCATTGCCAAAAAAGTTATAACTATTCTTCACAGATAGAAATCTGAAATTGGAATATAAGAATATCTGTTGTTTGAATGTTATTTGGTTGACGTGAACAACATTTATTTTGCTTAAACTTTTGTTGTTTCGATGGCCATTTCATTATTTGATAACAGTAAATCGTGTTGTTTCAATGAGCCCTATGATTTGTTTCACTTGCATTTTTTTGACTATAACTAGAACCGTTACGTACAAACAATTCGTTGTTTAATTGAATAGAATTGATACGATTAGATTTTTCCAAGTGCGTGCGCAACACTGGCTATAGTGTGGCACGTCAGAGAACCATGACAGTATCGCTGCGCACCAGCACACGCTCGCGGGCTCGCGCCGACTGGGCGACTGCCAAAACAAGTGAGACGTCTTTCATTTCGCTGTTCTCCGTCAAGTAATTTTGAAATATTTGCAGAGCTCAGTGTTATAAAACTTATAGAAGTTTTGTGGAAGCTGAAAGTTCCTGAACCAAGTCTGGTGTCTGCAGTTCTGCACTGAACATCTTATATTTCATCATGGATGATGTCAGGTCATTATTAGTTCAATTGGGACTAGACCATTTGATATCTCGTTTTGAAGGTAGGTAGAAGTGATTTTTTTCCTACACCTGTTGAATATGCCCTGAATTAAGCACATTCAATATATGGTATGCTGTTGATTGTCCAAACCAAAGTACCTAATGATTTTATGCATACTTTAAATCCATTTTGGCTAAGATTGCAGGCATTTATAAGCAAGCAGATTGCGCGGATATTATTTTTTTGTGACCAAATTGCCATGGAATTCAAACAAATTATGTTTTGGTGGTACATACCTCGCTCATATTTGGTTGAAGTTAATAGATTTGTTATGAAACCCAAACAAATGTTTGTTTAATTTGACCCCTGTGTTATTTGTCAAAAAGATTTTCTTCATGTTTTATTCACTATTAATTATTGCACTCGCATATTTCATTATTGAGATAAGGCTATATTCATCAAATATGTTTATTATATACATATTATAATCACCGACATAATATAATCCACAGTGTTGAAAGCAACTGTCTATGATTTTTAAGGTATGATAGAATACTTAGGTAGTGTACTTTGGTTGACTTAAATTCCCATTCATAAACAACCAGGGGAAGGGCAGTCTACTCCACATATGTTTGTATACTTATACATATGCTTGCATTCTGAAGTCGTTTACCGATTATAATCATCAATTTAAACATTCTTTTTAGAACACAAGATTAACAACTTGTCAGTAGTGAAATCTTTGGAAATAAGTGACATCAAGGAACTGATCCCAGCACTAGGAGACAGGAAAAAATTTATTTCACATGTGAATAATCTAAATGATAGACAAAATGATGTGAGTATGTTGCAGTTGTTTTCTTTTTAACTTTGTGGAGAAACAAAATTTAGTTAAATACCATTAGTTAGGTAATGTAATAAATAGATGGACATTAAAAAATAGTACTCATCTTCTTGTCATTCAACATTTTCTAATGATGATAAGAAGGTTGCATTACTAACAAAAATATAAGTAAGCACATTTTAGAACATAAAATATTCAATTTTCATTAGGATTTGATTTTTTCTTTTAATTCGAGTACTATGTAACTACAAAATCGTCATTACCTACATTAAATTTTTCTACATTATACCTAGCATTTTCATTTGGGAAGATTCAAATACACTGTATTTACGTATTTGTAGAAGATGGATATCCATATAGATTTTTTTTATTTTCCTTGATTTCTATATAGATTATATATTATTAAGTCTGCAATAGAGACTGTTCATTTTTAGTTTATTTATATTTCCATATCACTTCCACACATAATTGCATATATTTTTGTACTATTTTTTTTAGAAAACCGGAATTTTATTTAAAGTTTTTATTTTTTATTATAACTTTAGAGATATTTATATTTATGTTATCGTTGAAAATAGATATTTTCATTGATTTAAGATTTTTACTCAGGAACCCGATGTCTCCATTATGCTAAACTTGAAATTCCACTACTGTCTTTTGTGTGTATGTGTATGTGCTCTGTTGTTACATGATATATACATATAGTTAACTAGTCCAACACTTTTACTTCATAAATCTTGACAACTATATGCATTTAATTGAAATGTGGACTATAGCTGACTGGCTCTTATAAATAACTGAATAAAATATTGATTTAACTATAAAAAACTAACATTTCCATGAAAGCTATAGTAGCCTGGATACAACAATACGTTTACTCCGTATAAACAATTATTAGTTTGCTTTACTAAGCTATAGTGATACCTTCAACAATATGTTACATTGATATAATAAATAATCCATATTTTTCAATGAAACAAATGTTTACTTTTTCATCCTCGCAGAAATGTATCTCAAAAATTATGTTAGATCACTGCAAAGCATTATGTTTTTAAATTAAACAAATAGTTCGTTTACTTAAAATAGGATTTTAATCAATTCAAAATAACGCTTATTTCATTTTAACATTTCAGTTCATTTTTAAGTAAATAATTTTATTCGAGTACAAGCAAATATTTATTTGAACGAATGAAATATGTGCTTTGGAAGGTCAAACTAAGTAGTTATTTCATTGAAAAACTGATTTACTTGGCCCTATACCAAAGCACAAATTTATTTGGGGGTCTTTCAAACAATCTTTTCTATCTGTGTGTAAACAGAAAACTGCTTCAATATCTATAAATTCACAGCAAAAATTTTGTTGGCTTGTACACAGATAGAAATCTGAAATCGGAATATAAGAATATCTATTGTTTGAATGTTATTTTGTTGACGTGAACAACATTTATTTTGCTTAAACTTTTGTTGTTTCGATGGCCATTTCATTATTTCATAACAGTAAATCGTGTTGTTTCAATGAGCCCCATGATTTGTTTCACTTGAATTTTTTTGACTATAACTAGAACCGTTACGTACAAACAATTCGTTGTTTAATTGAATAGAATTGATATGACAAGATTTTTCCAAGTGCGTGCGCAACACTGGCTATAGTGGGCACGTCACAGAACCATGACAGAACCGCTGCGCATCAGTACATGCTCGCGCCGACTGGGCGACTGCCAAAACAAGTGCGACGTCTTTCATTTCGCTGTTCTCCGTCAAGTTATTTTGAAATATTTGCAGAGCTCAGTGTTATAGAAGTTATAGAAGTTTTGTGGAAGCTGAAAGTTCCTGAACCATGTCTGGTGTCTGCAGTTCTGCACTGAACATCTTATATTTCATCATGGATGATGTCAGGTCATTATTAGTTAAGTTGGGACTAGACTATTTGATATCTCGTTTTGAAGGTAGGTAGAAGTGATTTTTTTCCTACACCTGTTGAATATGTCCTGAACTAAGCACATTCAATATATGTTATGCTGTTGATTATCCAAACCAAAGTACCTAACGATTTTATACATACTTTAAATCCATTCTGGTTAAGATTGCAGGCACTTATAAGCAAGCAGATTGCGCGGATATTATTTTTTTTTGACCAAATTGCCATGGAATTCAAACAAATTATGTTTTGGTGGTACATACCTCGCTCATATTTTGTTGAAGTTAATAGATTTGTTATGAAACCCAAACAAATGTTTATTTAATTTGACCCCTGTGTTATTTGTCAAAAAGATTCTCTTCATGTTTTATTCACTATAGATTTTTGCACTCGCATATTTCATTATTGAGATAAGGCTATATTCATCAAATATTTTTATTATATACATATTATAATCACCGACATAATATAATCCACAGTGTTGAAAGCAACTGTCTATGATTTTTAAGGTATGACAGAATACTTAGGTAGTGTACTTTGGTTGACTTAAATTCCCATTCATAAACAACCAGGGGAAGGGCAGTCTACTCCACATATGTTTGTATACCTATACATATGTTTGCATTCTCAAGTCGTTTATCGATTATAATCAGCAATTCAAACATTCTTTTTAGAACATAAAATTAACAACTTGGCAGTAGTGAAATCTTTGGAAACAAGTGACATCAAGGATCTGATCCCAGCACTAGGAGACAGTAAAAAATGTATTTCACATGTGAATAATCCAAAGGATACACAAAATGATGTGAGTATGTTGCAGTTGTTTTCTTTTCAACATTGTAGAGAAACAAAATTTAGTTAATCACCATTAGTTAGGTAATGTAATAATAATGATGATAAGAAGGGCGTTACTAACAAAAATATAAGTAAGCACATTTTAGAACATAAAATATTCAATTTTCATTAGGATTTGATTTTTTCTTTTAAATCCATTACTATGTAACTACAAAATTGTCATTACCTACATTAAATTTTTCTACATTATACCAAGCATTTTCATTTGAGAAGATTCAAATACACTGTATTTACGTATTTGTAGATGATAGGTATCCATATAGATTTTTTTTTATTTTCCTTGATTTCTATATAGATTATATATTACTAAGTCTGCAGTAGAGACTGTTCATTTTTAGCTTATTTATGTTTCCATATCACTTGCACACATAATTGCATATACTTTTCTGCTATTTTTTTAGAAGACCGGAATTTTATTTAAAGTATTTATTTTTTATTGGAATTATAGAGATATTCATATTTATGTTATCGTTGAAAATAAATATTTTCATTGATTTATGATTTTTACTCATAAACCCGATGTCTCCATTATGCTAAACTTGAAATTCCACTACTGTCTTTTGTGTATGTGCTCTGTTATCAGATGAATATACATAGTTAACTAGTTCAATACTTTTACTTCATAAATCTTGACAACTATATGCATTTTTTAATTGAAATGTGGACTATAGTTGACTATCTCTTATAAATAACTGAACAAAATATTTATTTAACTATAAACAACTAACATTTCCATGAAAGCTATAGTAGTCTGGATATAACAATACGTTTACTCCATATAAACAATTATTTGTTTGCTTTACTAAACTATAGTGATACCTTCAAAAATATGTTACATTGATATGAATAATCCATATTTTTCAAGGAAACAAATATGTGCTTTGGAAAGTCAAACAAAGTAGTTATTTCATTGAAAAACTGATTTACTTGGCCCTATACCAAAGCACAAATTTATTTGGGTGAATAATTTGTTTTTTGTTTCAAACAATCTTTTCTATCTGTGTATGTTATCAGAAACTATCAAAATATTTCTATATTTAGCAGTAAATTCATTAAATAGCGAACTTGCATCACTAGTGGGATATTTATTGATTAAAACGTACAACGTACAAATGGAAAAATAGTTTTACAGGCATCGCCGACTACTGTGGTCATTGGCTGGCGTTATCGCTATTTACAGGATTGCAAGTTTTGAAAAGTGATGGAGGGTCATTGATTTACAATTTACAAAAGAGTGGAACTTTTATGTACAGCAGAGTGCTCTTAATCTTACCAGGGCTGTTAAGGCAACTATATACGTCAATGACGTCGTTCGTATAGTTCACGCAGGGGATGAAGAAATGGACAATCATAGATTATTTGGAGGATAGTGGGACGAGTACCGCAGAAACTACGGAAACTAGGTATGGTCGGGTTAACGAGGTCACAAGGATTACTGATCCCGAAGTCCGGAAAGTGATCTAGGATCAGTCAGATATAGCGTCATTTCACTCTTGTACCGTAAGTGAGCGAGATCGGATTGTTCAGATCAATAGCTGTTTTTATCAACCGTCTGTTTTCTATTCTTAAACCAACGTTTTCGTTGTTCAATGTCCGTTAAATCCATGGAATCATAAATTCTATTTGACAGCAGTTTGACGTGATACTGATCGATCCGAAATCAAATCACTGTTTTCGTAAAGACCTTATGTTTTCGTCGTGCTTTTCCATTATCGCTGGTGCTTGTGACTTTCGTTTCGCTTCATATAGGCAAAACAGGTGGAATGTTGATAACACGTTGACAGAATAGAACGAATGGTACTGTCATCATACATGTGAATTATTGTGATGTTTTGTGAAAACGGCAGAACATTGCGTTTCATTTACATTGTGATTTGTGATTTGCATCAACTTTAGTTAAACCATTGATTAAAGTATTCAATGGTTAAACTAATCTATGTTCAGTCCTGTACTTTGTTAACCCTTGCATTTCAACTCGATGCTCAAAAAGCGGCAGAAATGAATCGTAAATTCAGTATTGGCATGTGATAGAAACTTCTACGATATCTCTCCATTTTCCGATGGACTGTCATAAACGACTTCCTGCCAAATGAATCACGAACATTTTCACAATGAGGCAAAAAGGTATAGGTTCTCTTTTAGTGAAAGTTGGCGAAAACGACAGAGAAAGTGGTTTGGTGATTAGTTTCAAAGTGCTTTGTATGATTGTTCGTGGAAACTTTTTCCCTGCTTCCACTTAGTAGTGAGGGTAAGTCGGCATTGTGTGGCAACGAAGCACACATCTGCGTCTTCTGATTGGCTAATTTGATTTTAATCCCGTGAGGTCACGAGACTAGAAAATTTTAAATATTTTCCTTATTTTCCGGCTATCCTAGGCTCAAAAAAATCCTGGAAAAAATGTCAAGGTTTTCATGACATGCGCTATCAAAAACAATAATAAACAAAAATCACGATATTAGTCCGTTCTCAAAAAACCAGAGTTGGTGAAAATGGAGGCGGATAAGCGTTATCAAGCGATTAGAAAGTATTATTTTTAGAACCACTTCTGATTAATATCATAAAACCACCACAAAGCTCCATTTTACCAGAATTTTTAGTTCATCTTCGTTGACATGGAACTATCGATAGCTGTTGTTGGACAAGGTGCTTAGCGGGAAGAAGCTTCATTGCCATGTATATGTACACCTAAGTGATGTTCAAAGTTACAACTGAATTCTATTTTTTTACCGGCTTCTGTCAAGGATAAGGAAGATAAGCATTTAAGGGTAAGTGTATCGAGGGAGTTCCGATTTCTTGCTCTTAATTTTATACATGGTGGTCCAATAAGCGAGCGTTTCTTTTCAAATAGTCTACTTCCATAACATAATTTTAAAGATCGTTTAATGGACTTCCTTATTTTAAATAGAATAACATTATTACGTTTTTGAATCCAGCATTGATTTCTAGGTCCAGTCTGTTGACCATAGTTTATGTCTACGAAGCCTATTTTCGAAGTTAGTCAACAATCTTTCGAAAACTTGACGTTGGTAGCAATTTACAAACATTTTGATATCTCGGAAATTGAATACGACAGAAAGATGAGGTTTTCGGCCTTAAAAGGAATAAGAAACATGCTTGTATTTCGGTAAGATATTTATTTCAAAGCACATTGAATCAAAAAAATTGCAATTTTCTAATTTGAGAGGCTTAAAACGTTGAACACTTTTTTTTTAATAAATTCCCTTTTACGTTTATCTAGGCATATGTGATTTTATCTTTAATGGTTTTCAAGATATTTACGATTTTGTAATTATTCCGTAACGGCGCGTAGAAATTGGAAAAATCGTAGGTGGCGTGGCTCGGAGACGAAACAATTGGCTGGAAACTTTTCATTCACAGTGTTCCGGTATCTAATACTCAAATATGCAGAAGCTCCACCTAATGTAACCATATCATTCTTGAAAACTCCAGTGGTGTTTTCCAAATTTTCATTTAGAAATTATTGGAAAACATTAGTTTATTATGCGATTCCCAATAATGCGATCCCAAATGTTTAGACTCCATGCTGGTTGTCAACAAACCCCTCAAAATTTGGATTTACGTCGGCGTAAAAATGTAAATCAGGTATGCAAGTTTACATGACCATTACTATGAAATGCAGCTTCATCCGTAAAAAACACATTGTTAAAAAGGAGTGCATCTCCTTGGACTCGAGCACGACCTCAATTACAAAAATTGATTCTGTTTTCAAAGTCTTGTCTTTCAAGTACTTGATTTAGCTGCACGTTATAAGCATGCTATATGTTCTTCAATAAGATTATTTTCACAGATGTTTCACCAATGCCCAAATTGATTTCTAGGTCCAGTCTGTTGACCACAGTTTATGTCTACGAAGCCTATTTTCGAAGTTAATCAACAATCTTTTGAAAATTTGACGTTGGTAGTAATTTACAAAAATTTTAACATCTCGGAAACTGAGTACGACAGAAATATGAGGTTTTCTGCCTTAAAACGAGTGAGAAACATTATTTATTTCGGTTAGGTATTTGTTTCAAAAGGACACTGAATCAAAAGACTAGCAATTTCCTAATTTGAGAAGCTTAAAACGTTGAATATTTTTATTTTTCAAATGGGATGGTATGATAAGTTTCACATTAGTGGATGCGAAATTAAATTCCCCTTCACTTTTATCTAGGCATATGTGGTTTTATCTTTGATGGTTTTCAAGATATTTATGATTTTGTATGCTGGTTGCAGACAAACCTCTCAAAATTTGGATTTACGTCGGCGTAAAAATGTAAATTAGGTATGCAAGTTTACATGGCCATTATTTTGAAATGCAGCTTTATCCGTAAACAATGCACTGCGAAAAAGGAGTGCATTTTCTTGGACTCGAGCACGACCCTAATTACAAAAAAAGAATTCTGTTTTTAAAGTCTTGTCTTTCAAATACTTGATTTAGCTGCACGTTAGAAGCATGCTATTTGTTCTTCATTGAGGTTATTTTCACAGATGTTTCACCAATGCCCAAATTGTGACTAATTTCTGCTGTAGTTCTTTGCGGATATTCAATTATTGCTAGAACGTCAAACTGATTATCTTCATTAACTATACATGTTTCTTTCTCTCATATTTTACGCCAACGTAAATAGAAATTTTGAGAGGTTTGTGGACAACCAGTATGGAGTCTAAGCATTTGGGGTGGCATTATTTTAAGCCGCATACTAAACTCATGTTTTCCAAAATTTGCTAAGTGAGGTTTTTAGGAATAATGTGGTTACAGTTAGATGAAGTGCCTAAACATTTTAGTATTAGAGGATGAAAAGTTTCCAGCCAATTGTTTCGTCTGCGGGACACGCTACCTACGATTTTTTCAATTCCTACGCGCCATTACGAAATAATTACAAAATCGTGATCATCTTGAAAATCATCAAACGTAGAACCACATATGTCTAAATAAAAGTGAAAGAAAATTTAACTTCGCATCCGCTGATGTGAAACTTATTATACCATCCCATGTGAAAAAAAAGTGCTTAACGTTTTAAGCTTTTCAAATTTGAAAATTGCTATAGTCTGTTGATCCAATGTGCTCTTGGAACAGTGGTCTTATTACGCCACAAGGATGTTTATTGCTCGTTTTCAAACCGGAAACCGCATCTTTCAGTCGTACTTAGTTTCCGAGATATTAACACTTTTGTAAAGTACTACAAATGTCAAATTTTCGAAAGATTGCTGATAGGCTTCCTAGAGATGAACTATGGTTAACAAACTGGACCCAAAAGTCATTGCTGAATTCAAAAACGGAATAATATTCAGAGAGTTCTATTTAAAATGAGGAAGTTTATACCTACTTACGGTTTATCCGGTCCGCCATCTTTGAAATTATTTTCTCCAAGTAGACCATTTGAAAAGAAACTTTTTTTCTGGACCACCCTGTATAAATGTAAATATATGTATAAATGTCTTTTTAATATCTTTACCTGCCAAAGTAGAAAATACGTGTTTTGGTTTCATTGATCATCATCAGTGAAACGAAATTAACGTATTCAATTACTAGTCATTAGCAGTACTTTCACAAATTACAACCAAGTATTCCTTCAAAACTTAAAAACGGTAGGTATATTTGGGCATTTTAGCACTAGCCGAACAAGTGTTCGCTGTTGACACGGTTAACAGTACAAAGTATTCGGTAAGATTGTACGTTATCATTTCAAGATGATTAGTTCGAGTTTTTTCTTTTGTTTGTGAAACTGATGTATTAGAACTGCCCAATCTGCACCTGAAGCGAAATAGTCATAAAGGATAAGGAATTTTTGGGAATGGAAGAAAATGGTCCCTGAAATCCTCAAATGTGGGAATAACAAAAAACATCAGTAGAGGCTTTACTGACAAATGTTTGTGAAAATGTATAAATGCTTCTAGTTTTTTATTGTTAATTGTTATTAATCCTCAATGCTAGCAAACAATAAGTCTGCTATTTCTTGTATATTTGTATGGCTCTGTAAACGTTTGGCATGTCATCTATTCATTTATTCTCGAAAATAGCGACAGGACATTGGCATGAGGCTACTCTGTTTCTTGAGAAATTCCATTTAAATAAGAACATCTATACCTCATTAAAGACTGGAAAGGTACCTAAATGTATTACATATTGAGAATTTCGTGTTGCCCAACACTACCAAATTTGCAGTATTTGTAGAAACTATTTCGTGGGAGAACGTAGATTCCTAAAGCTGTCTTTAGTCACAAAATCGTACCCTCAAATCATCAGTTTTGTAACAAAAAATGTATTATCTCGCCGTTTCAGATGATAAACCTGGCAGCGATTGCTTCTCTGCTTAAGAATTAAAAAAAATGTTGCTCACCGGCAAAGACGTTAAATATATTATACGGAAGAAATTCTGTATTTCTACCTTTGCCATAAACTTTTATGGGTTACCGTATCATCGCTTCCTGAGGTTGCGAGCGTTTATGGTGGGCTCTACACAAAATCATACGTTCTTACAGAAAAAAACGAGGTAACATTGCAAAGCAAGGGTGTGGCAGCGACCTCTTTTATGTCTAGGAATTCAAATAAGTATTTATCGTTCAGAAAACTGAAAAGATAGGCAGTTCAATTAAATATTTTCATAAACTTTGCATAGCTCAATACTTTGTTATTAATCTTATTCCTAAAAATTTTACAGTATTTATAGAAACTGGTTATTGAAGACTTTGGGGTACGTTGGAAACCAGACTGCAAGTGTTTTTAAATACGCGAATCACTGTCATTGCTTCCGTTCTGTTCTGCTTTTCTTGAAGGAAAAATTAGGCTTCTTCGACATTGTATAAAGCAGTACTTTGGCAACAATTGCTACTCTACTTATGGATTTGAAGATCGTCGGGCATCTAGGTCTAATGAATACCTAGGCTCTGTCAAGAAGTCATTCACTCAAGTTTGCAGGAGTCAAGCTGCTGGAAAAAAGCTTGGATCCCAATTCAGGACTAGAAAGTATTTCAAACTATACTATTACTATTACTTTTAACGGATTCATTATGAATGTTTTTCCTGTTTTGGGAAGCTACTGAGCTCACTGCCATACTCGACCTAGTTCAGGGATCAGTAATTCGGAAAATCGGTGACACTGTTTTGACGCGCCATGTCCTTCTTTTTGACGGGTGGTTACTGTGGCGTATTGGCATAAATCACCACGCCACTGGATTCTGTTTACAGCTAAACGCCCTGGTAAGTGCGGGAAGCCGGGCGTTCCGGGCAGTCAGTACGTGACACGGTAAGAGAAAACATGTGAACAGCAATAAAGAACGAGTATCTAATAGTTACCACCGCCACTTTTCTCCTAGAGTCTCAAAAGCGTCAAATGGTCTACCAGAATTTACCTGTCTCACCTAGTGTTCACTAAACATCCGATAGGCTATCGCACTACCGATAGTCCGATAGGCCTATCGATGTTTTCTGCGGCGTTAAGATTGCACAGAGTTCCCCCGGATTCGTGAATCAATCCAGCCGGTACCGGTGTTTGTTTACGTTTTTTCTCTCAAACTGTGTATTTTTTGATCGAGACCATGTACACGAAAACATCTAAAAGGCAATTTCATGAACTCATGTGACACTGCGGAAAGGGAAACAGAAAGTGTGTGGACATATTTTGGCAACACAAATTTTCCTTCATAAAAATATGGAAATTCGATGAAAATTTCTTTCACGTTTCAGTTCAAACCTTCGTTAAAATAATGTCTCTATAATGTTTTATAAGTATTATGTACTTCTGTAAAAAACAATTATTTCAATAAATGTATATGTTTTGTGTGTTACTATAAAGGAGTTTTTTGTCTCAAGCTATACCCCAAAATGCATTCATTCTAAAGATATATAAATATAAATTGCAAATAGCAATTGCAAAGCAATTGCTAAACAAACGAAATGAATTTATAACCGACCAAAACAGACTCAATCTGTGCAACTCCAACCTATCCGGAAACATCGATGTTTGCACATCAGCCCAGCCGATGTTTTCGGGTACTAACGATAGATTATCGATAGCCGATAGTCGATGTTTAGTGAACACTAGTCCCACCCTGCGACATCTAATCATATTACGACACACCATCACTTATGCTCTTCTTTTTGTTTGAATATAAGGGTAAATCTTTTAATAAAAAATGAAGTCAAGTTGATTGACTCAGTACTTCCCACACATTAAGCTCATACCAGTTTATAATTTTCCCATAGCATGAAGCTATAGTCTGAGATCCCTTGTAACCAAATAATCGCCAGCCCCCCCAAATTGTCTTATGCCGCTAGGTCTTTCCTTCACAGGTCAATGGACAGCCTATTATCAATACTACAAACTTCTCAGTTTTACAACCCCCCACCCTCCAACCACCTCACTTTCACTCCCACCCAAAAAACTGGTAGGAAATGACCAGGAACCCCTAAAACATCTAAAAATCGAATTTGAGTTGTTTTCATGCTTTTCGTTCTTTGATTATTGCTACGCTGCCACTGACACGATTTTTTACAAACATACGCGTTTTCCATTCTCACCACGGTAACAATATACTGTGTCAAAATTTCATTAGAATCAATTTAATAATGTCGACGTTACAAAATACAAAACGATTTAAACCAATAAATTCTCGTATGTATACAGAATATTCTAACTCCCTTAGTTTCCGTAATAAGCTATGTAATGTTCGGGTAGACCTAAAAAGATGATTTGTGTCGCTAGATCTTCCTTCCCAGGTTAGTGGACAGCCTATTAGTAGTAGTACAAGAAATTTTTTAATTTTTCAACCCCCAACCCCCCAACCACCCCAATTTCACCCCCCCCCCCCCCAAAACACACAAGATGATCAGGCACCTCTAAAACGCTTAAAAACGAAGTTTGAGCTATTTTTATATTTTTAGCTTTTTTATCATTTCTGCGCCGCCACTGGCACGATTTATAAAAACCATACGCGCGATTTCCATCTTCACCACGGTAGTAATACTGTGTCAAAATTTCATTAAAATCCATTCAACAGTTTCCTCGTTAGACAATATAGAACGATCTAAAGCAATACTCCCGTATGTTTACATCAGAAAAAATTCTAAGTCCTTTCCTTTCTGTAATAGGCAAGGCAATGTTCGGATGGACCTAAAAAAGTTATTTAAGTCGCCAGTTCTTTCTTCACAGGTCAGTGGACAGTCTATTATGAAAGCAATAAATTTTTCAATTTTACAACCTCCCACCCCTCAACCACCCCAATTTCACCCCCAACCAAAAAAAAGTAGAAAACGATCAGGGACCCCTAAAACGCCTAAAAACGAAGTTTCAGCAATTTTTAATTTTTTTTGTTTTTTGCTAATTACTCCGCCGCCTATGCACCAATTTTCAAAATTTTAGGAACATTACCTACTACGACCCCACAGCATACCGCTGCCCAAATTTCATCACGATCCATGCAGCGGTTGCTGAGATTACGAGGGTAGAAAAACGCGACAGACAGACAGACAGACAGACAGACCGACAGACCGACAGACCGACAGACAGACCGACAGACAGACCGACGGAAATGAGTGAGGTGGATTTTCGTTATGTACACATCATAAAACGCCCAAAAAGTGTATTATCTCTAAATCGAAAATTTTCGCGATCACAATACTCCCCTCACCTATCGGTGTGGGAAGTAAAACGTCGTGATGGTTGAAGATGTACAATGTTATCATTATTATATATCATCCCATTTATCACGTAAGCAGGTTTCGTTTTTGAATATGCACACCTAACACGGATAACGCTTCAACGATAAATCTGCATATTTACCGTACAACATAATTCAAAGGCCTAACCGAGCTGACTGGCCAAAGTGCATACAAGCCAGTGTTTACTCTCCACAGTCCGTGCAGCAAAAATTCCATGATTTATGGTGCACGTGTACTGGTAGCTTACCGAGTGGACAGTCATTAGCTAAGACCGCTATTTGTTTCTTTGATTTTTCCAGATAAATTATTGTAGCTGTCTTCCTGTCTTTATGTCCTCTTGCCTGTCATATTCGGAAATAGCCAAAGACCTAAACCGACTCCTCTTATTGTACGAGTCTCAATGCTGATGGTAGGAGTAACCAGAAGTAAGCAATAACATATATTTTTGAATGTAATATCAATATGTAGGGAGCAATGTCTTGAGATAAGTTAGATAGGTAGCCCTTTATTCCCAATAGATACAAATTACTCATCTAAGAAAATAATCCGTAATAATTCAAAATAAATTCGACAAGTACAGCTTGCCAGAAAAACTAACTAAAACGTAATCTACTTATACTAGCCCTAATCACATTATAGTCTAAGAGCCCGGTAAGTTTTTCTACCTTGAAGGGACCGAAACTTTTAAAATCACGTAATCGATTGCTCATTGCTCAAGCATTGTATTTATGTGATATCTTCTTTATAGCTTTTACTAAAGGCCCTATCTGCAATAAGTCTAATGGCGCTGAAAACAATGGATATGCATTCCGCAAATTTGGCTCTCCTACATTGCCTGCCTTTTGAGATTCTTATAGTTATCAACAAAAATTTGAATGCCACATGACAATTCTTTCGGCTGCCGAAATGTGTCTGAAAATTAAGAAAATTATAGGCCGCTAGTACTAATAGTAAAAACAATATGCAGCTCTCAGCTACATTCTCGTGAAAAACATGTTTTTTCGAAAAACTACCCAGAACTCACCATGTAGAGGGGGCTGCATCTCGAGGCCCTCGCTACCTTCCCACTCTTAAAGGAAAATTTATATATTTGTTTTGTTTTAGAACAGCTACAAATTTGTTTTTGTTTTGTTTTTGTTTTCCGTATCAAACTGTGGTAATATTTGTCTCGATTCAATACAAATCCCTAAAGCGGCCTACAGACGTTGATGCATGCTGCGATTCCTGAATCGACTCAGAGTTTCATGAAACTTGCAACAGTTGCATAAGTTCCTACTCAAATAGAAACCTGTTGCGGTGCCAGAGTCAACTCGATGTTTTATGCGCGTTTCATGCAACACAAGATTAGTAGGGTAGAGTTATTTCTTTGCATCGACGGACGCAATACTATACACGTTGGGATTCCAGACTCTGCATCGCTGCAAGGATGCAAAGAAATAACTTCACCCTGCTATTTTTGTGTTGCATGAAACGAGCATAAAATATGAAGTCGATTCGGATATCGCAACAGGTTTCGATTTGAGTAGGAACTTATGCAACTGATGTCGGCTTCATCAAACCTTCAGTCGATTCAGGAATCGCAGCATGCGTCACCGTCTGTAGGCCACTTATTAAACCAGTATCGCGCATCAGAAACATAAATCGCCATAGTGACTTCGGCTACTAACTTAACACAACGCTCTACCGCTTACAAATGACAAGGAAATTTCATTACGGGTATATCCTCTAGAACTAAAAAGATCATGTTAGTTAATTCTTCGTTAGAAATTTTCATTGTTAGTGGAGGCTCGCTTAGATCAACATCTTGCCAGTCTATTTAACTCTTACTTATTCACACGAAATATTCTGATATCATTGGTGCTTGCCTTTGATCTGCATTTTAAAATTCTTCTTAAAGCTAACTCCTAAATATAATATCCGAATCCACCACTTTTTTCATTTAATTTTGGAAGTGTCGAGATTTACTGATAATGCTCAATAAGTGCCTAGCCTTATCCTTGCAAGACCAATTGTATTCATTTTTAAACCAGCATACGACATATACTTTAGCTAAAAAATAAATATCTTTAGGTTTTGATGGGGCTCGTTAATGGCAACGTATGATCTCAGGACTCTATTGGCTGTGGTAGGCCATCTAGAACGGGAGGCTTTTCTTGGCGCCTTTAGGGCTAAATCTTCTTTTAAAACTCCCATGGAAGTCGCTTGACGCATTTCATATACATATATGTACCTGGCATCTGTACTCACGATTTCTATATTAATGAAAGGTAAATATGACTCAATCTTCTGAAACTCCACAACAGATGAATTTTCACACGATTCATGTGTCTTCCCAATATCTCCTGAAAACCCTTTGGGCCCTGTAATTTTTCCGTCTAATTTTTTTTGGTAGCAGAAGATATTGTCTTTTGTAGTTCGGTATTTTTTTCATCTGTCTGAAAATACAATAAGCACAGCACAGAGTGCACAAATATAAAAAATGCGCTAAGTTATAAATAACAGGATACGGTTTTAGGCGCTCAAATTTTTCTCACATAATTAGGAGTACTAAAGGCACCTATTAAACATATAGGGTGGTTTAATTTCAGAAATTCAAAATCTCGCTCCACCCTAGTACACACATTGCCATCGGCCATAGTTATACTATTACTACCAGTCAATAGCAACACGTTAGCACTTATGATTTTAGGGCTGATTAATATTTAAGCGGATGAAGAACCTCGTCCCGGATGTTTAATTTCACTCCAAATGAAGGTACTGCCTTCCAATATTATGCAAAATGAGCTGAGTCATCTTTCATTCTTTGTAAACTGCTGCTCAAACTCTTATGCCAGCACCAAATGGAAACTTTCTCAAGAATGGTCCGAAGAGGGTGTAGCATGGGTGATCGGTCACAAGCGCGCACGGTTTCATTTTTAACTTTCTTCGAAAAGGGTGCCTTAATCGACAGCAGTCACTTGCGCGCCGGAAGAAAATTAAACTTCGGTGCTTCTAATGACAACGTACCTTTTATTCTTCAAAATTAATAGTTACGACCATAACCTAGTTGTATTACCTTGCGAAAAAAAGTCAAACTTTCTGTGCTCCTGTAATAAGGTATACGAAGATGACACCTTTGATTACTGTACAAAATTCTGTTTATCAATTATTTTTTATAATCCACGTCTTTAAAAATTGGTCATTACATACCTGTGGTGTTTATGTTACTACCAAGGACGTTAAAACGATAGGGGGACGCAGCATGTCACAGTCTATCCTGTATTAATGGTGAAGCCAAAATATTTACGTCTGCGCTTTCTTTTGTTTTCTGTGAAATTGTTGAAGTTGTCAAAATGCAGTGCAGTGCATTTTTCTGGGGTATCACAACAAAAAATAATAAATCACCATAAGTGGAATTATATCTGTATACCGGGTGTCCCAGAATTTCCTTGACACGTGATATTTTCGCTTAATCCATGAAATCGTAAACATAAATTAATTAAAACACATGTGTGGAAAATATTTTTTTTATTTTCATGAATCAACTAATAAAAAAAATGTGACAACAAAACTAAGTGCAAAAACGTGGAAAAGTTTTATGGCTACATCGGGCCGCGCCAACCCCGTGTGCAGGGTGTGCCCCTCACACGTGCGCCAAAATTAACGATAAATTGCAGTAGGGGCATAAAAAGTAAAGCACTACGATAATTAAATTCAAGTAAAGAATTTATTTTTCCAGGCAAAATTGTGGATTGAAATTTGAAAAAACAAGCTAGGGGTGGATTCCAGGGGTTTAATGTAATCAACAATGACATGCCAAACCACTCGGGCCCGTTACCAAGGAAATGCCAAACCACTCGGGCCCGTTCTCAAGGAAATGGATCTGACGAGCAACGCACCGAAGTTAGCCGTTATCCAAAAAAGACGGTACCGGCTGATAAGAGAAAAGGGAGTGGGAAGGCAGTCTACCGGCAGAAATCACGGCGTGCGGAAAAAGACAATTTTTGGCAGATGTTCGTGAAAACCTAGGCGTTGTAACTTTTTCGTTTCTATTTTCAATAAAGTGTTTTTCATATACCAGAGGAGTTTACATTAAGTAAGAAAAAAATGGTTCATAAGCAAGGAAAGATAGGTCATTCACTACCCTTGAAACACCCACTTACTTTTCTTTTTTATCCGTTTTTGTTACAAAAATATCAGGCGTCAAACAAATCATCATTTCGTTTGTCTTGTACTTACGATTTTACGGAAAAAATAAGTTTGCATATAAAATTAAAGGTACCACAATATTTTAAATAAAATATTTGTACACAAATTAATATTCGTTTACACACATGTCATGTAACCAATAGTAATAAAAAATGTTTCTCTTATTTAAAAACAACTATTTAAGTATTTTTAATGTACATGTATATTTTAAATTTCATTTTAATTTTCGCAACATATAACGTATGTATATTAATTTAAATTACATAATGAGCTTGTGCCCCATTCTTTGTCATCCTACCATTATTTATTCAACAAAGCATATATTCTTCTAGTAGTCACAGTCACAGTAGGATTTATGTTGGGAAGCGTATAGCTTACACAGCTCTTACACTCGACTGCTTGGATCACTAAAAACAAAACAAAAAAGAAATATAAAAATTCAACATCAAATACATCATACGTCGATGTACTGCAAAAAGTGATAGGTCAAAAATCGACGATTTGACGTTTTTGGTACTAAACGACGATAAATGATTTTGTCCAAGTCAATACTCGAAAATTTTGCCAGTTTGGTTAACAGCTCGTTTTGACTAAGTCTAATATGTCCAATAAAGTAGCAGGTAAAATGATCAACTTCACTACATTGTGAGACATATCACGTAAAAGTAACCATCTTGAACTAACACAGCTAGAATAAATCCCTCCCTGTAGATAAGAACAAGAAAAGCAATGCCCTGGAACCAAAATAGATCTGATTCAGTATTCTAGATTTAAATGTGATTGATTATGTTTATGTTTCTTATTTCAAGAACATTGAAGTTTATTTGGACCAAGTCAGTATTAATATATTTTCCAACATCAAGTGTGACCAAGTCAGAAATATAGTCTAATTTCTTCAAGCTCTCTTTATAACTCGCAGTGAACATTTTTATGAGTTCTATGTTTTCTAAAAAACACGTTGAGTGATTTGTTACTTAAATTATGATTACTTTCAACAGCCATTTACGAGGAACTAGTTTTCTGACTTGGTCACCTTTTTGCAGTATACCAGCATTATTAACGATTATTATAAACAATGGTACAGTATTATGGGAATAATTAGAAATATCAGTATAAGTCATCAAATCTATTAAGTGTTGTTGAACGGCGAAAAATTGCAAATGTGCCGGATATGATGATTTACTAAATAAAACTGCTTCTACTGGTAGTACTGGTACTACTTAGTTCACATAGCTTTTACACTCAACCCCTTGGATTCCTAGAAGCACAGCAAAAAATTAAACATCAAATACGGGACATAAATAATGGCACACTATAGTAATAATACAGGTAGGTCATCAGAATTTGAAATAAAATTTTAGATTATTAATATTTTTAAAAAACACGAATTTGATATATTCTGGGATTTATCCCATAATGAATGAACGTATAATTTCATAAACTTTATATTTGTTAAAGAAGTCTTTTGACAGCTGCCACACCTCGATAGAAAACTGACTCAGTGGATATAGAACTTTTATATTTCTTATCTAACTTATCTAACTCAATGAATATATAGCAAATAAGTGGTTGTAAAGTCAAATTGTATATGTATATGACTATTATATTGAGCGTCTCTGTAAGGATTTTTGAAAAATTTCAAGTTCAGCATGGATGCCTTCAGTTGTGAAAGTCTTTCAACATTAATTTTTTTGTATGATCTTATGTTTTTACAAAAAAATACCCCAGCCCAATATTACATGTTCTGAAAGACTCTTTATGCTCAGTAGTATTTATTATCATATAATAATCATGGACTTCAGAGATACTGAACCTCGTTATTTTTTTATCACATTATTAAGCCAAAAATCAGAATGAATAAAAGCACACAAAAAGACAAAGTAACGGAAAATGGACTTTCCTGTAGTATACAATGTAACACCAAAAAACCCTCAAAAAGCCATATTGTGCTGACAACTTATATGTTTAATACAACTATAATTAAAAAAAAATACCTCTTAGGAGCTGGTTCACCACAGATCGCTTCTTGAGAAGCACCAATAGCAGATAAGAAAGCTTCCTTCAAGGGGTAGTGGCACCTAAAAATTTAAATCATAATAAAATTATAATATTAACTACATAATTATAACTTGATAAAACAATTATAGATAAAACATTCTATTTGTGATAGTAACCATTTTGACCATGGAGACGAGACAGAAGAATTTAAAAGTAAAAATATTTCCAAAAATAAAGATACTAGTGGTGAACAATAAAATACTGTTTAGCAATATGTTCAAAAAACAATTTTAGATAAAATATTCTATTTGTGAAAGTATCCATTTGACCATGGAGACAGAAGAATTTGAAAGTAAAAATATTTCCAAAAATAAACATACCAGTGATGAACAACAAAACAATATGTTCAAAAAATACTACACAGTAAAGTAATTTAGTGACAAAAATTAGAACATTATCATAAATAAACAGTGTAAGGCGCTATTAAATGTATGTAACTGCCTTTGTACATTTTTTCACATTGTTTTCAAAATATAATTTCATACTTTATGCTCCGAAAAAATGTATCTCTGCAAGCTGTTTACTGAGCAAATCTATGAATGACATGCAAGTATATATATCTCTAATAAAAAATATATTGTATGTATATTAAATATATAAATAACAGTTAAAAATCAGATCAAATACAGGCACACAGCAAAGAATCCTTGAAAAAGCAGTAGATTTCATATATTTTTACTAAATAAAAAAGGTACCTCTTTGCAGCTGGTTCATTACCTTCTTGAGAAGCACCAGTATTACATTTGTGTGCTACCTTCAAAGGATGGTCTCTATATAAGAATTGGAATTATGATTATCATTATGACTATATAATTATAACATTATAAAACACTAGATAAAACAGTCTGTTTGTGATATTGCCCATTTAGACAGTGGTCAGAATAATTTACGAGCAACAAAGTTTCAAAAAATTGAGATAGTTACAAGTGATGAAACACAAAATACTGTTCTGGGAAATGATTAAAAAACTATGCACAATAAAATAATTTTGTGATGAAAATTTAGAACAAAATAAATGATATTACTGTTAAACAGTAAAAAATTATTAATTGTATGTAATTATTTTTGTACATTTTTTTATTTATTTATTTTATCATATTCAAAAAATAAATTGCTCACTTTATGCTCTGAAAAAAATTATCTGAAAGCTGTTTCCTGAGCAAAAACTGTTGAGGATTGAGAACATTGAAGTATTTATATGTAACACAAAATATATTGCATATATATATATATTTCCCTTGAAAATAAAACAGCCTATAATTTATACTTAGTATATGATGCTAAAAACTAAAGATCACCTTAAAATAACTAGTAAGAGTAACAGTTAAGGTCTTTCAACAGTTTATCAATTTAGGGTTACTATTACTTTTTACTAAACACTTGTACCTATTTTATCTTTTGCTCTAAAATAACTACACCTCATTATTCAATTCACCAACTAGATTTTTTACTCACTATTCCTTCAAACCTCAAAGAAAAATTACATTACAAGTTTTACAACTTGTCTCAGCAAAAGTATACCCTTGACACTAAAAGAAGCTTCATATGCACCTAAATGGCATATCGTAGCATTTCATAACTCCAATTAATTTTCCTGCATTAGAACCATAAAGTCTACAGTTCAGCAGCCTATCCACTTTGACACCATTATTTAGAATAATCAGACTAAAGACTGTGCTCACAGATATAATGGATTTGTTTGGATTATTTCCAACATAACAAAGATGTAAGAAAAACATGCTTCTTAGAATGTGACGTTGATTAAATTATATTTTTTGTTACTATATCAGATTCTAAATCCTACCTATAATGTTAAAGTCTAATTATTTATATATAGCTACTTACACTTTAAGCTGTTTTCTATCTTCTTCCTTGGTATACAAAGTAGGCACCACATTCTTTTTCAAACGTTTCCTTCCGGATAGTGTGGTTTCAAAGTCATCGTTAGTAAAATGTTCTGAGCAGACTTCTTTTAATTGTGGTAGGTCTGCTTCAGTCACTCCCATTACATCAAACCACTTCCTCCTCAGAACAATATCTTTGGTAATACTGAAAAATATGATTAATTATAGAAAAGCTCAAAAAATGATACTTTAATTTATTTTATTTTGTTAAATATGAAAGTAACACTCCAAGCTAGGTTTATTTATATGTAAGTATATATACAGATATGTAGGTAAAATAATATGACATAAATATATATAAAGCAGTCCCAGTCCAATAAATTTAAACATGCATAGATTAAAAATACTCTATACCTATGGCAACAGTAGCAAACTGGATGAGGTGTTTAAGAATATGAAAGTAACACTCATCAGGCTAGGTGTGTTTATATGTAGGTACAGTTGTGTATAATATGTGATATCGATATCACTTTCAAATTATCTAGGTAAAATAATATGACATTATAATTGTATAATGCAGTACCAGCCCAATAAATGTAAACATACCAAAGTATTCCTACATGACAAAAGGAGCAAACTGGAGGTGTTTAAAATAATTTCTAAAAATATGAAGCCCAACTTTACTGTTTATAGACACCTTATTTGAAAGATCCCATATGTACTGTATACTGTTATTTTCAAATGTACCCCAGCAGGTATTTAGCATATAGGAATGAAATTAGAGGTTTTACAATACCATCAATTTTACTACAGATGAATGCACGAATACACTTACCTGTAAAAGGTCAAGTTAGGGTGCCGATAATCCCATTTTTTGCATATGTAGCAGCGTCTACCCATGACTATTTTCGGATCGTCAGCCTGTTTTTGGGGCCTATCAGGTAATTAAGCACTGCAACACACTCAACACTACTCGAACACAAAACAGATACCTACGAATGTACGGTCTGTGTTACGATTATCTAGAATTTGAAATGTTGGAATTCACAACAGAACAATTTATACTCGAACACAAAATAGATTCGAATAAGGTTTAACGGTTCTCAAGAATTTCAAATATAATTGAAATTCACACCCCACAAAACATATACACTGATTCACACCCGTTGACGTTCCCTGGTCCGCCGCTCCGACGGTACAGTGTTGCCGGTGGAATAGCAAGAATTTCTCGCACCTTTGTCGAGTGGGTGGATCAACATAACCTCTTTGTTTAATGAGGGCGAATGTTTGGGGCGAATTTGACCGTAAATCTACTTAGAAATTTGCCCAGTTTGGCAACCGTAGAAATCCCATGGCAACTAGCAATGAGAGCCAAGCGGCGTTGCCGGGTTGACATATGAAAATTTCTTCATACTATCAAATATTGCAAAAGAGCGAAATTAGACTCTGATCCTAACGTTTTGCATATATAAAAATCATTACATCAATTCACTGTTCATAAATATATTATATTATTATATTAAATATGATATTTTGTGTTCATAAGCTTGCTTGTTTCGCTGATGTTTTGTGTTCATAAGCTTGCTTGTTTTCTTAGTTTTACTTAGAAAAATGCCTAGTTTGGCAACTTTGCAATCCGCTTAGAATGTGACTACGCGGCTTCAACGCGAAAAGTAAATAGCTGCGTCCCCCTATTGTTTTAACGTCCTTGGTTACTACCTATCAAATTGTGTTGTATATATTTTTTAGGTTTAAAATTGTGACTCCCGACATCCGACGATACGACGGTACGAAGCTGTTCCTATTGGTTGAAATATTCAAAATGATGTCAAATCAAAATATTTCAACCAATAAGAACAGTTTCGTACCGTCGTATCGTCGGATGTCGTATGCATCTGAATTTAGCCTTATTGTGACGTCACATGTCAAAATTTATAGGTCACTTTGGGTTATGTGACGTCAAAGTCAAAATGGCGCATCGGCGGTGGTGTTTCCATCTTCCGCTGTGTCAGCCGTAGAGTAGGGATAACGTTGTTTTAAGCTAAGAAATTATATACAAATAAGAAATATACAAAATCCGGGACATTTTCCGGGACGGTGTAAATGCGGGATGGCTCGTCTGAAAACGGGACAATCCCGCAAAATCCGGGACGAATGGTCACCTTAACCATTTATTTCAATCAACGCTATTACAACAAAAGTAACCAAGCGCCGCCTTGCGCGCTTGAGTCCGCATACCTGACTCTTATCCAAATTATTTTGCGCGCATCTGACCGGTGAGATTAGGACCAATCTGACCGCGGCCCGCTAGTGTCCTACGGCCGTAGCATGAGAGACTGCTTGTATAGTTCGCCGATTCTGGGATTTCGTTGAAGCTAAAACAATAGAACAGTTGGATAGCTTTTCCAGGGATCGGTCGTTGTCATGGTGGACTTTTAATTCGTATATACTTTTTTTGCAAGCGCGGTAGTTTCACGCCCATATGCACAGAAAGCCAAAGGCCATTGCTACTCTGAAAGTAGAACAGCATACGGACGTGAAATAGTTTTGAAATTCTGTGCCTTGAAGTTTCGATGGATTCACAAAGCTACGATGTGTTGTGTTAAAATGAGCATTCGCAAATTTGGTATGCATGTAAATACACTTCAGGGAATTCTATATGAGCAAATGAACTAGTTATCGCCCGTAAACGGACCTTATTTCAATTTATTTACATATAGACGTGGAAAGGCAAATTGTGCGATACAGTTCTTAGAATTTTAGGAGTTAAATGCAGTTTGATTGAAATTTGGTTGCGATTATACGTTTTTCTCACTAACCAAGAGTACTCATAGACTGTCATGAATGGGAAGCTGTAACTACGGTCATTAGTTAACTTTATTCCGGCGATTACTATAATTAACCTTTTTTTAGCCATACAACCTTATGTTGATGGCCGTTGCTAAGAAACGAAACGTCAGATTGAAAATCTAATCATCTAATAACGTCAGTTTATAGAGTAGGGGAGTTTGCAATGGGAATGTGAAATTATCATTAATATCTTCAAATAAAGTGAAAAAAAATAAAAATTAAATCGGGAGAATTGAATTTTTCCCAAATATCTTCGGAAGTAGGTACTCGGAATTTCAAGATTTTCAAAACGCCATGTCGCAGGGTTCAGCAAGGCGCAACTTTTCTCTGATTTAATCATCTTTGTAAATCTTCTGGTTTACGAAATATCTGTAGTGTGCACTCTTATGTGGGACACCGTGTATATTTTCATATATTTGCAAGTTAAAAATAATAGCGTTGATTTTAAAAATTACAAGTAATTTTCAACAGCCCACGATAAGTTTTTAGGAGCTGAGATTCTTCCATATATTCAGGAGTAAGTAATAGAGACACCTTATTAAATATACAGGGCCACTTAATTTCAAAAAATCGAAATTTCGCTCGACCCTAATATTTACATAGATTTGTAGAGGGTGTTTGATATCTTTTTTTTCACTCTTTTTCACGTATTATCTAACCAGCGGATCTGAAGCTACAAAAGTAATGTGTACAAAAATGTTCGATGAAGTTTCTTCATGAAAAAAGCAAAATTAACGGTAACAGCAATTTAAGATATTTTTGTAGCTACTTTAGTATAGTTGTTAGAGTATTTTTATTTAGTAACTGATATTTTCATATTTGTTAATGTATTTTTATTTAACAGCGGATATTTCTTAATCTGCCTATTACAAAATGTACATATGTCCTGAAGATATCATAAACTTCAGGTGAATCGGCAACAACTCACGAATCCTCTCATCCAACGTCTTGTCAGGGAACCTTATTGGTTGAGGATCTGCTACCATGCCACGGCATAGTAAACAACCAGCATAATATCTCTGAGGATTTCCTATAAAAAAATGATTCCCACAAAATTTGACCTTGGGATGATTTGTGGCTGATTTTACAGCTGTGAAGTTTGGGTAGAGATGCGAAACTGAAAATATCGATATCGGTACCAACCCAATATTTTTTAGCCAAATAGGCGCGTTTGGTTCGTACAGAGAATTTTGTGCAATTGATTACACCCCTCAATAATTATATAATTATTTTCGATGCCGATACTCCTACAAAAGTATTGGTACCAACTTGGAATGGCTCAAAAGGTATCTAAGATGAAAATACCCGATATTAGTGCAGAAGTACAATTATCGAAGTATCGTTAGCATTCCTACAAAAAAATTATCCAAAAGCGGGGACACGCGTATAATTGCCGCCAACCTGAGTTATTGTGCTGGTTGTTTACTATGCTGTGCCGTTGACATGGAGATTAAATCTTGCTATTGGCCGCCCTGCCACCAACTTTATGTTCCTGTCTCTCGCTCTGTCTGGAAATATCGAAATACCAGAGGCGTTTTGTATGTCGTGTTTATAATCCTTCTACAGATTGTCATAAATTATCTGTTTTATCGAGATTACTGTCTTGTCAGCTTGTTAGATACACTATTTTTCGTCGTTATTATTGTTATTATCTTATTTAAAAATGAACATTTATACAAAAGGAAAGACGCTTCATAGCCCTGAAGTATTCACGTAAAATAGGTCTCTTCTCAACTTCATCAATGAAAATATCTGTGTTGAATTCTTCCGTTTCCATTTCATTAGCATACGTGAGAAATAAATTTTTGCCAAGATACACCAGGTATGTCGACTGAACGCTAGAAAAGACGCGTGCCAACTGAACAGGCCATGGGAGCGTCTAGTATTTCAATACGCGCGTCGCCGCTGACCGACGCGCATATTGAGATTTTCTGAGTCTAGTTACGTCGTACGCGCGTACAATTTGTCGTGCGCGCGTCCATGTGAACAGCTTGAATTAATTATGTGTATTTTCAAAACGAGCGTCAAGCGAACGCGCGTCATCTGAACTAAGCCTTACTCTGTATGTGTGTTTCTGCCATAAAAAGAAATCGCGTTTTCATCATTGTTTTCCGAGCTTCTCATAAGAAAGCGAGAAAGCCGCACTCCCCCCACCCGCAACGAAAACTCAGACGCCAAAGTGCATCCCAGCCAAGCCGGTGGTGTTTGCTGTTCGCAGTCCGTGCAGCAAAAATGCGTTGATTTACGATGCGCGCTGGCAAGTTACCGAGTGGACCGCAATTAGTTTGGGCCCTCCTTGTTCCTTTGGTCCCTCTAGATAAGTTTAGCCTTGGGTTTGTCTGCGGTCCTTACCTCTTAACGGTCCGGTTGTTGAGATTTCGCTCCGGACTCCGGGAATTGATTGTTACTGGAATTTGTCTTTAGATAAGGACCTGAGAGGGTCGAGGATTTGTTTCGTTTTGTGGTCGAGGCGGATGGAAGAGGATACTCCAAAGGTTTGAATGCTTGTTGATGATTTATTTTATTTCGCTGGAATATTACTTCTGTCTGTTCTAACGTAATAAACTGGTAAAGCAGGTTTTGGACCTCAGACCTAGGTAATTGTCAAAGGATCAAAGTGTACAATTCTTCAACAAGAAGTTTAAGGTGCTGCCCGAAAATGAAATGAAGTTTGAATATAAGCTTGTATTAACGGGGTGCCAATTAGTTTGGGCATTTTGCAACAGATGCTAATGTTGTTCAAATAAGTCAAAGCGACAGCTAATGCTAATAGTTTCAGAGGAAAGCTTGTACACCAGTTGATTATAATAATAAATCTTGTATTTAAGCCTAAATTAGGAACTTAACCGTAGATACAAAAAGAAATTAGATAAGTTTACATGCACAATATATCTGTCTCAGAAGCAACGTTTAGCTATCTTCATACGATCATGAACAATACTTCAATCTAAATAATAACTAAAAAATAAAAAAATAGATAAGGTGGCTGTATGAAGGGGCATGTTCAGTATTCGAAATTGTCTGATACTCTTATTATTTGACGGGTTACAATTTATTTAATAAATAACTTTTTCCGAAAAGTGAAAAATAAGCAAGGTACAAATATGTTCAGTTTTTTGCTCGGAATCTTGTTTCATCGCGTAGGTATTCCATCTGTCAGATGATATGGTAGGCATTTTCTGTTAATCGTTGTTTAGTTTTAATTTGGTAAATCCTAAATGTGGCATATTATTAGGAGCGCAACTTTTAGGATTTACCACTTTAGGGTTAGGTAACTAGGATAAACCTAACGCGATTAGTGCTCTAATTCACAGGTGCAATGCCTGATCATAAGACAAAAGCCCGAGCAAAAAACTAAAGATAGACTAGGTATGTCTTGACCCACAAGTCCAGACTTACCTTTTTGTTTCGTAGCTTGCTTATTTTTCAGATCTCGGAAAAAGACTTCTATAAATAGTTACAAAAAGTATGAACTTAGGACTCACCCTGTATTTACATTCGATAATTTGTGTTAATCTATTCGGCAGACCACCTGGCATCGATAAAGTAATTTTGAAGGAATAGAAGAAAAAAATAGGCATAGCTATAAATCGATCCTGATTTTAGACGATATTGGCTTAAAATTTTACTGGAAACCTAAATTCTGTGTTTCAAGCTACCTAAGCTTTAGATGTGACCTTTATAGCTAGCTTTTTTTCATCCGGACTCCTCATAGATATTGAGCTTATCGATAGAGTGCCATTCCGTACGATATTTTTTGCTACTGCTACTATTACAATAATTATTCATTATACCAGACCATACGCATTTCTCTCTTATATAAACATATTATGTTTTAAGGCTGAAAATGTCTTCAAAAGGTCAGACTGACGATATGCTGTCCATCCTGTCAAGAGGACCCTCACTTTCAACCTATATTTGCAAAACCCACGCTCTTAAATCATTTTTTATCATTATTTATTATTTATTGCTATTATTTATTTGCACAAAGCTTCACAATTCCTGTCAGAATCCTACTAGCGTCAAATCGAAACAGTTTCCAGATTACTAAAGAACGTGATTTGATGCCTGCGACCAGTGAAAATTATTTTACTGGTTTCCTTTTTTTAAGCCAAAGAAAAGCATCTCCGATTAGTTTTGGAAGGTATTTTATATCACCAAAGCAATATAAGGTCCTTGTAATTAAAAACTGGCTAGTGGCTAAACATTACTCAATTTTACGCCCATATAAATACTTAATCTTAAGTATCCATTAAGCTTTTTCGTCCTTGTCCGAGAGACCTGAGACTTGATCAGCAAGTAAATGATATATTCGTCGCAGGGGGAGGGGGTGCATTTTTGTGTACTAGATCTTTTGCGGTATTACTAAATGTTTGGGGGGGGCTCCGGGTATCCCCTGCAACCCCCTAAATACGTGCCTGCATTCAGTGCATTCACGTGCACAGCCACGCAGAAGGTCATGGCCAGATAGATGGAAGTCAGTGGCTAAAATGAATGGCGTTTCGTGGCATACATGACAAATATATGAAATTAAACTTTTTTTGAAATCACAATGCTTCAGCCGCCTGTTGGAATGGGAAGTGCCAACGTATTAATTTCTACTTCGTGAATGACGGGTGACCATAAAAAAACAAAACAGCAATATTATTCATAAACTTGTTCAGTTGAAAAAAAACAAAAAACAACCTGATGCAATAAAAAATAAAATATCTGTTTATCCACTGAGAAAATACAGTTACAGGTAGGAATATGCTGGACAATGTATTCAACATGTAATGTCTAGGTAACTTAGGAATATAAAATCAGAAATAAGACTTGTTAACACTTATTAGTGGCTACCTTGTGCCAGTCTTACAGAGCAAAGCTTCTCGAAGGAAGGTTTAATATAAGCAATGGACGCTCTCAGCTCTATTTCCGTAATTAGTTAAAATCTTTATTTTGTCTTAAAAGCAAGCAAAACAGAAAATCCTGCTTCACAAAGGCGAAACATGATGTTTTGTAAATTTCCGCGAAAGTTCGTATTTTCCATGAAATATGATTTATTAGATTTGTAGGCTATATGCTACTAAAAGCTTACTATAGTGCACTTACATAATTGATGACAAAGTTTAAGAAATTTGAAAAAACTATGTTCCTGGCTGAAATGATTATTATTCATGGTACTGCAATCCTAGACCTGCAGGATACAATCATTGTTTAAGCTGAGGCGACGCAAACCAACATTTATCTAGGAATCTTAAACTGCTTCAAAATCGACCTAATTTCGGAGGCAATAAATAAAATGAATATTGAAGAACAATGTATGGATGTGAATGTTACAATAGATGTTGTCAAGAGAATTATGCAAAGACGACGGTTCCCTCTTGGTGTAGGGACAGTAAATCGACGTCGAGAAAATCTTCATCCAGTCGTCAATGTGTCCATATGGACGCTGCGATTCAAAAGCACACCACGGAAAGAAAGGAGGGTGCGATGGGAACTAAAATTCAAAATTGAGTCGCAAATGCGGATGAGTTAAGGAAAACAGCATTAGCTGAAAAACTGCGGCAAACTGATAAAGTATGGTAACGTTGAAGTTCAGAAAATATCATATGATTTGATTATTTCATATCCAGCTATATACGAAATTAACTAATGTCAATAGGAACAGGACTTTTCATAAATTTATGGAATAGTATTAATTACAAATGATACAACGTCGGCATTGTGAATTCAATTACTGAATATTAATAATCCTATTTGAACATGCTGTAAATACAGATAATGGACAATTTTAAATTGATAAATTTTACTTGCTAGTACAGAGTTACTAATTTACATTTAGTTGAACATAATAAACATGTACAATTCAAATTTCGATCATAGTGTCGCGTCCTCATTTGTGCGATGAATATAATATCCGACGTATAACTATTTATTAGCACAACTGATTCTGAGTTTATAATACAAGCAAATAATAGTTCCAGCTACAAACAGTAAGGTTGGATTTCCCGCAGTTTTTTTGTCGGTCGTGTACACAACCACCCATCCTGTTTTCGAAAAGCTGATAACGTCAGAAATTGAATATTAAAGTACAACAAATCTTTGTCGTTGGGTCAACCGCTCTATTGGATTGGTTTTGAGATTAAAGGATTGTAAAAAGAAGAAAAGGGGAGTCGTTGTTAGCGTCAACCGTTTATCTCAAATGGCCAAGCTCAAACAAGGAGGGCGGTGTCAAGCATCACGCTACTAGCTATCTGTCATTGATTGTCAACATTGTGATTGTTGTGTTTGACATAGATAACCCGTGTTTGACACTTAGTGACATTTGGAAGCGTATATTTCAGTGCCGAAAATGGTGTTTAGTTGCTGTGTTCCTGGATATGCTAGCAGAAATAATATTATGTACCGTTTTCCAATAAAGGATGAATGGGTAAATTTAGGTCAAAATCTAGTTTTTGGATTCTACCTTACCCTGTATATGAAAATGCATCGGAGACTATGTTTTACAGACTTTTCAAAACTAGAGGATATTTTTCATCTTTTCATGTAAAAAAGTAATTTTTAGTTCATTAGTCTTCAATAAGCATCTGACAGCGATTTGGATACAAAAATGGTGATAACTTTTGAAAAACCTTATATAACGTTACAATATCTTAAATTTCAAAAACAGGAATCATTACCAGAATCTAAATTTGGAATGATATATGTATAGGTATCTTATTTAAAAAAGTGTATGTTTGCATCACCATGTAGTTATGGATAACCATGTATAAATCAAAATATTTTCTGGGCAAGGAGCATATCCTTGGCTACAACTTCCATATACAACTTTTTTCGTTATCTTCTAAAGTAGTGAAGTTATCGACCGATCTGGTACTAAAACTCACCCTATTTGCAGGTATTAATAAAACTTAGTAAGTTGGTTTAGTGCTAACAACACAGTTAATTATGCATATATTTGATTTCCCTTCTGCGCAACCTAAGGTCGCGACTCATGAGATGTCACGTTACCTATACACATCTTTTACTTCTTATATCTACTATTTGTATTTTTGTCTGCGCAATTATTCTTGCCCTATATTTTTTGATGTGCTTGAACAATATTTTATATCTATAACCATAAATTATAACTCCAATAATTGGAAAGTATTTTGGAGTTGTTCCTTCCACCTCTATTAGTCCTGGTTCAAAAGAATTGGAAACTGATAAATTACCTCTAAAGCATCTTAAAAAGAAGATGCACGTCATTTTCATATGTTGTTTCTCTTCCATAACTTGAGCAGTTTTCAGAGGCTATCATGCTTTGCTGGCCAAGTATTAAGCTACATACGATGGGCAGAAAAACCGATGGAAGTCAAATGGATCTTGGCGATGGGGAACTACTAAGCTTCAAAATAATGTATCATCTGAAATGATAACGTTTTCATCCCCTTGTAGGACGGAAAAGCAAGAACCGTAAAGCTACTTCCTAGTCCTTTTGCAGGTAAATGATCTAATCTGTCTTTCCAAAAGGATGATTGGACCGTTATTAAATAGTGAACTACCTATCTAATATACAAAAATTGCTGCAAATTAGCGTTTTTTGTCCAGCAGAGAATTCAAGTGGCTCTCACACCTTATAAAATTGGTATATTTTGTAGAAAATATTCAATAACCTGTCCAAGTATCATTAAGTAAAAAATGGCATAATCTCTACCAAACCACTTAACCGCTTGGAATTTCTGCAAGGCCCCTCATTATAAAACGTATGGTTGTTACCAATATATCATTCAGATTGTATCTCCCTCAATCATTAAGGATCCTTCGTCCATACATTAAAGCTATTAGAGATTTGCGGTCTAGGAAGATGTTCCGTGAAATTACGGAGAATTGCAGATTGATAGCTAGAACCTGAAACTTATTTGATCGCAGTTTTGCACGTTTTTCGTAAGTATTGTTACATTAGCAAAGCATTTGGTTCGATGAGTTGAATTATACGTATATGATTTAGGAATGTTCTTGCCACGCCTAAAACCATTACCTACTCGCATTAAGTTATACAACGATTAACAAACTACTTTGAACAGGTAATATTACCTAAGTCTAATTATTCTTCATATCCACGCTCGAGCCGTGAGCTAGAGCAGCGCCTACTAGATGCATATGATAAAATACACCCAAAGACTAAATAAATACACCCTAAATAACTGCAAAGGTGGCACTGAAACCTCAAACAGTAACTCAATGCAAAATTGTTTTAATTATACTTAATTATAGTAGTAATAAGAAAGTCACTAAAAAAACTCATTATAGTAGAATCAAAATACTCGAATCTAATTTATGAGTCGTAGTTAAAAGGAGGTTTTGTGGTTGAGAGCAACATACGAGTATTTGGGATGTAAAAGGGAAGGGGTTAGCACTGTATCGCATATTCTCATTTGACGCAAAGAACCGACATTTTAATAAGTTCATTTTTAACAATTTCTGTTTTGTGTGTTATACAGGGTGAGTCAAGCTCAACGCCTCGGATTCTTGTGGCCAAACGATACCACTTTTCGAAAAACCAACTTTGCGAGTGTATATAGATCGGGTTGGACTACATTTTAAAAGTAATGGCTTTTATAAAGGTTATCTAATAAAAGCGTGACTTATCAAAGTTATACTTTTTTAAATGGAACACCCTGTATATTATTGCATATTTCGATTTCCGGGTGAATGTATCATACATGGGACACGTAAGCGAACCGTTTTGGTGCAAATCACAATTTTGGGTATAGGTAGATATCAGAAAAAAATCGAATGTCGCAGCGATTATAGAACATAGAGGGCTGTGACTTTGGCTTGTCATTAAGCATGAAATGCGTCAGCTTAGTTTAGGCGGTCAAGTTTTAACTACATTTGTACTTGGAGAAATCGGTAGATTAATTAAGGAAACTTCAATCAGTGGCAACTTGATTTTTTCAAATTTTTTTATACGATCAAATGTGCGATTTGATACGCTTCCTAATGATATCAGGTGTGAATATCAACCTATTTCAATTTAGAGATTTCTACCAAATCGGTATTTTTCAATTTTCCTACCTATACACAAACTAACAGGCCATGAAATATACACAAAAACGTGTTCAGATGGAAGAAAACAACTAACTTAGCAAACAATGTAGAAGAGTTAGAGTAAAAGGACGAGATTATAAAGATTCCCTTCAACAAATGAACTCTAACCAGAAACAATCTGAGGTAACACGTCACGGTCAAAGAGAAGCTGGAGTACGACAGAAGTGGATAATTTTCACAGCATACTAATTACTGCAATGTACTAGAGACTAAAAATTTCCAAAATCACAGAAACTTTGAAATGAAATCAAAACTTTAAGCAATTGTTGTTTTCAGTCTAAGATCTTCAGAACGCAATTCCACATTTAATTGTCTAAAACAGTAGTCATTTCCGTCAAAGTCAAAAGTAACTATACCTCTGACTGTCTGACTGTAGTTCTTTACACTTTTCAGTATCCATTAGCAAGATCGCAAAATAAGGAATACTGACAAATCATATTTTAATGTTTTGCCTGGTAAATTATGTTTAATAATTTGAGCATATTTTTAATTCATTCTTCATTTTCGGCGATTTTTCTTATGGGTACCTACTGAAGAATTTGTAGAACTCCAGTCAGTGGTATTGGTTACTACTTTATCATTAAATGTGAAAATTTATTCTGAAACTACTAAACTGTCAGCAACATTCGGTGGTAGATTTCCTTTCATTTCAAAATTATTGATGGTTTTGCGAATTGTCAATCTATAGAATGTTGTAGTAGCTGGTATGCTGTGAAAAGTATCCATTTCTGTCGTAATCTAGCAGCTTTTTGACATCAGATATGTTACCTCGATATTTCTGGTTAGACTTGATTTGTTATAAGTCACTTTTATAATTTTTACTCTTTACTCTAGTTCGTCCGCATCTATCTGCTAAGTTAGTTATTTTGTTCCATCTGAACAGTTTTTTGTTTATATTTCATGGCCTGCTAAGTTGCTTATAGGTAGAAAAATTGAAAAACACCGGTTTGATTGGAAATTTGAAATTAAATCAAAACTTCCAGAGATTGCTATCTACAATCGCATATCGTTAGAAAGGCTGTCAAATTCTACATTTGACTGTATAAAAAAATTAGGCATTCCCATTTGAAAAATCAAGTTATCTCTCATTGAGGTTTCCTTAATTGATTAACCGATTCCTCCAAGTACAAATGTACTTCAAACTCGACCGTGTAAAATAAGCTCACCCATTTCATGCTTAGTGACACGGCAAAGTCACAGCCGTCGATGTTTCATAATAGCTGCCATATTCAATTTTTTTCTGACATCTACTTATACCAAGAATTGTGATTAGCACCTAAACGGTTTAAGTCCCATGTGTGATACATGAAACACTATAAAATTCAACCAGGAATCTATATGCAATAATATATGGGGTGTTCCGTTTAAAAAAATATAACTTTGATATGTCACGCTCTTAATAGACACCCTGTATAAAAGTCATTATTTTTAGAATGTAGTCCGACCTGACCTACATACACTCGCAAAGTTGGTTTTTCGAAAAGTGGTATCATTTGGCCACAAGAGTCCGAGGCGTTGAGCTTGACTTACCCTGTAAAATGCTACCTTCAGAAAAAATACAACACCTGTTTCATTATTTACTAATATATTCGCGTAGGTGAAACGACACCCCTATTTAAGAGAGAGTTCATTGTAGGCACAATTTAAGTAATACGATAAATCACTCAGCATACAATAAAGTATGTCATAGTAGCCTTCTGGAGTTAGAGTATTTCGTCGGAAGACATTAAATATTCTACAGATTGCCGCAGCGCTAAGCCATCTCGGTTCATCCATATTTAGCGTGTCGGATATAAGATTCAAATTTAAGGGTGCCACTTTTAACATCAACGGGGGACCACATATGGGCACTCGTCATCTCCCTTTAGTGTACAAAGTGGTTTTGAGTATGTAAAGTAGCTCGTATAGAAATTGTAAGTCAAAAAGGGAAAAGTACGTAAATCGATCTGTAGCTGATCCTCATGTTTCAACATACTTGACGAACGTGTGAGTGAGATTAATCAATATGATGACAACTGACATTCTGTCGTCAGTTGGCTAGTATGCTAAGATTGGGGGTATGAGCAATGTTACAATTTGTCTCAGTGGTGTGCTTATCAGCTGTTCTCATGACTAAAAGAAGATACCTTAGGGCCGGTTTTTCAATGTCCGTTTAAAAGTTTCAGATAGGTAGCTGCTAGTTAGAGTTTCCATGGATACAACTGTCAGATAAGATTTACGTGAATTCGTAAGTTTAACCTTCAATTGTTCAAACACGTTGTCTGACAGATAACCGTTAACTTCCAGATAAATATTTAACTGGACATTGAGAAACCGGACCTTAGTGTAATAGCAGTAGTTGCACAACTCGTTTACCACACAGGAAGGTGCATGTAAACATGCATTGAATCAACGCTTGGTGATTAATAACAATTTTCTCTAAATGTATAGTAATGAAACCTAGGGCACTGATTTTTTATTTAATTTGACCTTTGAAAAAATGCGCTATATTTGATTGTGGTAAGCCATAAGTGGTAAGTCGTTTTAATAGGAATTTGTCCTTGCTGGAATACGGAAGGGTCATTCCATTTAAAATTAGAACTTTCATTTCCAGCTAAAACGGGAATAGTTTCAACCATAGATAAGGAAAAAGAGGGAATACCGCACGCCCGTTTGATGCTATATGAATTAGCTGCCAATTAGCTGTTACCGAAAATGAATAGCCACCAAAATATTTGTTTATTATATTTAGCGTTTTTAAGGCCGATCATTGTAAAATATTGTGGTGCGCATAATGTTAGGGTGCGCAGCTTACGGTTGTAAAAGCCACAGCAGCAGGAAGGAGCCAGGAATCACTTACCACAGGTAAATTTTGATAGTTTTTTGGTGCCATTTGGTAACAGAAATGTCAGTCGCGCGTTCCGTCCTTTCTTTCCTTGTCTAAGGTTTCAACAAACTAAATATGTCTAGAATAGAATTTCTGTACTAATTATTCTACTAAAGTTAAAAATCGATAGGTTTGAGACTGAAGCAAAAAAATGTCGTCCGAGGTGTCAGGTTTGACCTGTAGTGTTCGTTATTGTGACATCTCTTGAAGCTAATATCCTAGATATGTCAGGGGAATATAATAATAATTGTATATGAGAAAGCTAGAGACTCTTCATAGATATTATAAGAACTATATCCAAAGATAAGGCCTCCCCTTCAGATCAGTTAGAGAAAGGTGTATGATATAAGAAAGTTCTATGTCTATAATATGTATATAATTTTCAATACAGACAGAGGCTAGTAAGGATGAATCATAGCCGTACCCCAACTTTAGGTTTACCATGGAGCTGGAAGAGAACAATCAATTGGCTTTTCTCGACGTTCTGGTCATCTGTCAGCAGAGCAGGCTGAATCACAGAGTATACCAAAAGTCAAAATACATAGACAGATACCTACACAAACTTTCTAATCACCGCCTCACTCAAAAAGCAGGAATAATCAATACACTTTCAGAAGGAGCAAAGCGAATTTGTGCACCAGAGTACCTAAAAGAGGAACAAGAATGTCTAGAAAAGGTTTTAGCGGGAAACAGCTACAGAAGGATCGAAATTGCAACGGCAATGAATCCAAGGACTAGGACAGAGGAACGGTCCACAGGAAAGGCGTTCCTCCCGTATGCGAAAAGCATATCTAATTGACAGGAGTGCGCCGGTTCTTAGAAAACATGAAATAAAAACACCTTTCAAGCCCACGCAGAAGATCAAGAACTTACTGAGATCATCCAAAGACAAGAGAGATCCGAAGACATCGGCAGTGGTATATGAAATACCTTGTTCCTGCGGCATGGTATACGTCGGCAGAACTACGCGTTCCCTAAACACAAGAATAACAGAACATAAGACAGCTTGCAGACTAGGACAAACATAAAGACCAGCGGTAGCAGAACACGTACTAGGGCAAGGACATGAAATTCATTTGAACGATAGAGTTATTGGTCGCCACAAACAGCTACCACTCACGCTTAGCTAGAGAGGCAATTGAACAACACCTTTAAACCTAACAAAAAGTGACAGCGGGCGGCATATTTGATCTTCCTTTGATGTCGAAGACGCCATTTATATGACCTTGAATGATCTTGTTTGACATTGAACGAGGCTGTCAAATGTTCTCGGCTGGCATCCGACTATAATCAGCTGACTGTCTAACAGCATATTTGGCGTATACGCATACAGGATTGAAATTATGCTATCGCTTCTCTTCAATTTTGTTAGTATCGGGGATATCGTATTGTGACAAACAAATATTATTATTACAATATCTTGCACAGTAGAACTTTTAGGATACGGATCTTAACCTTAAACTGTACCAAAATGATTATTGAGTTAGTTGAGAGCAATTTGCATTCATTGCTATAAACAAGCTTTTCTCTCATTAAGCAAGATACTGTATTGTCCAGAACAAATGGAATTAAGGCTTCGCGGGCATCAGTAGCTTGCTGGGTGGCCATCAGATTTTCTAATTATCACATATATTTGTCTTTCCGTTCCATTTCTCGTCCATTATATTGAATTTATGTACTGAATAAACGCGAATATAGGCGTTGCGCACACAGAATCGAAGCGAATCTCGTTAATTCCGGAATTCCTTGGGCTGTTGATAAATGGCGGTAAACAGCCCACATTAACATAAATACGTGCCGAATGGCCTGCCGGTTGGATTTGGATTACTGATGTTTCCATTTCATCGCCACGCCGCGCCGCGCCGCGCCGCTCGCGTTGCGTTGCGCCGCGCTTGTTCTAATTTTCGCGATGCTTTACACAAATTTACTAATTTGCGGAATCGATAATGATTACAAGGCTGTAACGATCCTTTCACACTAAGCGATTGTCAGGGTGAGAAAATTTTGTAATTTAAAAATACTATTATCCAAGAGTGTATTAAAAATATTAGGACACAAAGAATTTCAATTGAAGGTAAGATAATAATCAATATCCGGCCGATATTAGGCAGTTTTCGTTACTTACAAAGTGATGTTCCGTTTAACGCTACTTGACAACTTTGACATTTGCATTTTTTTTACGTATATCGTAACCGCTAAATGCCGGCATTGTACGGACGATAGCCATAGCGATTAACGAAGCGACATGCATGCGCAGCACGAATAAAGATTAGATCATAACCTGTTTTGGTTTTGACAGTGACACTGGTTTTGACTTTTGAGTAGATCTGCAACAATTATTATCGGTCGTTTTACAAAAATGCTTCCAAATTCGTCAAGCTCAAAGAGTGTGTTACAAATAATAAAAAGAGTCAGAGTTCGTTTTGCCGTGGAAGACGACCAAATTTTATTAACAGAAATACTAGCAAATAATCCTTATGCGGTTCCTTCCAAATGAAACCTTGTGGTTGCTAATTTCTTGAAGGCTACTGGAAATACTTCCAACAAGATCGCATCTTCAAAATCTAATTCATCGCTGGAGTCCAGTAAAATCAACTCGTCCATCATTTTAGGGCAAACTACAGCGAACACTATTGAATTATGATTTTATTTCAAACAACAACCTTTATTAACTATTTTGACTTTATGGTGTAAAAGTTGTAGCACAAAATAAGATTAGGGGGCATCTTACAGTGGTGTCTCATGATACTACGACTCCAACAGATATGATCACTTAACGGATAGTTTTCGTACCGGTCTGCGCATGACGTCACCGCGTGACAAAAATGTACAAGCACATGGCGCCAAAGCATTGATTTTTGAAAGTTTTATTTCGCTTCTTGTTATATCTGTCTTAGATATTTAATATTCATACAAAATGAAAGTAGCTCATGCACAGTATAATACAGGGTGGGCCAATAGAGCGTGGACGGAGGATTGTGGGGTTACTAAAAAATATTTCAAAAATCTGTCACTTGATCATGGTTAGGACCCTTGAGGGCTATAACGTAAAAATATTTTCACTTAAATTTTGACGTTTATACAGGGTGATTCTGTATCAAACTTACATTTTTTTGAATGGAACCCTCTATATATTATTGCATATTTGGATTCCTTGGTCAATTCTAATGTGACTTTATGTATCATACATAGACCTTTAAACGAACCGTTTAGGCACAAATCACCATTCTTGGTATAAGTAGGTATCAGAAAAAAATGGAATATCGCAGCGATTATAAAACTTAGAAGGTCGTGACTTTGCGGTACGTCTAAGCATGAAATGCGTCACCTAAGGTCAGGCGGCTAAATTTGAGTTCTTATTGTACTTGGAGAAATCAGTAGATTAATTAGGGAAACTTCAATCACAGATAACTTGATTTTTTCAAATGGGAGTGCCTATTTTGGTTTAAAGAATCAAATGTAAAATTTTATTACCTTTCTAACGATATAGCATTCTGATATCAGTCTTCTTTGGTTTTCATTTTAATTCAAATTTTTAGTCAAATCGGTGTTTTTCAATTTTCCTGCGTGCAAGCAACCTAGTAGGCCATGAAAAATAAACAAAAGCTCGTTAATATGGAAGAAAACAACTAACTTGGTAGAAAGATGCAAACGAACTCGAGTAGCGAGGCAAGAACATGAAAATTCCTTACAACACATCAGCTCTAACCGGAAACAGCAGTGGCAAGATATCTAATGTCAATGAGTAGCTTGGGTATAACAGAAGTATTTGTTTTTCACAGCCTACTAGCTATTGAGGTCTACTAGAGCTTGACAACTTTCCAAAACGATTAAAAGTTTTGAAACAAAAAGTAAACTATCAGCGATTTTTGCTTACAGTCTAACATGTTTAGAATGAAATTTCACATTTAATGGGATAAAAAAATAGTCATTTCAGTTTAGTTAAGTCGAAAGTAAAGATATCTCCAACTGGAGCATTCTGTAGATCTATTGAAATAATTGCTAGAATTTTTTTATTACGTTATGTTGTAATTGTGATTATTTCATGTAGTTTTCTGCAAACTAATTTATGTTTCACAATTCAAACAGACTGCAATTCAAGTTTCATTTTCCGCGATTCTGCTAATAAGCAGAAGTACCTACTGAAGAATTTGAAGGGTTCCAGTCAGAGGTATCATTACTTTTGACCTACTTTTTTATAGCAATAAATGTGAAAATTTATTCAAATTTACTCAGAAGACATAGATATTCTACTGCCAGCAACAATCACTAGTAGTTTTCCTTTGATTAGATATTTTTTAACTAACTTTGGAAATTGGCTAATAGCTAGTAGGCTGTGAAAAATGAGCGTTCTTGTTACCGATATTGTTTCTGGTTAGAGCTAATATGTTGTAAGGAATTTTCGTAATCTTGCTTCGCTGCTCTAGTTAGTTTGCATTTTTCTACTAAGTTAATTACTTTCTTCCATATTAACGAGCCTTTGTTTATTTTTCATGGCCTGCTAAGTTGCTTGCATGCAGGAAAGTTGAAAAAGACGGATTTGACTAAAAATTTGAAACAAAATGAAAACCAAAAAAGACTGATATCAAGAATGCTATATCGTTAGAAAGGCAATCAAATTTTACATTTGATTCTTTAAACTAAAATAGGCATTCCCATTTGAAAAAATCAAGTTATCTGTGATTGAAGTTTCCTTAATTTATCCTCTGATTTCTCCAAGTACAAAAAAAATTCAAATTTAGCCGTCTGACCTAAGGTGACGCATTTCATGCTTAGTCGTACCGCAAAGTGAAGGACTTCTAAGTTTTATAATCGCTGCGATATTCAATTTTTTCTGATACCTACTTATAGCAAAAATGGTGATTTGCGCCTAAACAGTTTGTTTAAAGTTCCATGTGTGATACATAAGGTCACACTAGAATTGACCAAGGAATCCAAATATGCAATAATATATAGGGGGTTCCATTCAAAAAAATGTAAGTTTGATATGAATCACCCTGTATAAACGTCAAAATTTAAGTGAAAATATTTTTACGTTATAGCCCTCAAGGGTCCCTCCCCTGATCAAGTGACAGATTTTTGAAATATTTTTTAGTAAGCCCACAATCCTCCGTCCACGCACTATTGGCCCACCCTGTATCAACAATACATATTACTCTGTATTTGAATAAAAGATTGGTGAAATAGTTATACAGAGAATGGATACTACTCGACCCCAAGCAGCATTACGACGTTGTCATTAGGTTGCGCATACGTCGCATTAGACAGACTCAACGTCGGATCCGACGTCGTTTCGACGTCATGGCGACCTGTAGTTGTACCTAAATGGGGAATACAGATTCGGGTCGCTACGACGTCGGGATACGACTTGATAGAGAATGTCTCTACCAGTTGCCTACGTCGTCCATACGTTAGGTATCCTACAACTAAATTTAGTTGCTAGATACGGACGTTATGCTGTGATTCGTTTTCCAACACCGATTGAACTAAGTTATACATAATAATAGTCAATGCCTTTTACCTTATATTCTACATTTAACAAAATGGATGATGCTCTATATTATATGTTATAAGACAGAAATTATACAACCATAAGTGCACTCCTAAGCACGAAAGATGAATATAAATTTGTCAACGGAAGCTAGTTTACTGAGAAATGTGAATGAGATACCCCGAAAAAAATAACTCCCTACCAATATTCCAAAAGAGAACGTCATTATAAATTATTAATTAGCGTTAAGTGAAACCAAAAATTTGTTTTTAATATATTTTTGCTTTTGTTTTAGATATGCTTTTATTATTCTCTAATTACATATTACTAATTTCTTCACAACTCTTTATATTCAGGTAAAATACGAGAATTTAATAATTTTTTTTACAATGCCGTCATCTAAAAAGCTGCTAAAGATGGCAGAATATACTGTTTTATGTAACATGAACGAAAAATGAACCAATTCGGACAGGGTCTCCAAATTTGGTCATCAAAGGCGACCAAAGTACGAGATACGACGGCCAACGGACGTACCAAATTACAGCGTCCTGCGCAGTGGGTAAATTTGTAGTGTTATCTCCGTATGACAAATGTGACAACGTTCGGGCGACGTTTTGAATACGGGATTGAATCCGACGTTGTATGTGGTGCTTTTTTGGTGGAAATGTCAAACCTTGCACTGGTTTCTTATATATGTTTTAATTCTACATACAGTGAGAATATATCTAAATGATAATTCCTGTTGGTATTAGGCGTGATCTGAATCTATCACTTAAAACAAACTCAACACTAGAGCGACAACACTTTTGGTAGGTTATGTTCACAGTTGTAGATGTACACGATTCATAACCATCAGATTGCGTTACCCAAAGTCGCCGACCCGCTAACCAATTTATAGGTTATGTTTGCAAACGGTAAGGGATACGATTCACGACTCGTAGTCCATTTGGCTGACAGTGGTGGTGACTAATTAATCCGCAACGTAAATTAGGTCACTGAAACGAAACGTCAGTTTAGGTCGGAAAAACCAACGTGCGTACGACATTGGCAAATCAGCAGAAAGCTACGTAGCGGCTTCTGACGTCGGCGGTTCGTCGTATATACCGACTTACGTCAAGCGACGTCGATTTTGATATAGCATCGACGTCGTTGGTCGCCTCAACAAGTTACGACCTCTATTTGCACTTAATTGGACGTCGCTTTAGGACCACATTTAGGTTGAAGTCGGATAAATGCTTCTTGGGACGCCCGACCCATTTGCAGCAGTTCCGAGCGTACTGAATTTCAGGTACAAAAATTTTGTACTCAAAAAGGTTTACAATGTGGAAAAAGAACGGAGCCTAGTGAAACCATCTTTTGGTGAGAAAATTTCTCGAATAGGGGTGGAATTTTTATATACTCCATCCAGGAGCCTTTGATTACCGTACTTTTTTTTATATATAGATTATAATTACGGATCACCACCTCTTCAAGATAATTTGCATAATACATGTATTTACTGTATAATTTTCTTAATAAAAGGTAGACAAGAAATAAATAACATGATTTTTCATTAGAGGTTTTAAAAAAATCATGAACGATACATTCTCAACTTTTTTTATTTTTTATTTATTCGTCACAACCACTATACATATATTTTATGTTATACATAAAATGAAAAACATACCACAACACAATAGACTAATATCTTTCTGGGCATTATTGAATTTAGCTATACCTTATCCACTGAACAAACGGAGTAACCATGTACAATATATGTAAATTTTTACTGTATGGTCAAGGGTTATATGCACACCGTCTACAAAACTGCATACTGAGAGCAGCGATGTTACTATAAACAGAAAAATTAAGTTCGATTTATCCGAGTAAAGCCCCAAAATATGGGTTCGAAATAATTTTTTACTCCTTTTCTTCAGTGAATGCAGTATAGTACAGGTGAATTCTCATAGAGTAAAGGTTTTTCCTCAATTTTTTTCAAAATGTTTTCATGCCATGTATCTGTTTAATAATAATAATATGTTTGAATTGAAAAGTTTGATGCACTTGTAGTGAGGGTTTCTGATATCCTGGGTATAGGCAGGGCACATTATTTGTTGTGCTCTTGTGTTGTAGTTATTAATTCTGTAAATATGAGTTTGATAGGGAACTATATCTTGGTCAGACAATAACAATTAAAAAAGGGGTGCATAAGAGCATAGAACTAGCCATTTTCTATTATGAACTGAAAATAAAATATCATAAAAAATAAGTTCTGCAAACTGTAAATTTCTAACCATCTGTTAGCGCATTTTTATTTTATGTAGCATTTTTTTATTCCACATTCTCTGCTAATTTGTCTAAACTCGCAAGATAGTTTTTTTCAAATTTTCAAAGCGTTTCCATTATAGTTGGAAAATATATGGTCGAGCTCATTACATTTTGCCAAGAACTCATCTGTTAAATGGTTGACCCAAGTGAAAGAAGTATTTGTGCAATCTGGGATAGAACCCAGATTCTCCTTATTTTTCAACTTAAATGCAATGAAACATGCCAAACTTTTCAAATCATCCCATCGTAATTCATCCAAATGAGCATGTATAATGTCCAGTCTTTCGGACATTTCTTCCTCGTCCTCATTCTCAATGGACAAATTTAGCACACTGAATATTTCTCCAGTAAGAACCTAGAAATTTAGATGAAACATAATTATAAAAATATATTTATCCTATAATAGAAAATATTCGGCTATAGCCTGTAACTAAACAAGTAAACAAACTCCGTTTGTCACACGCTGACGTCACAGGTGGAAGCGAGACGGAAGATATCATGCGCGTGAGCATACCTTCTAAAGTCGTAGTATCATGGTGGTGTCTTGCTCCGAAAACTATTAATTTAGCTGTCAAATAGCGGTTCTGACAACGTATTTGTTAACCGAAGCGGTAAGATTAGCGGTAACAACGAAAACTACCTATTATTTTCGAAACATTATGGTAAGCTTCACAATAACTTAGGCGGTCCGTTATATTACAATAAGGTCCGTAGTTGCGTATAACGATACTTAATCCGTGCTGAGAATTACGTTCGACCCTCGACGTAAAACAGCATTCTACGCTACGTAGTACCCGGTTGTATTTCTAACAATTAAGATTTTGTGAATTGCTGGTGATTGTGCATCAGCTTGAGTGAGTTTATCTCACACAGTACTCAATTCTGTTAGTTGTATCTTTATTCATTGATATATTGATTTATTTTATTAATTCATTTGAGGGCTTCTCTACTAGGCAATTGACTAAACATTCATACACATTTATATCATTAATGGTTTGATAATTCAATAATTATTGAGTGTTTGTTATTGTTATATGAAAACAGATAACATAATCTCGAAGTTCGAAGTACGTTGCGAGTTGACCCTTCGTACTTACTACTTTGAAGGAGTGGATATTTTGCGAGTGGACCCTTAGTATCTCTGTGTTAGGCCTCACGGTTATCCTGATAACTATTCTCCATTCTAGTTGTTCTGATCTCTTGGTGAGGTATTTTGCGAGCTGACCCTTAATACCGATGACCCTTGAGAAGGAGATGTTATATGTTATTCTGTATACTATCAGTATATTATTTTTGTACTTTTTGGTGTTTAAATAATTATTTGGTGTGTACCTATTTATATGTATTTATTTAAATTGTAACAATTGATAACCTGTAGGTTATGTGAATCACACCAATATAACATAACGTCATGATAGTTAATTAAACCTATGGTAACCTACTTTTCAAAATTATTCTTCTTCACTTAATTGGTTACTCAGGTATCATTTTTATTTGATTTTCAGATTTGTCATCTCGCGGGCTTTTCTTGATACAGGCCCAACCTTTTATTGATGTTAAATCAGGTAGTTCGAGTAAGTTATCGTTTAAATGTCTCATTGTGATCTTACTTCATTTATTTTGACATATGATTGTGAAAAAAGCGTAGGCGCTTTGTGCTATGTTGTTAGTAAATCGAGCGCCCGACGCTTTTTCACAATCACACTAATATTTTCCCTTCATCATTGTTTCAAGCTTACGTTAAAAATCGTTTTCGACTTTTTAGTCCGATTTTCTTTAAAAGCGTGTGTTTAGCGTTTTTAAACCATATTTATTTATTGTTGCAAATCTACGTACATTGGCAGATACCAATTTCTAAGTATGAACGTATGCATGCAACTATCATTCACAATTTTCAATACACACTTTTTTATGATTCTGTATAGCTCTGACCGGGTATGTTTGTTTCGGTTGACAACACAAACTAAACGAAAAGCTGAGATGTCTAACCTGTTTGCGTAGTGGCCGACATCGCCCGTCCGCTAGCTACATCGATAGTAATCCTAGCTCAAGGATCAGCCTGGGTCCTGCTACTTGGGATTTGCAACCGAACAACCGAAATCCCTTTAAACTCCTGACGGTTGTTTGTCAGGTGGGTAGTATAATGGGTAAACAGATAAGCCAAGCTGTGGTAATATCGACTATGCAACTCACTACGATTCTAATATACATATACTTGTTCAGGAAATAAAGTAGTAGTAGAAATCTGTCTCTCATTGTTCCCTAGAAAAAGACATTAGGGACAGATTGTGTACCAAAGTAGCACTATAGATATCTGATAGCCGAGTTGATATAGGTCTAATGATCTACAATTTTATATACGTAAAAAAAATATTACACAGCCTGTCCCAGCATAAAGTGCACAAACGAAACAATGTGAAACTAGATCACAATTTACCAACAGAGATAAGATTTAAAAAACAATCTCAAAATGTTTGTTTGCCTTATATTCAGTTTACTTCTTTATCCCTCTATGAACATTATTTTATATTATTTACTTGATTGATATAGATAAATGAATAACTCATACGTTCCATTATCTGCAGCTATTCATTCATTATACTAGTAATATATCTACTCTTGTGCGCTCGTCTTTATTTCTTCCCTTTCTTATCTCTATCGAGTCCTCTCAGCTAGAATGGACTAGTATTATGAATTTTTTTTGGTTGCATATGATAGAGTACGTCATAAAAAGCATCTCATTTTTTTCTCCGATTTTTTTCGGCACAGGAAAGCCGTGAAAATAAGGACAATATTTGAATTCTCCTGGGGCAGTGACGTCACTGCCCTAAAGGCGAACAGCCAATCAAAAGACAGATATGTGTGCTGTATTGCCGCATTCTGGTTGCGCGCGAAATGCCGGAGCTGTACGCGGGCTGGCTCATCTATCTTGTCTTCTGTTGCCGTCTGCGAGTTGGAGCTGTTCTTGGCAACAATGCACTGCTGATGATTCGCGCGGTTGGCACTGATTGGCTGAATTTGAATTCCTTTCTTTAAACTTTAAAATCGAATTACTAAAAAACAAAATGATGTAGAAAGTAATGAAATGCAGCAGTATGTTTATTTTTGTATGCACTAAGCGGTTATAACAATTAAATCATTGTTCTTAACGTCGTGATACTAGTCCATTGATGCTAGTTGCTCGATATAATTGATAAACATAGAACATACCTCATGCACAACACACAACAAGACAATAACAGTCCTTTTGTACTTACATCACTATACTGATACGACTTTTGAAATCACGTAATCGATTTGTCATGAAAAGACGTTTTCAAAATGACAACAGTGCCAGTTTCAAATTTGTCGGGGGTTTGCCGCTCGAGGGGTGAGGTGAAAACTCTGCTTCGCGACAATTTTCGAAGAATAGCGTCGGTTTGGTAAGTGCTATACAAAAAATGGAGTCAAGTTGATTGACTCAGTACTTCCCACACATAACAATGATTTCGTTTCATTGCTTCCCCATTGCATGAAGCTATAGTCTGAAATCCCCTTGCAACTAAATCACGCTCACCTTGCCGTAAAAAAACGTCGAACACAAAAACTCTCGTAAATAGTTTCTTGCGTCTCCCTCCTTAGAAACTAGGACGCCACAGTTTTCATTCTGCATGCTTCAACTGAACGATGCAAAACGATCAGGAGCCTCCAAACTGTCTAAAAGCGAAGTGTGAGCTGCTTTTATATTCTTAGTTTTTTATTATTGCTGCACCACCACTGACACGATTTTTCCAAATATACACGTTTTCCATCCTCGCCGCGGCAGTAATACTGTGTCAAAAGTTCGTTAAAATCAATTGAATAATTGCGTTACGCAATATAGGACGATCTAAAACAATACTTGTATGTCTGTATACATCACAAATTCGAAGTCCATTGGTTTCTATACTGAGCAAGGCAATGTTCAAATGGACCTAAAAAAGTGTAATATGCCGCTAGGTTTTTCATTCACAGGTCAATGGACAGCCCATTATGAATACAACGAATTTTTCAGTTTTCCAACCCCCCACCCCCCAACCACCCCAAATTCACCCCTACCCAAAAAAAAGTAGAAAATGATCAGGAACCCCTCAAACGCCTAAAAACAAAGTTTGAGGCGTTTTTATTTTTTTTTTATTTTTTATTATTGCTGCGCCGCCGCTGACACGTTTTTTTCAGAACACACGCGTTTTCCATCCTCGCCGTGGTAATAATACTGTGACAAAGTTTCATTAAAATCCATTCCTATTACGTTACTCAATACAGAACGATCTGAAGCAATATTCCTATTATTTATCAGAAAATTCTAAGTCCCTTGGTTTCTCGAGGCAATGTTCGGATGGGCCTAAAATAGGGTATTATGCCGCTAGGTCTTTCTTTTGCAGGTCAATGGATAACCTATTATGAGTACAACACATTTTTGAGATTTACAACCCCCCACCCCCCAACCACCCCAATTTCACCCCCACCAAAAAAAAGTAGAAAATGATCAGGAACCCCTAAAATACCTAAAAACGAAGTTTTAGGAATATTTAATTTTTTTTGTTTTTTGCTAATTGCTCCGCCGCCCCTGTACCGATTTTCAAAATTATGGGAACATTACCTACTACGACCCGCCAGCATATCGCTGCCTAAATTTCATCACAATCCATGCAGCGGTTACTAAGATTACGAGGCTAGAAAAACGCGCACAGACCGACAGACAGACAGACCGACAGATAGACAGACAGACCGACGGAAATGAGTGACATGGATTTTCGTTATGTAGACATTATAAAACGCCCAAAAAGTGTGTTATCTCAAAATCGAAAATTTTCGCGATCACAATACTCCCCTCACCTATCGGTGTGGGAAGTAAAAGGTTAAAAAAAAGTCCAAATGAGAGAACAAAATTTTGCACAATTCTGGTCTTTACATTTTTCATCTGCGACCAATAGTTTCCATTCTACAATCCACCAAAGTTAGGGGTTGATTTGTCTTTTCACTAAAACCAGAATTTCATCGCGGATTAAGACAAAGAACTTCACCAAATAGTCATGTAACATTTATGTATCCCTAAAAAATATTTTATTACTTATTTATTATCAGCAGCTGCCTAAAGTTACACGTTTGGTTAAAAAAATTACGACATTTAGGAACGACATTTAGGATATGTGCTATTGCGAAAAATATCTTATTTATACATACTTTTAGTGGCAATGACAAGATTCAAGATTCACTGTTATCATTTCGAAAACGCCTTTTCATGTCAGATCGATTACGTGACTTCAAAAGTGTCAGTTGCTTCGGGGTAGAAAAACTTAGGCCCAATTTTATCAACATGTGCATTTTAACAAAGCTTTGACCAATCAGAGCGGGCCTTTCAAGAGCATGCATCCGTCAAAGTACTCTGAAAATTATAGATTTTTCTTGAAGTTGACCTCAAAAAGCTCAAAAATGATATTCTTTATATACAATCGACCACTGTAAACCATCTGGTATCTTTTTTAGTCTGATTTTCCACCATAAATGGGTGAAAAACTGCATTTTCTTATTTGATCAAAAGTTTAGCAATTGCTAATCTCAACCAATTAGATGTCAGAGAAGCGATACATCTGATCGCTGGTTTCATGCTGTATCAAATGGTATGATGACAAGAAATTCACTCACTGCATTATTTGGATAAAACAATTAACTATCGATAATAATTATAAATGCATGCAATATATCTCTGTTTTATAGTAAAAAGGGGTAAACATAGCATATTGTTACATTTCAAAAGTTAAACGAACGATTTAACTGTTAGGCAAGCTATTTTCCAAGTGTGTATTTGCATTACCGGTTGCCTATCCAGAACGGCAAAGCTCACTATTTAGCTGCGTATAACCTTATTTTATATATGCTGCATCTTTAGATCCTCTGTGAATATTTCTATAAAAAAGGTGTATAACAAACATGCATCCAGTAAATGAAAGACTGATTCTTCATAAAAGTATGTATTTTTTTCTATAATCCATCTGACTGTAGTTGCTGTGATTGATACTAGGTACTTTTATGATTTTGTCACAAACTATCGCAGTTTGCAATTAGTAATTATACGATAACTATAATGTAAAATGAAAAATGTGGCATTAATTTGTAAATCAATCGCTTTGTTCTGACATTCTGCTATGATTTTGATCCATGAATTCTAAAATATTTTTGACAAAAGTGTCATTCAGCTTTGGCGTTTTGTTTTCAATATTGATAAAATACTATTGGATGGTACTTATTAACATAGCCCTCAATACCCAATAGAAAGTTTTTGCTAAATAACATCCAATAGAAAAGCTTTGTCAAAGTCTTGGCTAAATATGCGTGTGGATAAAAGCGGGCCTTAGACTGAGTTCTTGCTTTGTACTTTCCTGAAAAGTTTGGAGTGTTGGGTGTTATCTCTGTCTCCCTGAGCCTTGCTTGGAATTAATAGCACAATGCTATTTCTTTCCACCTGGAGCATTTGACTTGGCTAGACACTAAAATGATCCTGTAAAATAGACTAATTCCAGTGCGCAATTATGTCTTAATTATTAGGGAGATCACCCGTCTTGTTTTCATGGAGATACTTCTTCTTGGAGGCCAATCTTCTTCCTTTTGGAGAGACCACTTCTTCTTGGTCAGAGAGCCTACTTCTTGATAGCACCTTTCTAGGCAAGATCTTCATGCCTTGATGAGTTGGCAACTTTCAGGACTTTCACCATAAAATGTCAAAATATCTATTCTATTTATGTATAACAACCAAGTGGATAATAAATATAGAAGGAATCTTCAAAAGGTGTGAACCTTTACATTACATGGTTATTACGAAACTCAAACGGAAAAAATGTATCACTATAAATGAACCACCTTGTACGGTATCATATTATGGGAAGCAAAGACACCTACATGTTTACTACTACCTGGCTTTCTGATGACTATCATCAAAACGGGGTGTATAATAGAGTACCATGCAACATTACAACTGTATTATGTAGATGTAAGGTGCATACGTCAAAAAGCACGTTATAGAGAAGGTCGAAGCGAGTAATAGCAAAGGGAAGTGGGTAATGAAAGTTTACACTGTAAATTATGAATATGCAAAGCAGCAGTTTAAATTTATGGCATCTCGTCGGTAGAGCGACTTCAGCAGAGTTGATACTTTGTAGGCTGCTAGAAACCGTCAGATTTTCATCTAAACATCTGACGCTGACATAGAATGTCAGAAAATAGGCGAATTTATAACTACCATGATACACTTGACTCCGTTGTTGCTTAAAAACTGTGAGTATTTTTTTTGCCAAACTGAGTTAAGGTGGCACTAGAACGCCTTAAGTGCTCTTGCTCTCTAGATCTTCAACAACTTACAATATTAATCCATGCAGCACTTATTAACCGTAAGGGTACTGCGGCTGCTATGAAAAGATTATGTATTTGTTGACGCGGGTCAACACTTGTAGGCTCAGTAAATGCATATCTTGGCAGTGTATTCCAAGCATTGGACACTCTCGAAACAAAAGTGCGGTCGTACCACTCGGTTCTGATCTATGAAGAACATCCACTTTGGGATGAGATGCAGAAGTCTCCTGGGAGCATCTAATAGGCATGGTAGGTGGCAGAGGATAGCTCAGAGGAGCATATCCGTTTGAATACCGGTAGAAAAATGAGAAGTTACCAAACGCACGTCGCCGTGGGTGGCTCGAATTTCCCTTCTATCGACTGTATCAAGTATAGACAGGGCAGCAGCTCCCCAGATATAAGAGCAAAATTCTTCAGGCCAGATCTTATCTGGGCTTCATACAGTGTGAGATTTTTTCCGGCAGTCGTTACAATTGACGAAACGTGTTCATGGCAGATCATGTTTTCTTTGAAAGCTTGAAAGAATAACTTCGTGTCAGCGCCTCCCCCGGCGCCTCCATTACCGGGTCTTGGAAGTATTGGACTTGGGGACCCACGTGGCTGCGCGACGAACAGCGTCTGCCCTCGATAGTGGGGCATCAGCAGCCTTGTGCGCGGTTAGCGCTTGGGTGGGTGACTGAATATACACAGGGCATTCAGTTTCGACCGTGCTGGTGTCGCCCACATGAGCGCTGAGCGGAGCATCTTACGCGGCCGGCACTTTGGATGATCGACCGGAAGGCCCGGAAGGGGGACCCTCGTGGACCATCCGGGATGATGATGGTGTAATCATTCCAACGGTGCTGGCCGTGCACCGTCCCCCCTCTGAAAAGTTATAGTACAATAGGCCTTAAAGGATTAAGTGCTGACGGCTCCCAGAGGAAAAATAAGTATTGGAGTTTACCATATTCCTGAGCCCCAAGCGGTAATGATTTCCATGTCCTTTGACAGCAAAGGAACCGCTGTCGGCCTTCTACGTTCGAGCTCGGCCACAGAGATCGGTCTATATTGCTCATAATGCCTGCGTGCAAAGTACCTACCATAATCCGCAAAGCTGTCGTGCTAGAGAGTAGATCATTGATGTGGAGCAGAAATGATGTCGCAGCAATACCCTGCGGGGCTCCAGCCTTGGTGTCATGGAAGGAAGAAGAGAAGCCGTGCCGTGCTAACCAACAGTACAGTTTAGCGGGAAGACCGTAGGACAGAGGCTTGTTTAGGAGAGCCGCGTGCCATAGTTCGATTGAATGCTTTTTAAATATCGAGAGCAATAACGTAAGCTTCGCCAAGCGAATAGAACAGTTCGCTCCACACAGGTATGAGAGGAGGAGGGGAGATCTAGAGTTGATCTTTGAAGTCGAAATCCATATTTTCTGTCATTTTGATACGTTAATGTAGTAGAAATTTCCACATTACTACAGAGCCATAGGCTTTAAACTCTCCAGAAGACTATGGCCACGGAAGATCAATTTTTGGTCAAAAATTGTATCCAAATCAATGACATATAAGGACATTTCCAAAATAGAACACTCAACAGAATAGATGTATTCGATGCAAACTTGTTTTCTTGTGTAGCTGACCTCTTGTTTTCAACACACCAAGAGTTAAATAGCATTTAGTTAAGACTAACGATGTCATCACAGTCACCAATATACTCTCACTAGGTTAAACATTATTACCAAACTACTTCTCAGGTTATACTACCTATAAACAAATAGCGTGGACTATTTTTCATATCTCACGGCCCAGCCGTCGGTTATAAACACCGCCTATTGGATACCAGTACTGATCTCCTGGAAATGCGTAGGACTAAATAGACCCTAGAAATAGATGTTTCCGCGGAGCTAATCCCGAAGGTGTACCGAACATAACCAGAATAATTTATGAATTTAAGAAATGCGCATGCTCGTCTTTAAATTCCAATTTTTCAGCTCCGTGAACGCTTGTCTAACTGCTATAACAAAAAAGGTTGTGAACAGAAAATTCTAAGGGGTAGACCTAAAACATAAACCACAAACCCTGCAAAATATGGATTACCACAAAATAAGTTCTTCAGACTGGGTCAGTGTAGGTTAATCTATGACTTCAGAATGAAATATCTCTTCCTTGGCATCAGAATCTATTGAACGCGTTACGAACGTGCTTAAAGGTCAAGAGGCGGGCTCCACGAACACGGAAATTTTCATCCAGGACCAGAATTTGGATTAGCTTCGCGAAAACATTTACTACACTGAGAAAACCAGCCCTGTTAAAGTGTTTAACTGGTACATTTTTCATAGCCTATATTAAAGTTGCATGCTGTTTCTGAAATGTAGCTTCATAGTCAGTCATAAAAACTGAATTCTAATACTTCGATTTTGTCACAGAAAATGCATATTATTGTAACAATTAAACCGGTTTAAGTACTGCTACCTCCAATTAAACAGCTTAGTAGTAATGATTAACGACAGTCACTATAAAAATAAATCAGTAACTGTCGTTATGAGTATTCCACTTCAGGTTACAATGACAATTAAACCGGTTGAAGTACTGCAATTTCCAATTAAACACCTTAATTGCTAGAGTTAAAGGATATTACAGCTGTGATAAATCACGAAATACGCATAACGATCGTTTCCCGGGGTGGGGATATCTTTTCTTTTTTGTAGAGGGCAAGCGAGTGCAATAGAGATAGATGCTCTTCACTGTTGTTTTACATTTCAGTTAGTCGTTAGTGATGCTGTAGCACGGTTACAGGTGTGAGGTGTATTCGCTGTTCGGTTTTACTTTCACATACTATTTTGTGTTCCTATATGTTTTATGCGTGCTTATGTCTTTCTGTGTGGAACAGATTAGGTACCTACATGGTCAAATATGGCTTTGATGGAGTACACGAGTCGTACATTTCCGGTGACTTTGCTGTAAGATCAAAATATGGAACAATTTACCAGTACATTATGCGTTCGTAGGTGTAATAGGTGTTTTATGTGCAATAATCACTTTTTTGTTATGATAAACTGAAGATTTTAATTTTTGTTATAATGGTTTTTAATTAATTATTTTTCCAGGAATAAAGGCTACTTTGAATCTATTTGCTTTTTTTAACCTCCCTAATTGAGTATCGGAATTATCCGTATTAAATTAAGAAAAAAATCAGTATATTATAACAGTTTAATACACTATCTGTAGTACCATGACAAAAATAATGTCACAAATAAATAACCGTAATAAATAATCTTGTTTAATTGAGAGTATTAAACAAGTGAATAACCTTGGAGACGTGGTTTAATTGTAACAATTAAACTAATCTACGGTCACAGTGACACTTTTCTGACAACCACTGATTTGATATTGCTCACTATCACAATTAATTCTAAACAGAATATACTATTCAATTGCAGCGATTAAACAGTTTAGTTGTCAAGTATTTTGATGCAAAATTTAATTTCGGTGATTAAAATTTTAACCGTAGTGATTAAAGTTTTCTCTCAGTGTAACTGCAAATGCTGCTATTAAACGTCAAATGCTAATTCGAGTGGTCTCAGTATTTATTTTCGTTGAAGGAAATGAGGCGCTAAGATGTCAATATTGTGTAATTATTATGTATTTAAATAGTACAGTAATTAATTCATAGCTTGGGTCGTAGATAAAGTCATATTCAACTCACGGTGATGGTAATAATTCAGTTCAACAGTGTGTTATTACAGTCATTACCGCATGTTGAACAATATACTATTAAGGTCGTCTGCATAACATGAAATTATGTCGGTTTAGGCGACAATGTCGTATTGAGAGTCCACACTACGTCTTCAATGGCTTTCCTTTTCGGGCAGTTTCGGGTGCCTACCACAAAGTGCTTACCACGTGCTCATTACGCTGACATATTTACGAAAGCACCCGATCCTATAGTACATAGTGCATAGAAACATGTTACTAAGTTACAGAGTAGCGGCGTTGTATACCTAGACATCCAGCCGTAAAACTTGACCACACTTCTGCGTGGTCTATTCTCCTGCAAACTCCTAATACATCCACGTATGGTTCTAGATCTGCTAATCGATATTCTTGATATACGAGTAGTTTCATTTTCCTTGTCTGTGTATAGCACACATTTATAACTCGACACCTCGTTATTGGTTTTACAATTTCACCATACGTGACGTTTAAAAACGCGGAAAAATAAAAGGCCTAGCTAATGAAGGCAAACTGTTACCGAATAATTTGAAACGTGTCGATCGCCTCGCCGAAATCAGGTTTGCGTGTCTTGCCTGGTATCGGCGGGGGCTTTAATGAGTGAGCTAATAAAAAGTCGATAAATGGCGGACTCGGACGGCCAGTCTGGCCTATTTGCCTTGTGCCGTAATTATCGCGAAATATTGACGGCGAAAATGGCTAATAATAGTGGACCGGTACCGGTGAACGCAAGGTACCCCTAAGACGGTCAACATTATACAGCCATAAGAAAAACGTTCTGAAATCTTTTTTTGAAAACCAACCACCAAACCTCAGATCCAAGTTAATAATGTATTGAAAATAATATACGTATATCCTGACAACTAGATTCAGCGTCTTAGGGGGCCTGGGTAGGCACATGTATACATACGTATTTGCCATGTAAAACACGGACTCACAATTTCCCGCAAAAGTCACTTTATTCTCAAACTACATACCTATATAATATTTTAGAAGGCGACAGTTAAGATCTTAATGAGTGACAACTATTTTCAATTTCCTCAAAAAAGTTTTTTAATGTGCAAAAAAACTCGCAATGCAAAATCGTACATTCTATAAATGCTTGTAATTTAACAACCAAACACGATATCAAAAAAAGGCTAAATAGCTGCACAAGCGCAAGCTTTCTTCTTCAATCTGCTCTTTGAGTCATTACTGTAGGTTTAAATGTAACGTCAGGAGCTTGAAAATGCAAAATTCGTTTTTATGGTGACCTTTGGACTTTACCTTTGGACCTTTTGACCCTGCCTTCGGATTTTTGGACTTATCTCCCCTCATCTTAGACACACACACTGGAGAAAGGGAACATGCGGTCACGCTTCCTCGCTAAAACGGGAATACGTCTGTTCTTGGATTTTCAATTTCGCGCGCTATACCTTAGACCCTTAATACCACAGCATACTAAACAATCAGCAGAATATCTCTGAGGACATCCTATATGATGACGCCATTATGGATGGGATGGAAGTCTGGATAGGGACGCTAAAATAACAAAGAGTATCGATAGCGATACCAATTCGATATTTTTGGGCCAAGTAGATACTGCCCGATACTTGAAGACTAAGTATTGATTCTTTTAAGTATCGGTATCGACAACATGAATTATCGAAAATGTGCATATTAAAAAAAAATTAAAGTCCTTAAAATGCTTCCTCAGGTCGGACGTATTTCCCAATAGAACCCATAATTAGTTGTTATTAGTGGAATATTTAGATGCAATCAACAAAAAGTGTCATTGGGAGTACCGGAACACAAAATGAAGTCCTTTCATTAGGCACCGAACCACAGCAAAGAAATAAAACAAAGAAAGAGTGACATCAAGAGCTAAATAAAAACTGGGAGAGAGAATAAATTGGCCACCGGAAGAATATTAGATGGCGGTAGCAGTATAAAGAAAGTTAAACGAAGCCGATTGAGCCGATTTGATAGATGGTAGCTTCAAACTCTGATGATTAGTCAGTAACACTCCTAAGTTAATTTTGACCACCAAAAACTAACGACAATGATAAACATTCGGTCACACCTATTAGTGAGCTCCCAATTTTTGCTCAGCAATTACTGAAAAAACATGTGTATAGGTTACGACGATTAAGACAAGCAATATACCGGAACTGGGCAGTAGTAGCGAATTATAATTTTGGGGGCGTAAATTAGAGCAAATATAGTATCTTTTCTTATTATCGTGTCACCCAATGAGGTATTTGTTTTTGATCACGTGACGTCCGATTCAGAATTTTTAATGGGACACACTGTATATTTGTGACTTTTTGTGTTCCTCCCGATAAAACAATTCCAACAAACTCGCATACTTGGAGTCTTAATTCAAGAGCTACTGGTACTTGTACGATGGTATCACTACCATTGATTATAACATGTACCCGTATATGTACAGTTAAATTATTTTGGTAGTGTTTCATAATGGTAGTGGTACAGTCCTTTAAGTACTTGTAGCTCTTGAATAAATAACTTTAGACCCCAAGTGTGCTAATTTGTTGGAATTGTCTTATCGGGTGGAACACAAAAAGCCACAAATATATAGGGTGTCCCATTAAAAATTTTTAATCGGACGTCACGTGACCAAAAACAGATACCTCGTTGGGTGACACAATAATAAGAAAAGACACTATATTTGCTCTAATTCACACCCCCAAAACTATAATTAGCTACTACTGCTCAGTTCTGATATATTGTTTGTCTTAATCTTTGTGGGACACCCTGTATGTACTTACATTACGGGATCATCAGGAAATCTAAAAAATTTTTTTCTGCAATAATTATTTATAATACTCATTTCTGCAATGTTTAGCAGCACACGCACTTCCAGCACATCCTTTATCCATCTTAAAGATCATATACTATCAACACCACGTATACGAATTCTCACAGCGTACACATACGCATTTTATCTCAGCAAATACGAGCGTCGACTTTGCGTGAATGGTGTCCATTGACGTATATGCCCCTTTAGACAGATTCTAATCCAAAATGGTGGAATGCGCGTATGGTTACCGCAAACCTGAGATATTCTGCTGATTACTTGGTATGCTGTGATAGTACGTACTTTATAGTAATGGCCTCAAGATTGATCCCTATAGACTACCACTTTTTTCACAGCATGTTAAGCCGATAAGAGACAAACAATGTAGCGATAATACCCCTAATGTAGTTCCAACCTTGAGTGTATTGATACCGTATAACCTAGTTGTCAGGTAAGTAGAGATCTTGTAGTGGTAGAAGGCCTAGTTGTGATTTTTGAAGTACCGATCTCTAAAAAAAGCATACGTTTTGTCTTATAGATTGTCTTTTTTTTTGTCTGAATTGTAGTTATCGGTATCATCTACGCACTTTTGTGCAAAATCTGGGGTGGTATTAACGAGAACATTCAAAACTTCGACTGGATTTTTTCGATCGCATACAAGATCCAAATAGTGGTTTCTTAAAAATGTATTCACGACCGTCGCGTCGATCTAAACCTTTCATTTTAGATCGAACTCGGTATTCGTACGTAAACATGACTACACCGCAATAAAGCCACAATATTTCCAATAGCATAAACTTGAATATAACTAAAGTAACTATAAATAAAAAAACATGTCGAAACCACTAACCAGCAGCGTGAGCAGTACAGCAGCAGCAGCAGGCATTAGCAATATTCTAATAATATTTGTCCATCTTCTAGTCTCTTATTTTTGTTGTGGGGCAAACAGCAGACACCCAAATGACAGGCACTGAGAAAGGTTCTACGCTGTCAAATTTCGAACCATATTTTTTGATAGCCGAAATTTTTTGATGAAACTTTTTATGAAACTTTCTTCACCCATATCTCCTAAACTATAGGATTCCCAAAATTATATTAGTGTCTACCATTCTCAATCTCAATATTTCTTCGAGAGCTCCTGTAGCTGCTTGTTGTATTCATCGTCCAAATGAACTCCTTGATCACAGCATAATAAATAACCAGTACGCTATCTCAGGTTGGCGGCAACTACACGCGCGTCCCCACTTTTGTATGATTTTTTTGTAGGGATGTTGACGATACTTCGATACTTGTACTTCTGCACTAATATCGAGTATTTTTATCTTAGATACTTTTTGAGCGATTCCAAGCTGGTATCGATGCTTTTGTAGGGGTATCGGTATCGAAACTAATTATATCATTATTGAGGGGTGTAATCAATTGCACAAAATTCTCTGTACGAACCAAACGCGCCTATTTGGCTAAAAAATATCGAGTTGGTACGGGTATCATCCATATTTTCATTTTCGCATCTCTACCCAAACTTCACAGCCGTAAAATCATCCCAAGGTCAAATTTTGTGGGAACCATTTTTATATAGGAAATCCTCAGAGATATTGTGCTGTGCTATTTACTATGCTGTGCCTTGATATTATCACATTTAACAACAAATACATCACCATAACCTCACACTCTTGCACGAAACGTCAAGTTACGCATGCAAACGTTAGATCCACTTTTGATACACTACTGGATTTAATTTTTGTATGAAAAATCCACTTCACCGTTTCGAAAATGTAGTTTCTGCATTTCGCAAGATAGTGATTCGAAAATAGCTGACTTTCGACCGCAACTTTTAATTGCACGAACTCCTAAATAGCACACCTGGCAGAGGTAGTGGTTCTTGGGCACCGTCGAGCTTTGAAGCTTGACGTTTTGTCAACACGAGTGGATGGAATTCTCAGAAGCTACTTCACTTCAGCGACTTCCGAAATACTCATCACACTTAGGGTCATTTTATAGACAAACAAAGTACTTCGGATCGGTACCTCATAAAATTTCACATAAGATGGTGCCATCAGTTCAAAAGAGGTGAAATGTAAGTTAGGGACTTTCTGCACAGAACCATTCGATTGCTTTTTACCAGATGTATTGACATACAGAAGTGTTTTTAATGCTAACTAAAAAACTTCCAAGCCTTTTCAGGAGAGCATGGGATTCCGCAATACGGTCTGTCGTAAATTTGCAGTACCTTTTGTCTAACGACAATACCGCCGGAAAGCCATCCACAAAAGAAAACATCGGCTGGCCAGTCAAAGGCTATGCTAATTCTACCTACGGCATATATAGCAATATTTTACCCTGTCTTGCTCCTACAGGAATAATAAAAATGACTCAGTGATTAGCATATACAAGTTAGTGTAGAAGCGCTTCGCTCTTTTCAACACCCTTTTATATCAGCTTCGTTTGTATGTTGTGCCTGCAAGTATTCAACTAGCTATGATTTGAACACAATTTTCATTCACTTCAAAACGTTAAAGTTAAAGCTTGCACACATATTGAGAACCCATGACAGTATAACTATTCGATAAGGTGGTTTCAATATCCTGACCAGAATCATCACGATTAACGATAGATTGAATTTTCATATCCACTCACCATTTCTGAAGAAAGTAAAGGAGGTAGTCTAGCCGATATATTTTTAGCACTAGTGTAGCCTGTAAGTATGTAAATAGGTGTATGTTTTTAAACAAGATTGTTGGAAATCATCAGATTACAAGAACATACAGAAGACAACCTGAGCTCAACTGTCACATACATATACCAGAAACGTAGTACAAAGAAACGGACATTTTATCACCTGCTAGACCAAAAAAGGTCTTTATTAAGGAAAGTTTTAGATCAAAAAATGTGAAGCATGTGAGAGCAGGCAACAGAAAAGATCTGCCTGTGCGCCATCTGGCACCCGAAGGTAATGGCAAACCAAAGAAAATCGACCATGTCGCACTGATGATCGCTAATAAACGCGAAACAGCTGTCTGCGTACTGGTGGATTGACGGAGATATAGAGCAACCCTCGTACATCGGCTCTCATATGCAGCAGCATATAGAACCGCGCTCTTCTGGCCAGGCCAAGCGAACGCGCTGTGGCGTTCCACCAAGAAGTCTGCTGCTGTTAACAGCGGTTTTCTTTGGTTTGCCGTTACTTTCGGGTGCGAGATAGCGCACAGGAAGATCTTTTCTGCTGCCTGCTGTCATCTTGTGTGTTTGTAATTTTACACTTATATGCTGTTTGCTCCTGGCCTGTTTGTGGAAGACACCATGATCACATAGTAAAAATTTTTAAAAATTGTGACGATTACTGTAGCTGGCATTTTAAAGTCGTTGCACTCAATGCAGTTGCTGTTTTTATATTGGCAAACCTCAACGTTGTGAGTATACTTAGAAAATTCATTATAATAGTTTGAAACTTGATTTTCCTTTTCTTTTCTTCTAGCTATGTAGAAAGGCCAGAAGATGGCAATAAGCATTGCTGAAGGCTTGGCAGTTAACACCAGAGTCCTTTATGCAGTGACCCAGTCATTTTTCAAAATTTTGGCCACAACCCCAAGATTTTCTCATCTAGATTAAGTCTTTTGGCCTTAAGCTCCCTTGGTATTATATCAGAAAGTTGAGTCGTACAGTTATTATAAAAAAGTTTTCTTATTAATTATCCAATCAAAAATTGGCAGCAGTATAAAGGTGCCCGCGCACTTAGACGAAGCGTCGCAAACGGAGCCATTGCGAGGCGAAGCATCATTTGGCTGATGTCCGCGCACTGGGGCATAGCTTTGCGTCACCGCTCCAGCGGCGCGACGCGAATTTTATTTGTTTTAGCAACTGAACGCAGTACGTTACGAAGTGAGACTGGATGAGCGGTTTTTCACTGTCTCACTCTGTATTAAGTTTAATTTCCACTATGGAAAAGAAGAAAAGGAAAAAAAACAAGAAACAATTCTGGGTTCATAACATAAACAAATAAAATTTCATTCTAAATACTTGGTTTTTCAATGATATAAGAAATAATTGAAGCACCTTAGTAATTGGTGTCTCTGTATCACAGCTACAGAGTGCAATTTAGCACAGTTTACTACCAAAGAATACTAAAAACTGAAGTACGAGATAAATATCAACAAGTATTTGGATCTTCTCGGCACCTGGTGCCACGCATTGAGGGGAAGCGTCAAGAGAAACGACTCCTAGTTAGTCCGAAGAGAATTCGCGCGTCTATTGGCACGCCTCTTCGCTTCGCGTCGTCATAGTGCGCGGGCTGCCCTATTATTGCCTAATATATATTTCCCTGGCGTCAAATCCACAATTTTCTTCGCGACGCTTCGGCTAAGTGCGCGGGCACGTTAAAACACTTAACCATATAAGCTTTATCGGCAGATTTAATTGAAAGGTAAAAAAATATATTCAAATTAATAAACCAGCAACAGTAAGTCAAATCAGGTATCGAGTATTCTATATAAATTGTTATATGGTTGGAAAATTTAGTGACTGACCCAAGTTGACATTTGTGGAAAAATTAGGGGGATATGCAGTCAATCTCAGGAGATGGCCAACTGAGAAGCTTCAAGAAAACTCTTTGAAATCTTTCAACGTTTCGTCGATGTTTATTGACTTCTTCAGGAAAACTACAATATGAATAGCAATGTAAGCAGATGAATCGAAAAGTTCTGAATGTTACTTACTTTTCGTGAGGTTAACAAAAAGTCACTAGTCTTGGAAAGACAGAAATATCACCTTAAATCTACTGTATATTATTACTGGTTAGTAGAATATTATACTCTCATCATCGCCCTACCCTTATTTCGAGCTCTCTAAAAATCATTGAGCAGAGATGAAACTTTTGAGTGATATGCTGTGAATGGTAGCTGCTATACTTTTGTCTTAAGATCGTCAAACTGAGGGCGGAGTAATCGGTAAAGAGAGGAAGATTACCAAAACGCTTCCAGATTTTGTTCTTATGTATCTCAGAGACTGAGTTTTTCCGTGGGAAGGCAACTCCAAGGTCTTTGAAACCATAAAGGGGTTTCAATTGTCTTGGCGGCCTTTACGACCTATCTGAATATTGCCTTTAAAGACATATCTGTGGAATATTTGAATCCATCTTGATACTCTTGGTAGTGCTATAACTTTTGGAATCATTCATTTTGGTAGTGAGGGGGTTAGAATCCAGTTGTCCTAATAGTTGCCGTCCAGCCTTAAGCTCTATTATGCGCCCCCCCCCCTCCCAGTGAAAGGGATCAAACCGAGTGAGTCCCATCCTAAGTTCTTTGAGAACTTTGAGATGCATTGGACTATGCGCTTCTGTCTTCCCTTCCTGACTACATTCAAATAGCAGCACTCAGAGCAGGAAAGTCAAAGACAGCGTGGTTAGCTGTTTCCTCTATCCCACGGCCCTCCCTGCATAATGGGTTTACCATGTCAATCCTCAGCTTTTGCAAGTGTGCATTGAACGTCTAATGGCCAGCCATGCATATTTCCTATTTCCTATTTACCTTTCTTAGTTCCTTCCTGCTCAAACTGACAGCGTCTACTGCATTAGAACACGAGAGTCCTCGTTTGACACCCATCTGGTCATCTGGTGAAAACTGTCCATACCATATTGTATGATATACAGCATGCTATTTCTGGCCTGATGAGAAGGAGTACTAGCCTTCCTCATTACCAGCCTTTCTCATGTGAGCAGGCACCAAAGATAATGTTAATTTGTTGGTCTTCGCCAGTGTCTTTAATGTATCCTGGCAGTCTCGCACTATTTTTGAAGTGTAATAGTTACTTTCCAATCCCATCAGAGCCGCTCGGCTGTCTGTGTTTACATAGATAGCCTTTTTGCTGTGTCCTTCATCTATGTAATATATACTGGCGTATTCCAAAATTGCGGCTATTTCTGCCTGGAAAACGCTAGCCAGTTTCCCCTAGGCGGATACTAAGTTCCGCCCAGGCCTACTATCGTATATGCCTCCTCCTATACCTGACGAATTTTTGGAGCCATCAGTGTAAATGGTGATACCGTTCGACATATGCCGAGGTTCTCCTGGAGCCCATTCCGATCTGTCACTTAGGTTGACCTTCTATGAGATTTTGGTGTCCACAACTCTTGGCATTCTTTCGGGTGACATCTCAAGTATGTCGCACCGCAGGTTATCAAGTATCGTGGTGTGATTCATGACAGGGCAGCAAAACCAATTACTATGGCACTGCATTCTATATGCAGCCATTTTTCCTCGCCCTCAATGTGAATATCAAGAGGTGCAGTACCTCCAACACTGCTTTAACCTTCATGGGTACACTCACATTTTGTGCATCTCGTATGTATGACTGCCAATACCTGGGTGATATCCAGAGCAATACGAAAAAGCGCTCAGTATCTTATCGAATAGTGATAATCTGGCAAGCTCAGACATATTCTTTATTCATGCTACGAGTTGCATAGATCCACGGAGTGAAGTATAGCCACTAGAACATTGAGAATATTGAGATGCTTCAAAGAGTCCGCTTTCTCAAGAAAGTCACTTTTACTTTCCAAAGTTCTTTCCCGGTACAACGTCTTTAAAGTGCTTTTTGCTTTCCATGCTCTAAACCTTGTTACTACATTTTTTTATCGTCAACCTCCCGCAAAGGCTGAAAGCCTATGGCGCTGTAGAAGCACTGCGAGAGGGTAAGTGTCAGTGCACGTTAGATTTGAAGCGCTGCAGGTTGTAGCCGTCTGGAAACAAATTCCATTCCACAGCGTCGAAGTTCTCCAAAAGAAGGAATGCTGGAGGAGACTGGTTCGGGGAGTAGAGACCTTGACCTGGTAAGGATGAGCTCGCAGACCCCCCCATAGTGTCACTGATTGGTGTTATTATCTGGGAGAGCTCACTCGAACATCTTCCGTGATAGAATCTGTAGAACAGGGATAGGTCAGCCACACTTCTTCGATGTTCCAGGCTGTGGAGCTCCTTTGTGAGGTTAGGCGTACCGATTAATCTAATTGCCCTCTTTTGGATAGTGCCCAGAAGCTTCAGAGTGTGCTTTGGAGCGCATCCCTACACATGGGAGCAATACTCCAGCAATGGTCGGATCTGTGCCTTGTTGCTCTGGCCTTGTTGCAACTTCCTACAGCGGAACAAAACTCCAAGTTTCTGGGATGCCGTTTTAGCGATACTGACGACGTGGTTGTGCCACTAGGCTATTAAGATATTGTTTTTTTACTTCGTTTCCATGCCATGATGTTTTGCTCTGGTTGCACCATACCAATAAATTTTGTTTCAATACCATTAACCGTCGGATCGGTACCTATCGGTTATCAAGTGGGAGGGGGGCAGGTCCAAGGATTTAAATTTAATATCGGATAGAAGGCGCGGTTATATCGCAGCATTCACGTCTTGATGGTAGTCGTTTAATTCACTTCTTCATCGATTATTATTTAGTTACCTTTCGTATTTGGACGGGACGATCTGAGGTAATGGAAATCGAGATGATTGCTTATATCAACATCGCCCGAGGGAGGTATAGTATTTACATGAGAAAGTTCATAGTTCACATATTCACAGAGTTATAGACAGTTGCTAGGTAGCACCTAAGAAACAGCAAAAATGCTGTTTAGCATAACATTAATGTTTATCTGATTTTCTGTTATTAACGGCTTAGCATCACTCAACTATTCTACAGGGTGGGCCAATAGTGCGTGGACGAAAGATTGTGGGCTTACTAAAATATATTTTAGAAGCCTGTCACTTGATGATGGTAGGGAACGTTGAGTGCTATAACATAAAAACAATTTCACTTAAATTTTGACGTTTATACAGGGTGATTCATATCAAACTTACATTTTTTTGAATATAACTCCCTATATATTATTGCATATTTGGATTCCTTGGTCAATTCTAGTGTGGCTTTATGTATCATACATGGAACTTTAAACGAACCGTTTAGGCGCAAATTACCATTTTCGTATAAGTAGGTATCAGAAAAAAATTGAATATCGCAGGGATCGTAAAACCTAGAAGGCCGTGACTTTGCGGTATGATCAACCATGAAACGCGCCACCTTAGCTTAGACGGATAAACTTGAATTCTTTTTATAGTTTGAGAAATCAGTAGATTAATTAAGGAAACTTCAATCGCAGATAACTTGATTTCTTCAAATGGAATGCCTATTTTGGTTTAAGGAATCAAATGTAGAATTTGATTACCTTTCTAACGATATAGGATTCTCAATATCAATCTTTTTTGGTTTTCATTTTATTTCAAATTTTCAGTCAAATCTGTGTTTTTCAATTTTTCTTTGCGTGCAAGCAACCGAGCAGGCCATGAAAAATAAACAAAAGCCCGTTAATATGGAAGAAATCAACTAACTTAGTAGAAAGATGCAAACTAGTGAGATTAACGAGGCAAGATCATGAAAATTCCTTACAACACGTCAGCTCTAACCGGATACAACAGCGGCAAGATATCTGATGTCAATGAGACGCTGGCGTATGACACAAGTGTTTGCCTTTCACAGCCTACTAGCTATTGAGGTCTACTAGAGCTTGACAACTTTCCAAAACGATTAAAAACTTTGAAACAAAAGGAAAACTACCAGCGATTTTTGCTTACAGTCTAACATCTTTAGAATGAAATTTCACATTTCCGTTTAGTTAAGTCAAAAGTGAAGATATCTCAACTGGAGCACTCTGAACATCTATTGAAATGATTGCTAGAATTGTTGAATTACGCTATGTTGTAATTGCTTTTATTTCATGTAGTTATCTACAAACTAAATTATGTTTTACAATTCAAACATACTGGAATTCAAGTTTCATTTTCCGCGATTTTGCTAATAAGTAAAAGTACCTACTGAAGAATTTGAAGGGTTCCAGTCAGTGGTATCGTTACCTTTGACTTACGGAAATGGCTACATCTTTATAGCATCAAGTGTAAAAATTTATTCACAAGACATAGATGTTCTGCTGCCAGCAACACCACTAGTAGTTTTTCTTTGATTAAATATTTTTTACCGACTTTGGAAATTGGCTAATAGCTAGTAGGCTGTGAAATGTGAGTGTTCTTGTTACCGCTATTGTTTCTGGTTAGAGCTAATATGTTGTAAGGAGTTTTTATAATCTTGCCTCGTTACCCTAGTTAGTTTGCATCTTTCTACTAAGTTAGTTGGTTTCTTCCATATTAACGGGCTTTTGTTTATTTCTCATGGCCTGCTAGGTTGCTTGCACGCAGGAAAATTGAAAAACACCGATTTGACTGAAAACATGAAATAAAATGAAAACCAAAAAGACTGATATCGAGAATGCTATATCGTTAGAAAGGTAATCAAATTCTACATTTGATTCTTTAAACCAAGATAGGCATTCTCATTTGAAAAAATCAAGTTATCTGTGATTGAAGTTTCCTTAGTCAATATACTGATTTCTCCAAGTACAAAAAAAATTCAAATTTAGCCGTCTGACCTAAGGTGACGAATTTTATGCTTAGTCGTACCGCAAAGTCACAACCTTCTAAGTCTCACAATCGTTGCGATATTCATTTTTTTTCTGATACTTACTTATATCAAAAATGGTGATTTGCGCTAAACGGTTCGTTTAAAGTTCCATGTACAATACATAAAGTTACATTAGAATTCGCCAAGGAATCCAAATATGCAATAATATATAGGGGTTCTATTAAAAAAAATGTAAGTTTGATACGAATCACCCTGTATAAACGTCAAAAGTGAAAATATTTTTACGTTATAGAACTCAAGGATCCCTACCATGATCAAGTGACAGATTTTTGAAATATTTTTTAGTAAGTCCACAATCTTCCGTCCACGCACTATTGGCCCACCCTGTATTGTAAGGTCTGAAGAAGAAGTCTTAGGCTTCCGAAAGCTAGAAAACATAAAGTTCTAGAGAATATTCTTCGCTGTTTCCAACAATTAGCTAGCTGTCGCTCTGATGTGTTGTGGGGCCATTATATCTTGTAAAATTATCCCTGGATTCTGCCACAAATCCTGAAATACGCTACACGCAGCATCAGCTCTAATAGCCTTTTCTGGGCTGAATCTGTACATCAAGTATCCCATATGTTTTACTAGTCGAATAAATATGATTTTCGCTGCCCACCAGTTTGTATTCTGAAGCAAACACCCCACCATAGAAGCCCACAAAACCGTTCACGAATAAACTCAGCTATAGAAATTCATCACATCAATATTTTTAGATCTTGTATACGTCAGGTCTTCCGGCCACAATGACACGAACATCTGCTGATCAAACAGTTATTCTTGCTAGTGACCATGATCCAGTAGCAGCCGCAAGCAGTCTACAAAATTATCTGGAAACGAAACTAAATATCTTCAAGCAACCTTCAGACTAAGAAAACAAAGTTATCCAGCAGTATATATCAATAATACCCAAGTTCCGAAATCTGTGTCTTGTTAAAATACCTTGGAGCCCATTTGGAGGCGGACTTTCAGGGAAACAACATAGCACTGAAAATGAGTCAAACAAACCTATGCTGGAAAGAAATATACTGGCTAAAAAGGAGGAAGTCCAACTTATCGCTGTCAAATAAGGTTTTACTTTATAACAAAATAGTAAAAGCAAAATGGATATATGACGCAGAAAGGTGGGGATGCCCAAGTAAGATAAATATCGAAATAATCCAAGGAAGCCAATCAAAAATCCTTCGTATGATTATTAACGCCGTATAGTACGTTTCAATACATGAAGACCTCAATACAACATTCGTCAAAGATGTTGGCAATCAGAGAGAGAGAAGCGCAAATCGCACTAACAGATTGGAGGGGCATAACCTCTACTGGAGCACCAGTAACTCAAAACAGCCCAAGAGATACTGGCCAATAGACGTTCTGGATATCTGAAGAGAACTTGTCACAGGATGGGGCCTTATCATGTTCCTATAAGTACTGTCAACAGTTCTAAAGACATCAGATTAGATTGTAGAATATATAAATTGTGAAAAATGTAAACAGTAGACGCGCATTAAAGGGAACTTTTTAAATCGAATCTTCTACTGGATACCATCGCGGTATCCTTTATTCAGATGAGTTCCTGTTTGCTAGTTCTTATGGGACGTATGTGATATGAAAATGACTCATAAGATCAAATCACTGCACGTCAGAAGTGCTGCGGAGAACATGTATATATTCGCATCAGGCTTGAGATGTTATAATTTTAGCAAAATATACCTACTGACATGTTCGACCAGAAAACTCGTTCCTTTAAAAGTAGCATTTTCTAGTTAATCTCCAGGCGTTAAAAGTTCATCTTGGTAAGGGCGACTTTGTTGTGCTTCACTGTCGTTCAATCTTTTGGCGACGTTTTGTATTATTATTATCCAAAGTTCAGGAAAGTCAAACACCTCGCGTATCAGAGTCTATAGTAGGAGAGTAATATTAGATGGAAATGTTTATACTTTCATTTTATTTATCTGAATACATCTTATGTACAGATAGAGCTGGTTTAGATGTATAGATTGTACGTAAAAGATTCTAATCCTACTACATATTTTTTGCTCAGAATAAGTCAATTTTATGCAACCTACCTATGTAGCATGTTCCACAAAGGTCGTTTGCTAATAAATTCAAGGAATTTTGTATGCTATAGTAGCTTTTAGTCTTGGTATAGTATTGGTTCTCAACTAGCGCGGATATTACTCCATCAACTTAGTTATTCAAGAATCTCAGCCTTAGGTTATACACCAGGTGAGGTAAAAGACTTCTCTAACATAAATATCATTAATTGACTAATTTGCTACGAAGAATATGTTTTGATAAATATGTCGATAACTCTTATGTTAGAAAAAGTTTGGATCTGAAAAATAGATATCAAAAGATCGTATTAGTTGTCTTGTCAATGATATCTTCTGGAGCTTACTAAGAGCACCGATATTAAGGTAAAGCCACTTAAATCCTTCTTTCAAAATTGATAGAAAGTAGAAAGAAATCATACACTTTCTGATCAACTTTATATGATAAGATGAGGATAACAGTTTGGCGGTGACGAAAAGCTCGCTGAATATTTTATTGATTTCTTTTTGTAAAATTTACTAATGAAGAGGCAGTCGTAAGAGGGTGCCTGTGCAACTGGTCTGTTTGCTGTTAGAACCGCATATAAAGGAAGATACCATTTTGTAAAGACTGATGATGTTAAGGATGGAATTTTGACCCAAATTGCAGAAGATCATTTGTATACAGGACGCTCAAGGAGTAGTCACTTTATCCTCATCACAATACGCTAGTTCAAGAACGTTTAATTCATGGTCCCGGATTGTGTATGGTTTTTTTGTCGAGAGCTCGATAAGTTAATTTAATTGAATGAAAACCTTACCACTGTTATATCTGTTTATCACGAAAGTGTGTTTTGCAAGAAGACACAACACTAATTTACATAATGAACACGTATATGCAGATGAGAATCCTCGTCAAAGTTAGACGTTTTCAGCATGAGCTTATAATCCATGTCTGGGCTGGAATAACCGGAGATCCCATTTCCGTACCGGTAACATCTCAAATTTCATTCCAACATCTATACAATACGCTTATGGATTTGGTGGAAAATTTACCTTTACAACTGCGGAAGTATATGTGGCTCATGTACGATGAAGCAGCAACTGAAATCTGAATCTACCGCAATTCGCAGGTTCAAATGAAATGGATAGTTGGAGATAATGACATTGGCCTCCACCTTTGCGGACCTGAATTTGATGAGTTATTTTTTGAGGGCTTTGCAACAGCAAATCTCAGCCAATCGTACAGTGTGTCCCAGTAAACATTTTCCACCCACCTTGTCTGTGAAATGATTAAAAAAAATTAAAATCGGCGTGACACGTCGATTATTACTTCAAGGTGGAACCTTCCACCTAATAGGCCATAATTGTGCTATCAACCCTCTCACCATCAGCAACATCTGCTTCGAAATCTTAAATAAGATCACCGTACTTGTGATACATCATTTTGAAGGGGATTCACTGGCAAATACAACAGTTCTAGCAAATTAAAGATTGATTCACTATTATCGAAGTTAATACAAAGTGTGGTGATTATCAAAATTAAGTATTATTTTTATTACCTAACATGTTATCATAAGACAGTTTACAAATGTTCCATATAGAGGTACGGGCGATATTCAAAATGTCTTCCAATTTTTTTTTACGGCGACATTTCAAATTCAAAGTTTGTATTACGTATCCCGATTCTATAGATGATCACAGTGACTCCGGAGATGTTGAGAAATATACGTCTGTATGGAATGAAATGATTCACATTTGGAACCTCTCTTAAGCGGCTCACAGACACATAGACACTCCGGAATACCTCAGAGGAAAAACTACACAGCCCTGGACTGAAAGCAGTAGCAGCTTGGCCTGAATACACCCTGATACAAAGACGCTCAGGAAATCTTTCAGTTCAGTTCTAGCAAGCATGGCACCAAAAAACAATTGTCTCGCTGTTATTGACTTGATATTAGCAATAAATTGTGAAAGTAACGTCAAAAAGGGTATTAATAGAAGCACTTGGTGTGAGGAATGCAACAATGTGATTTTTAGCAAATGGAAGAAGTTACGAAGAATTGAAATTGAAAACTTCAACGATAATATCTCCCCAGGCGCTAGGTTACATAATTCCTGAAATATGTAATGCTATTTACAATATGGACTGCGGCCTGCGCAGGCCGATCGAATGTCGAATGGTTTTTCAATTCGACATCTGGTGGCTTGTACAATACGACGAAACCACCGGCGAAGCTCCACATATACTCCGATAATCCTCGAGAGTCGAGACTGGGATAGTTGAGTTTCTCCTCTGAGGATTTCTGGAGCATCTGTGGGCCGATCTATGATAATGTTTGAGGTAATTAAAATAATTCTTCATTTTGCAACAAATCACCAAATTTTTTAGTAGCTTCCATAATATTAAATCAGTCTTCAAACTATTGCATTTTTCAATGAATTCCCTTCAATATGATGCATAACAAGTATGGTGGTCTCATTTAAAATTTTGAAGCAGGGGTTTCTGGGCGTGAGAGGGTTGCTGGCACAATGATGACATATTCGGTGGGAGAGTTCCTCCTCGAAATATAAATCGACAGGTCACGGTGATTTTCATTTTACTTCCCACACCGATAGGTGAGGGGAGTATTGTGATCGCGAAAATTTTCGATTTTGAGATAATACGCTTTTTGGCCGTTTTATGATGTCTTCATAACGAAAATCCACGTCACTCATTTCCGTCGGTCTGTCTGTCGGTCTGTCTGTTGGCGTTTTTCTAACGTCGTAATCTCAGTAACCGCTGCATGGATTGTGATTAAATTTGGGGAGCAATATGCTGTGGGGTCGTAGTAGGTAATGCTCCTATAATTTTGAAAATCGGTGCATGGGCGGCGGAGTAATTAGCAAAAAACAAAAAAAATTAAATATTGCTTAAACTTCGTTTTTACGCGTTTTAGGGGTTCCTGATCATTTTCTACTTTTTTTGGGTGGGGGTGAAATTGGAGCGGTTGGGGGGTGGGGGGTTGTAAAATTGAAAAATTCGTTGCTTTCATAATAAACTGTGCACTGACCAATGAAGGAAGACCTAGCAACATAAATAAATCTTTTAGGTCCATCCGAACATTGCCTTGTCTATTACAGAAACCAGAGGACTTAGAATTTTTTCTGGTGTAAACATACGAGAGTATTGCTTTAGAATCTAAAGCTATATTGTGTTACGAGGAAATTGTTGGATTGATTTTAACGAAATTTTTACACAGTATTACTACCATAGCGAGGATGGAAAACGCTTATGGTTTTTATAAATCGTACCAGTGGCGGCGCAGAAATAATAAAAAAACTAAAAATATAAAAGCAGCTTAAACTTCGTTTTTAAGCATTTTAGAAGTTCCTGATCGTTTTCTGCGTTTTTTTGGGTGGGGGTGAAATTGGGGTAGTTGAGGGGTGAGGGATTGAAAAACTGAGAAATTTCTTGTATTCATAATAGGCTGTCCACTAACCTGTGAAGGAAGGCCTAGCGACATAAATCAACTTTTTAGGTTCATCCGAACATATTACGGAAACTAAGGGACTTAGAATTTTCTGTATACATACGAGTATTTACTGCTTTAGATCGTTTTGTATTTTGTAAAGCGGACACTATTAAATTGATTCTAATGAAATTTTGACACAGTATTATTACCTTGGTGAGGATGGAAAACGCGTACGTTTGTTAAAATTCGTGTCAGTGGCAGCATAGCAATAATAAAAAAACTAAAAGTGTGAAAACAACTCGAACTTCGTTTTTAGATGTTTTAGGGATTCCTGATCATTCCCTACCTTTTTTTTGGGTGGGGGTGAGATTGGGGTCGTTGGGCGGTGGAGGATTGTAAAACTGAGAAGTTTGTAGTATTGATAATAGGCTGTCCATTGCCCTGTTAAGGAGAGGCATAAGGCATAAGACAATTTTAGGGGGAGGGCTGCCGATGATTTGGTTGCAAGGGGATGTCAGACTAAAGCTTCATGCTATGAGAAAATAATAAACTGGTATCACAGTAATGTGTGGGAAGTACTGAGTCAATCAACTTGACTCCATGTTTTATGTCATTTCAGAGATAAGGTGGGTGGAAAATTTTAGCAGATAGTACTTCTCAATTTCCTACGTTGTGCAACAGCCCGTTTACACGATGCAGTCAAATCACCGTTTTGGTAATTTTAATGAATCAACGCAAACCGAATGATTTATGTTCACGCAGAAAGTGGTTGTTTAAATAGTTTCCTTGCAAATGGACGTAATCACGTTTATAATTTTGTATTGGTATCGGTTTTCTGTGAACACACGCGACCGAAACGACGAAATTTCCGTAGGCGTTTCGTAGATTCGCCGTGTGAAAGATTACCGAAACTGTTATTTGACCGCATCGTGTGAACGGGCTGTAAGCGTCTGTGTGCGTGTCAATGATGATTATTTTGAACAATTTCTATGAAAATAGATTCATGATTCTGTTTCTATGAGATTTGGTATAACATAAATTCATTATTGGGATACATATTTTAGTTTAATCATAAATCACTTGGCTATTCAGATACCAATCAATTGAAATTTTGTGTGAATAGCTGATTTATTCCATTGGCATAGTTTATAACGTTTGAAATCTAAAATTTCAATTAGGGGTCAATATCAAAGGAGGAGGTTTTGCTGCCATTTTTTTAGCAGACGTATATGTGACATTGATAATTAAAAAACTAATTAAAAATTTTTTGCTACTCATGGTTACCCAAAAAACCCAAGACACAAGGTCTTTACTAATCAACAAGTTATTTGAACATATTCGAACAGCAGTCTGTTTTAGGAATTAGCTTCGTAGCTGAGTATATGGTTATAAGGTCATAACACACTGTGTCGCAATTTTTGAAACTTATCCTTTGCTTGTCTTTCTTATTCACTGCGCTTTGCACGATTAAATTTAAAATCACATTTGTTAAAGTCATTGTAAACTCGACCTCACTGATACGTCTTCCAATTTGTTATTCATTAAAGTTTCAAGTTATGTTATTTATACTACGGCTGCCTGTAGTGAGGATTACCCTGTACATATACCTGTAAAGATCCGTCTTACAACTCAATTTATTTAAATAACTTTGGCAATTCTGGTTTGCCTGCGTAGGGTAGCTTTACTTCATGAATGTATTTAGGGTATGCTGACAAAAACCACCGACCGCTTTCCCGTTCCCCCATCTCTCCTCTCTCCATTCCTTTGATATATGCACCGCAACGAGGTAGGTGTTTTGACTCATTATGTAAGCGCTGGGGAGGGAGACAAGAGAAAATTGAAATTCTGCTGTCCGGACATTTTTGCATTTGGTTATCCACCTGTTAACGCTTGAATTGATTAATGTGGATTTATATTTTGTAAAACAAAGGTAAGGGAAGGGTGCATTTTTGAGGGTGGTGAGTTTAGACTAAATTAAAATACATTACTTTTACCAGCCCATCAATAAGACCACATACAGGGGTCGGCAAAAGTCAGTATCCCGATTTGTACGAACAAAAGACTAATGAACGTCTATTTATGTGAAATTACTATCTGAAGGTTCCATGCTTTAGATATGTGACAAAAGGTTCACGTAGATGCTCAAATGCGTGGCCGTCTTGCTCAATATAACGACGGCAGCGGCTCGCAACTGTAAAGCATGTTCTGCGAAGCAGTCCGGGCTGTTTTCAAAGGTTTTCGAAATTCTTCTCGATAAATGCTCGTAATTGTAGAATGGTGTGTGGCCCTTTTGCAGAAACGCGACCATCTATTAGGCCTCGAAAGAAGAAATCACAACGTGTAAGATCGCACGATCTGGCTAGCTACTCTACTGCCAATCCGGTCCCCAAATGTAAACTTCTGCCGGTTTCTTTGCATCTTCTAAGCTCAAAACAATTCTGTAAGCATTCACCACGTGTGTAAATGCACACAGTTTACGTACTACAGCATACATGCTTCACTTGTATTCCTTGATGCGTGGTTGTCAAGTTGTAAAATCTAAAATCTATATACATATTTTGTATGTGACTGATTTATGCCGACCCCTATATGTTGAAGGATATACTTTTTTGAGATTTGGACGAGCCTTTGGCAAAGTACAATTCAGGGAACAGCTTTTACCTTTCAGCCAATTAACTTCCTAAATCCCCATTTCACAAACATTGGTAATCTCTGGTAGTCACTCAAACGACAGACAGAAGTTAACCAGTAGCATTCTAAATACTTTAATCAATGCCAGTAGTTACCAGGGACCTCTGTCTCACAAAGAATTCATTTTTATTTACCAAACCGATAGGTGATGAGGGTATTTTGATCGCCAAAATCTTGAATTTTGAGATAATACAATTTATGGGCGATTTATGACGAAAATCCACGTCACTCATTTCCGTCGGTTTGTCTGCATGTCGGTCTGTCTGTCTGTTCGCGTCTTTCTAGGTTTTGATCTCAGTAACCGCTGCATGTACTGTGATAATAATTTTCAAAATCGGTGCATCGGCGACGGAGTAATGAGCAAAAAACAGAACGTTTCAAATATTCATCAAACATTTTAATGGTTCCTGATCATTTTCTATTTTTTCTTTGGGTGGCACTGAAACTAGTGTGCTTGGGGGTGGGGGTTGTAAAACTGAAAAATTTGTTGTATTAATAATAGGCAGTTCAATGATTTATGAAAGAGAGACCTAGCGGAATAAATACACCTTTTTAGTTCCATCCGAGCATAGCCTTATCTTTTACAAGAACTTAGGGAAATTTTCTGATGTTTCTGATGTATACATAATGAGTATTGCTTTAGATCGTTCTTTATTGTGTACTGTGGAAATGATTGAATTGATTTTAATGGAATTTTGACACAGTGTTACTACCGTGGCGAGGATGGAAAACGCGTATAGGCGTGTCAGTGACGGCGCAGTAATAATAAAAGAACTAACAATATAAAAACAGCTCAAGCTTCGTTTTTAGGCATTTTCGGGGGTTGCTGATTGTTTTTCGCGTTTTTTTAGAAGGGGTGAAATTAATTGAGGTAGTTTGGGAGTGCGGGGTTGTGAAACAGAAAGATTAGTTATTTGTACTTGTAGGGGGCTCTTCATTGCCTTGTAAAGGAATAGCATAATATAGTTTTCAGCTTTATCCGAACGCTGCTCTACCTTGAACAAAAAATAGTTTTGAGTATTGTTGTAGAGGTTATGTGTGTAGCTCATCGCGAAACTGATAACAATCAAATTATAAACCGTACCGTTAGCCATGGTAGAGATCGATAAAAATTATGGTTTTTAAATTATGTTAACGACAGTGAATCCAAATTAAAAAATGTAATACAATATAATAGTAATTTAAACTTTTTTTGGGTACTCTAGGCATCTTTAATAATTTTTTACCTTTTCTTTTTTTTGGAGTTTATGAAAATGTATCACTATGTAACGTGTGGGAAGTGCTGAGTCAATCAACTTGACTACATTTTTTTATTAATGTCACCACGGACTAAATCGACGTCTTAGACGTAAACGTCAAACCCATGTTTTTATAACCTCCAAAACAAGCAAAATAATACAACTTCGGGACCCTATACCTAGCTTCTTGTTAACCGATCACTATTTATGACTAATCATGGATGTAATGGTACATTAAACAAGTACCCATAACAAAAATTAGCTTTTGTCAAACTCACTATTGCAGCTTTGTACTCTCGGAGATCCTTGCTTTTAGAGCTCAAATCCAATCTTGATGCCTGTATTTACTGCATTAACAAAAAATTTATGGTACCAATGGATAAAAAGATGGGCATGCTTTTTACCACAAAGTACACGATTAGTTATTTGATGACCATTTAAGATAGAATTAATTCCTTTGTAACGATTCTTGTATCCACTTTTCAACGCTATCTCGAGAGGTATTCGATACATGATAATTTTCTTTTAGTTGGTGGTGACATAATGGCATGCTTCCTAAGGAATAATACTAAAAATTCCAAAATCCGACAATACATTTTTGTTTTATTAGGGCTTTCGTTGGGAAGTCTGCATACAAAATTCAATTTATCTCGGAAACTATTAGGAATTGGACATGCTATGGTCAATTCATTAGCTTATATGTCGAATTACCAATCATATTCATGGTTAGCATATTATGAAATTTTATATTCTATATCCTGCTACTATTCTCTATCAACTGGTAAAGTGCATAAGCACCGCAAAAACATTCCAGATACTTCCACTTTGGCGTTTCAACTTCATGGCGCAAAACTGTACTTTGTAGAGCCAAGGGCTTCCAGAAACATTTGTCTCAATTTTCCTCAAGTAAATTGAGAGCGAGCGCCGACGAATTCTGTGCACGTATATTTTGACCAATCTGGAATCTTTAGAACTTTAGCTTAATTCTGGATTTCAGCGTAGACGTGTTTCTTCCAATAAATTTGCACTTGTATCCAGATCAGGGAATGGACTTTCCAGTTTATTGGAATTTCTTTAATTCCCTTTCGGTGACAAACTGGCGTTCACAGTCGGTGCTTGGCGTACTACCGTACTTTAGTTAGAACACACAGATAACTTAGCAGCAAGAAGCAGAGAACTGCAATATAGGTCCTTGTCTAGGTTCCTATCCATGTTTAAATACTTACTTACTCACTTACTAGTTTTGAGGCTAAGGGCCGGTTGTACAAATGCGGGTTTAACACGAGCTTTGTTAAGCCTAAGCTTAGCTAAGCTCAGACTTAAAGTCGACATCCGTTGTACAATCGTCGGCTTCGTTAAACCTGGATGATAATGACATTCACTACAGTTGGCATCATTGAAGCAATACGTACTGACATAATCATCTGAAAAATTACCTTTTTTGGTTAGGCACTTACGACAGTTTGTGTCAAATTTCGGCAACGACCGTTTCTGTCTCTGATCTTTCATTTGCTCTCTTTGTTAAATCAGACACAAATCTTTCAAAAAATATGACCTAATAAAGTGACAAGCAATTTGAAGGTTCCTCCTTGACATATCATGTCACTTGTGTCAGGTCAGGTTTAAACCTCAGCTAAGCTCGCGTTGAGCTTCGGCTTACGTAAGCTCGTGTTAAGCTTGGAGTGGGGGGTTAAGCCAGTATTGTACAACGGACATTTTGCAACTGACGTGGTTTAACGTCGGCTTACCTTAAGCCGAAGCTTAAGCTCGCATTGTACAACCGGGCCTAAGAGAGCTGCATAGGAAGAACTTCTGCCTAAGTTCTTTGCATAAGATAGTTTAATCAGAATCTTTTGCAATAGTTGCTTTGGTTGGGCCAATCAAATTTGAGGAAGAGAGATGCAAATTACGTAGAATACAAAAAAAAAGCCAAGGTAGATGAAAGGTGGAGTTTTTGAGAAAATGAGAAAAAAGATACGAACAACAGCAACTATGAGTCTACATGTTTTACCAGAAACGCATGAAAATATCACTTTTTTATTACAATAAGGGCCGGTTGTACAATGCAAGCTTAAGCTTCGGCTTAAGGTAAGCCGACGTTAAACCACGTCAGTTGCAAGTCGTCTGTTGTGCAATGCTAGCTTAGCCCCCCTCTGCAAGCTTAACACGAGCTTACGTAAGCCGAAGCTTAACGCGAGCTTAGCTGACTTTTAAACCTAACCTGAAACAAGTGCCATGATATGTCAGGAAGAAACCTTCAAATTGCTTGTCACTTTATCAGGTCACATTTTTTGAAAGATTTGTGTCTAATTTAACAAAGAGAGCAAATGAAAGAGCAGAGACAGAAACGGTCGTTGCCGAAATTTGACACAAACTGTCATAAGTGCCTAACCAAAAAAGGTAATTTTTTGGATGATTATGTCAGCACGAATTACTTCATTGATACCAACTGTAGTGAATTTTATTATCAACCAGGTTTAACTAAGCCGACCATTGTACAACGGGTGTCGACTTTAAGCCTGAGCTTAGCTAAGCTTAGGCTTAACAAAGCTCGTGCTAAACCCGCATTTGTACAACAGGACACACAGATAGACACCCTGCTTATTATTATTATATAGTGATACATACACTCAATAGGGCCAACTTTAATCGCCTTCCACAATTGTAGAACTTTCTTTGAAAAATCAGTGCTGCCATTTACCTCAATACTGTTTGCACATTTTTTCTAGAGATAAGCAGATCCTAGGCATATCGATCACACACATCATTTGGTATCAACTTCATCCAATTTTAGGTGTACCACCTTTCCCACACAAAGGTCTAGTTATGCATCGCAAACAGGTCGATATGTAGTGTTGAAGCTATGCTGTGCTATATACATAATAGACTGCGTAAACATATAATAATTTGGACACCGGGAATTGCATCCAAATATCAATAATACCATGTTAAACAACTATATTGCAGTCGTATTATGGCAGGTTTCAGCCACTGGCAATAATAGCAATTTCTAACTTGGTTCGTTGCTATATAAAACGATGAAACAGCAAAGTGTACTCCTAAAACTACATTCGAAGCTTTCGGGATCATTTGGTCCATTCTTGAGGGAAATTTAACTGAGATTGTTGCTGAAAGGTGTTAAAAGAAAGCTATGAAGCGTAGAGATACATCAAAATGTGAAAGATTACAGGTCCATTATAACACGGACATTAAAAATACGGTAACAGTCACACTACATATTAATGAGAGGTTAAAATAAAAAAAAATACAGTACTGAAAGATTTAACGAAACACTTTCTAAAACGTATGTAGAATGTTAACTTGGTGTTTTATGGAGATCAAAATGATATTTTCGAAATATTTCACTAACTTTACAAAAATAATTGTTATTTCTGTTCGCTATTTAAGATACGTTTACGATTTCAAACCCAGTACAAATAATAAAGTGATCAAGATAATACCTACATTTAGATTTTGTATAGAAGTAGGCTCTGACAGTTCCACCAGGAATTAAGTGGTCGAGAACTTAAACTTTGTTTTTAAAAAATTTATTTCCCGATCAGATAATACAATTTATTTGGGACCGAACCGTTTGAGAGCTCAAGACAGACTGACTCAAAAGGGTCAAAATAATATGGAGGTAAACTCTGTTGATCTCTCTAACGTTTACAGATATAGGTTTTATATGAAGTCAGCAATAATAATATAATAGTACAGTCATTTGCAACCACATAACTCCTCCCCTCTTAAGATGAAGTTTTGGAGGGTGTGAACAAAACTTCTGGCTTCGAGGGTTGAACCTGGACCTCGAAGTATTGGTGGCTTCTGCTTGATCCTTGGCCTCTCTGGAATGGGTAGACTTTTCTGGCAACAAAGTATGCAATGCCCAAAAGTAGTATTGCATACAGGGGTAGACTCCATTTGTAAGGGTGCGAAGGTGCTTCTGGAACTATCGTCTGGATCTGGTCAGCTGTTTCTTCTAAACTGTGAAGTTTGTCCAACGATATATGTTGAAGCACAATTTTCTTGGAGTTTTCAGAGTACTGGAAGGTTTTCACTGCAGGAAGTAATAAGGGCTTCTCCATAGTTACTCCCTTTTCGTTCTTGTAGATGTAGTCCTTTGTCTGTATACTGCATTGATAAGGCACTTCGAGTAGATAAATGCCTTGTAGCTCAATGACGTCATCTTGATCACATTTTAATAACAGTTTTTCTGATTCTGGGAAAATGGCTATGTACTTAGAATCAGAAACTTCTTCAATAAGGGACTTTCGAATGGATACAGGAACATTTTTGCATTTTGGCTTTTCGGATTTAACTTGCAGGATGGCAAACAAACAGTCTTCTTCTTCTTCTTCTGTGGCTTGGATCAGGTTGTTCTCGTGACAGAGATAGATTTCATCTATCAGCTGGCATTGGCGTGCGTCATACTGGTACATTGTGGTGCTCATTGTAAAATAGGAATTTTTGGGAATGATGGCAGTTAGGTTTGAGGTGGGGATAGAGTAAAGATGATAATGCTTGAATTTATCTACATGTAGTAGTGGAACATGTAAAGCAAAAACTATTCGATTTTTAGAAAAGTATGCTTCTACTGACATTACGTCATATAACTTATGTATATCTTCTATTTTTGAATATACTAACTGATCTTTTCTGTGATGTTTTATTAATTCATTGAATATTGATTTCATTTCGTCCATAGAAATTATGCTGTGGTGCAATGACCCAATTTTGGCAAATGCTATGGCATTTTCCAAAGTATCAATTATGGACAGCAGTGTATCTAAATTGAACTTTAATTGAAGTAATGTATCCAAAATTGTAAAATAATAAGTATTGTTCTTTTGCATGTCATCCAAGGCTTGCTTTATCGTAGCTTGGTTATGTACCATCAATGTGAAAGTCTTATTGTTATTCTTAAGAACTTCTTGGGTCAAAGAAATTTGTTGATTAACTGTATTAATTACATGATCCTGATCTTTCTGTAATACTTCAATAGCCTGGTCATATCTTTTAGCATCATCATCATCTAAATTTCCTGAAATCATTTTAATGATTGAACCTAATCCATTTATTAATCCTCTTTTAATACGATTTTGGCTATTCCAAGCAGGGTAAATGGACTTAAATTTATTTTTTAAACTTGTCATTGAATATACTACATGTTTTTCTATATCAAGTAAATGACTTTCTGGGATAAAACCTATATTATATCGATTTCTTTCAGCTGCTTCTTGTAATTGTTGTAATTCTGTACTTAAAGAATTAAGCTCATTATTAATCGGTTCTAGATCTACATAATGTAAAAATGTATGTGTTCCGACCTTAACTTTTGCGTTTCCTAGTCGGAAGGGTAGGATACCTGGGTTTGACTTAAGGTTGGTGATCTGCACTGTGGTCTGACTCGTCAGATGCACTGTCAAGTGAAGAATCTACAGGGTGATTCAAATTTTTAGTTACTTTTTTCCTGGGTTTTTTGAAAAGACCTTTGTGGTCATACATGTGTATGCATACATTTCGGGTAGTTTTTAATTTCATACGTTTATCTGTCATTATTTGTTCTTTAACAAAGGTTGGTTTTAATTTCTGACTTCGGGACTTCGCGTCTCGTCTATAACCCGCTGATTTTTCTCGCGATTTATTAGCTTCACTAATTACCTTTTTCTTTTGAGATTTCGAAGCGTCATGAATATTGGCGTAAATTAATTTTGTTATATTTTTAGGCTGTTGAGCTTGGGATGTAGAGGGTTGTGGTTCAATTTCATTAGTAAAAGTTAACGGATCTCCCTCGTAATAGGAAATATCATTATATGCTTTGCATAATTTAATTAAATGAGCTTTTTTTTCATCATTGAGATGAGAAGTGCGAATTAGATTTCGAATTTCCCGTCGCGATAACGCATCCGTCTCAGGTGCATTTACGATAGCACTAAACAATGTATAATTGTTAGAGTTAAAAGCAAAGGCGTCTAGAGGTTGATATAAGGTTATCTCCTGAGAATTTTCGCTCGTATTTTCAAGGCTTACTAAGGCATAACCATTTTTGGCTTTAGATAAAGTTTCTCGAATAATGCATTCATTGATTTTGGATGGGGGTACCAAAATATCACCGTCAAATGTATTTACGGGAATTTTGACGTGAGCCGCCGTGTGGGGTTCAATTTCCATGAAAAATAAAAGTCGATTACTTAGATCGTGAAGTTTGATTGGAATTTTGGCATGCTTGGTATGCAAAATAGAATTACCAAGATCTATATGCGCTTCTAAAAGTTTCAAAATATCTAAACCAATAAGACCATCAAAATACTTATGAAATTTAAACAAATGAAATTTAATTCGTTCACTCATATTAAACTCTGGGAAGGCGGACATTTCTGCACAATAATCTCTTTTTGAATGCTGAAATACAGAAGTTACTTTAAAGGGTTCCTTGTATATATTTTTTGGAAAATATTTATACGCAAGTTCAGGGTTCAAAAATGATTTTGTGGCACCTGCGTCTATTAGTAATTTTAATGGAGGGTTGGCTATTTCGATATAGGGTAGTTGAGTTTTGTCATATATGGTGTTGAGGTCAATTAAGTTTCCTCGATCATGGGCGTGGCGACTTGAAAATTTTGTTCTTCGGAGCTTTGATTATTTTCGGAGCTTGAAGGGGGTTCATTTGGATACGAATAGTAATAATTATCACTTTCTGACTGATTTTCGTCGTTTGAGTAATATTCTGAATAATAATTGTCATAAGGGTAGTATTCAAAATGTTGGTCATATGTTTCTCCTTCTACATTGTGAAGTTCTTCGAAAGTAAAGTTTCTTGGGCCAGATGGCCTAAAATGATTACTTTGGGCGTCAGGTCTGTGCCTGTTAAGCTGTGTTTGAACACTCATTGGGGTAGGTTTAAATGGAATACGGTGAGGTGGAGGTTGTTTCCATACATTTACGTTGGGCTTAGGGCCAAAAACTTGAGCATTTGTCGGAAATCTTTGAGGAGGCATATTTGGTCTCTGAACAATATTAATGGGACCTCTAGGAAATTGCTGGTTAAAATTCGGTTGAGGCCTAAATTGAGGAGTAGACTGCATAGGCTGTCTGAAGAATTGATTTTGTTGCATTTGAAATTGCGGTTTGGGCGGAAGTGGCGGTGGTAAAGGTTCGTTCATATGTGTGTATCCAAGCCCACTACTACTAGATTTTTGTAAATAACGAATATTATTATCTTCTAAAATATATCTTTGAGCTTCAGCCAAATTATTAGGCTTCATAGATCGGATCATGGAACTTTGTGGTTCCTTTAACCCTACTAAAAGAGTATGCAATGCATGACTATCAAAAAGAGCTTTCTTACTCGCCTTGATAGCATCAATCGTTTCATGTATACTGACATAATTGTGTAAGTGATTTAACATGGCTACAACCCTTGAATAGAATTGCAAAGAACTTTCATTAGAATTTTGTCTAAGAGCTGTCATATCTGAAATTAAGCTGCTCTCATTTCTTTGATCGCCAAAATGTGAGATAAGTAAATTTTTTATTGTGTCCCAATTAGAACTTCCACTAAGAGAAAATACCTGCTCTGCCGCACCAGATAATTTGGAAAAAATGCTGTGAAGTAAAATTTTATTTTGTACACAATCGGGTTCAGTTGGATTCCATTATGTATTTAATAAATCTGTACTTACTTCTAAATATCTATATAATCTACAAGGATTTCCATCGAAATCAGGAATTATTTGTAAAAGCTTGATATCGAAGGAAGGCACACTATGTCTACTTATGTTAGGGGTGGTCATGATGTTTGCTAAATTGTTACTTGGGTTTTCTGTTTCTCTTTCTCTTGTCCCTAAATCTAAGTTTGCTAAGTAATTAGCGAGTTGATCTGCACTATCACCTTCAGGATGTACAGGTCGGGGTGAGTCTGTCATACGAAAGAAATAGGATACAATGAGCACTTACTGATAGATCCAGTACTTCATTCCTTCCTGGCCTAGGATCCTTCAAGTGGACGTGGGCTGTTCCAGAACGAAGGGCACCTGCGGTCCTGCTTCTTTCTGGGCTCTCGGCTCGTCGTGTAGAAGGTTGGTTTCCCAGCAAAGAGTTGACACTCACGGTTTTTCTTCGAACGAATGCCTCTAGGAATCCTGCTGCGTTGCTGCGCCAATTAAGTGGTCGAGAACTTAAACTTTGTTTTTAAAAAATTTATTTCCCGATCAGATAATACAATTTATTTGGGACCGAACCGTTTGAGAGCTCAAGACGGACTGACTCAAAAGCGTCAAAATAATATGGAGGTAAACTCTGTTGATCTCTCTAACGTTTACAGATATAGGTTTTATATGAAGTCAGCAATAATAATATAATAGTACAGTCATTTGCAACCACATAACTCAGGCAACGACATGACAATTTTATATTGTTGGATTCATTGTGTTTCAAAATGAGGGATTGTACCGAGATAGAAGTAGCTCGCAGTGTAGCTTTAATTGAAAATCCGACAAGTCGCAAGAAATTTCAATCACAGCCCTTCAGTAATCAAGCGTGTGTATGATCGCTGTAGGATGACCGGAGAATAATTATAAATGGCTAGCCAGGCAAGGTCGAGGGCGGAAAACCACACGAGGTCATGACCGGTATTTAGTAGTTTCTTCTTTGCTTAAACGAACATCTACATCCAAAGACCCCCAAGATGCTCTTAGGGCAACTCATCAAGTAATGATTTGTGACCAGACAGTTAGAAAGAGATTACGGGAGGCTGATTTAAGAGCAAGACAACCAGTATGTGAACCTGTTTTAACTCGAGCTCATAAAACTTACTTTTCGGAGGCGAATCAAGATTCCGTCTAACCCATTGGGTATGTGTGTACAGACGTCCTAATGAACGTTACCCTGCTACCAATGTACAAGAAGTATTCAGATTTAGATGGTTCGGTAATGGTCTGGGGTGGAATATGTTTGGAAGAAAAACGGACCTTGTAGTGATCGGACTTGAAATCCTTATAGCTGCAAGATATGTTCATATGATTCATAATAATCCTGCAGCATATAGTATTGGCCCTGGATATTTATTTCCATGCTAGACCCCATACTGCTGCCATACCGACAGATTTTCCTCGTGAGCATGAAATTCGTACAATGAATTGGCCAGCATTGAGCCCCAACCTCAATCCGATTGAACATCTATGGGATATATTGGAGGCGTATCCCTCGCCGCCTAAGTCCACCTCAAACTCTTTAATAACCAGCAGAAGCACTAATTGAAGGATGGGACAGTATAACACAGGAAGACATTCGACAGCTTGTACGAAGTATGCCAAAGAGATGTAACGAAGTAATTCGAGCTGCACGAGGACATACGCGATACTAAACCCCATAACAGCCAAATAATCACACACTAGGTATAGTGAACTATCCGATTTTCACACTATTTTTGTACTTATTTCAATTTGTAAGTTTTGCTTCCCACACCGGTAGGCAAACATCAATGAAATAGTACATTGTAAGTAACAAATATAAAAGATGAGTGACCTCAGTAGCTAGTCAAGGAAACGTAGTTAAATTTTGGTTCTTGTCAGAAAGCCGCATCTAGCCACGTACCCCATTTTGTAGTAACTGGCAGGAGTAGTTATGGCAAGCCTGGAGCCATATCTTCATTATGCTATACTCTTTCAAAAAAGATTTTTTTCTATTTCTGGTCAAACTTTTAACGGAAGTATATTCTCCATGAATGCCTGACCCATGCAGATAAAACAGTTATACTAAATTTGGATAAAATACTTGCAAGTCAATATTTGCACTGCATATTTTTTCTCTTATAGCGTTTTTGAGTTACTGCACCGATTTGAACTAAGGGTAAAAAAAACATGCACTGAAATCGCCATGAGCTCGAGGCCACTTAGTGCAATGCGCTGCAAATAAACGTAGGTAGGTATTAGTCGAAAATAAAAGTCTAGGCGAGTTTTGCACTGAAACGTAAGCCAAACATAATGACAACATGCAGTGCATTTTGGTGCAGTGATAGAGCAATAGGCCAGTAAGTCCAAAACGCTATTAGACTTTTGAGACAGGCCCGGTTGCATTTCTTGGAGGAAGGCGAAGTTTTTCTACTAAAATTAATTTTACTAAAAAAAGTCATAAAACCATAACGGCTTGCAAATATTAAATACTGATTCATTGCTAAGTACGTAAGATCTACCGAATTTGAATAGTCATTTTTCAAGCAAAACGCTTTTTTGGTACTTTCGGCATGATGACAGATGAAGATGTTTAACTAACAATACTACAGTAGCTATCTTCAATTAAAATAAAATGTGTATTGTATGCGTTTGTTATAATCACGGTAAGATGCCGCATTCGACGCAATGTCGTCGTTGCAAGTGGCAAGACTTACAAAAATCCACTTAATCATACTCACAGTGACATGAAAATATGTAATTTTTATGTTCTATAAACCACAAACACCTGTCGAGGGAAACAAAACTACTACAATCAGCAAACTTTTTGAAGACTGGTGTGTTTTGCGGCAGTTCGAGTTTTGTTTTTCGGTTCCCGCTCGGAGGCGGTACTTCAAAAGGTTTCGACATGTTTTGAAACTCGAGTCTGTCTGATGGAAGTGGTTATTCTGTATATTTTGTTTTGCGTAAGTAAATCAAACTTTGATAACTATCTCCAATGACAAGAAACCAATATCCAAATCACTGCTGGTCGATCTTCAGAGAAATTGAATCTCCAAATTTTTTTTGTTAATTAATATTATTAGATCCTCAAAGTCAGAGATGTACTTTCCCAAAAAGTAATGAAATGAGAAACGTAGCTCTCCAGGCAGGCCTATGTCATCGTTTTGGAAATAATTCATCAATTTGTTGTGCAAGCAGCTATTCGTTTAGATAACAGTGACCGGACCCAATATCTATGTTGGCGTCTTCTCCTAAAATAATAATAATTCTACCGAATAACTTAAGTTTTATTTTGTAATATTTTAAGTTGTGACACATAAAACGAGCAACATATTAGTTTTTTTGTATCATTTCGAAAAGTGCCAATTTTCCACAGAATGTCTTCTTTTATATAGTATTGTTTCAAGTTGTCAACTGCTTTAAAAATATATAAATTTATACATAATTTAAACCGGAGTCGAACAACAAGGATTAAGGAGCAAGTAGGGATTTCTCAAAATACCTCACAGAAACAAAGTATAATAAACAGCATTCAGAACAGTTAAGTCCAGTAGTTTTTCAAATACCAGCCGGAAACGAAAACCGCGAGGTCTCAATCCGTCAATTCAATGAAAAAGTTGGAAGAAGCACCCTAATACCGGTTTTATAGGTTGAAGACTAGACGAACTCACTACACACAAAAACGAAAACCTCGAAGCCTCAATCCATTAAGTCAAGGAACATGTTAGAATAAGCATCCAGACAGCAGTTTTGCAGGTTGAACAACCAAACGAAGCTACTACAGAAGGAAGCCAATGCTTCACTTGGATTATTATAAAAATGTTAAGATTTTAGTTAATGGTAATTAATTTTTTTTTTATGGTCGGCCTCCCGCAAAGGCTGAAAGCCTATGGCGCTGTAGAAGCGCTGCGAGAGGACAAATGTCTGTTCACGTTAGATTTGAAACGCTGCAGGTTGTAGCCGTCGGGAAACAAATTCCCCGGCAGCTGATTCCACAGCGTCGAAGTTCTCCAAAAGAAGGAATGCTGGAGGAGACTGGTTCGGGGAGTAAGGACCTCGACCTGGTAAGGATGAGCTCGCAGAGCTTCTCTAGTATTCCTGGTCCGGACGACCTTTGGTGTTATTATCTGGGAGAGCTCACTCGAACATCTTCCGTGATAGAATCTGTAAAACAGACATAGGTCAGCCACCCTCCTTCGATGTTCTAGGCTGTGGAGGTCCTTTGTGAGGTTAGGCGTATCGATTAATTTAATTGCTCTTTTCTGGATAGTGTCCAGAAGCTTTAGAGAGTGCTTCGGAGCACATCCCCATACATGGGAGCAATACTCCAGCGATGGTCGTATCTGTGCCTTGTAGAGCAGCAGCAGTTGCTCTGGTGTATACAACTTCCTACAGCGGAACAAAACTCCAAGCTTCTGGGATGCCGTTTTAGCAATACTGACGACGCGGTCGTGCCAGGACATGTTATTGTTGATGTTGATTCCCAAGAGCTTGACGGAAGGTGATTCGACTATGGGGTGACCCTCCATTTCCACGGTTGGTAAGCCATCGTGAGACTTCTTTGTCAGTGTTGTTGCCCGAGTTTTTTGTACGTTAAACTGTACTTTATTTGCTAATCCCCACTCGACAATTGTTTTGATATCTGCGTTGATCTGTGAGGCATGCTGCTGCCGCCGACGTACCGTCTCCTGGGATGACAGTGGCTTGCCTGGTTCCATGCACGACACTAATGTACTGTCATCTGCGAAGCTGTAGATTGGATTGGATGTTATTTCCAGCAGCTCATTGATGTACAGCAGAAACAGTGTAGGGGATAGGACAGATTCCTGAGGAACACCGGCGTTTATTGAAAATACGTCTGATGAACAGCCCTCGACTACAACAAACAGGGATCGATCGTTCAAAAAGCTATTCAGCCACTGGCGCAGGCCAGGTGGTAGTCCATAAGCAGCAAGTTTGGCCAGAAGTCCGTCATGCCACACTCTGTCGAAGGCTTTCGATATGTCAAGTGCAACAACACGAGATTCGCCATGTTTTTCTATTGCTCTATTCCACAAGTGAGTGACGTAGGCAAGGAGGTCACCTGTAGACCTGTGCTTGCGGAAGCCATACTGGCGATCATTTATGATGTCATTGTTGTCCAGGTATTTCAGGAGCTGTGTGTTAATGACAGTCTCCATAACCTTAGACATGACGCTGAGAAGAGCCACAGGTCTATAGTTGGTGGGATCAGTTTTTTTGCCTTTCTTAGGGATAGGTTGCACGCAGCCAATCTTCCACGAATCGGGAAACACGCCTCGTTGATACGAAAGTTTGAAGAGCTTGCAAAGAATAGGTGCAAGCTCAGCGGCACAGCGTTTAAGGACAATGGCTGGAATTTGGTCAGGACCAGTAGCTTTATTGGTGTTCAGTTTTTGGAGAATGCTTTTTACATCTCGATGTTGAAATTTGACCTCTGCCATTCTTGAGTTCACGCTTATGGTGGTGGTCGGAGTACTTCCTTGAAAGTCTACAGTAGAATTGGCTGCGAAGAGCTTCCCCAAGATGCCTGCTTTTTCTTTAGGAGCAGAAGCGATGGACTTGTCCTCTCTGGTCAAAGGTGGTATTGATGAATAGGAAAAGTTCTGACTAACAGCCTTAGCTACAGACCAGAAAGTTCTGGACGAACTAGGACATGAGAGGAGCTTGTTCTTAATTTTTTGGTTGTGTTCCTCCTTGCTGCTGTCAATCACGCGTTTGCAGTGATTTCTGGTGTCGATAAAACTGCGGTGGTTCTCGGCATTTGGATTTTTCCTCCATTCTTTGTAATGGTTGTTTTTACAGGAAACTGCATATCTACAGCGCTGATTGAACCATGGCTTGTTTTTGGAGGGATGCTTGACGACATGAGGGTATAGGCTTCCATGCCAGATATTAATACCTCTGTTATTTCTTGGGCGCAAGCTGATGGGTCTCGTGACTTGAAGCAGACGTCGTTCCAGGGAAAGGACTGATAGTATTCTCTTAGGTCATCCCACTTTGCTGATCCGTAATGCCAGACCCGGCGAGGCTTTGCATGGTGGAGATCTGGAGAATGCATTCTGCATAGCGTTGAGACGGTGTTATGGTCAGACGATCCCAGTGGAGCAGTTACTTTCACTGTGTAGATTGTTGGAGTAGTTGTTAGATATAGGTCCAACAGACTAGCAAAATCTCCGTGGCGGCTGGGGATCCTTGTTGGTTCTTTGACTATCTGCTCCAAGCCGCAGCTAATAGCGAAGGCTTCAGCTTCACGTCCCTCGTCGTCCGTTTTGTTTGAGTGTTTGAGCCAGTAGGAGTTGTGAACGTTGAAGTCACCCAGAAAGACTATCTCTGAATGAGGGTGATCTGATTGCAGCGCGCCCACAGTGGCCGAAAGCTTCTCGAAGAGCTCTTTGCAGTTGTTATTGCTTGGTGGCCTATAAATGCAGCATATAAACTTGGAATGATTTTGGAAGGATATTTTGAGCCATATGATGTCAAATACTTCCAGTTCGAGCTCTTCTTCTCGATGACAAGAAAGCCCAGATTTAACGTACACGCATACGCCAAACCTACGTCTAAATCGGGTGTATAAGTCATATCCGGGATATCTGAAGCAATTATCCATTGTTGAAGAGCCGACTTGAGTTTCCGTAAGAGCCAGAATGTGTGGCTTCTCTGCCTGAAGGTGTTGATGGACAGAGTTTATGTTGGAGGCAAGACCTCGTATATTTGTAAAGTCGGCCCTAAAAAAGTTTCTCTGGCCTTCGGGCCTGTCGTCAGTGCGAAGTTGCTGCGAAGGACGGCTTCTGTTGTTAGCCTGATGAGGAGTGGCAGCACAATTCTTTAAACAAACTTCGCTTAATGTTCCCCCCGGACCACCTGGCACCCGGAGATCCGAACGGCCAGGTATTTTACCTCCGGAATCTTTTGATCCTGGAAGAGCCATTGAGCATTTTTTACTTCTAATTAATCCAATTTGTCACATATGAGAAACCGGGAACATCGGCCCAGAGACGGAACATGAACAATGAGGCCATTTGGCGCCGCCTATTTCCGGGAACCTATTTCTAGTTTCCAGGAAATATTCCGATGTGGGGGTGATTGCACCGCGGGCGAAGCTAAGTGACTCCACTTCTCCCCCCTGTGGCTGATTGCAGAGATAATAGTGCATGATGCACCGTCGGCGGTGCAAGGTGTACCATCATCTCTGGGCGATGGGGTCGCCACATCCCTACGCCCAATTGTTTGTCATTTATTTTCATTTATTTCATTACACGAAAGAAAATCCTAAGGGATGTTAATTCACAGTTTCAAAGTCTGATTGCTTGATATATTTTTGATAAATAGCTTTTCATCTACTTTAAGGAATAATAATTCTGTTGATTTTCTCGTTCTTAATAAAACTAGAACCATAACGCATACTTGTTTCAATGTAGTACCTACTGTTACGATTAATTGAAGTTGAAACGTAATACGTTTATCAGCACTTTTGTGCAATATTTTGGAAGAAAAGCAAAACTTTTATGCATTTGGTTAGGTCAAGCATCGTATTTTAATTATTAGAGACGATTTAAAGTTATTTTTATAAATGCGAACATTCAATACAAGTCCATTTTACCCGAAAAAAAAGATCTATTGCAAACACAAAATGATTAGGATCAAAAATATCGTACTGTGAAATGTAACTGAAAAACTTCAAACTGCTCTACTGTAAAATCTGGGCTTTTTGAGTTATGACGGTATTCCTCCGGATGAGCGATGTGGATTATAGTATATTTATATGGGAATAGTCCCAAATGTATCATATGTAAAATCATGTAAAGGCATATAAATCCGGTCTCCAGTTATGACTAGAGTCCGCATTTTGAGGCTTCTTGGAAATATTACAAGCAAATATTATACAGCTTAAAATATTGATGAATTAGACAAAAAGATCCAAAAAAGCACGGTTTATAATGCTTATCTTGCTTTTTTTAAATGTTATGCATATTTTCTGGTTTGTGCCTATTTGCAGCCTTTTTTAGTGTTTCTGTAAGTACTGCAAAACTCATGTCAGCTCTGTATATAAAGAAACTATTCAACAAATAAAAGACCTAATTGGAAGTCACTATAATTGTCGACGAAAGCACAGATGTTTGTGGAAGGTATGTTGCAAATTTAATTATTGGAGTCCTTGATGAAGAAGTTGCACCCACAGGGTATATAATATGTTTTCAGGAGCTAGAAGCCACAAACAGCAGTACAGTGTCTAGATTTGTGAATAATGCACTAACAAACTTTTATTTACCAGAACCAGTTCCCTGTAGCAAAGTGTTACTCATGCTCTCTGACGCAGCAGCGTATATGGTTAAAACGGCTACAAATTTAAAAGTGTTTTATCCAAATTTATGTCATTGCACTTATTTAGGTCATGGCTTAAACAGAGTTGCTGAAACCATAAGGCAACAATATTTTCTTCTCAATGAACTACCGAAAATTCCAGTACCACTTGAACCAGTTTTGACAGGATGGGGCACATGGTTAGATGCTGGGTTATATTATGCAGATAATTTCGAAAATTTCAATAAACTCATATTCGAGCTACCCGAAACAGCTAGCAAAGCAAATAAAGATTGTCAAATGGTTCTAAATCAAAACGAATTAATGAACAATTTAGCTTATATAAAAGCCAATTTTAGTTTGTCGGTACCACCATAAAGTCCTTGGAGAAACAAGGAATGACATTGGATACATCCATCAAAATAAATTGTTGATGATTTCGAAAAAGCAGTTGACAATGTTCCTGAAGCAACTGCCCAAATAGTACAGAAAAAGTTGAAAGATACACTATCTAAGAATGAAGGTTATCAGAAATTCAAAAATACTGCTTTGGTATTGGCAGGGAGTACTGACTCAAAGTTGCAAATAACCCCAAATGTGCTGGCAAAATTTAAATATATGCCCATAACAAGTTTTGACATAGAAAGGATTTTTTTCGACTGAAAAAATATTTTAAGTGGAACATCTAAATCAGAAGTTAATTATTTTTTGTTTCTACAAGAACTAAATTATTTTTCATTTTGTTTTTTTTAATATTTGTCTTTTATGTTTTCTCAGGTATTTTATAGATAAACAATAAATTTTGGTTTCACTTCTATGCCTTGCTAATGCATATTCCATGTTTTTTTCTGTAAAATTGAATGCTTTTTAAGCGCTTATTTGAACCTTTTTTATGCTTTTACTTTCCACACCAATAGGTGAGGGGAGTATTGTGATCGCGAAAATTTTCGATTTTGAGATAACACACTTTTTGGGCGTTTCATGATGTCTACATAACGAAAATCCACGACACTCATTTCCGTCGGTCTGTCTGTCTGTGTGTCTGTTTGTCTGTCTGTTGGCGTTTTTCTAACATCGTAATCTCAGTAACCGCTGCATAGATTGTGATGAAATTTGGGCAGCGATATGCTGTGGGGTCATAGTAGGTAATGTACTTATAATTTTTAAAATCGTTGCAGGGGCGGCGGAGTAATTAGCAAAAAACAAAAAAAAAATATTCCTCATATTTCGTTTTTAGGTGCTTTAGGGGTTCCGGATCATTTTCTACTTTTTTTGGGTGGTGGTGAAATTGGGGTTGTTGGGGGTGGGGATTGTAAATCTCAAAAATATGTTGTACTCCTAATAGGCTAACCATTGACTTGTAAAAGAAAGACCTAGCGGCATGATACTCTTTTTTAGGCCCATCCGAACATTGCCTTGCCTATTCCAAAAACCAAGGGACAGAATTTTCTGATAAATACACAGGAATATTGCTTTAGATTGTTCTGTATTGAGTAACGTAAAATATGGAGTGGATTTTAATGAAATTTTGTCACAGTATTACTACCGCGGTGAGGATGGAAAACGTGTATGTTTTGGAAAAATCGTATCAGTGGCGGCGCAGCAATAATAAAGAAATAAAAAAATAAAAACTCCTCAACCTTTGGTCTTAGGCGTTTTAGGGGTTCCTTATCATTTTCTACTTTTTGTTTGGCTAGGGGTGGACTTGGGGTGGTTGGGGGGTGGGGGGTTGCAAAAACGGAAAAATTTGTTGTATTCATAATGGGCTGTCCACTGACACATGTGAATGAAAAACCTAGCGGCATAATACCGTTTTTTAGGCCCATCCGAACATTTCCTTGCCTATTACAGAAACCAAGGGACTTACGGTTTTGTGATGCTTACATATACGAGTATTGCTTAATTTCGTTCTATGTATATTGCGTAAAGCAAAAATTATTAAATTGATTTTAATGATATTTCGACAAAGAATTTACTATCGCGGCGAGAGTGGAAAACGCGCAAGTGTCTGAAAAATCGTGTCAGTGGCGGCGCAACAATAATTAAATAAACAAAAATATGAAAACAGCTCATACTTCGCTTTTAGACGGTTTAGAGGCGCCTGATCGTTTTGCATCGTTCAGTTGAAGCATGCAGAATGAAAACTGTGGCGTCCTAGTTTCTAAGGAGGGAGACGTAAGAAACTATTTACGAAAGCTTTGTGTTATACAATACGTTTTTTTGCGGGAGGGTGGGCGATGATTTGGTTGTAAGGGGATTTCAGACTATAGCTTTATGTAATGGGAAAACAATAAAATGAAACCATTATGTGTGAGAAGTACTGAGTCAATCAACTTGACTCCATTTTTTAATCCGGTCTCCAGTTATGACACCAAGTGGGCCGCATAGCAGGACATGGTGCGTAGGGATGCCGGCCGGCTGGCATGGCATCGGCAGGATCTCCTGCGAGCCGGGGCGTCGCGCGCTGCGACTCCTCCAAGGTAGCGCAGTCGGCGTCGGCGTCATAGCGGCGCTCAGTACGCGGCCGACTGCGATATAGCGCGTTCTTGGACTCGAGCCGACTGACGACAGCGCATCCTGCGTCCTGCGGACGATCGCGACGGCAGCTGGCGCGAACCCCATGGAAACAAACTCGCGCCGAACTCAGCTTCCGCCCTGTTGACGACCACCATGACCTTTACCTGCTAACTGTCGGTGGTTTTTCTTCGTTCTCGCACGTAGTACTAACGAATTCGCGCCAAACTTTTCCACTTAGTTAACTCTTACGTGCTGACTGACGGAGGTTTTCATTTTTTTTGCTCGCACGTGCTACTGGATATATTCATGTGTGTGTGTGTTGTGTGTTTTTGATTGAGTGTTACTGTACAGCAATGGTGTTCTGATGTATGATGTCATGACAATGCCAATGGGGATGGTTTTTGCTATTGCTGCTAGCCTTTTGGTTGTTCTTCCTTCAGTTTCAACGAGTTTTGGAGCCTTCGACGAGGGTACCGAGCCAAATGAGCTAGATAAACCAAGTAAGATTTATTTATTGCAGCTTAGAATTTTGCCTATTTTTTAGTCGTCTGACCTCACTACAGGAGAATATTACCTGAATGTAATGAAGCTCTACAGTGACTAAAACCTCCCTATTATAAAGAGATACTGCTACCTCGTTACCATTACCATTATGGCAAGCAATTACATTCCAACGAAAAAGTACTTTAACTGCAACAAGTGCGAGAATAGGTTATCTATTCTGAAGTCGTATTTAAAGCGTATAAAATCACGTCTCCTGAACTGAGGACTTACTTATACCACAAGCAATTCCATTTACCAGAAAAACTATTTCGAACAACGTATAACGTACCTTGTCTAATATGCAAAGAAGTACCCCATTTGTAAATTTCTAGTTTCAGTAAAAAACCTTTCAACCAAAAGAAATTAGGATCAATAATATTTGCAATGTTGTCGCCACTGCGACACTTACCTACTCAGCTCTCATTCAGGTAATGAAAGGTATTAATTATTTGCTGTTACTAAAAAACCATTGAATAAATATCCATTCATTTATAACTATCATATGAGTCCAGAATTTGGGAATGTTAGTCAATATTTATATTATTGGCTAGAAATAGAAGTGTTACATTCTTTTACAAACTATGCTGCTACTTTTGGGCTGTTTTATGGTGTCTACATCACGAAAATCCAAATAACTAATTTCCGTTGGTCTTTCTTCCTGCCTGTCTGTCCATCTGTCTGTCATCGTTTTTCTACCCCCATGGTCTCAGTAACCGCTCCACCGATTTTGATGCAGTAGCATCTGGATAATTGCAAAAACTACAAATCTCAGAACTGCTGCACCTGATTTAAGGAGTTCTTGATCATTTCTCATTTTCTTCGAGAACGTAACTCCTCTATTTTGTATTCGCAGGACTATTACCCTAAGCAAATGAACTTTATCTTATTTTGTACTTTACTGACCTCTTCGAACATTGCTTCCGAAGACATATTATGTGACTTGAAAACTTAATAATTTTATAATCCTATAACCTGTAACATGGAACCTACCGCCTTAGCATCCGGACAAACTTTTGGTATTGCCTTTAGTTACAAATAATTCTGGTCTATACCCCCCGACTGGGGGCGGGTTAGAATATCTCCCACCGTATATCCTGCATGTCGTAAAAGGTGACTAAAAGGAACCGAACTACTGTCGGTACAAGCAGTAACCTCTTCTCAACTAACAGCTTTGGGTGGACGAGTTGAGAAGAGTCAGGACACCTTCTTTTCCTTGGGATGTGAAATTTTCCCCAAAGGCGGATGAACCACTAGATACATCTGGTCAACGGCATGAGGACGAAGAAAGCAAATGGGAAACTACTGCATTAAAGATCTTAAAGATATCCCAAGAGAAACTCGTAAAATGAGTACATTTTACGAGTTCACAACATGTTCAGACATTGTGACTATGATGATGATACAAATTAACAAAATCAGTGCCCCATAAGAACCTATACTCCTCCATCTCCGGCCTGGTGTCTCTTTTTTTTGACTGATGGTGCTCTGACAGTATTTATAAATTCGTAAATAATTTCCAATCATTATTCCTTGAATTAAGGAGTATCATCGATACATTAAATTATGCAGATTTATCCAGTAATATTTTATTATTTATAACAGATAAGGTCCACGTATAGGGTGGTGGAGAGTGTGGAGAAATTAGCTTCTCCAAAGTTTTAGCTGTTATCAGGATTGTGCGGGAAGTACCCAAACAAGACACTTGAAGCCATTTTTCATCGAGTATCAGGCAATAAATGTTCTCAAAGACTAGCAGCCCTTCACATTACAGAATCTAATTACTTCTCTCCCTGAATATAGTTCGTTTCAAAAGTACTATTTGTAACAATCCTGGGAAGGGTTCCTGCCTTTCTTTTCTCCCTTGTACCACTTGAAAATGCCACCATCACATTAATTCAACTATCCGTTCTTCTAACCAACAGCCAAACTCACAATAACTAGGTATAGCATTTCTAAATACCTATCAACTACCCCCAAATTAAGTTTTTACGATAACAGTAAGAAGCTATACAAGCCTGAAAACTACGAGTATAATTATCACAGATTTTTTGCACCGAACACTGGTCATTTTTCCCATCGGTGCCATTCAATGCCACTCAATATGTCTATATGTGGTATCGTTTTGATTTAACGGCTTTTTGGGAAGAGAATAGTGTTACTATGTACTGACAACGTTAAATTTAACCAGTTTTTCAGCTGTTCCTCTCTTCGTTTCTAACTTCCCCGACAAAGGACGAGTAAGTTATTACAATCGGTCCGTTTTCGCATATTTTACCAAAATCAACGTTCGAGGTGTTATTTTCAAGGTAAATTCATCTCCTGATTCATTTTTTAAAAAGAAAATGTTATGCTATGCTATATTATTATTTTTTCGAGTAATCCTCACCACCTCTCACCATTGACTCATAGATTTGCACCAAAAGTGGACTAAAAGATAGAGAGTATAAACTTCTCTTTGACGGTAAAGTTTGAAATTATTTGGACGTTTTTGTGACAGTTACTGTCACAAAAACTCGAAAATTTGATACTTTTATGAGTTTTAATTCTGCCATTTTTAAAATTTTGCGGTATGCGCGGTAGCGTTTTCGACATAAGGAAACCTGCTCTTTATTGTGGTAGAATTAGAATTTCACGTTATGGCTTAATTTTATGAGTTACCCTCACCCCTTTTTTATCATCGCAGCGGAACCAAAAACTAGATTATTGTTTCTAATGATTACCTCTATATAGTGATCAAGTTTGAGGAAAGTCAGATAACTTTGGGTTTTTATGTCCTTCTGAGTCCGTCCGTCCGTCGGTCCGTCCGCGATTTTGTTTTCCAACTCAAAAACGCTTTGAGCGATTGCTCCCAAATTCGGCCAACTTGGACTAATGAAGGTCCTTTCGAATTGGAAAGGTTTTGGTGTCGATCGGACAATGGGTGGAGGAGGAAAAGGGTGGGAGTTGGACAAAAATATGTAATAAAACATACAAAAATGATAGCATCAGTTGAAAAAGAATGTGCTTTTATATTTAAAACGATATACCACATGTTGTTAATTCTTTCTGAAATAGAGACTAAAAAAATGAAAAACAACCCACTCAAATGTCACTAAATGCTTTATTTGTTCACTGAATTATTGCTTGATATTGGGCAGTCCTAAAATACCTACCTCAAAATAATATCACTATTCGATTGCACAAAAAAAAAGCCTTAATATGGGATGGACAGTAACCACTTCAGTCAAGGAAGTTCTTAGAATGAGATCTACCTTGTTCAACGTCCACACTTTTTATCTTGTATGCCACATTATGTAATTCAGATTACGGAAAGATTTAAGCTACTTTGATCAAATATTAGAGTGGTTTAAAACTTGTAGATATACAATACATAAGGAAATAGGTTTAACTGTTATTATCTATAAAATTCCTACCATAAGGACATTTTTTCTAATAAATTATCAACAAAATTGAAAAATAAATGAGTTGTAGTTGAGTTATTATAACATTCATATCGTATACCAAAATTGCATACTAAGTGTAACTTCCGAGGTAGCAATATTTGAGTTTTATGTAGCACAAATAAATGATTGACTCTAACGCGGATAGCGCTGATATCTAGTTTAAGTTTAATCATTGTCGAGATGTTTGATAGTAGTTGCTTACAGCAGGCATATACTTCGCAAAGCTAAGAAATTGGTCTGAGGCATGCAATATTAGGTACATTACTTAACGAGAGATACATCTAGGCAGTTCTCTGCCTAGATGTATCTCTGTATGCTTGCTGCCTTTCTAGGCAGCAAGCATACAAATAGGGTCAACATCCAGGAAAGAGGCTAAAAAAAACTGACAAATGCCACTGGTATAACTCATACTAACCACGATGCAATAACAAGCATAAATTTGGTGATATACATAGCGGATAATGAAAGCCGTATGTTGTTGAAAGTGTCTTGCTTTGAAAGAAAAAACGAAAACGAAGAATTTTTTTTTGTAAAAAAAAATAAGTAATAATGGAAGTCAATGATGCAAACCTCGATATACAAAACAATTTCAGAATTTGTTTCAGTATTCCAACGATTGTTCGGCTGTTCTTATAAATTTGATAAACTTATTAAGAAGTTATTTTCTAAAACATAGGTAAATAGAAATAACCAATACAGGGTAAGAGTCATAAGTTGTTACTTTTCTCAGCTGTGTATACAAGTCGTTAAGATAAACAACTTTTTCAAAAGCTTTTATCCGAAAACTGAAAAATAGGCGCGGCATAATATCAAAATAAGTAAATCTGAGTTTGTGTTTCAAGACGTACGAGTATCTAGTCTGTCTGTGTTTAGTTTTTTGCTCGGATTTTTGTCATATTGATTAGGCATTGTACCTCTGAATTAGTGCACCAGTCACCCTCAGTTTATCGTAGTCAATTTTGGATTGGTAAATCCAAAAAATTTTTCCATAATAATGCGCTAATTCTAGGATTTGCCAAAATCAACAACAATAAATAAAGGTGGTTACTGCGCTATCTGACAGATACAATGCTAAATCGATAGGACAAAAATCCAAGCAAAAAACTAAACATAAGCAGACTTGGTACGTCTTAATATACAAAAGCCCAGATTTACTTTCTTTATTCTGTACCTCGCTTATCTTTCAGTTTTCTGAAAAAAGTTATTTGAAAAAGTTATTTATTTTAACTACTTCTATGCACAGTTAAAAAAAGTATATTAACTTAGGGATCACCCTGTATAACTTAGGGTACATGGCGGTCCTCAATATTTAGATGAGTGTGATGAAGATGTTTATGTCTTTTTCTGTTAAGAAAACGGTATAAGGCTTTTAAAAAATGTGCAAATATCCAAACGCGTTTGAACCCGTTTTGTCGTGTTTATTAAAGCTCAGCAATAATCCATTTTTGGGGGTTTTCAATGAGAGAAGGTTAGTAGTTTAGTAAAATCGATAACCATGTGAATTGACTAAAATCTCGTTGAGGTTCATGCAAATTTACTTATGACCGAAAAAACCAGGAATAAATTTCTTTAGCGAGAATCGAACCTCATCTTTACAAGCGCTATAAGCTCTACCCATTGAGCAAATCCACCTTTTTTGTAGTCGCAATTAAAGTAGGCCGTAGTTGTCGAATTTTCTTACACATGATGTGCAGCAGCAATACAGCACCATTCGGTAAGAAAAAGCCATATGCACACTAACCTCACAAATTTGTTTAATAGCAGCACATTAGCCTCTTTAATGCAGTAGAGCTACTGACCCTACTACAGACTTGCCAACGCCTTTACTTAGAAATATCTACTGATTTGTTTGGGTTGCGTACATAACTGAAAAGTCTAATATTTTCTTTGTTTACGTTCTATGCTGCTTTACTTCTATGTGGCCTGCCAAGAAGTTTGTATCTCATAAATAGAACATAGCCTCTGCAACAATCCTTGGTGAATAGTGTATAGACAAGCTTTCAAAACGGATGAGGTACTCGGTATGCTTGGTATAAGAAACGAAAAAAGAACTCACGCAATCGCCTTTGGCCTTTCAGTTGTTCTTTCCCAGTTTCCCGGAGTTCCAGAAGTTTTGCAGTGAGAACAGACTCTAAAGAGTTAAATAGAACGAGCAAGAGTTAAATTCTAATTAAAAATGGTTCGTTCTCATGCCCTAGTTTTTAACAGCTTTTGCAGAATCATTAAGCACTTTGTTTCTGTTTAACTTCTTCCAAGGTAGATTTCCAATAAAGCACAGTTTCAGCAGCAATGAAAATTGTGTCGGTCCTAAAACCAGTTCTTGCTTTTATCTAACCGATATAAGTTCCTTCGATAGTTGCCGTTTTAGTTTCCACACCCATAGGTGAGGAAAGTATTGTGATTGCGAAAATTTTCGATTTTTGGGCGTTTTATGATATCGACGAGAATGCTTACATTCTTCGGACATATTCACAGAAGCGATAATATGGAGAAACTTGTAGTTCAGGATCATGCCCCGAGTGGGCGGCGCCGTTTCCGTTCCCCTACACGTTGGGTAGATACGACGAAACAGTTGCTGGATATGAGTATCAAGAGCGCCGCTGAATGACAGTAAAATCGCGAACGATGGCGAGCTCCAGTTCTCAAAGCTATAATCTTCGTGTTCGCAATACTCTAGCTCCGACTTAATGCAGTTTACGTGTTCACAACATGTCTAAGACATTGTGACTATGATGATGACATAACGAAAATCCACTCATTTCCTTCGGTCTGTCAGTCTGTCTCTTCTTGGGATCCTAGTAGGTAATGTTGCTATAATTTTGAAAATCGGTGCATGGGCGACGGAGTAATTAGCAAAAAACGAAAAAATTAAGTATTTCTCAAAGTTCGTTTTTAGGCATTTTAGAAGTTTCTGATCATTTTCTAATTTTTTTTTGGTGGGGGTAAAATTGGGGGGTGTGAAGTTGTAAAACTCAAAAGTTTGTTGTATTTATAATATGCTGATGTTATACATACGAGTATTGCTTTAGACTGTTCTGTATTGAGGAATGTGGAAATTGTGGTGTTGTTTTAATGAAACTTTGACACAGGTTTATTGCCGTGACAAGGATTGATATTATGGTTTTTAGAAATTGTGTTAGTGGCAGTGTGGCAACAATAAAAGCTAAGAATATAAAAGCAGCTCAAACTTCGTTTTTTCGTGTTTTAAGGGTACATGATCATTCTTTGTCTTTTTGGGTGGGTTGATATGAGGTGGTTGGGGTAAAATTGAAGAAGTTATTGTATTCATAATATATTCTCTATTGACCTACGTATGAAGGACATAGCGGGATAATACACTTTTTTAGGATCATCGGAACAATGGCTTGCCTACTACAGAAACCAAGAAAATTTTCTGATGTATACATATACATACGAATATTGCTTCAGATCGTCCTGTATTGTGTAATCTGAAAATGATTTTAATGAAATTTCGACAAAGCATTATCACCGCAGCGAGGATGGAAAATTCTTAGATATCGGGGCAGTATTTTTGTTTGTTATCTACAATTCGTAAATTTGACTATTACTTATGTGAAAAAATTCGCGAATATGACCTGAAGTGGATCAATGTGTTGGATAGTCAGTTAAATATCAAATATAATATGTATTAGTCTAGCCAGGTTAATTGACGTACTAAAACTGATAGAAAGACAAAAACACGGTGAGCGTGAAGCTTTGAACACTACTGTATTATTCTGTCAAGTCTAAGTACATGTGAAGCTGCCATATAGCGTTTGATATGTTTAAGTCCATAACACTCTCCATGAAACTAACAGCTTATACTGCCACAACTCTGCTTAACATGTTCCTTTGAACTTAATCAGATGACCAAATCTGGTAAAAGGATTAGACACTGTTTGATTATGACTGACCACTAATTAGTTTTTTCTGATCAGCGGCTACCTATCTACAAGAAATACATACTTTTTCCTTCCGGTGATCAGTTTCACAGTATCGAATTGCACCTCTGATTGAAATGTGCTTTGATGTACGACTTACAGGATAAAAAATGTATGCTTCTCCTAAGCGGTCGAAATTAAAATGTGGTCAAACTTTTCCCAAGCAAAATTATAGGAACGCTCATTAAGAGATTTAATTTACTTGAAACTTATTATTTATTATTTATTTATTAGTATTGTGCATTTTCCATAAACGAAGGGTACTTAGACGAAAGCAATTATTGGTGATCAATGATGATAATGAAGTACCTAGTCAGTTCTCTTCTGACTTACTCGTAAAATTGATGAAATGCCCATTCTGGTCCTAAACTGGTGTCTAGTGTCGGTGAAATTGGCCTCCGGGAAATTAATAGACAGACGGCCCAACAAAATCAATAGGCGTTTGATGATAATCAAACGGTAGTCAATTCTTATTTCAACTGAAATTAAAGAAATTCTTAGAACTAGTTTAAGAAGTATAAAGAGAGACCAAAAAAGAAATAATTTTCTAATTTTTCGTGCGGTCGAATAATCCCAATATGTGATAGATGACGACAATCTTTTTCCAAATAAAAATTATAAAAATTTTTATTCGGCGGTCTAGTTTGAAGATCGTGAAGTGATCTTCGTAAAGAAAGAATTGTACATTGCTCATGAACGAAGGGAGGCCAAACAAAAGTAGTGGTGATGAGTGATTAATCAATTAATCATTTTCCAGATAAGCTACTGTCCGCAGGTCCACGAAGTTGGGCTTAGGAGAAAATAATTTGTATTTCTTGTAAACGGTGGGCGATCACGAAATTAATGAGGGGTTAGTCAAAGTCAAGGAGTGGTCGATCTTTTTCCCCGAGCTTTTCCCAATTAAAATTAAAAAAAATTGTTTGAGGACTACACTGTGATACTACGCTCCAAGAGAAAAAAAATGTATAATCTTTGTCAAAACGAAAATAGGTGATCGCCAGAAATAGTCAAAAAATTATAAAGGAATGTCTTCAGTCCGAATTTTGATTTGGTGGACTAATTTCATATGCTAGACCTATCCTTTGTGGTAAGTCACAAATACCCTGGGATGCAAATAGTCCTTCCTCCCTGGCTCCAAAATATACATATAATTTGAGTGCTGCAAAGCTTTCGTGTCTCAAATAAAAGCAGGGTAAGCAAAGGGTGGATACATTTACCTCCAGACGTTATTGCAGTGTACATGCAAATTCGTTTGTAGAGCAGCACACTCCTACAATTCAGAATATGTGCAAACACACAATTGGATGCACATCTCCGGATTTACCGTGAGCCGGCAAAATGGTGACCGTGAAAGTGACCAAAGAGCTATGTGCGTCCTTCTTTTATAATATTCAGGATATGCAATTTACAGCTAAAGTATAATAAAGAAACGAAATAAAGTACATCCAGGTATTTTTCGTACTGCATTAGTTATCGGGAGATAATGATCAAGAGAAGTTCTTAAAACCGATTTCGGAAAGGAAGTGACCATGCGGCTACGCTACCTTAGTGAACGAAAACAGTATCCTCAAACTTATGAATAAAAAAATGTGGTCAAGTTGATTGACCCAGTACTTCCCACACATTCGGATGATACCAGTTTTATCACCTTCCCATTGCATGAAGCTAGAATAGTCTAGATACCCTTGCAACCAAATCATCGCTCGCCCGACCAAAAAAGTGTTTTATTCTGCTAGGTACTTCTTTTACAGGTTAATAGATGATCTATCGTGAATACAACCAATTTTTCAGTTTTATAACCCCCGACCTCAGAGGCACCCCAATTTCACCCCCACCCAAAAATGTTTTGAGAATGATCAAGAACCCCTAAAACGTCTAAAAGCGAAGTGTGGGGTGTTCTATATTTTCAGTTTTTTTATTATTGCTGCGTCGCGTCGCCACTGAAACGATATCTAAAAGCCATACGTGCTTTTCATCCTCGTCACGGTAATAAATCTGTTTCAAAATGTCAAGTCCCTTGGTCTAGGCTAGGTCTTTCTTTCATAGGTCAAAGGGCAGCCTATTATGAATACAAAAAAATTCAGTTTTACAACCCTCCAGCCCTCAACCACCCCAATTTCACCCTCACCGAAAAAAAAGTATAAAATGATCAGGAACCCCTAAAACGCCTAACAACGAAGTTTGAGCTGTTTTCATATTTTTAATTTTTTAATATTGCTGCGCCGCCACTGGGACGATTTCTAAAAATCATACGCGTTTTCCATCCCTGCCAAAGTAGTAATACTGTGCCGAAATTTCATTAGCATCAATTCAGTAGTTTCAACATTATAAAATACAGAGCGATCTAAAGCAACACTTGTATGTATACATCGGAAAAAAGTCTTTTGGTTTCTATAAATCATAAGGCAATGTTCGGATAGACCTAAAAAAGTTATTGATGTCGCTAGGTCTTCCTTCACAGGTCAGCGGGCAGTCTATTATGAATACAACAAATTTTTCAATTTTACAAACCCCAACCCCCAACCACCCCAATTTTCATGCCCACCCAAAAAAAAATAGAAAATGATCAGGAACATCTAAAACGCCTAAAAACGAAGTTTGTGGAATATTTGAAATTTTTTGTTTTTTTCTAATTACTCCACTGCCAATGCATCGATTTTCAAAATTATTCAGCGTTACCTACTACGACCTGACAGCATACTGCTGCCCAAATTTCATCAAAATCCATGCAGCTGTTACTGAGATTACGAGGCTAGAAGAACACGCCCAGACAGACAGACAGAGAGGCCGACAGACAGACACACATACCGACGGAAATGAATGACGTGGATTTTCGTTATGTAGACATCACAAAACGCCCAAAAAGCATATTATCTCAAAGTTGAAAATTTTCGCGATCACAACACTCCCCTCACCTATTGGTGTGGGAAGTAAAAAGGTTATCAAAACAACGAACATCATCATTAATTTTGCAGCAACGACTTGAGTCATGAATACAATGATCAGTTGTGCATGAATTTTAGTGTTCATCTAGTAACGATCACTGTACATTAAGTTAATGGCTACCGGGCTTGGAGCTATGGCTGCTAGTTATTAATAGGATTAATCGAAATACAGGAGCTTATGAATGCTGAGCGTTGTATCATCAATTAACCGTGTCGATGAATCTAAGACCCATATTATAAACTTAAGCAGCTATCGGTAGTCAGCGGCTGTTTTTATGTACGTGTGTTTTCTTAAGCATTCTGCTTTGGTTTCAGCTAAAACAAGGCGTATAGTTTATTATGTTTTTCCTTCCTCCTCATGCTCAAGTAATCGATAAGTGTTGACCCAAGAACGTTCAAAGTTTGGTGTTGCATCTTTTACTGTTTCAACGTATTGCATAGTCAATCTACGATCAGAAATCATTGAAACAAATACAGGGTCGTAGACAGTATCTACAACTTTAATGACGACGGGTCGTATCTCTATATACAAAATATTTTACTTTCTTGGAAATGATGCTTTTCTTGTTAGATACATTTTTTTGCAAAAATGGTATTTTTGTATGGTTCTGATAGTCGAACTCGGGAATAATGTCTAAAAGTTTTTTTACGACTACGTTCTCCTCTTTTAGTTGAATTAGCGGCTGGTACTGTTGTGACAGTAACTGATGTTTTAATTTCAAGGTACCCATCAAAAAGAATATACAGCTGCTTGAGGCGTAATATTTTTCTACATAGCTCAAATATTTAGAGGTTAAACGACTTACCTGTAAGGAAGTTCAATCCTCAATATACGAGAGAGCCCGGTCCGAAGAGATCACCCTGTAGTATATGCTTTAGCTCCCGCGTTTTGGAGTCTTTATTTACATAAAAACTAGATCCACCTCCCCGCCTTCCCCTGCGTCCCGTTGTGCCAGGTCATTATGTTTCAGACGTCGCGTCGAGTGGTCAAGTGTTTACGTTGGTGTCGTGATTTGTTTGTGTTTTCGTCAAAATGCCAAAATAGAGGAAATGGACAATGCACGGTTTTTAACAAAGTAAGTGTTACTTTCTATATACAAAGCCTTCAAAGGATGCGTCGGTAACTACGATGACAAGCTTACATGACAATTTTTCCTGGTGGTCAGGGAACAGCAAACTTAGTTCATTAGAAACCCTCGTACCTGTGTACTGACAATTTCATCTCATGTTAGTAATTCAGTGTGAGCGAAATCGTGCGAGATATTGGAATTCTTCACAGAAGAAAATTCACTTAAATTCGTCAATTTATTTTGGCAGGAATAAGACTTTTGTAACAAAAAGTTTTTTACGGAAAACCTTTAAGTACTTGAATAAAACGAGTGTGGACACTTTCTATGAAACTGCACTGCATTATATATGACTGAATTTTTAACCATGATTTCGAGGTGACTGATTCAAAATCATACAATACACATTCATGGACTCAAATTTTGTTTTATTTCTGAATATCATTGTTGTCGTTTCCACTGAAGCAGCAGCTAATATGGGGCGGTAAACACCAATCGTTTTTACAATCATGAGTAAAATCTGATTGAGATGCTCAAGTAGCAGCTAAATGGGACCAAAACGTCAACTGTTTCTACAATCATGAGTAAAATCTGATTAAGACACACAAACATCAGCTAAAGGGACCAGCAGTGTCTACAATCATGAGTAAAATCTCATTGAGTCACACAAACATCAGCAATTATTCATGACTTCTTTCATCATTTCATTTTTCTGCGTTTGCTTTCTACTTTGTGTAGTGAAAATCCAACTATGCTATCGGAATGCGTTGGTCCATTCACACTCACAAATAATTCCCCACTTCTCTATGAAACACCTTTTGATGGGCTAGCATTTTCCGCAGGTGACTCAGGTCTATAAACTGTCTTAAAATAGCAATAAGTTGTCATCTAAGCATATCATTTTAAGAAGATTTCACAAGTTTCTCAAAATATTGGAGATGCCTTATTAAATATTAAATTTATCAACTTATCTATTTGTTAAATATAGTACTATCATTTCGATTTGCATTTTTTTTGTTTATCAATGTAACATGTCGACTTATGTTTTTTAGCAACTAAAGTGTAAATTTTAATAAATAGCTCAAAACCTTATATAATGATTAAAAAAGAATTTCGATTTCGAATTTTTTTCAATTTTTGCATTTTATGAAAGCATTTACTTTAGCAATGTATGAATTTTTATACCATCGAAAATTAGAGGCTGCGGTGAAGAAAGTACATCAAGTTTTTGGAAAAAGCAAATATTTTGATGGTCGAATTTTCTATCGAAGATCAGGGTGTTTTTTGAATATTGAAGTCAAAATAAGGTGAACAAATAGATATTTCAAGTCAAATAATTTGAGGTGTATTTAGGACATAAAAAGGTAAGTTTTCACCAAATTTCGTGGAAAGAAAATAGTTTTAGTTGAAGAAAAAAGTAAAAAACCAAAAACTAGATTTTTTGCATTTTTCATATACATTTTGTGGTTATGTGAAAAAAAGTGTAAATATAAAAGTTGCAGATCCTTTTACTACCTACAATTTTGCCACTTGCCTTCCTTCCATACGGCAGGAGCTTTGCAGGAAGTCGAGATATACCGTTTTTACCATTAAAAAGTGACCCCTTACCCTTCACGACCTCAGATCGGCCGTAAATTATTTTTCTTTTCATTTTTATTGTATTTTCCTTTACAATGGGTTTCATTCTACTATTATTTTTTGTCAGTTTTTATTGTTTGGAAAGGCTTCTACTCTGGTCTAACTGCGATAATATACAATGTCATTCGTCATAGACACAAGCTTCGATAAATTACTACATTTTAATCGCTATGTCTCTTCTTCCTCGCGTGTAAAACTAATCACACCCTCTACAGGCGTATAAACAAGAAAATGAAGGCAACAGCTTTAAAATTCTATATTCATCAAACTGAATTTGCCAATTCCAGTTTCACATTTCTACGCGTCCCAATTTTCCTCCTGCTAGTGCGTGAGCACCTGGTTGTAAATCGATCTTAATTCCCTTACCCTTACATCTACCCTACATAATATTCACCCCTTTTATTCCCTTGGCATAGGTAATTCTCGGGTTAAATAATGCTTTGCATAGGAGCACCCAGTAATGTTAGTATGGAGTTCTGTTGCTTGTACTCGTACTTATTAATTTTTCAAGTAAGTTATATATTATGTTACTTTACGGGATCATTCAAAAATCTGAAAAAAACTTTCTTTACTTATAGTACTTATTTCTGTAATGTTTAGTAGCACATACACTTCCAGCACGTTGTTTATCCATTTTAAAGATCATATGCTATCAACAGATCTGAAACTTAAGACAGATTACTGTAAAAGCCAGAAACCTTTATTTTCCAGTTTTTATCTGCTTGGTGGACTCTTCTAAGGCGTTTGATAACGTAAAGTGGCCTAAACTGTGGGAAATCCTTATCTCTATGGGAGTCCCTTACCACTTAGTATTTCTCATACAACAACTCTATATGAGTCTAGCTCGGCTCGTGTAAGAATTGATGGTAACCTGTCTGGTCAAACAGCAACCAGAAAAGGAGTTCGTCAGGGATGTGTATTATCTCCGATGTTATTTAACATTTACTCTGAATTTGTGATGAGACAGGTATTGGACAACTGGAACGGCGGTATAACTATTCGCCGAAGCAAAATATCTAACTTAAGATTTGCTGACGATACAACCCTTATTGCTGCTTCTTTGGAAGAACTAGTAGCTCTGTTAAACAGTTTAGAACAACACAGTGCAGCATTTGGTCTTGGTATTAACAAGACCAAGGTTATGATCGTAGATAAAGAGCATGACAATCATCTAAAAATAAAGGCAATAGGCCGTTGTGAGGTAGTTCAAACTTTTGTGTACCTCGGTTCTTTGATCGACAATTCGGATAGCTGTGAGAATGAGATTCGACGGCACATTCAACAGGCACGGGTGGCCACGACAAAGCTTATTAAAATATGGCGTTACCATAACATCACTAAAGCTACCAAAATGTCGCTGGTTCAGTCTCTTGTCTTCTCCATATTTTTGTATGCTTCGGAAGCTTGGACTGTTAAAAAGGCAGATCGAGCTGGCATATACGCTTTTGAAATGTGGACGTGGAGGAGAATGCTCATACCGCCCATCGAACTAATGTTTCCATACCGGACGAGCTCGATAATCCAAAGAGACTATCCTCCATTGTGATGACGAGAATGCTTATATTCTGCGGAAATATTCACAGAAGCGATAATATGGAGAAACTTGTAGTCCAGGGTCACGCCCCGAGTGGGCGGCGCAGTGGCCGTTCCCCTACACGCTGGGTAGATACGACGAAACAGTTGCTAGGTACGAGTATCAAGAGCGCCACTGAACTGACAGTAAATCGTGAAGGGGCCTGGACTCACTCTACTTTCAAACTACATACAGGGTGAGTCAAGCTCAACGCCTCGGACTCGTGTGACCAAACGATACCACTTTTCAAAAAATCGACTTTGCAGGTGTATGTAGATCGAGTTGGGCTACATTTTAAAAATAATGACTTTTATACAGGGTGTCTAGTAAAAGCGTGACATATCAAAGTTATGTTTTTTTAAATAGAACACCCTGTATATTATTGCATATTTAGATTTCTGGGTGCATTTTAGTATGACTTTATGTATCACACATGGGACTTTAAGCGAACCGTTTAGGTGCAAATCACAATTTTGGGTATAGGTAGATGTCAGAAAAAAATTGAATATCGCAGCTACTATAAATCTTAGAGGGTTGTGACTTTGCCGTGTTACTAAGCATGAAATGTGTCGGCTCACGTTAGACGGTCGGGTTCGAATTAAATTTGTACTTGGAGAAATCGGTAGATCAATTAAGGAAACTTCAATCAAAGGTAACTTGATTTTTTCAAATGGGAATGCATAATTTTTTTTATACGATCAAATGTGCAATTTGATAAGCTTTCTAACGATGTGCGGTTGTAAATATCAATCTATGGTAGTTTTGGTTTAATTTCAAATTTTCAGTAAAACCCGAGTTTTTCAATTTTCCTACCTATAACCAACTTAGCAGGCCATGAAATATAAACAAAAAACTGTTCAGATGGAACAAAACAACTAACTTAGCAGATAGTTACGGACAAGCTATAGTAAAGGGACAAAGTTATAAAAATGACTTACAATAAATCAATTCTAACCAGAAATAGCAGACATAACACATCTAAGGTCAAAAAGCAGCTGGAGTACGACAGAAATGGGTATTTTTCATAGCATACCGGCTACTACAATATTCTAAAGATTGAGGATTCACAAAACCATTGTGAATTTTGGCATGAAAGGGAATCTACCACGTAATGTTGCTGGCAGTTTAATAGCTTCAGAATAAAATTTCACATTTCGTGATTTGAAAAAATAGTAACCGATACCTCTGACTGAAGTTACCCATAAGGAAGATCGCCGAAAATGAAGAATAAATTAAAAATCTGCTCAAATTATTAAACATAATTTACCTGGCAGAAAATTAAAATATGATTTGTCGGTATTCCTTTTCTTGCGACCTTGCTGATAGATACTGAAAAATTTAAAGGACGACAGTGAGAGGTATCATTACTTTTGACTTTGTCGGAAATGACTACTGTTTTATACCATTAAATGTGAAATTGCTTTCTGAAGATATTAGACTGACGGCAACGATCGCTGAAAGTTTTGCTTTCGTTTCAAAGTGTTTAGTGATTTTGGAAATTTTTAATCTCTAGTACATTGCAGTCGCTAGTAGGCTGTAAAAATTATCCATTTCTGTCGTACTCCGGCTTCTCTTTAACCTTAGACGTGTTGCTGCCGTTGTTTCTGGTTAGAGTTGATTTGTTGTGGGGAATTTTTATACTCTTGTTCTTTTACTCTAGTTCTGCTGGATCTTTTTGCTAAGTTAGTTGTTTTCTTCCATCTGAATACGATTTTGTTTATATTTCATGGCCTGCTAGTTTGTTTATAGGTAGGGAAATTGAAGAACACTGATTTGAGTGATATCTCGAAAATTAATAAAAACTACCATAGACTGATATTCACAACCTGATATAATTAGAAAGCCTATCAAATTGCACATTTGATTGTATAAAAAAAATTATGCATTCCCATTTGAAAAAATCAAGTTACCTTTGATTGAAGTTTCCTTAATTGATCTACCGATTTCTCCAAGTACAAATGTAATTTGAACTCGACCGTCCAACGTAAGCTGACACATTTCATGCTTAGTAACACGGCAAGGTCACAGCCCTCTAAGATTTATAACAGCTGCGATATTCAATTTTTTTCTGACATCTACCTATACCCAAAATTGTGGTTTGCACCTAAACGGTTCGCTTAAAGTCCCATGTGTGATACATAAAGTCACACTAAAATGCACCCAGGAATCTAAATATGCAATAATATACAGGGTGTTCCATTTAAAAAAACATAACTTTGATATGTCACGCTTTCATTAGACACCCTGTATAAAAGTCATTATTTTTAAAACGTAGCCCAACTCGATATACATACACCTGCAAAGTCGATTTTTTGAAAAGTGGTATCGTTTGGTCACAAGAGTCCGAGGCGTTGAGCTTGACTCACCCTGTATAATTATAATATTTCGGAAGGTGATAGTTAAGACCTTAATAAATGACAACTATTTTCGATTTTCTCAAAAAAGTTTTTTAATGTGCAAAAGAACTCGCAATGCGAAATCATACATTCTTTAAATGCCTGTAATTTAACAACCAAACACGATATCAAAAAAAGGCTAAATAGTTGCACAAGCGCAAGCTTTCTTCTTCGATGTGCTCTTTGAGTCATTACTGTAAGTTTAAAGGTAACGTCAGGAGCTTGGAAATGCAAAATTCATTTCTATGGCGACCTTTGGACCTTACCTTTGGACCTTTTGACCTTACCATTGGATTTTTGGACTTATCTCCCCTCATCTTAGACACACACACACACACTGGAGAAAGGGAACAGGCGGCTACACCTCCTCGCTAACAGAGGAATACGTCTTTTCTTGGATTCTCAATTTCGCGCGCTATACCCTAGACCCTTAAGGATATCACAGTCCTTGTTTTAGCCGAAACGCCAGATAAAGGAAGCATTTTTTTTATATTTGATCTATTCCCAAAAATACAGCATAACTTCATTGTTAGTATTTCATCAATACCTTCCACATGCTCTATATCCTCCAACATATGGCGTAGGTTCAATTACCTCTTTTGCTAGGTAGCTACTGTCAATATGACTATTCAGCATTCAGTAAACCACAGATCGGTATTGAATAGTTTATTTTAGTACGTGTCGGATGATGAGCGAAATTCCACAATCCAAATCATTTATTGATATATTCAGGGCACAAAAACGTCGCTTAGTGGCTGTTGAATGGAAATCATTGGAAAACGGCATCCGACTGTATAAAGCATTTTCATTGTGACTGCTGGACATGTCCATGTGTTGTTTGATCACCATGCTTACACGCAAATATTCATGTAGACTTGACGATGACATGCTATGTGGTACAGGGTTTTATAGTTACAAAACACAGATAAAAAGGTTTCATATGGATTACGTACATGTGAGCGTAAATGAGCATTAGATTCACAGGTTTGGAAATTTAGAGTTTAAAGTATTGTTATGAATAGTTTGAGGAGATTCGTTCACGATGGTGGATGAAATAATTTTTCCTTCAGTTTTGATAAGTCTAATCGCATAGGTATTTACCGAAATAAATTCAAAACCTCTTAACTATCATATCAAAAAACAACAAACACCTCGACAGAACATCAAAGTTGTCATATGACGTGAAACGTGTTAGGACCCATCGGCCACTCAGATTTTGCGACGCTGCCACAGTTTTAATAATTTTCAGATGCCTCCCGAAAGAATGGAGTTCAATGTATTATAACACTACTATCGAGAATAGTAGCTTAATTATTAGGGCTTTTAGAGAGGGCGTGCAATTGGAGTGCTGGGGAGGGTGGTGTTTGGACAGACATTTCTTGCATTCATAAAATTACGTGCTAAGCTAAGGAGTACTGTGGTTGCGAAAATTCTCGATTTTGAGTTAATACGCTTTTTGAGCGTTTTATTATACCTACATAACGAAAATCCACGTCACCCATTTTGGTCGGTCTGTCCATCGCCCGTCTGTCTGTCTGTCTGTTGGAGTCTTTCTAGCCTCGTAATCTCAGTAACCGGTGTAGCTATATGCTGCTTAGTCGTAGCAGGTAATGCTGCTATAATTCTGAAAACCGGTGCATTGATGGCGAAGAAATCATCATAACCCCTCCAAACTTCGTTTTTAGGCGTTTCAGGAGTTCTTAATCGTTTTCTATTTGTTTTTGGGACGAGGTGCAGTTGGGCATCGTGGGAGGCTTGAAAACTCAAAAATTTGATGTATCCATTAAGCTGAAAAAAATGACTTTGGTAATGTCGTGTGCTTGTTAGACCTATGCAAATGTTACCTTTGAATTTTTTATATGTAGAATAATTTGATACATACCTATTGTAAGCAAAGTTATAACCGTATAACGTGCAACTTATAAACTTGGTTGTGATAATATTGTAACACCGTATTACTGCCGTTCTTTTTTTGTAGTTAGAGTGTTAGGATTCAGTTACCACCCAGCCTTAGGCAGTGTTCCCACCAGAGATGTGCTAGGAAGTTGAGCGGTGCGAAGATGTTTGGCGGAGCTGTGAAACGGTGTGCGGATGAGCGTTGCGTGGATGTGTAGCGGGTTCTTTTCAGATTGCCAGCGATTCGCGTATATCTGCCCGTTGTTGGCGCCTCAGTTAATGTTGCCAGATCTACCGTTTTACGGTATATCTGCCGTTTCAGTCCTCTGGCCATAGGTTCTACCTCAAACACACCTAAATCATAATATTAGAAACATGCTGAACTACTTGGTTTCGTAGTTTTTTGATGGCGAAATCAACAATCTAGGCATTTGACAACCGTACGATACATACAATTTGACAAACAATGACATGTCTTGTGTTTCAAGGAACGAGATATGGCAGAAGAATGCTTTTTGTCCTCACCCGATTCCTCAATAATATCATATAAGTCTGCCAATTTTTTGTTTGAATATATGCATGTTTTTTTCTATTATTTTCTAAGGGACGGAACACTTGAGGTCGATATAGGACATACACATATATGTTTAGTTTTTAATATAAAGGGTGGCCACTATGTGTGGAATATAGTATATATCTCGTCTGATTGTAATAATTTGATTTTTGGTATTTCCCACGATACGGCGGTATTCAGTTATTTTTGTTTCAAAAACAAAGAAGGGTCATTTTATGGAGATTTTTTTCTCTCGAGATTTTTCAGCCATAAAGTATGATTAATTGTGTTTTACATTTTGTGCGTTACTGTTTGTTGTACCTGCATTATTTTTTCTACTAACCTTTCTGAAATTTATGGAACATTGTCTACTGAAATCTACTTAATTATTAGCTGTATTTATTGGAGAGATGAAAATCGAGCTGGCAACATTGATACCTCGCCCGCATCTCTAGCACATATCCCTCGCAACACATTTCTAGCACACATCTCACGAAAACATTGCTACATTGCTTGCCAACGTACCTTGTCTTGTACGTACAAAAACCTCGCTCTGCTAAACCGTTCCTACCATAGCTGCGCTGAGCGAGACGAGGTAATTCAAGCGATTCTATTGGTTCGTTAAAAACACATTCCTCGTAACTCATTCTCAAACATCTATCGTGGAGACGCAGCCCTAAGCGGCTACGGAGGAAATGATAACAGTAACGTTCTTGAAGCTCTTGCCAGTGGCGGAGGACTAGACAAAAAACACCAAATACCACAATCTCACAAACTTCGTCTTTAGATGTTTCAACGGTGACTGCTTATGTCTACTTTTTTGATGAGGATGGCGTAGGGATAGAGGAACTCCAAGTATTTTGTTAATGTGTGATAATAGCCAAACCGACCGCCCCGCCGAGCCGGGACCGTCGAGAGTTACCGAGCCTAATGCTGCTGCGTGTGACGTCACACAAGACGCCGCACGTATCTGCAAGGTTTAATAGAGAAATTCCGGCGCTACGAGCATTCTCCTGAAATACTGAGAAAACGGTCAAATATACAAAAGTAATGTATAGGAATGAATTTATAGGAAATTGAATTTGTGATGATTAGAGCCAGTTGGTACCTATTTAACTAGGATCGTTTGGACGTGAGAAGGTTAACAGTTGGACTTAAGCGCACCCAAATGATGTAAAATTATGTGTTATTCATATTATAGCTGTTACGATTGCAGTAGCAGTGGTAACAAAAGAGGATATAGGAGCTGTAGTATACAGGGTGTGCCAGAATTTTCCTTCACATGTGATATTATTCCCCTAACAGAAAGAGTTCAAACGAAAGCTGAGTGGAATTTTTGAAAGTACTATAGGGTCAATCATACTATACTTTCAAAACATTTTTTTTGTACTTCTATCGTTAAAACTGCTCCCAACTTTTTTTTCATGTAGCAATCGATAGTCCTACACAAAAAAAGTTTTTTATTTTATTTAACATCTTATAATAGCTTTGATTTTATACACAAACCTATTCTTTGCCTAGTCATTATATAAATAAAATGAGGATTTGTTTGAGATTTAATGGTTATTTATAATAAAACAGATAAAAATGAAAACTGAGCGGGCATTTCAAGGGTACTGAAGAACCTATAGGACATGTCATACTTTGAAAACAAATTTTTGTACTTGAACCTCTAAAACTCACCCCCAACATTTTTCAAATAGTTGTCCACAGCTTTTCCTACCCAAATGAGGTCATTGTTTGTAGTGCCTTTGATTTAATACACCAAACAGTTTTTTTCGTAAAGTCAAAGCACAAGATAAATAAAATAAGGTTTTTTTGAGGCGTAATATTTTCGTAATAAAAAATGATAAAAAGACATTTGTTTTCGAAAGCATATACGATAGGTCATTCAGTACCCTTAAAAACCCCTTAGTTTCCCTTTTCATCAGCTTCTCGTGTCAAATAAATTCTTATTTCATTTATATTATGCTTATGATTTTACGAAAAAAATAGGTTTGCATATAAAATCAAAGTACCACAAGATTTTAAATGTAACAGGAGTATCATTTATGTAGGAAAACTTATGGGGTGCTATTTGAAAACAAAAAGGTGGAGGCGAGTTTTCATGGTTGACGTGCAAAAAAATGTTTTGGATGCATGCACTTTATAGCAATTGTTAAGCGGTAATTTACAAAATCTGTGAAGACCATTTAACCTTCGCTCGAGGAACTATTAAATCTATAGCAGGGTCACTACGAATTATAACTCTCCCTTGGAAATTTTTGGCACATATTACAGAAGAATCCTTTACCGTGAAGATGTCTCGATGTATAGCGCGTAACCACTGATTCCGTTTCATTACATCTTTTGGAAGTTACAACACAGGTATGCGCTCTGTATGTATACATATAATTACTATTGCAGAAGGGTGCACAGCAACTATAGACGGTATTCTTGGCCAGATGCACGTAAAACCCTAAAATTTAATGAAAAATCCCTGCGGGTATTTGAGGATTACAAACGCGACCAGACGGTCACTCGGTACCTCGCGCGACATAGACGCTGTGGTGGAGATACACCATTATGCCCGGTAGCTCTCGACGGTCCCGGTCGAGCGACCCTTGAAATTAAGCAGCACCGATCGCATCCAGTACTTTGAAGGGTAACAGATTGTGAAGACCCTTGGCCAGGGTTTCTCTCTTTTTTCAGCATTACTACCCCCTACTTGGCGTAAAGTCACAGTCCCATGACTATTGGGGTTTCTCATCTATAGAGCTGGTTATCTATGATCCTGCCTGCTGATTCATACTGCTAATAAGTAGGTCATTGATCTGGAGTAGGTACAACGTCCAACTCAAGACCCAGGTACTCTTAAATTGATACTAAAGGAACAATTTGAGGTAGAGATTTGACTTTTACTTCCCACACCGATAGGTGAGGGGAGTATTGTGATCGCGAAAATTTTCGATTTTGAGATAATACGGTTTTTGGGCGTTTTATGATGTCTACATAACGAAAATCCACGTCACTCATTTCCGTCGGTCTGTCTGTCTGTCTGTCTGTCTGTCTGTCTGTCTGTCTGTCTGTCTGTCTGTCTGTCTGTCTGTCTGTCGCTTTTTTCTAGCCTCGTAATCTCAGCAACCGCTGCATGGATTGTGATGAAATTTGGGCAGCGATATGCTGTGGGGTCGTAGTAGGTAATGTTCCTATAATTTTGAAAATGGGTGCATGGGCGGCGGAGTAATTAGTAAAAAACAAAAAAAATTAAATATTGCTTAAACTTCGTTTTTAGGCGTTTTAGGGGTTCCTGATCATTTTTTACTTTTTTTTGCGTGGGTGTGAAATTGGGGTGGTTGGGGGGTGGGGGGTTGTAAAATTGAAAAATTTGTTGCTTTCATAATAGACTGTCCACTGACCCATGAAGGAAGACCTAGCAACATAAATAACTTTTTTAGGTCCATCCGAACATTGCCTTGCCTATTACAGAAACCAAAGGACTTGGACATTTTTTCTGGTGTAAACATACGAGAGTATTGCTTTAGATCCTTCTATATTGTGTTACAAGGAAGCTGTTGACTTGATTTTAATGAAATTTTGACACAGTATTACTACCGTGGCGAGGATGGGAAACGCGTATGGTTTTTATAAGTCGTGCCAGTGGCGGCGCAGAAATGATAAAAAAAACTAAACAAATAAAAAGACAGCTCAAACTTCGTTTTTAGATGTTTTAGGCTGTCCATTGACCTCTGAAGGAAAGACCTAGCGGCATAAGATAATTATAGGAGGGCAGAGGCTGCCGATGATTTGGTTGCAAGGGGATCTCAGACTAAAGCTGCATACTATGGGAAAATAATAAACTGATATCACAGTAATGTGTGGGAAGTACTGAGTCAATCAACTTGACTCCATTTTTTCTTATATTTGCGATTGTAGATTCCACTGGGGTGGCATACTTTCGCAAACCATGACACACCTTTCCACAAATTAGCCAGCAGCGGCATATAAAGCTGCAGCAGTTCTATTGAAAAGTTGCTACACACTCGGTTTTGCGAGGTTCACGGATTGCAGGTTTTCGTTGCTCTCACCTGGACTAAACCGAGTGTGGAAAAGTTGAGTTTGGGTCAGCGGCGAAGCGAAAGTAATGATGTAATTAAAGATTTCTCTATCCCTTGGGAGGACGGTGCCGCACGTATTCACCAGCGACATTTGTTCCAGTAAATGAACACATTTCTAACGAGATGCTCAAAGGACAGATATTTTTATCTTCTTCTTTTTAACTTACACCAGCATCGAGATGTTCATTCAGATAATCTGTGTGAGATTGTGACAGGCTTTTATGCTGAATGGGTATGTTAATTGCGCTCACATGAGCTAACCTTCATCACACGAGATAGCAGTTTATGATTCATGGCGCAAACTGGGTATATGGTTGTGAGGTTACTAATACAACTTACACATTTGACATCTCATGAGGTGGGAGATCGGGTGGCGAAGATTTCCAGTTTAGAGGTTATAGGTTTTTTGTTAGTCTTAATTTTCCGTGTCACAATTTCTGTGTCCCCGTAATCTCCCCAACAGCTGCACCGGTTAGAGAGTGCCGACTATCCTTTATAAATTACAAATTATACCTGTTCCTGATTATTTTCATTGGACCATTTCTACAGGTTAAAGCAGGAGAGTAGTATGCTTTACAGATATAGTTTTGCTCGCATTCTCTGACTTTGCAATAATTATTGTCCTCTAAACACAGTAAAATCGCAACAACTCATTCTTGTGGATGCCGGCTTAATTCCAGTGTTATTGCAACAGATGACACTGCGGTTATAAGCGGATTTCATTAATTTACTAAATGCGTTAAGGAAAGAAAAAGCCTAATTTAAAATTTTGTTAATAAATTAGCAAACCTTAGACAATAATTTAACATCAGGTACCACATGAAATTCGTTCAAAAGGAATTAGCAACAATTACGGCAAGCAAACTCTTCATTGTTTGGACCAACAGGTGGGAAAATAGCTAACGGAGTGGCAATATATTTTGCCCAGTGTAACTTTAAGCTATATCGAAAACATTCAGATGGCCAAACACTTCATGAGTTAGTTAGCTGGTTTAGTTTAGTTCAGTTTTTTGTGTATAACACACCTACTTTGTACACAGAGGTATCTGTGCCAGCCCGGACGAGTGACATCTAGGTCGAACGTGGTCGGAGATCAATACCGACCCATCAGATCAATTGATGTCATAAGTGTGGGCCGACGATGTTACCAGAAGATGGCACGAGGGACTCGTCGGCTTTGACTGACCCACTCTGCGTAGTACGAGTCGGCGCTTTAGAAGCTGAGTAGACAGGGCGACCGTAGCTAGCACCGAAGTACCGATCTGGGGGTGGTGGGTTCGAGTCCTGTCGGCCGCCGACTTTTTTCCGTCATTTTCTGGTACGAATTTAAATTGAGAAATACACATGCGGATGTAAGCATAAAAATTAAAAGAATACAGACACGTGCTTAATTTTGTACAAGGACTACATCGTCGATTTACTTTCCCAGATATTTGCAATGTGATATTTATCTCCAATTACCCGCTATTTTCCAATCATCTGCAGATTGAGGCTTTGATTGGAAACCCTTAATAACATACGATAATTCAATCAAGCTTATATTTTCGTTAAGCCAACAGATAATTAATTATTGCTCGTCACTAGAACGTATGTATATAATATACGTAGGTATTATATATGTATGCCATTTGTGTAGTTATATAGGAGCAGATATACCTAGAGCTGTAGTAATGACCCTACATCAATAATCAATTTGAGAAATAGTACAAAGTCTAAATATTCGCAAGACCGATTCGCTTAAAATGATAATGAGCGAAAAATACTGGTATTATTGTGAAAAGCTTGTGGCACTATGTATGTGTGTATGTATGTAAGTATAAAAATGTGGTCGACGAACGAGGTAGACCTCGTTCTAGAAGCTTTCTTGACTCAAGTGGTTGTTTTTATTTGAGTATTTCAATTTATTTCTAATAATAATATTTTTTCTTAGCCTCAATTTCAGAAAATAACTAACATGTCGTTTTAGACATAAAGATACATTCTCTTTCAACTGGTGCTATTAAATTTATATATTATTTGTTTATATTTTTTGTGCACCTCCACCCTTTTCCACCCCCCATTGTCCGATCGGCACCAAAACTTTTTCAAGTAAATTATCGTTGTTAATCCAAGTTGGCCAAATTTGGGAGCAATCGCTCGAGGCGTTTTTGAGTAATCGTTGGGGAACAGACAGACATACACACAACGGACATCAAAAAACCAAAATTTTTCGATTTTATTCAAACATGGTCACTATAAAAGGGTAATCATTAGAAACACCTCAGAAAATGATGTCACAACGTGACATTCTAATGCTACCACAATAAAGAGCATGTTTTCCCATATGGAAAACGCTACTACACATGCCGCAAAATTTTCAAAATGGCGGGAGAAAAATTCATAAAAAGTAGCAAATTTTCGAACTTCAAACTGGCAGTAACTGTCACAAATATGATCCAAATAGTGTCAAACCACACTGTCACATGTCGTAAAGAAGTTTTTGTTCTCTGACTTCTGGTCCAACAATATAACATAGCCTTTCCTTTTCAGTAAATAAGTCAGGAGGTGGCTTTACGTTGGAAATGCACCTCGCACTTTGATTTCAGTAAAATTTGGGAAAGTTGGCCGATTCTAATAATTTACCCCTCCTTTTTCGAGAAAGTTAAAAATTAAGAAAAAGAAAATAGAAAAATTACGTGAAACTGAAAATAAATTTTGCGTTCAGTTTTGTATGAATAAGATTTTCAAATACCAAATAATTAGTAAGCACTCGAGTAAACATAAATATAACTTGATTACATTTTTATGGGTAACGCCGTGTCAGTCTTCCTAACCCGTACAGAGTCTTACCAGATCGCCTGTGATGTTGTACTGCTGCTGATCAGTGCAAAATCAAGCGAGATGTACAGGGCACTTTTACGGGGTATCTCGGTTATTTTTGAAGATAGAGAGTTGCGGTTTTCGCGACAGTGTGCTACTTTTTTTGTGAAACTAAGGATGCCGTCGACAAAATTATCATGGCCCTCTTGGTTTTTGAGATACAGGGTGAAATCTAAAACTGTCGATTTTGGGACCACCCTCGTATCTCGGTTGTCTTTCATTTTATTGAAAAGTTTAAAAAAGATCCTATAGTTCTTTTTCTGTAGAATCCAGTGCTGTAGTTTGAGTTTTTCTTACTCGACCATTTTTGAGTTATGAAGCAAACATATATTTTTTAAATGGAACACCCTATATATTATTTTTGAAGCCAATCGGAAATAATTCAAGCTTTTCAAAAATATATATTAGTATTGAGCTATTTTGAAAATTACGCTCAAAATTTGATTTTTACAATTTTTACTTTATTTGTAGCACTATATGCCATGGTTGATCAACTATAAATAATAAGCATCTAAGCAGTTATTGCTCTACAAGAGACTTTCTACTCAAATTCTACTAATAAAATATAATTAAAAGCTGACAGTCTCGCAAGTTTTTTACAGATTTGCCTTTTTGTTTCTAATAGATGAGTCATAGCCCACTATCTACTATTATAATAACACAATGTTCTCCATCATTTTAGTGAGACATCATTATTTAAAAAAATGTATTTTGATTCTGTTTTTTGAATTTGAGTAGAAAGTCTCTTGTAGAGTAGTAACTGCTTAGATGCTTATTATTTATAGTTGATCAACCATGGCCTACTGCTACAAAGAAAGTAAAAATTGGAAAAATCAAACTTTGAGCTTAATTTTCAAAATAGCCTAATACTAATATATCTTTTTGAAAAGCTTGAATCATTTCCGATTGACTTCAAAAATGATATACAGGGTGTCCCAATCTTTTCTGATTGACTTCAAAAATAATATACAGGGTGTTCCACTTAAAAAAATATATGTTTGCTTCATAACTGAAAAACGGTTAGAGCAAGAAAAAATCAAACTACACCACTGTATTCTACAGAAAAAATTCTATACGACCGTTTTTTAAACTTTTCAATAGGATAAAAGACAACTGAGATACGAGGGTAATCCCAAAATCGATAATTTTCGACTTCACCCTGTATCTCAAAAACCAAGAGGGCTATGATAATTTTATGGACGGCATCTTTAGTTTTACAAAAAAGTAGCATGCTCTATCTTCTAAAATAACCGAGGTACCCCGTAAAAGTGCCCAAAATGGGACACCCTGTATAAGTCGTCCACAAGGTTGACAATTTTGTTTTCTTCAGAAATGACTACGCTTAAAATAAAAGGTTATGAGGAGTAGTAGCGAACAAGCGGAACAAAAAAGATTCCGACAAATAATTTCATTTCATTATTGTGAAGTGTGAGGGGCTATGTTTGTTTTTTTTTTATTCTAATTTATTAGTAGCCTCATGAATGCTCTCTATTATCTAAAGTGCTCAGATTAATCGTCAGAGAGTTTTAATAGGATTCGTACAAGGTTCTTCATTTTTTATGATCAGTGATTTCTTTTTCTTTTTTTTGTATATTTAGATAACTTAAGGTTTACTTTAAAGGTTTTACTTAGATCAGATGAGTATATTTCAAGTTATAGAGCAAAAGACGTATTATTTTAAATTCTGTGGAAATTGCTATTGTAGTGAAGATTTTATTGATAAACTTCAGACTCAAAATAATAGGTAGGTACCTTTATTACTACTATACTAGAAAACTTTTCCGTAAATAATGTGTCGACAGTTATCCACAGTTATTTAGAATAGCCTTGTATTTTATTTTTGTTAAAACCATGGTCGTAAAGATTCGAACAAGCTACATCGCCAGCACGATAATCTCCAATCCAGTACTTTAAACATTGATATTATGTCTTCGAAATTGTAATGATTATGCTATTAAGAATTTTATATGAGAAATATTGTACCCGATTTCATATTGAATACATTTACCTGGCTTGTAAAATTTACATAACATTCGACGGAATTTAGGAATGCTTGTTTTGCAATATTTCTGTTTCCATTTGATGCTGTCCGAATCACTGAATTTGTTGTTTGTGTAATAAATTGATTTTAATTTTTGCATTTTGTTTGAGCTCATATACTTCAAAGAGTGATATTGATAGGTAGCAAATAACTAGTGTGTCCAATTGACTTTTTTTATATACACTATTGGACAAAATTATCGAATATTTTTCATAATCACCATTATTTCAAAATAAGTTAAAATTATCGCCATAAACGTATATATTATGTGCTAAAGTTGGTCACCTAGTCGGCTGACTATTCACTTGTTTTTAAATATTTTAACCTTTAATTTATATTAGTGGCGTTTATTATTGTCTCTAGCACATTTTTTTAAAAACGGTGCATCACATAATTTAAGAATTTTAATGAATTAAGTTATTATAGTGTAATTACTGATGGCTCCAAGTCTGAACTGGGGGCAGGAGCGGGAGTAGTGGGTACCAATCCAAGAGTTGAAATTTCAGTCAACCTTGGGAGGTACACCACAGTCTTCCAAGCAGAAATGATTGCCATAGAGCTGGGAGTCAGGGAACTAATCAAAAGGCCATTGACAAACAGATCTATAAAAATCTTTTCAGACAGCCAGGCTGCATTGAAAGCACTGTGCTTCAGTCGGGTTGATTCAAGACTGGTATGGAACTGCATGCACCTTCTCGGAACGGGAAACAGAGTAACCTTGATTTGGGTTCCGGGTCACAGCGGAGTGGAAGGCAATGTATTGGCCGACGCGCTAGCAAAAGGAGGAACTGAATCTGTGTTCATAGGATCAGAACCATTTGCGGGCATTGCAAAAAGCACCGCTAAAAAGACTATCTCGGACTGGGCAGTGAGGAAAGCACTCCTGAACTGGCGCGATACACCAGGGCTACTGCACTCGAAGACTGGATAATGCTAGGTTCCAGACATTCGGATTTGCCCAACTGGAACCTCATGACTTCAAGGAAGTTTCGCCCTTCACGTTGATTGCCTTCGTAAATAGGTGCGGACTGTACGGTGAACTCTAAAAAGGTGTGAGCCACAATAGACACAATTGAGTCGCAGTGGAAGGAGACAGCTGCTCTGCCCCACTCACTTTCAAACTAACCTAACCTATAGTGCAATTACCTAAGTAATAGTGAAAACTGTTTGTGTTTCCCGTCATTGATAACGTGCTCATATCATCACTTAGGCACTACAATGAAGCTGAAGGGGTACAAATTGTAACTCTACATAATGCAGGATATAAACGGAAAGATATCGCACAGCGTGTCAGGAGAGGTCATTCTACGGTATAGAATATTTTGGAAAGGTCTCAAGAAATTGTGATTTTTAAACGCAAACCCGGTCAAGGGCGCAAGAGGTGTACAAACAGCAATAGACGATCGACTTTTGATACTTAATTCTATATGAAATCGTATACTGACATCGCGGTATCTCAAAAATGAGCTACTAGACGTAAGACAAACTAGTGTAAGTTCAAAAACGGTCAGACGAAGGCTCTTTTTACCTGTGGGAGCCGTCAGACCTGAAGCCTTTTAGGCCTATTGTTCTATAACTCCCAAAGGGGGGACGGTGCACCGTTGGCATTGGAATGATACAAACGAAGGTTAGAAGAAGCAAGCTTGAAGCCAAGGCGGCCCGCCAAAGTTCCACTCTTCCAAAATCACAGAACTCGTCGATTGGCATTTGCCAGAACACATATTCAGTGGAATATCGAAAATTGGAAAAGTGGACGAACCTACTATAGAAGTGTTGGAGAATGATTTCACTAACTGCAATCTCATAGAGACCGTTAGTTTTGGAGGTGGAGGTTTAATGCTCCGGGGAGATTTTAACTGGGAAGGACGCAACGAACTCGTGCAAGTAATTGGACGAATGATTGACTTGCATATCGAAAACATCCTGAAAGATCATGTTTGCCATATGTCGGGAATATTGGATGCGAAAGATCCATATGAATGCACGTAATGCTCGACCGCATACAACTGGCATACTGACTTATTACATTGATGCAGACCAGATTCAAAGATTAAATTGGCCACCTCATAGCCCCGACCTAAATCCGATTGAACATAATGAAACAACTTAGGATTGCTGTTCAAGGGGAGTGGGACGCGATTCCTCAAGATTATATCCAAACTCTACTTAGTAGCATTCCGAGAAGAATGTAATCAGTAATTAGAACTCGAGGAGGGAAAAGTCGTTACTAACTATACCGCAATTTTGAACAAAATATTTGTATCTGAAGTCTAATTAGCATTTAGGTATAACGTAAATATCCTTAGTTTTCACAACCTTCATCAGCATAATTTCTTCTAAATATTCTATTCTGATAAAAATCAAGATGGGGCATTGAAATTTGTTTATAGCAAACATTATTTATAATTTATAAATGACTTGATTCACCACCATTTAGTTTTACAACGAAAAATCATAAATATTTAAAAATATTCCAGAATTTTGTCCATAACTGTATATTCATTTTGAATATATTTTTGTCTTTCATCCATACAATAGCATAGCGACTTTCCGTGAGTCAGGAACTAAATTCCCATAAAAGTGTCTCACCTTTCCTGGTAGTATCCTCTCCTTCTTCCTGAACTGCTTTGTTCTTAAAGAATGTTGCCTATAACTTCAGCAGGATGTCAAACATCTATTTATCTTGAGTACAATCCGTCAATGCTATTTTCAATTTATATTCTGGGAACGTTGCCAATATAAAAAGGAACGTATAACCGCTTAGCTAAAATCAGGAATGTCGACAACCACAATTGCCGGCCAAAAAATACTCCCATGTCCAAATGGTAGAACGACGGGAAGAGCTACAAAAGTGCCGATTTGTCAAGGCTTTGGAACTTTTAATATCCAATAAATAGTTTGACCATGACCAGGTAAAACCTACGGCCTACATAGTAGGATTACCGACTGGTTATTGTCAACTCAAAAAGCACCTCCACATTATTAGGTTGTGATGTAGATTGTAAAAGGTGTGGAAGCGAAGACGAACTTGTGGAGCATGTCATAATTATGTGAGTGTCCAGTGCCATTTTCTATTAGAGATTATGCATTCGGTAGTTTTAGCCTACACCCGCCTACATAAGGGACATATCTACAGCCTCCCACCTTCCTACAACTTACAGGATGCACGATGACGTGAGGAAACAACTCCCTGCGAGGATGCACAACGGGTCAGTTGTGGCCTAAGTGCAGTGGGACTACTCACCCTCCCCACTCTATAAATACATAAATACTGTAGTGAGCAACTGGTCACTGTCAAAACCGATACCAAATTTAGAAATAGCCAACGTGATCAAGACGTCTAGTGGTGGAATTTAGAACCCAATGGTGTGTGTGTGTGTGTGTGTGTCCGTGGTAACCAGATTTTTTTAGCATGCATGTGTACCAACTCAGAGAGAATGAAATCAAAACACAGAAATGTTATGATATGGTTTTTTTATTATTGGTTTATTAACATTTATTTTGTATTTATTAACCATGAGTGCTGAGTGTTTATGGTATGATTTTATTACTTAATTCTTGTATTTATCAAATCACGAGTGCCTTGTACTTCATATATTGTACTGGTGAAGTATTTATATTGATACGTTGAAATATACGATTCAAAAAATGTCTTAATAATAGTGGTAAACTGGCTCTTGTTATTAATATTGTATAATAAAGAAATGGTTATAAACATTCCCAGTCTAAATGATAAATAATAATAAGAACACATGGTGGGCTAGGTCTCTGTTCAACGTCAGGGAGAGAAATGTGGATAGAATGTGGAAAAATGTAAAATATCAGCATGTATAAATAAATAAATATAACTAACGCATCAAGGAGTAAATAAAGGATGTAAATGGGATAGGGTATATAAAATATAAGCATAGCATCGCAAGCCTAGCAGCATAGCAAGCATAACAGCATAGCAAGTATGGTATCTAAGCACGTAAATAGATCAATTAATAAATATAAATAGTAAACAACATATAAAAGGGCTGGTTAGAGGAAACGTATGGTTCGTGAACGCCTGATGATAACCTACTTCCACCTACGGTAGGTGATAGGCCGCCCCGGAGACAGTCACCTTGGTCTCCACAACCATAAAATTAATATCGTGTATACATAAAGAGGATCAGTAAAGGTTGAAATAGATACACCTAAATAAGACAGAGTTGTATCTGCTCACCATCAGCCTGCAATCCTTCAGAACCTAATATCTAGAGTAGACGTAAATCAGAGACCCTACGCCATACAAAGTCATCTTAAAAACCCGGATGTATAGTATACGTTGTCAAACACTTGAATATCGTAGCCAGTCCACATTAGTTAATAATACAAACTCAAAAGACAACATACCTGCAGATATTCATGAAAAAGACCTCCAAAAACCCTTTTGTTGAAATTTTGGTCTCCAGCTTGTTTTTCAAAAACAATCCCCTCTCGTAATCCATAAACAAACTATGGCAACGAGTCTCCAAAGACTACCAAGTGACAAAGCAAAAATAAAAGGCATCACATAACTCTAGCTTTGAGTCACAGATTGAAAATGACTATGGAACTATTTGCGCTATGAAAAGTCACTCATGATCTGACAAGTATCAAAATATCTGAACAATATATGTCTGGCAGCCAGGAACGCGTTCCGGATCACCACAATACATAAACATATTGTTTGATAATTTCAAAAGTCGTAGGTTTATTTCAAGATACCTAAGAGACTTCCTTCTCCCTTAATAAAGCTTTTCTAACTCAACAATTGATGTAAATAGTGTCGCTGCACTCATTTTAGGGTATGCTTGAATGTCTCTTAAAGTCTCAGCTCCTAGCATAAACCAACTGTATATTACATAAACAGGTGTATCTACCTCTTTGTGAGTATAGCATGTGGGTGGTCTGACGGTATGTTAGTGTCCTAGCAATTAAGCGCTATATGATCGTGAACTGAATCTATTTTCCTAACCAACTGGTGCCGTTCTTACATAATCTTGAGTGATTATTCTTCGGTTCTGACACCCACCGAACGTACTTGAATCGATCTTGAAGCCCGCCGCTTCAGCATAAAAAACGCGTCATCAGCCTACCGCAAGTTACAAAAAATTGGCTTTTCCCTTAATCGTCGACGCCTAATATCTTTGAAATTGATTACCGACTCAGTTTTTTATACATCCGCTGCCATTAAACCATTATTTGTTTATGTCATGCTGACTGGATTTTGCTGGAGGCAAACTACCATTTATAAGGTGTGGTGGTAATGCGATAAGTAGCAGTGATGACGCTTAAAAGTTCACACTGGCTAATGTTTTATATGTTTTATCATTGGCGTTACTTCTTTTAAATGATTTAGCACTATTACTTGGTGAAGCTATCTCGTAGCCACCCAAACGGAATAAATTATGTCCATGACAGATTCTCACGAATAATCTGTATGAGATAATGTGACATGTTTTGTCCATGTCCCTGCTCCAAAGGCAAAGTGTCCACTTTACCGCGTTGGCCTTTTGTGTTATACTCATTGTAAACTAGCTACCTCGTTGCTATCTATATCGATTTTAGTACTGCTAGAATCTACATAGAGCTGGAGGTCAGTACCCGAGTCTAGTGTTCTAGATTCTCTACGTGTATTGTTTTTTATTTTTATTTTGTATTGTTTGTTATTCAGTTCCATGAGATTATATGTTTCAAGATCCCGCCGAATCTCTACAACAAAATTTCTTTCAGCAGAGGTATCCATAATGTTAATATCAGGAATAAAAGCTCTATAACAGTACCTGCTCATAAAACCGCTCCCTTTGAAAGGGGATTCTCATTTAGTATTTATAATTTGTATAAAATTTATGGGTCTATTGCGCAACGGCGCTCCACACGATTTGAGAAAATTTTGTTATTAATGTAAAGAGGATGATCTGTTATGTGATTTAAAAAAATAAAATTTGGGAAGGAAGCACGTTCTTTGGAAAAAAATTAAAAAACTGTATTTTCAACATATTTCAGTAAGGCATACACACAGAACTATACAATTTTAGAAGTGAAGTAGGTACTGCTTGACAGATGATAATAGATGCGGTGTTGCCAACATTTGCTCAATATTTAATTAACATCTCTTCGATCGTATACTAAGCTTGAAACGTTACAAAGATTAGCATGGCTCCTTTGCAAGGATAACAAAAAATCGCGAATCGTTCTACATTTTTAACTATCTAAATTTTAAGATATCTTATTTCAAATGTTCCTTTGTTTCTAGCTGATGTTTATGATTAATTTTGTAAAGGATTTTGACCTACTGTGATGAACTTCAGTTACTTTTTTTAGGATAAGGTCACTCATACAAAAACTCCTTATTTTCGAAACGTCGCAAATAGAAAAATAAGGAGTTTTTGTATGAATGACCTTGTCCTAAAAAAAGTAACTGAAGTTTATGATTAAGTAGGTATTATGTATTATTGTTTGTTTTATTTAGTTTGTATATTAGCTTTTTATGTGAAATAGGTGGCTTTAATATTGTTTGTGATTAAGCTTTATTGTTTTATTTGGTCGAGATCAGCTCCAATAGATCATTGAAACGTGCGACTGACGGACCGTTGCCACTAAAAGCCGAACAGGTGACAATCTTACCTGAGGTGAGATTGGTTAGATTTTTCAACATATTTGATATCAGTAACCTCTGGGGGGCCGAGCCCCTCTGCCCCCCCCCCGTAACCACCTGGTACAAACCTAATTAAACCTAAAATAGCCTAAATTTATATATCTTTTATATTTCACCCAGCCTAGTAAGTATAAGGACACCAACTTCAACCTCCGTTTCAGTTTCTGCTAAAGCAAAATCAGGTCAAACTTAATCCATTTTGAACATCTGTGTATGAAGGTCCCAAAATGATTTATTTTCATCTTTTCCAAAAGACATTGAATTAATTTTCCATGTTTTTCACTAACCTAAAAAAATTGCAATTGCACAATTCCGTGAAGTACATTAACTGACAACTGCTGCTCGCTGGCAACACTGCATCTTTGTGACACTACTGAAGACCGTCATGCGGGTTTTCGGTTCTAAAATTGTCTTGTACTGTTCGGGTACGTTTTGTGGTGAAAATACCGAGTTTTAACTATTTTTTTTTTCAAAAACTGCTTCTTTCACCAATTTTCTTCTTTAAAGGTACATAGCAGACCATCCCCTTTAATTCAGATATGAAATTTTACGAAATTACGTGGGGCGTTGTTGCGTTGTAGCAACAAAATTTGTAATTATTTACCACCAAAAATGAAATCGCTTAACATTTCAGACACTTAAATTAGCAATCAAGAATTATATGTGTATGACCCAGTTTATAAGTTGGTAACCCATTATAGACTGAGAGCCAGTGACTGTAGGACTCAATGGTAGACAATTACTCCGATTTCTAGCCTTTTTCAACGCTATTTAATTAGCAGGACAGAGAGATATTATAGAGTCTGCCAGTATTTTGGGACCGTCTAGATGCTTGCAATTTAATAACTGCATTTATAATAGTAATACGAATACACGTATCATTTTCGTCCTTTCTAAAATAACGTATATTTTCATAAAATTATAAAATTTTCAACTGTTGAAATTTTTTGTATAAGAGTTATGTATCAAAACGAGTGAATTGCTAAAATGACGTTTAAAACCCACTTTTTGGGCGTTTGAACTCCCGCCCACCCTCAATGGAACCATCGCCGGGGATACTGAATCTCCGTTTCACCTACGGTAATAGTATACCTAGCATCAATATGAAGTTTGCTAAAATACCGATTACTGGCTCTCAGTGTATTAGAGTTAGTATTAGGAAGTTTTTTCATACGTAGTGTAAATAATTTTAAAGTTTTTTGTGGCGAAATGCAATTTAATTTAATTTGCTGAATTTAAAGTAACAAGGGTTGAGTGGAAGAATATTCTATGTGAACTCCGCTTTGGGATTTATCCATAATGATGTTTTTTGTTTTTGTATCAATTTACGTTGTTAAATTATGAACGAAAACATAAAGCATAAGTATTGCTAACATTTTATCAGCAATATCCCGTATTTGTTTGCCATTCTCTACTTTGATGTATAGAAATGTAAATTTTTTGTCGGTTTCTCGTCACCGTCCAAATGTACTGATATATTAGTGTGTCCTTCCCTTCTATTTACTATTTTTAATACTACCTATTCTATGAGCCATGTACGTCATTAAAAACAACAGAAAAACAAATGAATAACTCCAGGCGCTAGACAATCGAGCTGGAAACTGTGTACAGAGCAGGTAATAGCGAATAGACACAGCAGAATTTTTAAGACAGGCGACGAACCACCGCCAGCAATTTTTTCCACATAGTTCTATAAATTGTTACAATTGTGAGCTCTCTTAGATAATAACACCAAAGGCCGTCCGATCGAGGAACACAAGACAGGCTCTGCCAGCTCACCCTTACCAAGTCGAGGTCCCTACTCCCTGAACCAGTTTCCTCCAGCATTCCTTCTTTTGGAGAACTTCGGCGCTGTGGAATGAAGTGCCGGAGAATTTGTTTCCCGACGGCTACAACGTGCAGCGTTTCAAATCTAAGGTACACCGATATTGATCCTCTCGCAGCGCTTCTAAAGCGCCATAGGCTTTCAGCCTTTGCGGGAGGACGAGCATAAAAAAAATAGTTCTTCTACTAATGCCGCAATATGTTGACATAGTTACCTTTGAACCTTTCATTGTATCGACAATTCATGTTGCTAGCGCAAAATTGACATTGACGTTGATTGACTGATATACCATATTTTATTAATGTCGCGTGCTCTTTTTGTTAATTACAGTAACGAGATAGGTATTTAAAATACTGTTTTTATCAGACTGATTCAGTTATGTATAGAGCTCGCGATATTGATTTCAATGCGATAAAAGCAATTTCGCTGTAGCATGTAGCTCTATTAAATAAGCTTCTATCCTGAAACATTTCCAATAAGCTTTTTGGGCAGAATATTGGTCTCCCTCTTTGATTGTAAAATCTCGATAATGTTAGATGATAGTTTCCCTTCCTATACCACAAAAAAACGCGGGTGTTTTAAAGTATATGATGTTGTGGTGGCAGTGACTGTCAGCGGATCTTAAAACAGGTATTGACTGGGACATAAGAGCCAGTCATAAGAAAGGATCTATTCTGGAAATATTTGGTCTCTCTCTCTGGGCTACGCGGGCGCAGAGCTCTGTTAAGTACACTGATTTCTGTATGTGTCTATGCTTTTCTTTAGTTGGTGGTGATAGATGGATCCGAATAGCTTTTTGAAGCCCTCAGAATACGACTGTCTTGACCTTATGGTCTTCATTACTTGTTGTTTCTGTCCTTGATTTGGAATTCAGCTTCGCAGCTACCGTTCTGTCACTTCCAGTCCTTCTCTGCCACAGACCTAGTTTCACTGCCATATAACACCTCATTATACAGGGTGTCCCAAAAAATAGGGTGAAGCGGAAGTCCAGAGATAGAGCACACCTAGAAGTGTGTGAATCACCCCCATATATTATGTTATGAAATTTTTTGTAGTTTCCGAGTTATGAATTTTTTTCTGAATTTCAGAGAACTCTCTACCTCGACAACTTAAAACTGTTCCAAAAGAAAAATTAAAAGACTTTTCCAAATTATCATTTTTGGTAATTAATCACCAAGAGCTTACTGTTCACACGTTAAATAATCGGCTTCGTAACTTTGATGAAAGTCATAAAAACTTTAGTGTAAAGTGAAAAATTTACGATCTAATAATTATGACTTAAATCTTCGCCTGGCAATTAAAAATCCAAAGAGGTGATTTCATGATTTCTAAGCAGGTCTAAAAACTTCTTTAGACTCTCAGCTATCACAATCATTGAAAAAAAGTACTATAATTAATGGGGCTACTAACGCTCCAATTGACCTTCAAAGACAAGAGGCGAAGATTTTTTGAAATTAGGGATGTGTTTTTCAATTCATCAATGACTTATGTTAACGCGTTAATAGCAGATTGATTGTCAGTACCGCAACAATAAACATTGAAGACGTTTAAAAAAGATCCTATTTCTTGCTAAAAAAACCACAAGGAGCGCATTCTTCAAAACCGGTTTTTACCTGAGCGCCAACAAAAGGGGCTAACGCTAACGCAGTAAACGATGGCGATGTTAGAAAGAGATAGCTATAAGATTGTTGTGATGTCTTTTCAAAATGTGTCATTTCATAGGTTGTTTTCGTTGTCTTTATTCAGTCGTCTGTCCGTCTTTGCGGCTTTAAAACGATACGATTTTGTTTGGATTGGTGTTGTTTCTGTTGTCTGACTACTTGGCTATTTTTACGGACCTTGAGCGCACGACAACTGAATTTAACGATGCTGTTTTCTGCCAGAGACTATGCAACAAATAGAGAGGTCGTGGTGGACCCAATGAATGGCCGCCACGGTCACCTGACTTAAATCCGATTGTTTGCGACTACTACAAAAAACTAGTTTATGTCGAAACATCAGCGAATTACGTAACAAACTAACACAGGCTGAAGAAACAATTTAACAATCGAAGAGCTTTTGTTAATTTAAAAACAATTTTTTTCAGAAGGTGTAGATTATTATGCATCGAACAAGAAGGCAGACATTTTGAAAATTTCTTGTGAAATTTAATAAACTTAGTGAAGAAATTTGATAATTCCGTTTCATTTTACAATTTCCCACTTACAAAACAGAAGTCGTACATGTAAAAAAAAAATCTTAACAAAGTGACACAGGTGGTCATCTATCAATATTCTGGTCGCACTGAATGTTTTTTTTTGCGGCATTGACAATCATTCGGCTATTAGCGCCCTAAACTTAGTTATTGTTTCATTTAAAATCCCATCGGTAATTTCAAGAAATCTCCATCTCTTGTTGTTGAAGGTCGATTGGAGACAAAGTAGCCCCATTAAGTACTCCTTTTTTTTAATGATTGTGATAGCTGAGAGTCTGAAGAAGTTTTTAGACCTACACAGAAATCATGAAATCACCTCTTTAGATTTTTAATTGCGAGTTGAAGATCTAAGCCATAATTAAGAGAACGTAAATTTTTCACTTTACGCTATAATTTTCATGACTTTCTTAAGATTTACTAAGCGGATTCCTTTATGTATGAACAGTAATCTCTTAAGGATTAATTAGCAAAAAAGATAATTTGGATACGTCTTTTAATTTTTCATTTGGAACAGTTTTAAGTTGTCGAGGTTGAGAATTCTGTAAAATTCAGAAAAAAATTCATAACTCGGAAACTACAAAAAATTGCAGAACATATATGGGGGTACCTCTAGGTGTGCTCTATCTCTGGACTTGACACTATTTTTTGGGACACCCTGTATAGATATCTTCTAGTTATTATTAGCTTTCTGTTGGTAAAAAGAATCATATCTAAGTAGTTCAGATTACTTTCTGTCATTAGGATTACAAGATACGGAGTTCCTTCATTTGCTGTGCTATTGCGTCTTTGAATCTGATTTATTTATCCTCTTCCTTTATATAGTCTAATCACCCTCAACCAGTATTACAGAAAACACAATCTTGCGTTTTCTTTTTGCAGTGGCTACGCCTCACCGATAACATTCACAACTTGTAGAATGATGATTGTCTTTATGATCCTCATTATACAGGGTGTTCATTCCACCACGGATTTCTCGAAAACTGCCGACTAAAAGACTACTTCATCCCTGGTACCCTCCCCCTCCAGGATCGGCGCCTTAAAAACTTTTAGTGGCAAGGAGTATTGAATAATACCTTTATTTTGCCGTCTTGACATGGAACTGCCCGTCAGGAATTTGAAAATTGGCTATATCATTGTTTGGTCAATAACGGGCAACACTTGAACACTTATTGCAATAAAAAGTGATGTTTCTGTATGTTTTTGTATTCTATCTGAACAAATTAAGATACATAAAGATTCTAATTTCCTTGAAAACGAATAGGCAGATTTTAAATAGTGAGACGTCAAAATAAAGTACTTCGAGATACCTTTGAAATAAGATATTACTTAATACCACTTGTCATTTAAACTTTTGAATGGGATGATTCTGTGGGGCAGAAGGTACAAGGGGGTGAAGTGTCTTTTGGCTGAAAAGTTGGCCCCCTTGACAAATCTTTTGACGTTTCTCGGCGTTTTTTCTTTAATCAGCCTGTATAGATAACTTTTATATATACAGTATCGCAAATCATAGGACATCGTTTTACATCGCAGATGTGTCGGATTATTCCGGTACATTCTAGAGTCAGATTTTTTTAAAAACTAACTATTTCCAGTTTATTGTGATTTGCAAATAAATTTAGATATGGAATACGTAAGGTCTGGATCGACTTCGTTGTCGTCTACGTTAGAAGAACTTTTTTGGAAAATTGACGATAATTACATCAACTACCTCACCTACACAAGCATAAGTGGAAAAAGAACTACAAACTTCCATAATTTGGTAATAATAATCAGATATTCAGGTCGCTATATGTAGACAGTCATGCGTTAAGCGGCATACGTCTGGTGGAATATTGTCTATAAAGGACTACCGCCAACCTACATTTTTTTATCGTGATGTGGTAGCCTTCTGCTTATTGTTCGCCAACTCAACCCATTATTTATTCATGTGACACGTATGTCATCCACATATCGTTCAATCCTGTTTATTCCTTATTGAGTGTATCTTTCTGTCACCACCCCGATTTCTTGGTACTCATCGAGTTGTCTATTTTTGCGTTGTTTCTTTCAATAATGTAGGTCATGCATATCACATTTATGAAGCAGTTACAAAAACGAGTCACGGATCCCTTAAACCTCCGGTAGTCGCAAGTCACAAGTGACGAGCTTAGACGTGCGGACTACATTATGCAGCCCACTTTTTAGTTTTGATATCCCATTTAAAATAGTTATACGGAACAACACAACTCAGTTATTTAACCAAAATAATTGTATTAAAAGATGAAGTCAAGTTGATTGACTCAGTACTTGTCAAACATTACGATAATACTAGTTTAATGTTCTCCCATAGCATGAAGCTATATTTTCAGTTTTACAACCCCTAAAACGCCTAAAAACGAAGCATGAGCTGTTCTTATTATAGTATTTTTAGTTTTTTGATTATCGCTGCGTCGCCGCTGTCACGATTTCTAAAGGTCATACCATCCTCGACAATGTGATAATACTGAGTCGGAGTGTCGTTAAAATTAGTTTAATAGTTTCCACGTTACACAGCATAGAACTATGTAAAGCAATACTGATATGTATACATCAGAAAATTTCAAGTCCCATGGAAACGCAATGTTCGGATGAACCGAAAACAGTGTACTGTAGACCTTCTTTAACAGGTCAATGGACAGCCTATTATGAATAGAACAAATTTTCCAATTTTACAACACCCCACCCCCAACCACCCCAATTTCACCACACTAAAAAAAGTGAAGCAGGATCAGGAACCCCTAAAACGAAGTTTGAGCAATATTTTTTTTTGTTTTTTGCTAATTACTCCGCCGCTTATGCTCCGATTTCCAAAATTATAGCAATATTACCTATTACGACCTCACAGCATAATCGCCACCCAAATTTCGTCACAATCCATTGAGCGGTTACTGAGATTACGAGACTAGAAGAACGCTAACAGACAGACCGACAGACCGACGGAACTGAGTGACTTGGATTTTCAGGATTTGTCGCGTGGTCTACCGTTGTAGCCCAGACTAATTTTTTGGTATAGTTATTAGGAATGAACTGAACTCTAATTCGGCACTGAGACGGAAATAAGTCCTGCATGTAGGATCAAGGGTTGGTACATTTATATTAAATAGGCATGGTCTACGATTGTAGCCCATGCGACTACTAAAGGGTTAAACTAGGGCATGGCTTCAAGACTTTATCGGGCGTGTGTTAAGTTAGATTATAGTAATGAAGTAGCTGGAAAGCCTGACGCCACTGAGAACCACGTTGGTCCAAATATAACTTCCCAGTTAACATTGTTTAGAGATAGATCTATATGGAAGAAGGAGCAACTTTGTGATGCGGGGATGCCTAAAGTCCTCTAGAACTTATTTTTTGTACTTTACGAGTTCGCAGCCTTTCAAAGTCGCACTCAAAGTAGCATTTCTAGAAGTATTAAAAATAAAATATTCTTCATTGTTTATTTTGCACACTTCGTACTTTTTCACGCATATTGAGAAATGTATGTCATTTTGTTTATTTATTATTTGCATCCACATATATCTTCATGAATGTAAGAAACTTTTTTTGATGAGCATATTTGTTTGAGAAAGTAACTTATGAAAATCTTTGGAAATCGCCATCCCAAAATATTACTGCGCCACTTTTTTTAACTCAAAGGAAACAATAATTTGATACATAGCCTTTCAAAACGTTACTATTTCGGTTCAGCAGTAATTTAAGGCATGAGAAATGTGTTTCCAACACGTGAGAATGACTCCACCTTTAGAAGCGTGGGTGGTATTGATCAAACACAGATAATACTAACAATCGGTTTCAGAGGAACCAGTAAGTTTGGCAGGGTGCTGGAATTTCAAATGAGAGCACAGCACCTTCTACACTAGCAAGTACGATAACCATAATCATGTAGGTGGTGTACGGTCAATATGCTGCATTAGGGGTTGAATGTACAAATAACCAAAATATATAGATCGTTCCAGGTTTCTCATGAAATGTGAATATATTCAAAAGCTAATCAAATTGATAGAAGAACAATAAATTAACGAAAACAATAAGTACATAAGGGCCAACTGAGTGAATCTAGCCAATTTAGGTTAAAACAAAAAGACATTAAATTACTGACTACCGTTTTGGTGAGATTATAAACTTTGCAAATATTTACAAATATTTTTGATAAGGGAATTGAAGTGTCCAATTCACATTTTTCAAATATTACGTTTTTGAATAATCATTTGATTTCTTGTAGTCTTTATTTTATTACATTTAGAGTGAGCGACTTACAGTAAAAATTAGTTTAGTTACCTTCTAAGATTTTTTTTCAAAAATGGATTTAGATACGTTTTACTTTGGCTTTCGAAAGGGTAATAAGAACCTGTAACATGCTTTAAAGTATTTCTATTTTATAATATATGAGGATACAAAATACATTACAAAAACAAAAGTTATTCATGAATATCAGTGTTAGAGTCTATTGCTGTGTCAAAAACTTCATTTTCTGAGCCAGGACGCATATCAGATGTATTACTTTCTGCAGGTCAGACATGTGATATCTACAAGAGAGAAATCTGACAAAATTAATAGGTTTACCTTATATGCGATAAAATTTTTAGGCTATCTCAGCATAAAGCATTTTAGACAGTATTAAAAAACCCACTTACCTATGTTTCTTGTACTATTCCTCCACAGTTTTTGAACTATAAACGATTAGACAAATTAAGTGAAATAATAAATCACTAGGAGCACCCTTCGATCAGTGAATGGAAAAACGAATGGTAAACCATAAACCATGCATAAATAATATGCTAGTAGACTAAGGCAATTTTTGCGTTGAAGTGGTCATTCATAGTGACTAACAGACTATCTACTTAGGCTCATCTTCCATTAAATATACGAGTATTTTATATTACATCTGGCTGGACTTAAGCACATGTTGCACTGGACTGAGAACTATTTAAAAAAAAACTCATATACTCATATATTGACTTTTGACAACAATTATAACAATTTTAGATATACTACCAGAAAGCTTACATAAAGTTCGCATCGATGGCACTATAATTGATGAAAATGTGAGTTAAGCACTTCTTGTATCGGTCCCTTTAATTACAAGAACGTGTAGTGATTATAATTAGCTGAAATCTAAAGATTAGGTTGACAAGGAAAATAGAATTATGGGGCTGTCACAGAAACAAACAAATGGATTGTTGAGAGGGGGTCGTTGCAAATCTTTCTGTGATATTTGTTACTTTACATTATAGTTTGCAAAAAAAAATGAGAATGAAACAATAATAGCAAATAAAAAAACTTTATGAATAACATATCTCCCATGTATATCTAATGCCTCTAATAAATGTGTACATGAAATCGAGGCTTGATGTAACTTTTTTCATTCTCATGAAAAATTGAAGAAGCAGGACGGAGAGGTCGACATGTATCTTACCAATGATATACTACTCAATTTTTGAGAATAATTGCTGACGTAGACTACAATTGCCTTTGTTATTTCACAGAGTTTTAAAGGACCATCTGCGTGATACGAAATATCGAATGGATTTTGTAACGACAACCGTATATTTCTCTGTTACATAATGAAACATGAGTACCAACCATTCGCTTTTGGGTACACAAAAACTTGACAGGCGATTTATATATTTTGAACGAAGCAAAACTAGTTCCGTATAGGCTGAAGATATTTGAATAATAATTATTTTCTGGTGAAGGTCTGATATACAAGGAGCATCCGATATTTTTCTGAAAATAAAAATATTGTGGTACAAGTGCTGACCTATTGTATGACTTCTGTGGACTTTGTCCAGAATGTAAGATTTTAATGCATACTACTGAAAATTAGAAACAGAGGAATGAACAAAATGGCATTGGCCTTCTGGCACAGCGCTATCAAACACTACCTCCACTGTCTAATCATTTGTCAAACCGATTTTTTTAAACTTCAAAACAATATTAGCAATTTCAGGGGCAGATGAGACTAAAAGACTTAGAGAGTGGTTAGTTTATGTAGTTATGTGACATAGTATTGAAAAATATCCCTTGTTGGTCCATTTTAGAAAATGCTTCGAGAAAAGCATACCACCCATGACGAGGGTTGCTCTATACCTCCGTCAATCCACCAGTACGCAGACAGCTGTTTCACGCTTATTAGCGATCATCAGTGCGCCATAGGTCGATTGACGAAAGTAGAGAGCATCAATTTTTCCATGTTTAATAAACATGTGAAAGATGTACGAGTAAGACAGAAGGAATTCTGCCGGTGCGCCATCTAGTACCCGAAGGTGACGGCAACCAAAGAGAGAAACGCCACTAGAAGCAGTTTACCTCTCCTTGGTGGAACGACAAGGCTCGCTCGCTTTTTGCCACTAGAGGCGCGGATTTTGACGCACGCAGCGTGAAGCCGATATACGAGGGTTGCTCTATACCTCCGTCAATCCACCAGTACGCAGACAGCTGTTTCACGCTTATTAGCGATCATCAGTGCGCCATAGGTCGATTGACGAAAGTAGAGAGCATCAATTTTTCCATGTTTAATAAACATGTGAAAGATGTACGAGTAAGACAGAAGGAATTCTGCCGGTGCGCCATCTAGTACCCGAAGGTGACGGCAACCAAAGAGAGAAACGCCACTAGAAGCAGTTTACCTCTCCTTGGTGGAACGACAAGGCTCGCTCGCTTTTTGCCACTAGAGGCGCGGATTTTGACGCACGCAGCGTGAAGCCGATATACGAGGGTTGCTCTATACCTCCGTCAATCCACCAGTACGCAGACAGCTGTTTCACGCTTATTAGCGATCATCAGTGCGCCATAGGTCGATTGACGAAAGTAGAGAGCATCAATTTTTCCATGTTTAATAAACATGTGAAAGATGTACGAGTAAGACAGAAGGAATTCTGCCGGTGCGCCATCTAGTACCCGAAGGTGACGGCAACCAAAGAGAGAAACGCCACTAGAAGCAGTTTACCTCTCCTTGGTGGAACGACAAGGCTCGCTCGCTTTTTGCCACTAGAGGCGCGGATTTTGACGCACGCAGCGTGAAGCCGATATACGAGGGTTGCTCTATACCTCCGTCAATCCACCAGTACGCAGACAGCTGTTTCACGCTTATTAGCGATCATCAGTGCGCCATAGGTCGATTGACGAAAGTAGAGAGCATCAATTTTTCCATGTTTAATAAACATGTGAAAGATGTACGAGTAAGACAGAAGGAATTCTGCCGGTGCGCCATCTAGTACCCGAAGGTGACGGCAACCAAAGAGAGAAACGCCACTAGAAGCAGTTTACCTCTCCTTGGTGGAACGACAAGGCTCGCTCGCTTTTTGCCACTAGAGGCGCGGATTTTGACGCACGCAGCGTGAAGCCGATATACGAGGGTTGCTCTATACCTCCGTCAATCCACCAGTACGCAGACAGCTGTTTCACGCTTATTAGCGATCATCAGTGCGCCATAGGTCGATTGACGAAAGTAGAGAGCATCAATTTTTCCATGTTTAATAAACATGTGAAAGATGTACGAGTAAGACAGAAGGAATTCTGCCGGTGCGCCATCTAGTACCCGAAGGTGACGGCAACCAAAGAGAGAAACGCCACTAGAAGCAGTTTACCTCTCCTTGGTGGAACGACAAGGCTCGCTCGCTTTTTGCCACTAGAGGCGCGGATTTTGACGCACGCAGCGTGAAGCCGATATACGAGGGTTGCTCTATACCTCCGTCAATCCACCAGTACGCAGACAGCTGTTTCACGCTTATTAGCGATCATCAGTGCGCCATAGGTCGATTGACGAAAGTAGAGAGCATCAATTTTTCCATGTTTAATAAACATGTGAAAGATGTACGAGTAAGACAGAAGGAATTCTGCCGGTGCGCCATCTAGTACCCGAAGGTGACGGCAACCAAAGAGAGAAACGCCACTAGAAGCAGTTTACCTCTCCTTGGTGGAACGACAAGGCTCGCTCGCTTTTTGCCACTAGAGGCGCGGATTTTGACGCACGCAGCGTGAAGCCGATATACGAGGGTTGCTCTATACCTCCGTCAATCCACCAGTACGCAGACAGCTGTTTCACGCTTATTAGCGATCATCAGTGCGCCATAGGTCGATTGACGAAAGTAGAGAGCATCAATTTTTCCATGTTTAATAAACATGTGAAAGATGTACGAGTAAGACAGAAGGAATTCTGCCGGTGCGCCATCTAGTACCCGAAGGTGACGGCAACCAAAGAGAGAAACGCCACTAGAAGCAGTTTACCTCTCCTTGGTGGAACGACAAGGCTCGCTCGCTTTTTGCCACTAGAGGCGCGGATTTTGACGCACGCAGCGTGAAGCCGATATACGAGGGTTGCTCTATACCTCCGTCAATCCACCAGTACGCAGACAGCTGTTTCACGCTTATTAGCGATCATCAGTGCGCCATAGGTCGATTGACGAAAGTAGAGAGCATCAATTTTTCCATGTTTAATAAACATGTGAAAGATGTACGAGTAAGACAGAAGGAATTCTGCCGGTGCGCCATCTAGTACCCGAAGGTGACGGCAACCAAAGAGAGAAACGCCACTAGAAGCAGTTTACCTCTCCTTGGTGGAACGACAAGGCTCGCTCGCTTTTTGCCACTAGAGGCGCGGATTTTGACGCACGCAGCGTGAAGCCGATATACGAGGGTTGCTCTATACCTCCGTCAATCCACCAGTACGCAGACAGCTGTTTCACGCTTATTAGCGATCATCAGTGCGCCATAGGTCGATTGACGAAAGTAGAGAGCATCAATTTTTCCATGTTTAATAAACATGTGAAAGATGTACGAGTAAGACAGAAGGAATTCTGCCGGTGCGCCATCTAGTACCCGAAGGTGACGGCAACCAAAGAGAGAAACGCCACTAGAAGCAGTTTACCTCTCCTTGGTGGAACGACAAGGCTCGCTCGCTTTTTGCCACTAGAGGCGCGGATTTTGACGCACGCAGCGTGAAGCCGATATACGAGGGTTGCTCTATACCTCCGTCAATCCACCAGTACGCAGACAGCTGTTTCACGCTTATTAGCGATCATCAGTGCGCCATAGGTCGATTGACGAAAGTAGAGAGCATCAATTTTTCCATGTTTAATAAACATGTGAAAGATGTACGAGTAAGACAGAAGGAATTCTGCCGGTGCGCCATCTAGTACCCGAAGGTGACGGCAACCAAAGAGAGAAACGCCACTAGAAGCAGTTTACCTCTCCTTGGTGGAACGACAAGGCTCGCTCGCTTTTTGCCACTAGAGGCGCGGATTTTGACGCACGCAGCGTGAAGCCGATATACGAGGGTTGCTCTATACCTCCGTCAATCCACCAGTACGCAGACAGACGCACTGATGATCGCTAATAAGCGTGAAACAGCTGTCTGCGTACTGGTGGATTGACGGAGGTATAGAGCAACCCTCGTATATCGGCTTCACGCTGCGTGCGTCAAAATCCGCGCCTCTAGTGGCAAAAAGCGAGCGAGCCTTGTCGTTCCACCAAGGAGAGGTAAACTGCTTCTAGTGGCGTTTCTCTCTTTGGTTGCCGTCACCTTCGGGTACTAGATGGCGCACCGGCAGAATTCCTTCTGTCTTACTCGTACATCTTTCACGTGTTTATTAAACATGGAAAAATTGATGCTCTCTACTTTCGTCAATCGACCTATGGCGCACTGATGATCGCTAATAAGCGTGAAACAGCTGTCTGCGTACTGGTGGATTGACGGAGGTATAGAGCAACCCTCGTATATCGGCTTCACGCTGCGTGCGTCAAAATCCGCGCCTCTAGTGGCAAAAAGCGAGCGAGCCTTGTCGTTCCACCAAGGAGAGGTAAACTGCTTCTAGTGGCGTTTCTCTCTTTGGTTGCCGTCACCTTCGGGTACTAGATGGCGCACCGGCAGAATTCCTTCTGTCTTACTCGTACATCTTTCACATGTTTATTAAACATGGAAAAATTGATGCTCTCTACTTTCGTCAATCGACCTATGGCGCACTGATGATCGCTAATAAGCGTGAAACAGCTGTCTGCGTACTGGTGGATTGACGGAGGTATAGAGCAACCCTCGTATATCGGCTTCACGCTGCGTGCGTCAAAATCCGCGCCTCTAGTGGCAAAAAGCGAGCGAGCCTTGTCGTTCCACCAAGGAGAGGTAAACTGCTTCTAGTGGCGTTTCTCTCTTTGGTTGCCGTCACCTTCGGGTACTAGATGGCGCACCGGCAGAATTCCTTCTGTCTTACTCGTACATCTTTCACATGTTTATTAAACATGGAAAAATTGATGCTCTCTACTTTCGTCAATCGACCTATGGCGCACTGATGATCGCTAATAAGCGTGAAACAGCTGTCTGCGTACTGGTGGATTGACGGAGGTATAGAGCAACCCTCGTATATCGGCTTCACGCTGCGTGCGTCAAAATCCGCGCCTCTAGTGGCAAAAAGCGAGCGAGCCTTGTCGTTCCACCAAGGAGAAGTAAACTGCTTCTAGTGGCGTTTCTCTCTTTGGTTGCCGTCACCTTCGGGTACTAGATGGCGCACCGGCAGAATTCCTTCTGTCTTACTCGTACATCTTTCACATGTTTATTAAACATGGAAAAATTGATGCTCTCTACTTTCGTCAATCGACCTATGGCGCACTGATGATCGCTAATAAGCGTGAAACAGCTGTCTGCGTACTGGTGGATTGACGGAGGTATAGAGCAACCCTCGTATATCGGCTTCACGCTGCGTGCGTCAAAATCCGCGCCTCTAGTGGCAAAAAGCGAGCGAGCCTTGTCGTTCCACCAAGGAGAGGTAAACTGCTTCTAGTGGCGTTTCTCTCTTTGGTTGCCGTCACCTTCGGGTACTAGATGGCGCACCGGCAGAATTCCTTCTGTCTTCCTCATACCACCCATGAGTTCGACCAATGTCGTAATATTTCACTGTAATCAATTACCACCTATAAATTTTATGTTATCTTCTTTGAGGTTTTGTCTGTTTTACAAAGATTGTTCTATTTAACAATTATTACGTTTCCACGGGCTTCAAAAATGTTTTGAGTTTTGAAATATATCGTGAGAATGTCAGTTGGACGCGTTTTCAAAAATTGCCGGCTCAAGTTCGATTTGCTAATTTTTGGTATCATATCAATGTCCAAATGTTGTGGAAACGCCAGCATCACTTTCAAGATGTTTTGAAATGGACCATGCGCAGTGTATTGCTGTCTAATGTCACTATTGTCAGTTCGCTGATGTTTCTTCCAAATTCTAAGCTAAAAGCTAAATACAATACGTATGGTAAACAAATAAATAGGTTATAAAACCAAGACACGACAATTGTCAAGAGTGTTGAGTGTCAGTTTAAAAGGTATGGAATGCGTTTTGAAAACCGTTTCGAAACCTATCCTATAAGCGTTTTGGAAACAGTTTTGAAAGCCCCTGGAAACGTAGTAAATGATTTTTATATTCAAAAGATACTAGGAATGAGCATGATCTTTTCAAGGAAAAACAGCTAGATGGTTTCTATCTTCAACTTTCACCCGCATGTGGACTTCAAATTCGTACCAGAAAATGTCGTAAAATGTCGGCAGCCGGCGGGACTCGAACCCGCGTCGTCCAGATCTCTACTTCGGGGCTCTCGCCAGTTGAGTTACGGCCGGCACACCTACTCAACCTCGAAAGCGCCGGCTAGAATCGCGAAATAGTTCTATTTACATTTCAGGAGCAAGCAGGAGAAACAAAAAAAGTTATTTATTTCCCTAAGGGTTATGGTACATTCAAAAAATTACTTGTTGTAAAAGAAAACTCAACTGTTTTAATTTTAGGGAAGAGCTCCTAAATTATACCAGCTTGTGATTGTCTGCGTTTTTAGCACTATGCCTTTTCTAGGCAGCAATAGTTTTATTGACTTGTTGTATTATAAGACTCAAGATAGTATTACGATTTTGTGTTTTCCTATTTGTGTCGTATTGTAGTACAGATGGTTCTAATTGATTAATTTTTTGATGTATATTAGGAATACATAATCATAGATCCTCTTCTACGTATCGGAACAACACTTTTCTAATTCGTTTCGTTTTCTATTAACTATATATTTATATAAAATGTGTGCTAATTAAATTATATAATGAAAACTTTTTTTATTAGCCTTTATCAGGTTCATAACAAGCATTTTGAATACATATTTTAAAAGAATATAAAAAAAATGTAATGCATTAAACATGTTGAATTATTTCCTACATTTGCACAATGTTGTAGTACTTACAAGGCAGTTTTTGGATGTAGCGTTGTCTCGTTCTGGCTAGTAACAGTAATTTTACCTAAACATGTACATGGAAACATGGAAATAACTGTTTTATACCATGTTTTATATGCTTTGAGCTTTAAGTCAAAAAAGCCTCTCGCTTTTTCCCAGCAGTCTGTCGGTCCTTCCATGGTTTTTTTTGAGCATCTTTATCACCACCGTATGAAGTTATATGCTTGGGAGAGAAGTAATTAGCATGAAAACGTGTATCTGAAATTCAAGAGACTGAAAAGGGCCACCACCCAGTTTTTCATACTGTGAATTTTTAGGAGAAATTAAGGTCTTCAAAACCGCTTTATTCAATACTACTACATTTAACAGCGTCCTATCACATTTGATATAATAAAAACACGCCGAGAAATAATTTAAATATTTTGAGGACGTTTAAAATGTCCTTCATGAGTATTAAATCCTCTTAGCATGATATTTATCATTCTCTTGCGGTAACTTAATTCCCTTATGATTGTGATTTTTGAACGTTCTATCAGATGTTCAGCATTATTTAAAGGTCTCTTGAGTAGAGAATGGAAATATTTTTTTTAAGTTTTGTGATTAAATATGGGTTTCCCAAATATTAAGCAAATAAAATTTAGGTATTTTAGTATGATTTCTACAAGCAGTTTGTTAAAACATGTTTGAATAACCTCAATCGATAATGCCTTCTTAGTAAATGAACCTCAAAAGTTTGCATTGAATTACAATATAGTCGTAATCTCGCTCGTAATTATAGTAACGACCTTCGAGATATACCCGGCACTAAATTTTATGGCACAAATCTCCAAAAATCACAGTTATACGTGTTTATATATTAAACAACCCTTATTACAGACCGTTCCTTGTCTAGGGTAGCACTGGAATAATTTTTATACTAATTTGGGAAATTTAACAGGTGGGACTATCTTTCCATACAATGTCGAACTGTACGAAATGTATTTTTGTTGGAACTGTGAACTACATCATATTCGATTCAGGTGATCATTAATAAGTATTTAATATCTAATAGACAATCATATTTGGTTTCCTTCTTTAACGTTAGTGCGGTCCTGGATGGTTTTCTCTTAATATTCGGCAAGCGGGTCGACTTCTGACCAAGATTGCTGCTTACGGACTACCACCTGGCCTGCGCCAGTGTTTAAATAGCTTTTTGAAACGACCGATCTCTGTTTTCTGTAGTCAAAGGCTGTTCATTAGACGTATTTTCAACAAACGCCCGTGTTCAGCAGAGATATGTCCTATCCCTTGCACTGTTTCTGCTGTGCATCAACGAGCTACTAGAAATAACATCCAATCCTATCTACAGCTTTGTAGACGTCAGTACAATAATATCCTGCATGGAACCAAGCAAGCCACAATCATGCCAAGAGACGGTACGCCGGCGATAACAACATGCCTCACAGATCAACGTAGATATTAAAACAATTATTTTCCAGTGGGGAGTAGTAAACAAAGTACAGCTTAACGAACAGAAAGCTCAGGCAACAACACCGAAAAAGGAGTCTCACGTTGGCTTACCAACTGTGGAGATGGAGGGTCACCCAATAATCGAGTCACCTTTCATCAAGCTTTTGTGTGAGCTCTCCCTATCACCGAAGATGTTCGAGTGAGGTCTCCCTATCACTGAAGATGTTCGAGTGAGCTCTCCCAGATAATAATACCGAAGGCCGTCCGAAAGAGAAACACTAGCGAGGCTCTGCGAGCTCATCCTCACCGGATCGAGATCCCTACTCCCCGAGCCAGTCTCCTCCGGCATTCGTTTTTTTGGAGAACTTCTATGCTGTGGAATGAACTGCCTGGGAATTCGTTTCTCAATGGCTACAACCTGCAGCGTTTTACATCTAACGGACAGAGGTACTTATCCTCTCGCAGCGCTTCTACAGGCCATAGGTTTTCAGCCTTTGGGTTGACCATAAAAATGATTGTAGCGGGTATATCTTGAATGTTTTTATTTGTATCTATTATATTTTTTTATCTGTTTCATTCAAACTCCATCCCATTAACATCTCATAGCACTCGCTATTCTAAACATTGTTTCATTGTGTAACTAACATAAAAGCGTATTCAATCATGTCACATGATACTTCTTCTGGAGTGTGTAGAGAGCCATCGATCACCCAATATTGTCACGGAATTAATTTAATTGATTTCAAAGCAGTAGTAGTAGGGATATTTTCCGATATTATTCCAATTCACGAATAATTTTCCACACAACGCTGAGGCTTTTTTCACAATCATACTGGTATCTTTTGGTCATTGTTGTTTTAAGACTATTTTAAAAACTATTTTTAAATGTTTAGTTCGATTGTCATTAAAATCTTTTTTTTTTAGTTTTTTTTTGAACTATATTTATTTAACACTACAACTTAATACCGAAAAATGTTATTATTTTCACTGATTCAAAATAATATTCATTCTTGTCTAGCAGTAGCTAGCAATATCGTAGATAACGAAAATATTTTCGACATTATTTTAAATGGTGCAAATACTCCTATTGTTTTTCTCAGTAATTTCGAGTAATTTTAATTAGGTGTTTCTTGCCTTCAAGGTCTAATACTATAAATGCTGTGAGAAAATAAATAAGCAGGAACTGTGAAAATATTCTGCTGAATGTCGTAAACAAAAATTAAGTACTTATGGAGATTTTTTGTCATCTTGACGTACGATCTACAGATATAATCGCTAAATAAAGTTATCCTCATTAACTAATTCTTCCTCGAACACACAACCAGTCACCATTTACGCATAAGAAAATCACTTGGGGGCAATTGTGGTAGATTATATATTTATTACGTAAAATAATCCATTTGAAAATGTATTTTTAACAAGTCTGTTTGTAACTTCTGTCAAGTAAGGCCACAGGTACTCAGTTAGGTGTCGTATACTCTAAATGCATGCAATACATTAAACAGTGTTCTCTTTATACCAGTTCCAGTACCTTGTCTATACGATACCAAAATTGATGGAAGCAACGGAATGCAAGCTGAGAAAAAGCAGTGTCTCTAGTCCTCTATCTAGTACCCAAACCACACAGCAAATCTTATGTATTATGTATTGAAGAAAATTGGAGCTTCCATTCCAATATGTCTAATTAGGATCCTTGTATACATTGTCCAGTGACCTTTAAGAGTACTAATAGTATTCGAACAAAAGGCTGACGCAACAGAAATTCAGATTTGTTCTTAATATTTGATTCGAAACTATAAAATCTATATTATGTACTTTGAGATCTATAGAGTACGCAAGGGTTACAGAAAAACAAAAGACGTAAAATGGACACAGCGAGAGACGTATACAATCAGATGATTCGTGATTTCGATATCATATTCCAAAAGTTAGTCAAATTCAAATAATCTCTAGTTTACCATACAACTGCCAATTGGGCAGGCAAACAAAGGTTCAATTATTGTCGAAGCAGGATTTCTCAAGCACTGATAACGAGGATAAATTGTGGTTGTTTTTTTGGGTTTCGATCAACGATTGAAACTATGATTTTTCTTCATTACTACGTTTCGGTTTGGTTTAATCTAAACCATCTTCAGGACTCTGAAAACTGGAACTCCATTTTCTACATGTTTCCAAATTTTCATGGTCACCTATACAGGGAGTTTATTTGAAAACTTTGCTCCACGGATTGATCAAAACCCACTAATTTAAAGAAATAGTGCCGGGATATGTCAAAAAATCTGTCAAACGGGCCAACTTTTGGCAAAAAACCATTTCACCCCCCTGTACTCTCTGTCTCCCAGGGTCATGCCTTTAAAAGTTTTAAGTAACAAAGGGTATCGAGTAATAGCTTGTTTCGAACGTACGTCGAAGTCATTTATTTTGACGTTTGACGTGATTTTTTAAAATCGGTCGATTTGTTTTCGAGAAAATTAGAAAAATCTGTATGTGCCTTAACTAGTTCAAATAGAAACCAAACACATAATACGAAAATATCACTTTTTATTGCAACAAGTGGTCAAAATGTTGCCCGCTATTGGCTAAGCAATGATATAGGTGATGTTCAAATTCCCGCCGAACAGCTACAAAAACATGTTGTGGGATATCATGGCAGCTTTCGATGATGTGTTGACCAAGATCATCCAAACTTTCAGGTTGAGAAGTAAAGAAAATGGTTTTTTAATGGTACGTAAGAAGAAAACCTAATGACGTCTAGACAGAGGATCTAACAGGCCATTCTATAGGCCCTCTTCTCCCTATACATGTATCTGGAAACGTGTCGTATAGCTATAGCCGAACCGGAAAAACAGAGTGAGGAGTAGTGCCGTGTTTCTGGAAATAGATTTCGGCCTCACCTTCGATTTCGTTTTCAATAGTTTCAGTAATGAGCAGATCATAAATAAACGTGTACATCTAAATGTCCATTAATAAACAATGACCGAATTACTCTGTTTGCCAAAGTGCCAGCCCATACATTAATTCTTTGGGGTTACTGGGTATGCCGTTCTACAAAAGCATGAGGATTTTCATTGCTTCAATATCTGCAGTTATGCTTGTCAACAATTACGGTCAAACAAAATGTGCATTAATCAATGAGGCAGATATTCTCTACATGAATGATATAATCATTAATCGCTGTAGTTATTTGTTCACAATACTTAACTTGCCGTCATCTTCGGTTAACTCTTGAACTATTGTCATTTTAAACGGACATATATAACCTATGGAGTTTAGCACCTGCGTTTATTGAGCTAAATGAAATATCAGTCATATCCATCATCAATTTTGCGTGATGAAGTATTAGGATTTATGCCAAAATGACCCACAATTTTAACTTGAACACTCCAAAAACATATCTATGCGAAGTTATCTTCCCCGGATGTCTGGCGTTAAATGGAATGACAGTTTGCCGAGCACATTGATTTTAAGCACCATAAATTGGAATAAATTCTACAGCTTTTTAGAAGTTTTTACATCGCCTGTATCGTATTGTATATCGAGTATATTTTGAACACGTGTTGCAACAAAAAGTGACATTTCGTGAGTGTTTGTTTTCCGTCTTAACAAATTAAGATACATAATTTTTTTCTAATTTTCTCGAAAGAATTGGAATTTAACGTCAAAATAAAGGACGTCGACATACCCTTGAAAGGAGCTATCGCTCTATAACCCTAGTCGTATAAAATTTGTAAGGGACGACCCTAGAAGACAGAGGGTACGAGGGAGGGATTTGTCCCCCTTCGCCAATCATTTGACGTGTCTCGGCGTTCTCTTTTCATCTAATCAGTGGTTTTCGACAAATCCGTGGTTTGAAGCTTTTAAATTAACACCCCGTATAGCTATCGATATTGAGGATACCCATAGAGATGATAAAAATCATATATTCTGCAATGTCACCCACCTGCCACCAAGTATTAATTAAAACCCAACAAATCAAAAGTTACGTGAAAATTCAGCCACCTCCAATAATTCCGCATCGAATCTGCTATCCAGAATACAGAGTACGAGTAAAAAAGTAGCTCCATTATCATCCAATTGACTTTTTACGGATAAAAATAGCAGCCAGTCAAAGAGAAATCTAACATGTGTGACACTGCTTGAGCCCGATTTCTGCGAAGAAAAGCAATACGTTTAGAGAATAAAAAAGGTTTCAGCATATACCTATTCCTACGATCTTTCCAAAGGTATCAATAGACCGGTTATGGTCGAAATATTTCCTTCTTGAGGGATCGGACGTTACAGGGGAAAAAGGAAGGAGAATGCGAAAGGTAGACAGAAGTAGCCGTCTTTGGGGAATAAGAGTTAATAAAAGACGTTTGGATGTGCTATTTTGAGCACTTGGCAGCCCTTTCTTGCAGTGGTGTTACATAGTGGTAACTGAGAGGTCGTATAAGTTTAATGAATAGCTTAACTATCCAAGTACTCAGCCATGTAAAATTTTTTGTGAACACCTGCAATGGCTGCGTAGAGCAAGACAGATGCTAATAGTTCGCATCATTCGATTTTTTTATTTAACAAGAAACCACATCAACCACGCAGGGTTATTAGCGGCGAAGACCGTAGAATTCGTACATAGATAAGAGGTATTCATATTGATTAAATTTTAAGAAATAGATTACTGTCCTTGATAAATGTCAACACATTTTTGGATTGTAGCAGATGTTTGATGTTGCTGGATAGGTGGTTGGGTATTCTTTCACTCAAATAAAATGTGCATTCCATAAGCATGTGAGTCACTGTAACCCTCTCGTTACACGCTATGGCTGGTCGACTGAGTAGTCGTAGTATTGAGTAACATAGAGAGCTGTCGTGCAAAACAGCGGTGAGAGAATCACACTCACCCAACTGCCGAATAGATGTCTCTGGATGACTGAAATACATGGTTCACAGGAGGATACGGGGGAGTGGTGGGTGTCGGTGGAGTCGACAACAGGTCGTAGGCGCTGTGTATCGGCTGTGGTGCGGAGTACCGTGGCGCAGTTGGTAAACGCGCTGGCCTAGAATGCCGGAGACGCTGGTTCGAATCCAGCCGGTAACCTTCATTTTTCCGATTTTTCTGTGAACCAAATGATTGGACTAATTAAGTATTATGAAATGTTGGTTCTTGGGTTGTTCGGCCGGCGAGATAGCTCCGCCGCCTTAGCGTCGACGCGCTTCGCTGCTTGACGTTTCGCGAACACGAGTGGTCGGCATCCTCAGAAGCTGATGTCACCTGTTTGACGTATTCCGACTATTCCGAGAGACTGAGACCGCGTCAGAGGGTTGGCACTTATACTCCCCGGATTAGGAGTCGGGGCGGCTGCGCTGTGCTCCGCCGATGCCTGTGGAACTCCTGCGCATCTCAGAATCTTTGCGTCTCTTAAGGTGGATATCCATGTTGCGTTGAGCTTATATGCTTCTTCTTTGTTGTTAAAGTTGTTCTTATTTTTATAGATCTCAATGGACTCCCTGTACAATCTGGCGTAATAAGAGGAGGTCGTAGCCAGAACCCGTCCCTCGTCAAACTTTACCTTGTGGTTACCGCCTTCTTGGAGTGGATGCTTGCTACTGCAGATCTTTCTGTCTGACCTGATCGGTAATTTAATTTGTGTTCCGAAATTCTAGTTTGTACCGATCTCTTTATTGTTCCCATGCATAGACTTCCACAAGTACATGGTATCCGATAAATCCCTGATGCTGTCCACGGATGCCTTTTGTCCTTTGCCGATCTTAAATGCTGTTGTATTGTCCCAGTTCGTTTGTATATCGTCCTAATATTCTCCTTCTGCAGTAACCTCCCAATTCTGTCTGTGACTCGAGGAACATAAGGTAGGAAAGCTCTGTCTACTGGTGATGATTGTGGTTGCTTTTCTGCTCTACCAGCTCGCATACGAGTAGATCTTGTTATTTGCTTCGCAGAGTAGCCGTTTGCATACAACGCATTCTTTAGATGTTCGAGGTCGGCACCTAGTTCGGCTGATTCACACACTCTTCTTGCCCAGACAATACACTAATTAATTAAGGTTGAGTGGCGGACCAGTAAGCCAAGTTCCTGTAATTTGGTTATGCTGAACTTCGCCTTTTGAAATGTATGTTTTGTATATTTCAATAAAGTTTACTACTACTACTTTACTTTAAAAACTTACTCTAAGTTCATTATACATAGGGTTCGTTAAAGCTACTGCAAAGACCCCGTGCTGCTCAAAAGTTCATGCGCAGATGTGGAAGTAGCCTGAGCAACGCCATCTAGAGTTCACGACTACTCGTGCAATAAGTCTGCGTTATTTTTATAGCCACGGTGCTGTTTAATCTAGAATTACAATCAGTAAGGGTCATGTAGAACATTTGATATGTCAGCACTGCCAGCAGCCTTACGCTATCTCATCTAGGTGCGCTACTGGCCCCCAGTTCGGAACGCTCACAATGAAGACCCTCGAAACGGGAAATCTATTGTATGCAAAAAATTATTGGATACTCAATCGCACGAATATTCGTGATTGTATTTATCTCCATCTCGCTCAATATTTCACAGTCGCCTGTGTCCATTTCGTGGAAATTCGATATGAAACTTGGACGATACGGAGCGGGAATTGCGGTTGTTTACTAGGTAGCACATGTTGAAAAATGTCAGATATTTCTTGGAGATTGCGGTAACTGGCGCTTTCGAAGGATCTCAGTGTTGGTCGGGAACTTAGGATATACGAGTGTATGATATATAGACGTAGATAGATACATATGTGCCCTATACCTTTCAGTAATAGAGACATTATTGTGAACACCGGACACCTAGCAAAATCGATATACACGATTGGCAAGCCACGATCTAGAATACCGATATGAACGCATCAGATGCAGATAGACTATATAGCCTTTAATAAGTTGAAGAAGGAACACAATATCCCCTACCTTCCACATATGTTCTTTAGAATGCGCGTTCCGCAGAGTTTCCAGGTGGGCCGATTTTTCGCCAAAGAAAGTGGTGATTTCAAAATCAAGGTTGCGCAAAACACACAACGAGTTGGCGAATTTTGGCTATGTCTAACTTCCATTTCATTGGTATTCTCCCAGAAAAGAAAGGCTAGCCGCAAGAAGCGGCAATATTACCAGTTGTTTTATAACTGACACTTTCACCATAGTGACTCCTCAAGGAGAGAGGGCAGGCAAGTAGAATTGGTCAACTTTTTGAAATTATTTGAAATCATTTACCTACTTCTTATTACTATGCATGCTAAAAATAACGATAGCCACGACATCCGTTATTTCTGGTGGTCCAGTAAAGCCCCAGTGTCTCACAATAAAAATTATTTGAAAAGCTGGAGTTGAGCCTTAGAAAATTGATCTTACTGGAAAGTTGTTTTAACTCCAGTCAGAGAGTCTGAGAGTCAACGCGTAGTAATAATGTCTATGTATGTAGCTGTATGTTTATTGCCACCAATACCTTCGCGGTCTGGTGTCCAACTCAGATGTACAGCGTGGCGGGAATCTAGTAAGCTGGAAGTGCTTAAATAATCCCATACCAGCTTTGATGTAATCTCCTCCAGGAGTCCAAGGCCTTTTTAGCGGGCTAGGAGTCCGAGAGGACCACAATAGCCCTTAGTTTCTACAATAAATATGATCTTGAACACAGGCTAATTATACGATAGTTTCAGTTTGAGATATTTTTTAAGCTCCGTGAGTCGGAGGTCATCTTCACATTCACAACCGCGAAGTCGCCATTTCTGGCGATTTTCCGTTCAAGGTTTTGACTTCGTCAAGTCGTATTATGGCCTTACGTTTTAGTTGGTCGTTAAATGAAAATAAGATTCCACAATACTGTATCAAAATAAATAAATTTCTATACACAAATGGAAGGTATATTTAGAATTTGCAGAAAAATCTAAATGTACCAGAAACTGATAAATACAGGTGTAAAAGAGCTACACAAAGACGAAAGACCATATTAAAAGCAATTTTTTGTATAACAAAGTATGGAGGCTTACATTAAGAAGGGAAAGGCAATATGGGTTTTGCATAGTACCCGCTACCTATACTATTATATGAATATGAGTCGTAGATTTTTTTTGAGTCGGCGTTAAAACTAGATCATATTTTCTATCTGGTCATGTAAAAAAAAATAATTTTTGATCCATTACTTTTTCATATACTTTTGAGAGCGATTTGAATATATAAAAATGGTCATAACTTTTGGAACACCGTATATAATGTTACAATACGTCGTATTGGACGAAGGAGGATCATTGGTAGAATCTGAATATGGAATATTATATTATATTCTCATTTAACCCTAGAATACTAACCTTATTTTTATACCCATTACTACTAACCTTCGTAAAATTTACTACATGAGAAAGGATCACAATTTAAAAAAAAACGTTTTTATCGTTTATTAACTTTTACTGAAAATTGTTCATAACAAGAATATTTCTGAATACAAATATTAATAATAACAGGAAAAATTCCATTTTTGAACTGCAAGACACACAGCAAAGAGCAGATGTTCTCCGCAAAAGGACCTTTGGCAGTGCTCACATTAGCGCGTCGCCATTCTAAGTTTTTTGAAGGACAGTGTTGGCACCTTGCACTCTTGTTTAGACTAGGAGCGGCTCTATCCTCTGATCCATCTTGGTTTAATATATTCTCAATAATTAATCTTAGCGAGCGGGTTAAAGTTGGTCAAGCTTTTCATTGTACCAACCATGGTTTTATTAGCTGGTTTTATGATAAATACATAATTTTTTTCTCGAGATCGTTCCTAGCTCTTTGTTTGTTGGTTGTGATTACACACAATCCATGAATTCAGACTCAGATGGACTAAAGGCTTCTTGAACACTATATTCGCTCTCGGAACCACTATCCAACGCACTCTATTCTCCTCATTTTCACCGGGCAATAATCCTGCTAAACCTTGTTTCGCTTCTAATGGTAATTATCTTTGTCATATATTATATTTTGAAAAAACTTAGAAACTAACGATATTGACAAAAAATAATCAAAATAACGCTAAACTGGTCTTATGTTTAAATATAACATTAATACTAACCTTCGTAAAATTTACGACGCCGTTGTCCAAATAAAACTATTCCAATTACTATCAAATGCACTTTGGGTCACTAACTTACTCACATTGATCTAACAGAAAATTAGGCGAGCGTACAAGGTCAAGGGCTAAGCCGCGTCGATAAAATCGCTGATTAAACTAAGTCTCGTCGTAAAATTTACGATGGTTAGTATTCTAGGGTTAAAAAAAATATGTTTCTATCACCACGTAGTTATAGATCACCCTGTATGAATCAAAATATTTTCTGACCAAGGAGCATATTATCCTTAGAGCCAATTTTTATATACAACTAATTTTACTATCTTTTCCAGTGTAGTGGAGTTATCGACCGATCCGGTACTAACAACCCACCCTGTATATCTAAGGTTTATTATTAGAAGTAGGGAATTGAATGAGCGTGGGTCAAAGTACAAATAATGAAGCCTTCTTTTCCGAATGCTGTAAGATCTATTCAGGTTATATTGCCGTCAATTAAATGGTAATTAGCGAGGTAGTTGCTCATGTAATCATTCTTATACGAGTAAATTCATAGTATATACCGACGTCTATACCGATACTAATATACATAGTTCTACTATATATTATTTAACACATGCATCAAGCGAACGCAAACCAAACACGCTCAACCTACCTGCTTAAATCGTTCAAATATTCTGAATGAAACGCTCGGTGCGCCTAATTAGCTCGTTTTGTGAGATCTCCGTCCGTCCACGCAATTAAATTTCTTTATATCGTTATTGACGGCCGACCAGTTTTGGAGTACCCAGCGGTACTGCCTTTAACGAGCGGTGACATTTTTTGTTTGATGAGAGCTGCATGAAACTACATTTGTATTAATTTAATGAGATAATCAGATAAACGCAGCATTCAGTGATTTTCACTTATCTAAATAACAAAAATGAAGTCAAGCATGTTGACTCGGTAGTTCCCACAGATCAACATAAATCCATTATAATGCAAGACATTAGGTTTCACACTCAGACTAATTATTTATTGCAATCTCCGAAATAACTTTATGAAAAGTACGAAGATTCGCTAAAAATTGTGTCTCGCGTTTTAAAAAAATAGCATTTAACATGCCTTTGCATTATGTCAAATTTCGAGCCAAATACTATAATCGAGACTATAGTGGTGTGAGCCACGTGTGAGCTTTCCTATTGTGTCAAGCTTGACACAAATTACTCCAAGGGCCGGTTGTACAATGCAAGATTAAGCTTCCGTTTAAAGTAGCCAACGTTAAACCACGTCAATTGCAAAACGTCCGTTGTACAATGCTGGCTTAAGTTAATCTAAATCAGTTATTCTGTTTCACTATACCTACTTAATCAATTGGCCAAGCCGTTTTTCAGCATTGACGTCTTGGACGTTTTCATGTAAATCAAAACATCAAAACGATAATTAACAAAGCAACCTAACCTAACTGAACTGACTAACCTTTTACCCGATACTTTATACTGTCAGCCGTGTCAACAGCGAACAGCCGTTCGGCTAGTGATAACTAAAATCAGTCTTGACATACATCATTTTTAAGTTTTGAAAAAATACAGGGCTGTCTTCTATGCAAGTACTACTAATGACGAGTAATTGACACTTGGTGATATTTTCTTGTATGCTTGTTTTACATTTTCCTAACAAATCCAGCGTTCCTTCTTCGAAGTATATCAGTAAGGCTGAACTAAGTGATGACCACTCTTTGAATGAAGTAAGATAAAGATATTTCTGAAATGGTCCTGACTTGCAGGATTGCCAACCCACTACTGAAAAATTAAGTCGGAGATTCCCTTCCTAATCAGCTGATATCTATCAAATAGACGTCAATCCAGTACAAAGTATCCGGTAAAATAGTATACGTCGCTATCACTATGTTCTATAGTGAAGAAAGAGAAGGCTTTGGGTTAGTAAAACAACTAGCTGTTGCCAGTTTTTGATATGGTCACCTAATTTCTGAAACAGTTTTAGCTACTGTAACCAGAATAGCTAATGACTAGTATAACGGTTGGCATGTTTATTCTACCTTTAAATCCTAAAAATCGCGAAGATTTATTAATTAATACAGTTACCTATATACATAATATGTATGTAGCATTTCAACTGAAATTTTAACAGATTTGACGAAAAAATAAATACACGTGATGCCTTTCTAGACCCCTCCTCCCCCCTTGTGACATTTCGTGATGTCTGTCAACCCCTTCCCCCTTTCAAGCTTCACGTGATTAATGGACGTCCCCTAAAGACTCGCGTTAAAATAGGTACCGATTTTTGATCCTTAATGATTTTGTGAAATGTTCCATAAGTTTAGATTTTTTGAGGATGGATACCTACGCGATTAAACTCTATCAAAACTGAAAAAATTGATACCAACAAAATATAAGCATTGCGTTATCTAGAAGCCGTTATTCACAACGAATTCGTTGGTTATTCATAACTCACGTCTGGAGCGACGGTCATGGTGGTGTTTGCTTGATGTATTGCCTGTTCAAAAGTAGTTTGGTAATCGTTCGATAATTTATCATAAAGACCAAAGGTAGCATTTACCCGCAAAACGGTGTATTATGGATTATGAAATGGACCCTTCAATGTTTTCCAAAATATTAATTTCCAAATTGGTAACATTATTAAGAAACTTTTTACAAAATATTTAGTAATTTAGTGATTCAGCTGGACAATATTTTGTGCAGATATTGACTTTAGATTACCAAACAGTTAGCAGATTAAAATTTCAGTCGGTATTATGTTATTTTCCGCAAAATGTAATCATTTCCTCAGCGCCACAAAGCATTCTCTCTTAGACTACCACGTTTACTAAAACGTGGTAGTCTTCAAGAATAAAATGGTGTTACCAGAAGCATTTTGGAAGTGCAGTATGAATAATTTACTAATTTCTAAAAAGGTGAGCAAATTTAGAGTATTTTTTCAAAATGAGTGGCACCACTAGATCAATCGAGTTTATCCAAGACTCATTCTATAAGTCGCTTATTATAAACAGTTATAGGTACATAAGGGCGTTTTTTCGTGTAAATAGTATTTACTTTAACACGCCAAATGCTCGTTATTCGTGAATTTTCATTTTTGAAGTTACGAGAACTACCGCACTTTGTTGAAGTTTCTAGACCTGCATTAGTTACTACTGTTTCTCAATTTTACTGTTTAATTCCACGGAGTGACAGAATGATTAGTAACTGCTGTGGATGGAAAACAAGCGCGATAAACGATTCTTAACCGTTCAACACATCCTATTTGTCAGATTAAATTTCCACGCTACCCTTGCAGTCTGAGCCGTGTACTGGCTCGTTTAGATCGACTTATTTATTGCACCCTAGATATAGGGACTAACACACACTTCCTCCATTTCCCATTACCACGCTCTGAAAATTGCGGCTGTAGGATGAATAGGTCGATTTGCTGTTGTTATACGTTGTATTGCATCACCGCGATTGACTTGAGCATTTTTCTCAGCGTTCAATATAGGTATTACCTTTTTCTTAGATTAAAGCATGGAAGAAGTCAGGGGCTATGGATATAGAGACAGCCGCGGATGTAGCGGATTTCATATAGCACATAACTCGGCACAGAATGACGCAAGAATATTTTTTAAAGGGAATAAATTAAAGCAAAAAATCTTAAAAAAACCTTTTATTCAAATTCTCTAAAAAGAAGAAAGTAACATTTTTCTTTAAAATTTGAACTATCAATTTATAGCCTCATACGCTATTTATAAGATCATAAAAGCTGGTCGCGAGATGTTCGTTGAGTATCTATAAGTATTTAACCAAACTTAAATTAAAAGAAACAAACTTAGCAGATTAACTTACTCATTTATATGGATCCTAGTTTGTTAATACAAGTAAATCGCGCGACAAGCTTTTGTGCTCATATAAATTAGGTATAATTGTGAATAATAAGTGGAATTTTAAAGGAACATTTTATCATCTTATTTTTAGAGTATGTAAATAAATGTTTGTTTAAACAATATTGTAGAATTGCATACAAAATAACTATTCCGCCATCTTGGATGTTCCGCCATATTGGATTTAGAATGACGTTACATTGTGAGGTTAGACAATCTTAAGGGTAGCTTATCGTACAAGCAACAAGTAGCACAGCAAAGTACTTTGAAGGATAGTTGTTGAACAGTTTTCAATAAATTTAAGATTTGATTACTAGCATCAGCCAAATTATTTTTTGATCCATCTTTGTCTCAGGATTTTCGGTCTGAACAGTAAAAGCGATATACTGCTACTTTGTAAAGGACGATATTATCGCTGTTTCTGTTTTGTCGGAAGTACTAAGCCATCTTTACTCTGAGTCACTACACCTTTTCCAGCTGTTAATCGGAAAGCGTCAGTTGTAATTCAGAAAGCCTCGTATGTAAATCAGAATAGTCAAATGAAAATCAGAACGTATCGAATGTAAGTCAGAGCAGTTATTCTGATTTACATATGACGCGTTCCGGTTTTCAATTGACTTTCTGATTTACATATTATGCTTTTTTAATAACAGCTAGAAAAGGTGTAGTTTGAAAGCGTTTTCTGATACCTATTAGACGTCTAAACTGTGGCTTCGTGTATATGTAGAGCTTTTTCGCTTCAGGAGGTGTCTTTTGTTGCCTTTTTTGTTTGACATTTGTATTGCATCTAAGATATTAACATTGATTTTTGCAGCAAAGCTTCTCCCAATTATACGAAGGAGAAATCTAGCAGCCTATAGATTTCGACCGATATTTTTTGTACAAGATGGATTGGCCGATTTGCCTTTACTGCACGTCACATTATCCTGACTCACCTGTTGACAAGTGTCTCACAGTTTCCTCAAATACTCGTAATCTACTTAACGGACGGCGCTACACGAAAACAGATGGCAAAATATCGATACAGATGAAATTACTTTTGTGATTTAATAGCAGATTTGCTTGGAAATGGATAAAATTTGTTAGGTTTGTGATTATGTGATACACCTATAGGTAGGGGCTCCTCAGTTCGCCGGATTGAAGTACAAATTGTTCAAACAAAAAGACTTTCTGTCAAATTTTGAGCATGATGGTAGCACTGCGATCAGGCAAACAATGGAATGTTTTCTATTCGAATATAACTGTTCTGTAAAATTTTATTGTTTTTTTAGTGTCAACTCTTTGTGGAAGCTATCAGCACGCTGTTATCAATTTTGAGACTTGTCAGTTTTGAAGTCCGCATAAGCAGAAACAACGACTAACCATGTATATGAAGGAATGAGTGTTATTTATGGAACTTATCCTAAGGTGATCGCTCTGACTCATCGCTCTATATGAGCATGTAAGTGAAACTCCGTTTATTTAAATTTAAAATATTTACTTTTATTTGGGCCACCTCTTTAGTCGTTATTGAAGCATACATTTTTTTTTTTGGCAAAAGATAGCTTGGAATAAGTAATATTTATTGACTGAAAGCTACCTCAGCTGATCATAAGCACTTAAATAACACAGCGTATTGCATCTGTATGATTACGTTAGGTTAGGTTATAAGTGAGCGGGCAATTAAGTCTCCTTCCACTGTGACCCTATTGTGTCTATTGGGGCTCACAGCTATTTAGTGTTTACTCTACAATCCACACCCCTTGACAAAGGCTGCGCCGACGGTCGAGTTAGGTGACACTTCCTTGAGTCGGTTTCAGTTGGGTGAATCAGAAAGTCTGAAACCTAGCTGTTTCCAGTACTGGACAGCAGGACAAAAAATGCTCCATTGTTTCGTCCTCCACATAGCAGAAATGACAATCCGTTGTTTGTTCTAAGCTTAACTTCCGCAAGTGCTTCCTTAGACGACACTATCCCTTCAACAGATACAATCAGAATGCACAGATCATTCCTGGTCCTCTCTATGACGCTCTGGGGGGCCTGACTAGAGGGGTGTGGTATTAATACTTTCGAGTGTAGTAGCCCTGGTGTATCTCGCCATTGCGATGGCGCTTATCTCTATAGCCAATCTGAGATGATTTTTTTGGGCAGTGCTTTTCGCAATGCCCGCGAATGGTGCTGGTAAACACAGATTCGGTTCTTCCTCTTGCGAGTGTTGGCCGGTACATTGCCTTCCACTCCGATATGACCTGGAACCCAAACCAAAGTTACTTTGTTTCTTCTTCTAAGTTTGTTGAGGAGAATCTGAATGACAAATCTAAAACGAGAAGTGAGACAGCATTTGATTCAGAGTGTTTTCCCACTTTTCTTTCTCCAATAATTGCTGATGATTAGAACCGCAGACTATCAGATTTGGTAAGTAAATGATATTTACCAATTCTAGTAGTGTACCTTAGCTTAACTGTGTGTGCTCTGACGATTACACATTTTCTTATTTTGATTCCCATAACGACGTAACTGCCATCTTCTACGGATTTAACTATATCCGCTTTTGCATATCTGAGCAGCTTTGCTGCAGAAGTCGGTGATGTCTGCTGGATACAATAGCAGACGACCGGCATCAAAAGCTGCACAGAAAGCTCGTACACAAAATAGGGAATTGCCTCGGGTTTCGCTTCACATCGTAGTTCCTAGACAATTAGCTTACCAAAACAGGCCGGAAAGGATGTTATGCAAGATTAAACATACATAATTTGTTATAGTGTGACTAGATAGTGCTATAGGAGATATTCAAAGTATCGTTATACTGTTATGTTTCTTTGTCATCTACAGGGTTATTCACGTTACCCGACACGGAGCATTATGGCTAAAGTATTTGATAAAAAAGAAAATAATAATTTGGGATGGATAGAGACCCATAAAGGCTACATTCTAAAAATATTTTCATGTTATACAGGGTGTCTCAAAAACACGAAATGTATCAAAGTTATGTTTTTTTTAAATGGAACACCCCATATATTATTACACATTCAAATTCCTTGGTGAATTCTAGTGTGACTTTATGTATCATACATGGTACCTAAAGCGAACCGTTAAGGTGTAAATCACCATTTTCGGTATAACTAGATATCAGGAAAAAATTGAGTATCGCAGAGATTACAAAATATGGAAGGCTGTGACTTTGCCTTATTACTAAGCATAAAATGCATCAGCTTTGATGAGACAGTCAAATTTAAATTACGCTTATGCTTGGAGAAATCGGTCGATGAATTAATGAAACTTCGATCACCGATAACTTGTTTTTTTCAAATGGGAATCCCTAATTTTTTTTATACGGTTAAACGTAGAATTTGATAAGCTTTCTAACGATATAAGGTTGTGAATATCAATCTTTCGTAGTTTTCATTTAATTTTAAATTTTCAAACAAATCGGCGATTTTCAATTTTCCTACCTATGAGCAACGTAGCAGGCCATGAAATATAAACAAAAATCTGTTCAGGTAGAAGAAAACAACTAACTTAGCTGAAAATTACACACTAACTAGACTACAGGGACAAGATTATAAAAATTCCTTACAACAAATCAACTCTCCCAGAAACAACTGCGATAACATCTCTAAGGTCAAAGAGAAGCTGGAGTATGGCAGAAATGGATATTTTTACTGTCTACTGGCTACCGCAATTTACTAGAGGTTAAAACTTTCCAAGGTGATCAAAAACCCTCATATGAAACAGAAGCAACCAGCGACTGTTGCTCCAGCACGCAACTATCAATCATATGTAATGGTGTAAAAAAGTACTAATTTGCGTCGAAGTCGATACCTCTGACTGGAGCCCTTCTATTTTTCAATATCTATTAGCAATATTGCAAAAAAGGAATATTGACAAATCAGATTTAAATTTTCTGCCATTTAAGTTATGTTTTATAATTTGAACAAATTTTAATTCATTCTTCATTTTCTGCGACCTTGCTAACAGGTACTGAAGAATTTTCAGAACTCCAATCAGAGGTACTTTTGACTTGAGTTTTGGCAGAATTGCATACTTTTTTATATCATTAAATGTGAAATTTTATTATGAAAATAAGAAACTGCTTACAACATTCTCTAGTAGTTTTTACTTTATTTCAAAATTTTTAATGGTTTTGGAAATTGCCAATCTCTAGTACATTGCAGTAGCTAATAGGCCGTGAAAAAATCCATTTCTGCCATACTCCAGCTTCTCTTTGACCAAAGATATGTTACCGCCGTTGTTTCTGGTTAGACTTTGTTTGTTGTGAGTAGTTTTTATAATCTTGTCCCTTTAGTCTAGTTCGTGTGTATTTTTCAGCTAAATTAGTTGTTTTCTTCTACCTGAACAGGTTATATCATTAGAAAGGTCATCAAATTCTACTTTTAAACGTATGAAAAAAATTAGGCATTCCCATTTGAAAAAATCAAGTTATCGCTGATCGAAATTTCCTTAATTCATCGACCGATTTCTCCAAGCATAAACGTAATTTAAATTTGACAGTCTCATCAAAGCTGACGCATTTTATGGTTAGTAATACGGCGAAGTCACAGCCTTCCAAATTTTATAGCCTCTGCGATATTCAATTTTTTCCTGATATCTACTTATACCGAAAATGGTGATTTACACCTAAACGGTTCGCTTTAAGTCCCATCTATGATACATAAAGTCGCAATAGAATTCATCAAGGAATCTGAATATGCTAATATATGGGGTGTTCCATTCAAAAAAACACAACTTTGATACATATTGTGCTTTTGGGACACCCTGTATAACATGAAAATATTTTTAAAATGTAGCCTTTATGAGTCTCTATCCATCCCAAATTATCATTTTCTTTTTTGTCAAATACTTTAGCCATAATGCTCCGTGTCGAATAACGTGAATAACCCTGTATATTGGTCTCCTGCGGATAATGCAAAAAACGTCATAACAATGGACGGCAATATGTATAAGTTACTATTCAGAGGAACAAATGCCATTTTTGCTACTTTTTCGATATTTTATTAAAGCATACAGGTATCCTGCCTCAGATAAAATGCAACATTTTTAGTGCGAAGTAGTATTTCCACTTGCTCTTCCTTGTCCTGCAAACAACTGATTGCGCCATTTAGTTTAAAAGTTTGTTTTTACTTCCGACAGGTACAGGTGCGTGGAATATTGTGATAGCAGAAATTTTCGATTTTGAAATAATGCGATTTTTGGGCGTTTTATGATATCTACGTAACTAAAGTCCACGTCACCCATTTTCGGGCATGATGGATCGTGATTAAATTTGGGTACAATATGTTTTGGGGCCGTAATAGGTAATACTGGTATAAAATGTGAAAATTGGTGCATGGGCGGCACTTTTTAGGGATATAAGGGCTTCTTGATCATTTTGTACATCTTTTGGGGGTGGGGGTGAAATTGGGGTGGTTGGGGGTGAGGGGTTGTAAAACTGAAAAAATTGTTCATCTTAGTCTGTGAAAGACCTGTGAAAGACCTATAATATGCTTTTTTAGGTCCATTCGGAAATATGCCTTGACTACTACATAAACTTTTTGATGTCTACATACGAGTACTGCTTTAAATCGCTCTGTATTGTGTGAGGGGGTCTGGGTACACAGCTTTATACATATGTATTTGCCATGTTAAAACACGGATTCCCATTTGGACGAAAACTCACTTCTTTTTCAAACTACATAGACAGTATTTCAGAAGGTGATAGTTAAGGCCTTAGTTAAGTCAAAAGTGAAGATATCTCTTATCTCTAGCATTCTGAATATATATTGAAATAATTGCTAGAGTTTTTTAATTACGCTATGTTGTAATTGCGTTTACTTCGTATCTATCTACAAACTAAACTATGTTTTACAAGTCATACCGACTGCAACTCAGGTTTCATTTCCCGCGATTTTGCTAATAAGTAGAAGTACCTACTGAAGAATTTAAAGGGTTCCAATCAGAGGTATTATTACTCTTGACTTACGGAAATGGCTACTTTTATATGGTATTGAATGTGAAAATTTATTCAAAAGACATAGATATTCTACTGCCAGCAACAATCACTAGTAGTTTTCCTTTGATTAAATATTTTTTTACTGATTTTGGAAATTGGCTAATAGCTAGTAGGCTGTGAAAAATGAGCGTCCTTGTTACCGCTAGTGTTTCTGGTTTCTAGCTCATATATACAGGGTGGCCAATCGGGTGACGATAAGAATTTTTTTTTAGATAGCCCATACCGAGACCTATCCAAAACACCCCCATGTATGTGTACCGATTATTGATAGTTTTCGAGTTATGATTTTTTTTTTGAAAACTTGGAGATTTTCCAGTTTTTCCAAGAAATCGTCAAAAACAAAAACAAGAACGCTTTTTGGCTTTTATTTCTTTCTGTAATTATACTCGGTATTAAGCATGATTTAATATCCAATAAAGAGAACCTCTACATCCGAACAATAATTAAGTACACTTTGGGGCAAAAGTTTGAGATCTCGGTTTTAGTCAGGAGACCAAAACCTTCAAAATAAGATTAAAAATACTTATGCCTGGTTTTGGAGCTACGAACTAATCTTAAAAACTTTGCAAGACATTGCACTTTCGAAATAATAATGAAAAAGTAGCACTTATGGGGACATTTTGCGCCGTACGTGAGTATTAAAGGTAAAAAGGTGATAATTCACGAATTTCCAAAATAATTCAAAAAACTATTATTTTGCTTTACTATGACAAATTAAGAAAAAAAAACTCGTAACAACTAATAAACCCGAAAATCGTTGATGTTTTGATGACTTTTAATAAAAAAACTAATACCCAAATTGTGATTTTTGAGGTGCTTATGCTATGTACTATTGAACTTCTGCTAAATTAGGTTGTATTGAAAGTTAACAAAGGAAAGGAATAATAAACATAATCTAACTTCCAATTTCATGGCAGAATTACCTGGGAAGCGATGTCGTAGCATACGCCATCCCTTTCTTTCAGAGTAGCTTTTTGCGAGCTCATGTCGGCGAAGCGCAGTTGTGTTAATCAATTTTCGGTACCTAATAGGCAATGCAATGTTCGGATGGACCTAAAAAGGTTATTTATATCGCTAGGTCTTCCTTGACAGGTCCGTAGACAGCCTATGATGAATACAACAAGTTTTTCAGTTTTTCACCCCCCCCCAAACACCCAAATTCCACCCCCACCCAAAACAACGCAGAAAATGATCAAGAACCTCTAAAACGCCTAAAAACGAAGTTTGAGGAATATTTAAAATTTTTGTTTTAATTACTCCGCCGCCCATGTACCGATTTCCAAAATTATAGCAGCATTACCTACTAAGACCCCACAGCATATTGCTGTCCAAATTTCATCACAGTCCATGCAGCGGTTACTGAGATTACGAGGCTATAGCCGCGTACAGACAGACAGACCGACAGGCAGACCGACAGACAGACCGACAGACAGACAGACAGACAGACCGACAGACAGACCAACAGACAGAGCGACGAAAATGAGTGACGCGGATTTTCGTTATGTAGACATTATAAAACGCCCAAAAAACCTATTATCTCAAAATCGAAAATTTTCACGATCACAATCCTCCCCTCACCTATCGGTGTGGGAAGTAAAAGGGATGGCGTATGCGTCGATAACGCTTCCCAGGTAATTCCGCCATGGAATTAAAAGTCAGATTATTGTTTTATTATTCTTTTCCTTTGTTAACTTTCCATACAACTTAATTTAGCAGAAGTTCAATAGTACACAGCAAAAAACACAGGAATTAATTTTTTCTATTAAAAGTGATTAAAACATCAATGATTATCATGTTTATTAATTGTTATGAGTTATTTTTTTTTAATTTGTCATAATAAAGTAAAATAATAGTTTTTTAAATCATTTTGGAAATTCGTGAATTATCACCTTTTTTCCTTTAACAGTCACGTACGGCGCAAAATGCCCCCATAAGTGCTATTTTTTCATTATTATTTCGAAAGTGCAATATATTGCAGAGTTTTCAAGATTAGATTGGAGCTCCAGAACCAGGCATACGTATTTTTAATTTTATTTTGAAGGTTTTGGTCTCTTGACTAAAAACAGAGATCTCAAACTTTTGCCCCAAAGTGTACTTAATTATTGTTCGGATGCACAGGTTCTCTTTATTGAATATTAAAACAGGCTTAACACTAAGTATAATTGCTGAAAAAAATAAAAGCCAAAAAGCATTCTTGTTTTTGTTTTTGACGATTTCTTGGAAAAACTGGAAAATCTCCAAGTTTTCAAAAAAAAAATCATAACTCGAAAACTATCAATAATCGGTACACATACATGGGGGTGTTTTGGATAGGTCTCGGTACGGGCTATCTAAAAAAAAATTATTATCGTCACCCGATTGGCCACCCTGTACGTTGTAAGGAATTTTTATAATTCTGCCTGGTTACTCTAAATAGTTTGCATCTTTCTACTAAATTAGCTGGTTTCTTCCATATTAACGGGCTTTTGTTTATTTTTCATGACCTGCTAGGTTGCTTGCACGCAGGAAAATTGAAAGACACCGATTTGCCTGAAAACTTGAAATAAAATGAAAACCAAAAAAGATTTATATCGAGAATGCTATATCGTTAGGAAGGTAGTCAAATTTTACATTTGATTCTTTAAACCAGAATAGGCATTCCTATTTGAAAAAATCAAGTTATCTATGATTGATGTTTCCTTAATTAATCTACTGATTTCTCCAAGTACAAAACGAATTCAAATTTGGCCGCCTGACCTAAGGTGGCGCATATCATGCTTAGTCGTACCGCAAAGTCACGGCCTTCTAAGTTTTATAATCTCTTATAATCTCTCGATATTCAATTTTTTCTGATACCTATTTATACCAGAAATGGTGATTTGCGCCCAAACGGTTCGTTTAGAGTTCCGTGTATGATACATAAAGTAAATATTTCTACGTTATAGCCCTTAAGGGTCCCTACCACGATCAAGTGACAGATTTTTGAAATATTTTTTAGTAAGCCCACAATCTTCCGTCGACGCACTATTGACCTACCCTGTATAGAGTGACTCTTAAGTATAGACCGCATCAGTTACAGTTATCTCGAAAATGGTTGACATGAGTTTGTTAGGTTTTGGGGCATGGAGGTTCTGCAATAAACTGAACATTTAGATGGATAATATTGTCATATCTACCGTTTTTCTCGGAAATATAATAAACCATTTTTTCAAATGGATACCTTGTATATTTGTTTTTTAAAGCTTTCAAAAATATTGATTATTGTTTGTATAATATTTTCTATAACTGAACGTCACAATTTCGCAGACACAGCTAAATTTACATTATATCCGCTCAAGTGAAAACAATTATAAGGGGCACAATAAGAGCTAAGCACTCAGACATGTTGCAAAATATACTGCGAAGTTTCAAGGATCGCATTGCTTTTTGTACTGAAGTAAACGGACGTTTTGAGCATCTGCTGTAACCGCCTTTACATTATGTTTTTTGAAGTCAATGTCTTATTTTAACCTGGGTGGATATAATATAAGTGTTGTTGTAACTCGGAAATTATGGCATTTCGGTATTGAGAATATTTCATAGAAAATAATGAGTATTTTTTAAAAATAGAGGAACATACGGGGTAATCCATTTGAAATAAAAAAGTTCGTTACATTTTCAAAAAACGGAAGATATGACAATAATGTAAGTACTGCCATAAGATCGGCATTATTGCAAAAACTCACAAAAATTGGAGACAATTGAGGGGTTCCATACTTAAGAGTCACTCTGTATGATAGGTAATAGCGAATAGTGAAAAAAGAGTGGAGTCAGGAAACATATTACAATTTATTATATATTACAAGAGATTCTAAAAAGCTGGGTTCCTTCCCAAAACTGTTCTAAGGTATAGAATTAAAATAGAAGGTCAAAATCTTACGTTTTTTACTGTCACCTTTCTGAGTATTCGTAATTCTGCCATCGGTATTCAGCATCCTTTTGATGCTGGAAATCCGATCTATGTAGACAACTTCTTAGGAGCCCTACTGCTCAAAAGTCGACAAAAGTCTTGAGTTGTGAGGCTTCAAAGAACACAATATCTCTCACGACGGGAGGCAAATCGTACTGCGTTTGTTTTGTATTGTGTATCGTAGCTAGTGTCTGGACAGATAAGAAAATATGTAAAACAATTCTTTTGAAATTGAGAACTCGTTGCGAAGGAAAACTGAAAGGCAGTCGTCAGATCTATTGTTTCGGTATGCTTTCGTGTACCACGTGTGACTATTTCTGGTTATCACAAATCTAACCACTGAACTAATCAAGATAGCAATCCGAAGCAAGACGGAAATTTGAATATGAAATTAACGTCTGGTAGATTTGTTCACCTTTTACGAACCTTAATTCGGAATGTTATTTAACGTTGGTATGTTATCTTATACTATATCACTATTACGTATGGTAAACATCACCTACGTCAATTAAAAGTGCAACATAAAGTGCTTTCCTTTTGCATGCTTTATCTGATAATTCTCGCTTGTGACGTCATGACTCATTTCAATGTACGTTCCTCTTGTTTCCTGAAACTGAGTCTAAAGTGAGATATTTTATCCCCACTTAAGCCCATCTGCACTAACTGGAAAGGTAGATCAGTTGTTTCAGATCATTGAGATGTCACATAAATGAGGTTAGGATTTTTTGTAAGTTTGAATTTCAGCGGGTTTTGTTGTTTTGTAGCGTAAATAAGCGACCGAGCGACGGATCTCTTCCAAAAACTTTATCTCTTCATTATTTGTCTGTTTGCGATTTCCGATTTACAATTCGAGTATGCCGTTACCGCTGCAACTAGGACAATCTCTTTTTATTCAGTAAAGGTAAAGAAAGCGAAGTATATTGGTGTGGGGTGTACGTAAAAACGTACGTAGGATTGACAGATCATAGAACCATAGCATATTAAAAAAATTCGAGGAATGACATTTAACTGCACAAACACGTTCCTTAAACTCATCTGCGAGCTACAAGGTTTCCAACTGAGCTGAGCCGTCTCATCTTTAGATGATCTGAGTTAGTGCAACTGTAAAAGGAGAGCATCTATAATTGGCATATATTTTTTGTTGTTTCTGCTGATACTGTAGCATGTAAGATTCACACCTTCAATTCTTCTTCTTAAGGTACCAACTCCATTCTTGTCTTTGTAGTTTTTCAACCATGAGGTTTGGTTGCCTCCTGGTCCTCCTTTGACTTCTGTTATTACTTTCAGAAGGGCATATTTATGATGTTTCATGATAAAACATGTTCAATATAGGTGGTTTTTCTCTTCTTCGTGTTGGTTCATTCACGTAACGCGGTTTTTCCAAGGTATTCTAAACATTCGGCGGTAATCCACATCTCAAAAGCCTTCATTCTATCTAGAGTACTGATTCTCATCGTCAACATTTAGACTCCATACAGAACCACCGGGAAAACATAAATATTATTTAGACCCTTACCATATTTTCAATAACATTATTCTACCCATCTCGTTTTTTGTTCTTATGACCATATATTTTAAGTTTTTTTCAGTCTGCTGTTAGTACTTGCTCCACTATAACTTCAGAATACATATTGAAGAACATGGATCCCTGTCTGACTCCGCGCTTTATAGATACAGCTCTTGCCTATATACTTTCTAATATTATTGAAGCTACTTTGTATAAATTCGTTATAATAGGAGCTCAGTATTATAAGGTTCTTTAAAATATGTTTCTCTATAGCAAAGTATTAAAATATTTGTTGAATTATAATGAATACAGTGCTCGGATGGTCCTAGGTTTGTTGGCCAGGCTTGATCTTCTAAAATTTTCTTGGCAAAAAGTGCTCAAATTCAGTTAGCAGACAGAACCAAATTGATTTAGATATACACACATACATATTGTAGATAAAACACTAAGTAAATCGACTCACGTGGCTGCTTGTACGAAAGAACTGGACAGTGTCTGCGACACTCTTCGTGTTATAGGCAATTACTTACTTAGATTAGAGCTTTGAAAATCACTGGATACGAAATTACTTTCTGTAGCCAGAATAACTGCTCACTACAGCAATTTTTCGTAGTAAAGAAAGAGGCATTTATATGTATGTGTGGGACATTTTATCTCCAGTAATACTATGACTGGAACTGCTATCTACATCCAAACTATCTTGTTATTTATGTTCAATAACAGAAAGTTTTCCAAAGAATGTTTTTCCACTAGAAACTTCAATTACAGGTATCCAATTCACCCCTCAACTTACTGAGAAGAATGTAGTGTATATCAAAATTTTCAGTAATCTGTCGCTGTGACTAATTTGACAGCTTTCAGAAGAAATGTTTGAAAAAAGACTACCTTAACTATACCGTTTTCTACTTGTTTTCCCTTCTTTTGTAATCGTGTTATTTCATCTAGCTCTACAAGTATATTGTTACCTACTTTGCAGAGTTTTTGTAATGAAGAATTTTGTGATTACCATTTACGTAGTACAGTGATTGGACATACTGACCTTCATCGGGAAGTTCGTTGGGTTCGTCAAAAATCAGTTTATAGAAGTATTAAATAAATTTTTTGTTTTAGCTAATTTTGTACCTTAACATAAAATAATAAATTTAATTGGTTGTAGTGGTTATTTCGTAGGGTTGCCGAATGGCCTATATGCCTAGCTCGCCTCCTAACCACAACCACTACTAAGTTGAGATGATGAGCCAAACTGTCAATAGCAACTAAACGAGTGAAAACTGCTAAGAATCAAGACAATTTTAGAGTAGACCATAAATCTCCAATCATATACAGGGTGAGTTCGTAGTACCGGCTCTGTCGATAACAACTGCACTACTGTAGAAGATAGCGAAAAAAGTTGTACATAAAAATTGTAGTCACGGATATGCTCCTTGCTCAGAAAATATTTTGATTTATACAGAGTGGTCCATAACTACGTGGTGATGTAAACATGTATTTTTTTAAATGAGACGCCCTATATACATTTTTAGATTCTACTAATAATTTCCCTTCTCACCATATAAGGTATTATAACATTATACAAAGTATTTTAAAAGTTATGAACATTTTTATATCCAAATCGATGTCAAACGGACGTACTGTAACTATATCAAAAAGTAATGACTCAATAATTATTTTTTTAAACGAAATGATTAAAAATATCCTGTATCCAGATTTTCTCTTTAATTTTAAATGTAACCCCCAATATTTTATTATACGAAAGAATTGTTTTTAATATGTTCTTTCATCTTTGTATAGCATTTATTATACCTACGTCTATCAATTTCCGAGATATTTCGATTTTTCGGTAAATTTAAAATATAGCTTCTATTTGTGTACCGAAATTTATTTATTTTGAGAAAGTACTATCGAATTTGTTTTTTATTTAACGAACAACACAATTATCAGGTCATGATAGTATTTGATGAAGTCAAAACCCTGAATCATCGAGATAATAAAGTCAAGTCAAAAAGTCAAGTAAAGTATGCTGAGGAAACAATTTTGTATGCTTTGAAAAATTGACGGTTTTCATAATCTGCTCAATCATTCCATACTGTGTGAAAAAAGAGCTTTAAAAATTAATTTTACCATTGAGGTTAGGAGAATCTTTTAGAAATTGCCTACTTGCCTCTAGAATATATCAACTATGAACAGCAATATCCAGAACGGAGGCACTCTGAAACTAATGCGTTTGAAAGAATGAAGAATCGTTTTATTTGGAGCGTGTCGTTGAATATTTCATAGCCTACCTGATAGATCTGCTTGATAATTATGCATGACATCTATAAAATTGTTTCGTCAGCACACTTGACGTATATTATCTCGTTAATCCAGTGTTTTGACTTGATCAAGTACTATTGTGGCCTTATATTTCAGTTGTTTGTTAAACAAATATAAAATTTGATAGTATTTTCTCAAAATGAATAAATTTCAGTAAGCAAATAGGAGGTATATTTAAAATTTGTAGAAAAAACGAAATATCTCAGAAACTAATAAATTGAGCCATAACAAGTGCTATACAAAGATGAAAGAGCATATTAAAGGCAATTCTTTAATGTAATAAAATATTGGGGGTTACATTTAAAGAAAGAGAAAAAATCTAGATTTTGCATTCTACATCACCCTGTATACGAATATGCGTCGCGGGCTTTTTTTGTAACCGATTCTAAAACTAGATGATATTTTTCATCCAATCGTGTAAAAAAAATGATTTTTGATTCATCACTTTTTGATATACAGTACGTTCATTTGACAGCGATTTGGAGATAAAAATGGTCATAACTTTTGAAATACCCTGTATAATGTAACAATACGCTCTATAGGAAGAACGGAAATCATTAGTAGAATTTGAATAAGGAATAATGTATAGGGTATATCACTTAAAAAATGCACGTTTGCATCACCACGTAGTTATGGATCATCCTGTATAAATCTAAATATCTTCTGAGCAAGAAGCATATCCGTGGCTACAACTTTTATATACAACTTGTTTCGCTATATTCTACAGTAGTGGAGCTATCGACCGAGTCGGTACTAAAAACTCACCCTGTATAGAGCACCTCAAGCAGTGTATGGAAACAAGACATGAAACCCAACTCTGAAATTAGGCAGAGGTCGTAATCGCATACCGATTTAGTAGCAAGAGTGTTCCTGTTATATATCTAAAGCTGCAGTAATTTTACAGCAAATAGTGTAAATTTTCATCAAACGTTATAGCACAGTTAGTAAGCAAACTGATTAGTGTGAGACTCCGGTATCGGCTATCGACCAATGTATTAGTGGTTCTTTGACCGTTCAGCGGGTGTTGATACACATAATATACCTGTTCCGCGGTTATGCCAACAAACTCATGAAATCACAAATTCTAGTCTGCTGTTAATAGAACCTTCACCAGTGATTTGAATATAGAATAATATGTAGGGTGTCTCATTAAAAAAAATGCATGTTTGCATCACCACGTAGTTATGGATCACCCTGTATAAATCTAAATATTTCCTTTGCAAGGAGCATATCCGTGGCTACAACTTTTATATACAACTTTTTTCGATATCTTCTACAGTAGTGGTGTTATCTACCGAGCCGGTACTAAAAACTCACCCTGTATGTCTATACGACATACATATCTTTTTATATCTCGAGTGCATATAATTTCTTAGACTTGGCAACACTGAGTTGAACTACATAAGAGCATCTCTGAAGTGTTCACATCTATGAGTTTGCTCTTTGCTCGGATTGCACACTTAACAGTCTCTCGTATTTTCTTGGCTCTTTAACATTCCACCCACAACTGCTGCAGTTTGTCGAAATTTTAGATGCGGTATTACGTACCAGCTCGCCCAAGGTATAATTTTACAGCAGGATCGAGGGAAAATTGCAGTGTACTTCGGGAATGATATACACCAAACGTAAAAATGTATAATATTCTGCCGCACTTAATGTATGAGGGTGAATTTACATATATAAAGTTTCTGTTCCGTGTAACGTTTTAGAGTGCTCCCCAGAAATGCATTTTCAGCGATTTTGTTTTATTTTTAGGAAGCCGTCAATATGTGCTGTCAGCTTCTGGACGCCTGTTAGAGAATATAGATGAATGAGATGTTTAAAACCTCTGCCCAAATATTTCCCAAATGAAACTCTGCAGCATAATCGTCTCTTTAAGTGTCTCTTAAGTAGCGGCATGATATGACTGTCTATGTAGGATATTCTATGTTAACCAAAAAAGCATGATCATAGGTATAGATGTGGTAGTAAGTTATGCATAATAATCACAGTAGCCCTAGTAAGTGTTTCAGCACGTAGATGAATCTGAATTGATTCAATAAAAAAAAGCTTTTGATGACTACTGTTACTGGGTCTAATCTAATAAGGTTGGAGATACTGAAATACACTATCTAAGCATCTCTTTATTAACACGCTATTATTAGCTTCACCTGCATATTTGGTTGTTTACTTGTTTACTTGTTTATTTGTTTATTTGTGAGCTTCAGACTCTAATTTGGATTGAGAGGTTCAACCTAACATTGAACGCTTCACCTTTACCGCGAAAACGATTTTGACGGCTTCAAATGAGTCGAATCAGCGGTCGTATCCGCTAACTCAGACATGGCGCAGTCACCTTCAAGTTTGTTAATATTAATGGTAATGAATATGCTATGAATATTGATAAAGAACAATTGTTCATCTTCATTACACAGAGAATCAATAAATACAGTTTAGAAAACTAAAAAAAATACGTTTAATGATAAAGCGAATTACAAAAGTAGAAATAAATATAGTTTAGAAAAATCAAACAACACGCTTTTAATGAACATCGGGCTAAAAAGTCAAGAATAATTTTTAAAATAAGCTTACAAGGATAAGGAACGAAAAATAGTAGTATTATGGGTATTATAAAAAAGCGTAGACGTTTTGTGTCATATTATTCTTCTGTTTTTTTTTTTACGTTCTACCAGTGTTTCTCGTTCGTTATTGTTTGGAGAGATTATTATAAAAATTATTTTAAACTTCTTAATCCGAAATTCTTTAAAGCCGTGCTTTTTAGTTTTTTAGACTATCCTTATTTATATAATATATTGCATGTTGCGTACGATGTCAACATTTCAATTAATGCTTGTGCTTTCATTTAATTTAATAAATTTTTTGTTAGCATTAATATCCAATTCTATAACAATAAACAACTTAATTGCAAACAAATATCCAAACACCAGAGGAAGTCATCCTGGCCTACATCGTAGGCTTCCATGAAATAACCTCTGGTAATATTGTGAGTGTATTGTGTAAGACTTTCGCGGCCATGCTTCGACGAACTCTTGGTTCTTCGGCTGTTCGGCTGGCATCGACACGTCCTGCCGCCTTGGCGTCAGCGCGCTTCGCTGCTTGACGTTTTGCCAATACGAACGGTCGGCATCCTCAGAAGCTGATGTCGCCTGTTCGGCTTGTACCGTTCAATATTGGGGATGGCTTTATTGCTGCATTTATCCTGAGGATGCGATATTTTACCCACCTTAAAATAGGAATTCTAACATGAGTTATATATCTATCGAGACGAGTCTATGTCCAAAGAAGTTCAACATGCTTTCTCAGATACTATTCCTGAGTAACGTCTGTCCATTATTCTCTTTTTTTTTATTTCCCTGAAATTATATTTGCATGCTTGCCTAAATCTAGTCGAGGGTACGTGTAAGGTGCTTCAATTTAAGTCATGCCTTTTGAAATTATCATAAAGTTGCTTAAAATTTTCGAGCGACCTTATCTTCAACATGCTTTTATTAGCTTTACCTGTATGTTTGTGAGTTTGTGGACTTATGAGCTGGTAACTCTTCTTTGGCTTACTACTGTTATTCCGTCTCTAATCACCAACAGCACTGCCAACGTATCCTCTCCCATGCACAAAAGAAACTAGTGTGAAAAAAGCATGGACGCATTCTGCCATATTATTCGGTCGCATGATACTTCTTTCACAATAATACTAGTAGTTTTCGTTCATTATAGTGTTAAGCTTATTTTAAAAATTATTTTTAACTTTTTAGTTTTTTATAAAACTTTTTTTTTAGTTTTTTAAACTGATATTTATATACTATTCATTTTATTATTGAGGCATAAACTAAACATTATAATCGTGGGATGATATGGTTCAATGCGCGGTAATGACAATCAACAAGTGAGTGGTTAACATTACTGCAAGTTGAATACTGTACGTTATCTACGGCAGTAGCAATAAATAGTACGATTTAAATCGATAATAGTTACAATCTGTTTACAACATAAACACACTTTTGTTACTAATAAATACTTTATACTGTCGACAAAGCGGTTAACGTTCAATATCCACCTTTGGAGTTGTAGCATGTATTCAACTATATGGGTTTTCAAGGGATCAGTATTGTAGTAGGCGTTACTTATTACTCACGGCTGGAGCATAAGTTATGAAAAATAATTCACACTATTTGGTTTTGGGTAGTATTAGCCGCAAAATTAGTTTGGTAATCGCTGCAGACTTAATAGGACCAGATAAAATATATTATGGCCTTTTTCACTGGCTTACTTAACTGTGGCTTAAACTCAGGTGGACCCAGAAATTTGAACTGCACTGCTATCACTCATAACTTAATAAGCTTACGGGCCAAAAATCTAAGCCGAAGATATCTTTGACTTTTGGATAAATCCCATTGTATAGAATTCCGAGAAGAATATATGAAAGAATGGGGTATTTTTATAGTTTTGACAACAACACATTATTTTAAGGCTCAGGGTGACTAAAGAACCTGCCTTGATTATACTGAATCGAATAAGTAAATCGAATATCCGTACAAATGTCTTTTGTTCATTAACAACCCCCAGGTCTGCTACAATTAAATAAGTCGTTTATCTTCTCCCACGATTCATATTTTTTCTTTAACGCTTAGGGACTTTTTCTATCTTTCAAAATACTGCTAAATTTGTTATAAATCTGCGCTGTGGCCAGCAAACAAAATTGAAATGAATCCAAAACGTACCTTAATTTTAAGCCTTACTATCTTTAGTGACAGGTTAAAGCGAAACGGTGCAAACGGCCATTACTTGTGTGACTGTGTCTGCCACCCTACTAGTAGTTTATTGATGCGTTGGTCTGCATTCTGTCGGTCTGCGGATCTGTCAATGTATTGATCTAATCATCTGTATGACTACTAGTCTGTTGTTTCATTGATATGCTGATCTATTATTCTATCTGTCTATAGGTCGATTGATGTGTCGATGTGTTTATAATAATAATAATAATAATAATAATAATAATAATAATAATAATAAATCAACACAGAATCAATCATCTCCTCTACATGGACGATATAAAACTATATGCTGCCACGGACGTGCAACTGAGAGAATTACTCAGAATAACAGAGGTTTATACGTCAGATGTCAGGATGGAGTTCGGGATGAACAAATGCAAGGTGCTACACATAAACAAAGGCCAATGGAAGAACCATCCCGAACAGGAAATAGTAACAGGCCAGACGTTGGATAACATGGACAAGGAAGAAACATACAAGTACCTGGGTTTCAATCAGAGTGTTAAGATCGACCACACACAAATCAAAGCAGAACTTAGACAAGTGTTTAGAGACCGCCTCATTAAGCTTCTGAAAACAAAACTGAATTCTAGAAACCTTACAAAAGCTATTAATACATTTGCAATACCAATCCTCACGTATTCATTTGGCATCATCAAGTGGTCACACACTGATATAGAAAACATCCAAATCCTCATACGGACAGAACTCACGAAACACCGAATGTCACATCCAAACGCATGCAAAGAAAGGCTCACCATAGACAGGACACAAGGAGGCCGAGGGATTACAGATATACAGTCGCTTCGCACAAGACAGATAAAGACACTCAGACATTTCTTCCAAAACAAACAAACAAATTTACACCGAGCGATAGTAAAGGCAGACAAAAACTATACACCACTCAACCTATCATGCCCAGACCACGTCGCAGACACACACAATCCCACCCAATCACAACAAGAAAAAATAAGCACCTGGTCGCAGAAACCACTCCATGGCAAACATAGATACCGTGTCACCCAAGACCACATTAACAAAAAACAGTCATACACCTGGTTGCAGGATGGCCAGCTGTTCCCAGAAACGGAGGGTTTCATGCTTGCTATCCAGGACCAAGTGATTGCAACACGAAACTACAAAAAATATATAATTAAAGATCCATCCATAACTGACGATAATTGCAGAAAATGCCAACAACAAAAAGAAACAATAGATCACATAACAAGCGGGTGCAAAACTCTTGCCGGTACCGAATACACAGCCAGACATAACTCTGCGGCCAAAGTCATCCACCAAGCATTAGCCACAACAAACAAACTAATAGAAAACACAGATCCGTATTACAATTACACTCCGACATCAGTACTCGAAAACGATCAATACAAACTATACTGGGACGTTCAAATACATACAGACAAGACTATCCCAGCCAATAGACCAGATATAGTTTTCCAGTCAAAGCTCGACAAAGTTACATACCTGATAGACATTGCTATTCCCAATGATGTGAATATACAAAACACCTACGCTGGGAAAATATCTAAGTACACGGACCTTGCTATGGAAATAAAACGCCTTTGGAAGCAGGACAAAGTTACTATTGTTCCCCTCATTATGTCAGTCTCAGGCCTTACACCAAACACATTTACACCACACCTACAACAGTTAGGCCTGGACGAAAAGTTACACAAAACATTCCAAAAGTCTGTAATTCTGAAGACCTGTAACATCGTACGATCCTTCCTAAATTCCGATCAATAATAGTCCGGGTGTTGACTTGGCTCAGCCCGTCAACACTTGTTGCTACCGCAATTATGCGAGAGGAACTTAGAAAGATGAATAATAATAATAATAATAGTTCTATATTACCCAACAGATAACCAATTACAGGGTAAAGTTCAAAATAAACTACAAATTAGATATAATTAGAATAAGATTAGAATTTAAATGCATTCAAAATGGTTGAGAGGTGATCAACATTTAAATCACAATTATTAGAAATTTTGTTAAAGTTTGAGCACATCACATTTATCGGAGAATTCAGTAACATATTGGTACGTGAGAATTTACAGTAGAAGGTTGAAGTTTGGCGCAAGTTATGTTTGGGTATTGAGAAATTCATTTTACCAAGAAGATTTGGAGCATCGATTAAATTATGACTAAGCTTATACAAAAAAGACAAACCTGCTCTAGATCTTCTAAGCTGTAAAGAGTCAACATTGAAACGTTTTTGCAAAAGTGCCTGATCAGTCCCCCTTGGAGGATACACTCCATCAACCCTGAATGCCAAAAATTTTAAAAATCTACGTTGAACATTTTCTAAGGATATAATATGACACATGTGAAATGGATCCCAAACAATAGAAGCATATTCCAGTTTCGAACGTACTAACGAATAATACAATAACTTCAGTGCGGTTTCATTAGAGAACATTCTACAATTCCTGATTATAAATCCTAGCATTTTAGTAGCTTCAGAAGTGATAGCTGAGATATGAGATACAAAATCTAGTTTGCAGTCAAAGTTGACCCCTAGGTCCTTTACTTCAGTGCATCTGGTGAGTTCAGTGTCATGAATTTTGTAGTTGTAAACAATTGGTGAAGTCTTACGGGTATATGTTAAAATTTTGCATTTTGAAATGTTTAATTGGAGAGAGTTGGCCTTGCACCACAAATCAATCTTTTCAAGGTCCTGCTGCAAACAAGTACAATCTTCCAAACTAGAAATTTTTAGATAAATTTTAAGGTCGTCAGCGAAAAGTAACGTATTGCAAAATAATGAATTTGTTAAATTGTTAATAAAAAGCAAGAAGAGTAAGGGGCCTAGGTTTGAGCCTTGAGGGACGCCAGATGGAACTAAATACATTTCCGAAGAATGACCATTGTACGAAACAAGCTGGTATCTGTTATGGAGGTATGATCGCATCAGACTAATCAGAGAATCACTTAGACCGAAACACTCCAAACTGTTTATCAAAATATTGTGATCTATTCGATCGAAGGCTTTAGAAAAGTCTGTGTAGACTACATCAACTTGGCCTTTAGCATCAATCACTTCCTGGACGTCTTGAGTAAACTGAGCCAAGTTTGAAGCTGTCGACCGACCCTTCATGAAGCCATGTTGAGATATAGATATTAATTGCTTGACGTTATCATACAGAAAAATGTATAGTGTCTTCTCTAGCACCTTTGCGAAATTATTTAAAATAGATATCGCACGATAGTTCTTTACATCAGACTTGTCACCCGATTTCAATATTGGGCAGACCTTGGCTGTCTTCCAAATATCTGGGAATGTACATGATTGTAATATGAGGTTGAAGATGATGTAAAGTGGCTTAACAAAAATATGTGCACAATCTCTGACTACAAAACTGGGTATTAGGTCATTACCTGCCGTCATTTTGTTAGGAAGTTGTTTTAGACAATTTAGAATAGAACTTTCTGTAATCTCTGATAAGTGAACATGCGGGACGTTTTCGTGAACTTTGCTAGTGAGCTTTGAATTCTGATGGATATATATACTTTGAAAAAAGTTTGCGAAGCACTGGACAATTTCCTGAGGTGTTTCATATGACGTGTCGTTGAAGTGAACTTTACCAGGTATCCTAGTGCAACTTTTTTTATTGTTGATATAAGACCAAAATAATTTTGGGTCGTCCACGATACTATTTTCTGTCTCATCCAGGAATGCTTTGTAAGCCTCATCAATCTGACTTTTCAAAAGCCTACGAAGTCTGACAAATTCCTCATAAAAATAACGATTTTTTGTTGATTTGTACTTTCTGTGATAATAGTCCTTAGTTTTTATGTTCCGTATGATGTCAGAGTTGAACCATTTCGGATATTTTCGTTTAAAAGTTTTGTACCTTGGAACGTAAAGGTCTAGAATATAATAAAGTTTACTGTAAAAAATTGAACACATTTCATTTACGTCTTTGGCATTCTGCAGAAAGGACCAATCAACATAGCTTAAGGCGTTATACAGTCCAGGGAAAAACGCTTTCTTAAAATTATACGATTCGAAGGTATGATTGGGCTGCATGTTGGTGCTTCTAGTAGTGCAGCAGTTAATAGTTATATTCAGCGAGGGGTGGTGAGAGTCCTCGCGACTTATTACAGGCACCAATTCGCGACAAACTTGACATTGAATACTATCGGTAGCTATGACTAAATCCAAAATTTTGCCTGAGGTATTAGGAATCTTGTTTAACTGTGAAGAACCTGTTAAATCTAAAAAGTTAGATATAGTACGATACTTAAAGTCACTAAAGTCCTGTGTAACGAAATTACTTGCATTGAAATCACCTAGGATTATAACATTAGACTGACTTAGAACTAGTTGTCCAAATGATATAATAAACTGTTCATATTCATCATTGGTAGTGTAAGGCGGAATATACAGAACATAAATAAACAGTTTTTTTGAGTCCAGCTGGCATTTAGCTCCTACTATGTCAATAGCAGGTGGAATATCTAAACAGTCAAAACTTACACGCTCTACTTGATACTGGTTACTACAGGCCAATAAAACACCTCCACCTGAAGATTTGTTTACTCTTGCCAAATCACGATCACTTCTAAAAACCACATAGCATTCAGGAAAAAGTTCCGAGTCGAGAACATTCTCAGATAACCATGTTTCAGCCATTCCAACGAAGTCATATTCACGTGCACTCACACAAGCATATAATTCACATATTTTGGTATTTAACCCCCTCACATTTTGGAAGTAGCACATCAATCCACTAGGTCTGTTGGGCTTTCCTAGTTTTCCGAAACAATAGTTGGTAAGCCTTTCACGTGCTTTATGCGTAGATTGCTTTCCCCTGCTTCAATTCGTCGATTAAGCTGCTCTTTTATTTTTTTGTAATATTCGGCTTGTTTGGGGGTTTTATCAAAGGATATGCTGATACCTTTGAATGAATTATTTGCTTTCAGTTTAGATACATTCCGAATACATTGCTGTACTTGTTGACTATTGAGGAGTACGATTTTTACCGGTCTAGGCCTAGGACGAGTAGGGTCAAATTTTCCAAGCCTAATAGGCTTCACAGTTAGGCGTGCATCAGGAGAGAGGTGTTCCAGGATTTTCTTTATTTTGTTGTCATCTTGAGTTTCTTGTTCTTGTTTGCTTGTACTATTTTCTGGTAGTCCATAAACAATGAGATTTTGTTTCCTGGAGTTCCTTTCTTCAGTTTCTTTAATGACCTCTTCAAAACTAAACTGTGCAGAGTCAGAAGGAAGATTTCCAACCAAAGCCTTTAATCTCTCTACCTCAGCAATCAACTCATCCACCTTCCTGGACAGTTTTGGTACTAGCTTGAGACCCAACTGGCAATCGTTGCAATAGAATTTTAATAACCTTCGACTCCTGAGAGCCATAACCTTCAATTCTGCAGAACTTAACTCAGAGCATTCTTGATGAATGAGACACTCGCAGCCGTCACAGTGCAAAGCAGGCTCATTATCCACTTTCTTGCATTTAACACATTCCATCTTTAGCAAGCAACTAAGTCCGGACCTGTCCTACTTCTCACCTTGCCCACGAGCGTCCGTTTTTATCCGAATTTTTGTCACTGTTGAAAATATACGTTAACGTGAATTCTAATCATAATTCTTCTTATAACTTGCAAATGGCTAAGTACACTATCAAACTAATTGTACCGTTAAAGTCCTTGTACACTTAGGAACACTTTGATATGCGTTTCACGTAATAACTCTCGGTAGAAAACTATTAAATTGAATGTTTAAGGAGAGCACACAAAATATGTGTATATGTCTAGAAGGTGTTCACTACACATATGTTGGTTTGTAGTTTGTTTTTGCTTATTCATCCGTTAATGTATGTATCTATTGATCTGTTGGCCCATTTCTCATTAGTTTGTTATTCCATTGGTCTATATTATTATTTGTCCTGTGTGTATATTGGTGTCTTAAGTTTGTCCGATTGCCAGTTTTACTTCAAATGATGTGAACAGATTTACGCTTCACATGAAGAGTAGTTTGAAAAGGTGTAGAGAAGCATAAACATCAAGTCTTATGATAGCAAATGCGGCTTCTTCGGACCATCCGACAAATAATAGTCTTATTGTTATTAGTATTTAAATGGAAACAACAATACAGTAATGGTGATTTATGAGCTTTTGCTGTTAGTTTTTGTTCGACAGAATTACATGTGATTATGTAATATACATAAACTAAGATCGAGGAACATTTATGGAGACTTCGAACATTAGGAGAGTATCAAGCTCCTACCGCAGAAGAGTATGCATATAAATGTAGTTTTAGTGTCTACGAAAGGGTATATAATCTTTTCGCTGTATACAAAAAGGGTAATCTGGATAACCGTGATACTGTAAATCTACAAAAAATCATATAAAGCAACATTTGATGTCTAAATGAGATTACAAACTGAACTGCATACAAAATAAACAAAAACATAAAGTTTATGTGGGTCCTCGTGTATCTTGAAATACACGGTAATGAGGCTGAAGACAATGCGGCTAAACATCATCATCATAGTCACCATGTCTTGACAGACACGTTGTGAGCTCGTAAAATGCATTAAGTCGGAGATAGAGTATTGCCGACACGAATATTATCAATAGTTTTGAAAACTATAGCTCGCCATCGTTCGCGATTTACTTTATTAGTTCAGTAGCGTTCTTGATACTCATATCCAGCAAATGTTTCGTCATATCCACCCGGTGTGTAGGGGAACGGCCACGGCGCCGCCTACTCGGAGCACAAGCCTGAACTACATGTTTCTCCATATTATCGCTTCTGTTTATATGTCCGAAGAATGTAAACATTGTGATCGACATAATAGAGGATAGTCTCTTTGGATTACCGAGCTCATCCAGTATGGAAGTATTATATCGATGGGCGGCATAAGGAACTTTCAGCATTCTCCTCCACGTTCACATTTCAAAAGCATCCATGCGAGCTCGATCTGTCTTTTTAACAGTCCAAGTTTCCGAAGCACACAAAAATATGGAGAACGCAAGAGACTGAACCAGCGACATTTTGGTAGCTTTAGTGATGTTATGCTCACGCCATATTTTAGTAAGGTTTGTCATGGACAGACGTGCCTGCCTGTTGGATGCGCCGTCGAATCTCATTTTCACAGCTACCTGAATTGCCGATCAAAGAACCAAGCTACTACAAAAACCACCAATGTTGGTACTCCAGTCCCATACATAGACCTCAAATCCTCTATCAAAAGTGTTATCTACACAGCCAGAGAACAGCAGTAGAGCTGTTACAACGGTCAACTAAGACAACTCTAAATGACAACCGAGAACTGGGAATATACGACCAAGAAACTGAAGGAACAAGTCACACTATATCGCCTCCGAATAAGAGATACAGATAATGTTACATACTTCTTACCGGCCCACAGCGGCCAATATGTCACTTGTGTATATACACAGACTTAACTGTAGCCCATATCCTCGCACATTTTAAACCTACCGATTTCGCCCGAAGGTACCATAAAACTAGAAAGCAAAATACTAGCCTATTTAAAACCCGTAGATGTGTTTAATCGAATGTTCAGTAAAATAACACCAATAATACCTGAAGCGCACAGAGGAACATGAGCTTTAAGAACCCACGTCTTAAAAGATCCAAAGATCCAAAAACCGCCAGTGGCCACCTTATGTGATTATAGAATTTAACGAGAAGCGAAGTAGTGGCTAAATGACCTTAGATGTCGAAAAAAAATAATACCCTAAAGAAACGGTGCGAGATTCGTCATTAACAGATAGATAGGTACCAAAACTGATTTTTTAAGGCAAAGTTAAATTATACAAGGCAGCAACGTGAACAACATCATTGATTTTAATGTACTGGTATTTCAAGTTAATTAACTGCCAATTATGTAAATATCCTGCGTATCTCCTTAACCAGTGTTGCGAATCACGTTTATTCTTCACTTTATCGCATAACTGACTTGTTACTTCTATTTGTATATCATGAAAGACTGTTGCCAATTAGTTTTCATAGGGATATTCGTGAGTCTATAATTTAGGAGGACTGAAAGATAATTTGCAGTGTTCTTTATTGTTTGTGCTATACTCGAGCAGACTGTCCAGATATCTGAAAATAATTGAAAATAATGTGGAGTATGATATGGTATGGCATGAGAACCTTCTTATAATTTGCCGAGATCTTTTTAGGAAAGAAAAAGCCCAGAAAATGGGAAAAATATCTGAACCACTCTAGTCAATAAACTTTTGTGATAATGTAAATTGTATATAACGAGGCTACAAGTTGATAGTTGCAATAATAAAGGAATAATTTACTTTCTTCTTTTTAGGGCATTTAAATAAATAGAAAAACGGGTTTATTTGCTTTCAATTCATTCATTGTTATTAATAATGAAAATCTATAGTTGATCTAAAGAGCAATTACTGAAATAATGTTCATTGATACAAAAGAACATCTGCCTTTAGAACTGATAAACCATCCGAAAAGAAAATAAATGAATATAATTTAAAAGAACTAAAATACACGTTTTTAAAGAATATCGAACTGAAAACTTCATAACAATTATTAAAATAAACTTAAAACAATATCGAACGAAAAATACAAATATTGTAAAAAATCAGCCGCACGATTTACGAATAGTATGACACAACGCACCCAGGTTTTTTCACAATAATACTAGTATTTTTCGTTCATTATTCTTTCAAGCCTATTTTAAAAATATGTTTTAACTTTTTAGTTCGATGCTCCTTAAAAGCGCGTTTTCGGTTTTTTAAACTAAACTTATTTTTAATTTTTTAGCCAACTTTATCATTAAAGTGTGGTTTTTAAACTGTACTTATAATATCACTACCCGTAAGTGAAAATTGTTTTGTTCGTTTTGAAATATATATCAACATAGGCAATTGTTAATTATTTGATTAATAGATTTCTATGATCGCATCCTATATCATAAAAGTGTGTCAATAACAATAGTAAGCCACTTGCTCTTAATCGTAACGAGAGTTACAGACTCACAAACGAACATGAAGCATAAGCAAAGATGAAGCTAATAAAAGCATGTTAAAAAAATTGGTCCTAAGTGTGATTTTGTCAGGCCTCTCTTTAGAACAAAATCAGTATCCCCTATTTGAAGATACAATCAAATTTCAGCTATATTTAACCTTAAATTATTGTTATTGTTTCAAGGGTTAAGCCTAATTTGGTTTCTTTCCAAGCACATTTTTGCACTTTAAATGAAGATGTGCCAGTTTTAGGAACTACGCCTTTTGAAAAAAAAATATTCAAGCCTCTATTTATCAAATACAGAGGAATATCTACCTGTTTGTACTGTATGTTACGATAGATCATACAGCGCGAAGGAAAATACACATCGACGTAACATCTAGGCCGCTGCATAAACTCAAAGGCATTTACGGCTGTATATGTATATGCGACTAAAAGTAAACCCCACTGGAATGCCTTTTTCAACAGGAAAAAAAGGGAAATAAAGCAGACTTCGGCGATACGATCAAACGTTACATATGAGGTAAACAGTAGATACACGTTCTCATTAAAAAAATAAAAGTACGGTTGCTTACCCGCTGGGAAATAAACATTGCATCGTTTTAAAATGTACACTCCCACATTTCTGCCATAAATGAGATCGGAGCACAGACTCGTACATATCTTTCAGGTTGTTTATTTTTGATACTACCATCTGCAGTAGCGCTTAAGGGTGGTGTGAAGAAATCTCGGTTTTTAACGAACAGCGATGTGACGTTACTGGAGTGATCCCCTTTCCAACATATCTAATGTATAGAGTACATGTACCGTTACGTCTAACGGTAATAATAGGTGGCTTTAGCGTAATGTGAGTATGAGGATTGATTTGTAAAATTCTAAAACAAAAATGTACTCGAGACAACTAACCAAAGCTATCAACGCATTTGCCTTAGTGATGGTTCACACTTACTCCTATAGTATTGTTCAGTGGTTCTTTACTGATATACAGGGTTTCCCCTAATTTCCTTGACACGTGATATTCTCGCAACAAAAGTTCAAACGAAAACTGAAACCTGAGTGGAATTTTGTAAGTACCATAGGGCCTATCATACCCTGCTTTTAATACATTTTTTTTGTACCCCAACAGTTAAAACTCTCCCTCACCCTCAGCTTTAGTTTTTCAAATAGCACTAAATAGTTTTTCCTAAACAAATGAAATCTTTATTTTATTTTAAATAATAATAATAATAATAATGTGTCTTTATTTTTATGAATGTTACAAAACTTAAATAAAATATTGCAGAATGGGAGGCGGCATTCAACTATGTTGCTCTTCCATGCAACCCCTAAAATCTTGTAGTACCTTTGGCTTTGTACTCACACTAATTTTTTTCGTAAAATCATAAGCATCACGTAAATAAAATGGGAATTTGCTTCACGCAAAAAACGACTTTACTAAAAAAATACGATTATGTATAAATTCAAAGGTACTACAAGATTTTACATAAAATAAGGACTTAATTTGTGTAGGAAAAACAATTGGGTGCTATTGGAAAAATGAAAGTTGGGAGCGAGTTTTAAGGACTTAAGGTTAGACAAAAACTCCTTATTTTTCTAAATGCGACGTTTCGACTTATATTAAGTCATCATCAGGCAACTAAAACAATTGATGGTGCAAGCTATAAAAAAATTAACTTAAACTACAGAAATACACAAAACCTCACACTGACTTTTCATTTTTTTATTGAAAAACGATGGATGCCACTTGCTAAAACGCACGAGTGATTTGTTACAGAGAGCAAATATACAAAAAACCTCAAAAACAATAAAAATATTTTTCCCGATAAGTTGACTTACCAGAAAAACGGAGTATTCACCGTTGGTATGACAATAATCATAAGGTTTTGTGTATTTCTGTAGTTTAAGTTAATTTGTTTATAGCTTGCACCATCAATTTAGTTGCCTGAGGATGACTTAGTATAAGTCGAAACGTCGCATATAGAAAAACAAGGAGTTTGGTATGATGGTATGATAGGCGCCGTAGCACTTTCAAGAATACCACTTAGTTTTCTCTTGAACCTTTTTTGTTACGAGAATGTCACGTGTCAAGAAAATTCAGGGACACCCTGTATAGATAATATCTATATTCTCATTCGAATAAACAGATAATGTCACACTGCCTTGCATACAAGAAAGGCTCACCATAGACAGGCAGCGATCATGATACTACGACTCCAACAGATATGATCACTTGCCTGACAGTTTTCGGGCCGGTCTGCGCATGACGTCACCGCGTGACAAAAATGTACAAGCACATGGCGCCAAAGCATTGATTTTTGAAAGTTTTATTTCGTTTCTTGTTCTATCTGGCTTAGATATTTAATATTCATACAAAATGAAAATAGCTAATGCACGGTATAATATAAACAATACATATATTGCTCTGTATTTGAATAAAAGATGGGTGAAATAGTTATACAGAAAATGGATACTACTCGACACCCGACCCGTTTGCAGCAGTTCCGAGCGTGCTGAATTTCAGGTACAAAGATTTTGTACTCACAAAAAATTACAATGTGGAAAAAGAACAGAGCCAGAGCGGTCTGGACGTATTTTTCTGAAATCTCATATAAGAGATCGATTGGAGTGCCTAGTGAAACCATCTTTTTGTGGGAAAATTTGTCGAATAGGGGGTGGAATTTTCATATACTCCATCCAAGAGACTTTGATTACCGTCCTTATTTTTTATATATGTATAGATTATAATGATGCGTCACCAGCTCTTCAAGATAATTTGCATAATATGTATTTACTGTATAATTCTCTTAATAAAAGCTAGACAAGAAATAAATAACACGTTTTTGTTATTAGAGGTTTTAAAAAAATCATGAACAAGCATAGTGGCAATAATTATGTTTATAGCGAATAAATATTGACTTTTTTCTGCTAATGATTGGTAAAATTGAAGTTTTTGAAATTAAGGGAAAAGAAAAATACATTCTCAACTTTTTTTATTTTTTACTTATTGAAATATATGTCACATCCACTATACATATATTTTATGTTATACATAAAATGAAATACATACCACAACACAATAGAACAATACAGGGTGGGCCAATAGTGCGTGGACGGAGGATTGTAGGCTTACTAAGAAATATTTCACAATTCTGTCACTTGATCATGGTAGGGACCCTTGAGGGCTATAACGTAAAAATATTTTCACTAAAATTTTGACGTTTATACAGGGTGATTCATATCAAACTTACAGTTTTTTGGATGGAACACCCTATATATTATTGCATATTTGGATTCCCTGGTCAATTCTAGTGTGACTTTATGTATCACACATGGAACTTTAAACGAACCGTTTAGGCGCAAATCACCATTTTTGGTATAAGTAGGTATCAGAAAAAAATTGAATATCGCAGCGATTATAAAACCTAGAAGGCCGTGACTTTGCGACACGACTAAGCATGAAATGCGTCACCTTAGGTCAGACGGCTAAAATTGAATTCTTTTTGTACTTGGAGTAATCAGTAGATTGATTAAGGAAAATTCAATCACAGATAACTTGATTTTTTCAAATGGGAATGCCTATTTTGGTTTAAAGAATCAAATGTAAAATTTGATTACCTTTCTAACGATATAGCATTCCCGACATCGATCTTTTTTAGTTTTCATTTTATTTCAAATTTTCAGTCAAATCGGTGTTTTTCAATTTTCCTGCATGCAAGCAACCTAGCAGGCCATGAAAAATAAACAAAAGCTCGTTAATATGGAAGAAACCAACTAACTTAGTAGAAAGATGCAAACTAACTAGAGCAACGAGGCAAGATTATGAAAATTCCTTACAACATATTAGCTCTAGCCAGAAACAATAGCGGTAACAAGAACGCCCATTTTCCACAGCCTACTAGCTATTAGCCAATTTCCAAAGTCAGTAAAAAAATATTCAATCAAAGGAAAACTACTAGTGATTGTTGCTGGCAGTATAATATCTATGTCTTCTCAATAAATATCCACATTTAATGCTATAAAAAAGTAGCCATTTCCGTAAGTCAAAAGTAATGATACCTCTGACTACAACCCTTCAAATTCTTCAGTAGGTTCTTCTACTTATTAGCAAAACCGCGGAAAATGAAACTTGAATTGCAGTGTGTTTGAATTGTAAAACATAATTTAGTTTGCAGAAAACTACATTAAATAAAGACAATTACAACATAGCGTAATTGAAAAATTCTAGCAATTATTTCAATAGATGTTCAGAATGCTCCAGTTGGAGATATCTTCACTTTTGACTTAACTAAATGGAAATGACCAATTTTTTTATCCCATTAAATGTGAAATTTTATTCTAAATATGTTAGACTGTAAGCAAAAATCGCTGGTAGTTTTCCTTTTGTTTCAAAATCTTTAATCGTTTTGGAAGGTTGTCAAACTCTGGTAGACCTCAATAGCTAGTAGGCTGTGAAAAACAAACACTTCTGTCATAGCCCAGCTACTCATTGACATTAGATATCCTGCGGCTGTTGTATCCGGCTAGAGCTAATATGTTGTAAGGAATTTTCATAATCTTGACTCGTTGCTCTAGTTAGTTTGTATCTTTCTACTAAGTTAGTTGGTTTCTTCCATACTAACGAGCTTTTGTTTATTTTTCATGGCCTGCTAGGTTGCTTGCACGCACGAAAATTGAAAAACACCGATTTGACTGAAAATTTGAAATAAAATGAAAACCAAAATAGATTGATATCGAGAATGCTATATCGTTAGAAAGGTAATCGAATTTTACATTTGATTCTTTAAACTAAAATAGGCATTGCTATTTGAAAAAATCAAGTTATCTGTGATTGAAGTTTGCTTAATCGATCTACTGATTTCTCCAAGTACAAAAGGAATTCAAATTTAGCCGTCTGACCCAAGGTAACGCATTTCATGCTTAGTCGTACCGCAAAGTCACGGCCTTCTTAGTTTTATAATAGCTGCGATATTCAATTTTTTTCTGATACCTACTTATACCAAAAATGGTGATTTGCGCCTAAACGGTTGGTTTAAAGTTCCATGTGTAATACATAAAGTCACACTAGAATTAACCAAGGAATTCAAATATGCAATAATATATAGGGGGTTCCATTAAGAAAAATGTAAGTTTGATATGAATCACCCTGTATAAACTTCAAAATTTGAGTGAAAATATTTTTACGTTATAGCCCTCAAGGGTCCCTACCATGATCAAGTGACAGGTTTTTGAAATATTTTTTAGTAAGCCCACAATCCTCCGTCCACGCACTATTGGCCCACCCTGTATATTCCTGGGCATTGTGTTTACCTAGTACACGTAAATTCTTATACAGTAAAGATTCCTACTAATACCAGGTTTTCCTCAATGTTTTTCAAAATGTTTTCATGCCATGTATCTGTTTAATAATAATAATACATTTGAATTAAAAAGTTTGACGCACCTGTAGTGAAGGTTTCTGCAGTTCTGCAAACTGTAAATTTCTAACCGTCTTTTAGCGCAGTTTCATTTTATGTAACATTTTTTATTCCAAATAGGGAAGGTGCTAGGAAAGCTGGATGCACCGTCGCAGGACCCTGTATATTTATTATTTTATACTGTTTTACAATCTTAGTGAATTTTCGTTTTCTAATATTCGAGGTCTCTCTAATTTTCCCATTAAGAATTTTTATTCTGAAATACATTTTACATCTAAAAAACAAGCTCTTTGCATCATAAGTGACATCTACGTTCTCTGTTAATTTGTTTAAATTCGCAAAATAGTTTTTTCAAATTTTCAATTATATTCATTATTCCATTATAGTTGGAAAATATATGGTCGAGCTCATTACATTTTGTCAAGAACTCATCTGTAGGTTTTAGTTGTCCACCTTCTGTTAAATGGTTGACCCAAGTGGAAGAAGTATCTGTGCAATCTGGGATATAACCTAGATTCTCCTTATTTTTCAACTTAAATTCGATGAAACATGCCAAACTTTTCAAATCATCCCATCCTAATTCATCCAAATCAGTATCTATAATGTCCAGTCTTTCGGACATTTCTTCGCCGTCCTCATTCTCAATGGGCAAATTTGGCACACTGAATATTTCTCCAGTAAGAACCTAGAAATTTAGATGAAACAGAAGTATAAAAATTTATTTATCCTAGAAAATATTCGGTTATAACATGTAACTAAACAAGTAAACAAACCCCGTTTGTCACACGCTGACGTCACAGGTGGAAGCGAGACGGAAGATGCCATGCGCGTGAGCATACCTTCTAAAGTCGTAGTATCATGGGCAGCGACTGAGTTGTAATTTTGTGCATGTGTTTTGTGACATTCTGAAAACTTGTCTAGCACCTGTTATAGTGACATCTAATTGGAGAATCAACGACGGCTGAAGAGTTGCGGAAGTTTATCAACCCTGACATGTTAAGGTACCTTCCCACGCTTGCCAAGGCTTGACAAGCATCAACAAGCCCCAAGCGTTCACAAATCGCTTGGCATTTGGAAGTCGTTTACACGCTTGCGAATGCGTTAATGTGCTACGGACATCCAAGCATGGCGGTCACTGACTCCAAGCATCTGCAACTTTCTTTTTATCTTTATGATTAACGTCTATGGGATTCTAGATACGCATTTCGCTCTGGTAATATCCCAAGAACATTACAACACTCTTCGTTCGACCAGCCACTCATTTTGAATAGAAGACTATACGTCCGGTCATCACGCAATCACAGCGGCTACTAAACGCGCACCGACGTCGCCACTCGCCAGTGCTTGCCGCAAACATCCTTTGATCTGTGTCAAAAAACCGACAGCAGTCCCGATTGAATAGAAGCGTCTACAAGTTCACGCCAGCCAAGCCAAACGGCCTCTTTACACGCTTGTGCTTGCGGATGATTGTCCAGGCTTGGCAAGCGTGGAAACGTACCTTTAAAAATATTGCTTAGTTTCGCAAAAATATGCTTGAGGTATTCAGAAATTTCCATGTCTTTGAATGTAATATTTGAGGAATAGAAAAATGTCAGACTGTTCTATCAGTTTCAATACCCAGCTAGATTTGCAAAAGTTCTTTGACAGAAAATCAAAAAGATATACATAAAATCTCAACTGAAAAAATCCATGAAAGGGTACCGCAAAAGCTACTTTCCCACAACCGGTGTATGCCTGTAAAGATAAAATTACCATAATTTATAGCGGCTATTAGTTTGTCCTTTAGAGTTTAAATATTCATAGCAGCCTCAATAAGTTGAACACCTGATTTGATTATAAATAACTTTCGATTATCCATGTTCCCTACCGTCTGGACTACCATGTCTTGATTTAAGACTTTTTTAAACTTTAAGTACCATAGAATCAGAGTTGAGGGTCAGGCTCTTTCTTGTAATTCTAGTGTGTCATTTGTATTTCTAACGATGTTCCTTACGCTTTGGCTGAGGCGCGTTTTATACTGATCTACCGTCTGTTTGTCATAAATACTGAAATAGTGCCGGTCGAGAGGCCAAAAGCGTTTCGCAAATATGTAAAAAAAGCTAAACTGAAGAATGAAAAAAGATGTTAACTAACGCTTTTGCTTCAATTTCCGTTGTCCCCCTTGGTAGACGTCAAAGATAACTTAAACAGTCGGTCACTTGAAGATGCCCCTTTGTTCTTATTTTTCTAGTGAGTTCCTTAAATATTCTGTAAACCCTGAAGCCTAAGCTTGAATCTTGAGTATTACTACTAATATTATTATATTATTAAGTATGGCATGAAGTATAGCAAAAATGGTTTGCCTTTGTCGAAAATTTAACGGCTATTAAGTAAGATGATTTAAGAAGAAAACTTGAAGAAATAAACAAATATTTTTATTCTGACATTCCGGTTTTTTATCATATCTACAACTATAATAAATCATCCAACTATCATCGTTGCCTCAAGTGCCACTAAATAGCATGACAGATTATGGAGGCAAAAAAAGGCATCAATGAATTTCAGACAGACGTTAACAGTATTTTTCAACTCTCAGTTTTTTTATTACACCTTATACAATATAATTAGTGTTCATAGGATATTAAAATACGGTGCATTGGAGGATACTTACCTTATTTCTTGCTCTGCTTTTTGGAAAAGAGTAAGACAGTTTGGTACCCTTTAGGTCCACAGAATATTCCATTCTGAATTTGGTATTAAAAGGCCTCCAAGGAGGACAGCAACGAGCAAACCGAGAAAAACAACAACTCGTATGATAACTCATTCAGTGAAACTTATAGTTAGGTTGTTACTCTAATTTATCAGAGCTCATCTAGTGAATCCAAGCCAAATAAAAATCGTAATTGTATTGCAAATAAAGTATAAAAATAAAACGCAAGCACGTTTTTAAATCGAAGTGAATTCATCTGTTCCTTAAGCTTAACGACAGAAATCACTACTTATTTTGCCCTACTAAGAAAACTGTAGAAACAGTCGGAATGTTAACAAACAGTTTTTTGTATCTATGTTTGAATGTTTGTAACCGACTCCTTTGGACTCGATTTTGAGCCACTTTCAACGAACAGATTTCATTTAAAATTTGTACACTCATCAAGAACCGGTGGTAATAGAATAACTTAATCAGTCTGTATCATGACCTAATCAAGATCTCCAGAATTGAAGTTCTGAGATATTTCGCAGTTGAAAATTTGGTGAACGTCATAGATATATGTCTGCTAGTTTTGAGAAATGGTGAAAGATCTCAATGAACTAAACCTTTGAGCATTCGCTGAAGCATGACATTTCTATTCTAGATACTGAAACATAATGATATATTGCCTTTTCCAAATTCTTCCATTGCCTTGGGATTTCGCACTCCAAAGGGCTGCAACAACTGCAATTTCATCTCAGTTATGATATAACGTATTGTGTTGTTGAGTATTGCCAACACGAATATTATCAATAGTTTTGAGAACTGTAGCTCGCCATCATTCGCGATTTTCTGTCAGTTCCGTGACGATCTTGATCTAACAACTGTTTCGTCGTATCCACCCAGCGTGTAGGTGAACGGCGACGGCGCCGCCCAGTCGGAGCGTGACCCTGAACTACAAGTTTCTCCATATTATCACTTCTGTGACTATGCCCGAAGAATGTAAGCATTCTCGTCGACACAATGGAGGATAGTCTCTTTGGATTACCGAGCTCATCCAGTATGGAAACATTAGTTCGATGGACGGTATAAGGAATTCTCAGCATTCCCCCCACGTCCACATTTCAAAAGCGTCTATGCGAGCTCGATCTGCCTTTTTGACAGTCCAACTTTCCGAGGCATACAAAAATATGGAGAACACAAGAGACTGAACCAGCGACATTTTGGTAGCTGTTATTGTCACATATTTTAGTAAGCTTTGTCATGGCCACCCGTGCCTGTTGAATGCGCCGTCGAATCTCATTCTAATTGTCGCTCAAAGAACCGAGGTACACAAAACTTTGAACTACTTCACAACGGCCTATTGACTTTATCTCTCGATGATTGTCATGCTCTCTATCTACGATCATAAGCTTGGTCTGTTGTAGTTAATACCAAGACCATATGCTGCACTGTGTTGTTCTAAAATATTTAATAGAGCTACTAGTCCTTCCTGAGAAGCAGCAATAAGGGTTGTATCGTCAGCAAATCTTAAGTTAGATACTTTGCTTTCGCCAATAGTTATACCGCCATTCCAGTTGTCCAATACCTGTCTCATCACAAATTCAGAGTAAATGTTAAATTGTGGTTGTTGGCACGCTTTTATATTAGCATAATCACCTGTATGTTTGTTTATATGTTTGTTACCGACTGCTCTCGACTCGATTTAACGAACAGGTTTAATTTAAGCTTTGTGCGCTCATCAAGAGCCTTATCTAAAAAGTGAAAAATAAATATAGCTTAAAAAATCTAACAAAACCTTTTACTAATAAAAACTAAAAAATAGGTCTCAATTGAAGCTGGAAATAAGATTTAATATCAGCCTGAAAGCATAGGTTACTTGATATACGAAAAATTCGGCATACAAGCACCTCACGCTTTCTTCACAACGCTGATATTTTTCATTCATTATTATTTCCAGTGTTTTAGTACTATAGCGTATTTTTTTGGTGTTTTAAACTATAAAAACACGACTAATCAGAACATTGACGTATCCACTATGTCTTATACCTAAAAACTGGGGATCTTAAATCAACACGTATTTGTTCACGTTATAACATTGTCATTCCACTGGATGCAGGACATTTTTTCCTATGTACCCCCGTATAGTCATATATTTACTATAAATGATGACACACCAGATACCCGTTTCTTTCGAATTGTTTATTTCTGATAGACCATCTGCCTGTGGTGAACAAGCAAACTTACTGCCATTCAACCGGTCTATGTCTGTATCACAACCTAACATCGATTAAATTAACATAATTTATTCGCCTTTAATATGTCGTTCAGGGTTTATATATTCTTGGAAAGTTCAATTACTTCTACAGCTGCTACAGTTATGAATACGTTTTGTTTGGTTTTTGTCGCTAAACACTGAACACTGTTTATTATATTTTGAGCGCTGACGTTTCGCATACTGGTTTCAAAAGCAACAGTACGGAATAATTTTGAGACACGCCACAGTTAGCGCTTTGTTGATTCCTGGAATGGCAGAAATAGAAGACACAAAGATATTTGAAGCACTCACTCAAGTGGGAAATATACATACTATGATATATTTCTGTAGGGTCCCTTGAACCATCACAAAACCGTTAAGTGCACATACAGGAAATGTCAGTCATGAAATATACTTACATTTGAAAATTTTATTGGATATATTTGCACAAGTGTAATGTTCTTCAGCGTGATAATCTTTAGCATCTACACATCTTTTGCAGCGACGCAACGGGACGGGGACCTTGTCAGTGTCATAGCATTTTGGATATCCTGAATGGTGTCAAAATGATTTCCTTTGAGTTCATTCTTTACTGCCGAAAAAATAAAAAAGTTGGGCGGAGCGAGACCAGGACTATAGGACGGCTGCGGCAGCGTTGCCACGTTGTGTTTCGTCAGGAACTCACGGATGCGCAAACGCAAAGAATTGTAACTTGGCGCATTGTCGTGATGCCAGCCATCAATAAATCATGAACTCGACTGACATTTTCATCGATTCTGCTTGTTATCAATCATCCAGGTCGAGGGTCATCAACGAATTCGAATATGTTGGAAGAAGCAAACAAGGATTTTGTTTTATGCCCACAATCCTAAAGCGGCAGCTTGCTGATTGTGGCACACTGACCTCTGAATCGCTGATAAATCCGTATCGTATACTTTTTGTATACCCGCGACGAGATAGCAAGTAAAGAACCATAATAGTGGCTTAATATAAATAGCAATTTTGTTTTGGTTGACTGGGTTTATTGTTATGGTTTTGGGTGAGTTTTGGGCTTTAATAGAGCATAGGTGTTAAATGACAATTCCACAAGATTTAAATCCTGCGGATTTCTGTAAAAATTAACATCGTGTTTGTGAATAATAACAACGGAGTCTTGGGAACACACTTACACTCATGCCTGTCAGGCATGGGCGTTGCTTTTTCTAACCAACCGAATTCGTGGGGGGTCGTCATACACCTCTTCTCGGCTCTCCTTAAATCTCTTCGCCCACCTTGTAACTTGCAAACAGCTCTAAGCTGTATCCCCGTAAGTTTCCTTAAGCAGTCAGTGTGTTTCGGTAGCAGTTTTGTTGAACTTTGAGTAAATCTGATCGACCAGCATAGAATCGAAATAGCTCCATAACTCTTACGTTCAGACATGGGAAATGATTAATAAAAGTGGAAGTAATTTGTAAGAACTTTTTGACGATGCTATAAAATAAAGGGTGTTCCATTTAAAATAACAGAGAGAATTATGGTCGCGGGTTATAATTCACCATGTATACAAAATCAAAGATAGCAAAAACTTGATAACTTTAGAAAAAAGTAGATAACCACGAAATTATTCTAGCATTGAGAATCGAGCTTCCAGTTATTGATTTTTTAGATGCAGGGTGATGAATTCATTCATTAAGATTTTCACATTAAAGTAGCCATATCTCAAATTGCCCTGTATAACCTCATAAACCCTGAATTTTTTGAATAGGGAGAGCAAGCATAATTCAAATTTAGGATAATGTATAGGGTGTTCCATTTGAAAAAAAAAATGGAGTCAAGTTGATTGACTCAGTACTTCCCACACATAACGATGATACCATTTTATTATTTCCCATTGCATGAAGGCCATGAAGCTATAGTCTGAAATCTCCTTGCAACTAAATCATCGCCCACCCGCCCGCAAAAAAAAAACATCCAACACAACAACCCTCGTAAATAGTTTCTTACGTCTCCCTCTTCAGGAAATATGCATTAAAAATCAATTGAACAATTTTCACGTTGCGCAATCTAGAACGATCTAAAACAATACTTGTATGTATACATCACAAATACTCGTGGTCCCGTGGGTTCTATAATAAGCATGCAACGTTCGGATGGACCTAAAAAGTGTATCACGCCGCTAGGTTTTTCATTCGCATATCAATGAACAGCCCATTACGAATACAACAAAATTTCCAGTTTTACAACCCCCCAACCACCGTAAATTCACCCCCACCCAAAAAAGTATAAAGTGATCAGGACCCCTAAAACGTCTAAAAATGAAGTTTGAGCTGTTTTCATATTTTTAGTTTTTTTAATATTGTTGCGCCGCCACTGAGACGATTTCTAAAAATCATACGCGTTTTCCATCCTTGCCAAAGTAGTAATACTGTGACGAAATTTCATTAACATCAATCCACATTATAAAATACAGAACGATCTAAAGCAATACTCGTATGTATACATCACAAATACTAAGTCCCGTGGTTTCTATAATAAGCATGCAGCGTTCGGATGGACCTAAAAGTGTATCATGCCGCTAGGTTTTCTATTCGCATATCAATGGACACCCCATTACAAATACAACAAATTTTCCAGTTTTACAACCCCCCCCACCCCCCAACCACCCTAAATTCACCCCCACCCAAAAAACAGTATAAAATGATCAGGAACCCCTAAAATGTCTAAAAACGAAGTTTGAGCTGTTTTCATATTTTTAGTTTTTTTAATATTGCTGCGCCGCCACTGAGACGTTTTCTAAAAATCATACGCGTTTTCCATCCTTGCCAAAGTAGTAATACTGTACCGAAATTTCATTAACACCAATTCAGTAGTTTCTACATTATAAAATACAGAACGATCTAAAGCAATACTGGTATGTCATACATCGGAAAAAATTCTAAGTTCTTTGTTTTCTGTAATAGGCATAAGGCAATGTTCAGATAGACCTAAAAAAGTTATTTATGTCGCTAGGTCTTCCTTCATAGGTCAGTGGGCAGTCTATTATGAATACAACAAATTTTTCAATTTTACAACCCCCCAACCCCCAACCACCCCAATTTTCACCCCCACCCAAAAAAAGGTATAAAATGATCAGGAACCCCTAAAACGTCTAAAAACGAAGTTTGAGCTGTTTTCATATTTTTAGTTTTTTTAATATTGCTGCGCCGCCACTGAGGCGATTTCCAAAAATCAGACGCGTTCTCCATCCTCGCCAAACTAGTAATACTGTGCCGAAATTTCATTAAAATCAATTCAGTTATTTCAACATTATAAAATACAGAACGATCTAAAGCAATACTCGTATGTATACATCGGAAAATTCTCTAAGTCCCTTGGTTCCTGTAATACAAAAGGCAATGTTCGGATGGACCTAAAAAAAGTGTATTATACCGCTAGGTCTTTCTCTCTCAGGTCAGTAGACAGCCCATTATAAGTACAACAATTTTTTTAGATTTACAACCCCCCACCCCCCCAACCACCCCAATTTCACCCCCACCCAAAAAAAAGTAGAAAATGATCAGGAACCCCTAAAACACCTAAAAACGAAGTTTGAGGCATATTTGAAATTTTTCGTTTTTTGCTAATTACTCCGCCGCCTATGCACCGATTTTCAAAATTGTAGCAACATTACCTACTACGACCCTACACCATATCACTACCTAAATTTCATCAAAATCTATACAGCGGTTACTGAGATTAGGAGGCTAGAAAAACGCCAACAGACAGACAGACCGACAGACAGACAGACAGACAGATCGACAGACAGACAGACCGACAGACAGACCGACGGAAATGAGTGACGTGGATTTTCGTGATGTAGGCATCATAAAACGCCCAAAAAGTGTATTATCTCAAAATCGAAAATTTTCGCGATCACAATACTCCCCTCACCTATCGGTGTGGGAAGTAAAACTTTGGTATGCCGTGACTTTATCAACAACTTTTTTTGGGAAGTTTTTTTTTGTATCTGCGATATTAATGGAGGTATCAAACTTCGGAATATAAGTACACTTAAGACTACCAATATGGTATTGAATTGTGGGGACCTAGTTCGAGGTGTATTTTTATTGTTAGTTCACAAACGTAATGCCGTCCATATTCTGAACAGTAAGAATTCTAACAGTTATATTGATCCACAATTTTTTTCTATTAGTAACAGGAATCAATATGTGAGAAGTTGTGATGCGCAGGCCTCCACTAGACAATATCACTTCTGATAACAGCAAACAAAAATTTAAACAAATTACCTTCCAGTACCACATCCAAAGAGGCTCTAGAGACATGTAGGAGAGATATCAAACTATCTCTCTACGACTGGTGGACGAGTTTTTTAATTTTTGCGTTAATTGTGCGTTATGTCCATTACACGTTTGACGCATATACTATGTTTTAAGTCAAAACCAATAAATTATTACATATCATATCAAAAACATGTACAAATAAATGCATTAAAGGGTTTTAGTTCGGTTTGGTTATTATAGATTTGCACGTAAATTGCTGTGTGTATTTATTTGGTTGCATTATGAATATGTTTAATTTTGTGCAACAGTTATTCTCGGATTATTTGTAGTGTTTCAATTATACACTAAAACCTTGCCCTTTCCAAAGCCACAAAATACAACTACACGTTATGTTTTATTCTATACTCATACATTTCCGTCCCAACATAGAATTGTATTGAGCAACTATAAGCTAACACCAAAAAGTAAATGTAAAGAATACATGCCCATGCATGCACGTATTTAAAAAGGCATTGCTGTTGCAGTAATCCATAAGATTTATCGAAAAGACAAGAAACTTGCATTCAGGTCTATAAGTATTTCACGGGTCAAATTGGCTTCATCTTGCTCTATGTCCCCAAGAAGATCTGTAACCAGATTAGATAAGAGCAATTTTATTACGGTTTGCCCCATAGGTGACGCGCTATCAATTTTCTATAAGCGGATAAGCGAGGAGGGATGCTTCATTTCCATGGGTCATTGATGTGGAGCTCATAAGGTGCAAACGTGAATCCAGCCTTCAGTGAGAGCGAAATTAGTAATTAGAAGTTGTGTTGAAATCGCGAAAATGCCCTCATAGTCCAGGCGGTATGGGTTTTTTGACAGCAAGAGGTCGGAAAGAAATGAAATTTGGTGGGATGGTAGACTTTGGTCCCTTGAAACTACACCTAAGTTTGCGACCTCGGGGGGTTGCGGTTCGAGGGGTGTGGGGATGAAAACTCAGCTTCGCGACGATTTTTGAAAAGAACGCCATTTTGGTAAGTGATATCAAAAAAAGCTAGAAATGACTTCTGGAGAAAACATTCAATGCTCTGCATAATTTTTGTCTTTACATTTTTCGTGTGCAATCAATAGTTTCCGTCCTTCACTGCGTCAAAGTCAGGGGTTGGTTTTTTGAGTTTCACTAAAATCAGAATTTAAGGATCTACTAAGGCAAAGGACTTCATCAAAAAGTCGTGTACCATTTGTGTTTCCCTAAAAGAATGATATCTTCTCATTTCTTTATTATCTGCAGCTGCTCAAACTCACGCATTTGGGGGTTCAGAGGACCAATGTCTACCATCCCACCAAATTCAATTTCTTTCGACATTTTGCTATCAAAAGCCTCTTTTTACGACGTAAGGATTGGACGATGAGTCGCCCCAATTTGCTCCTAAGTGAAAGTGGTAGTTGTTAGTAGTTCTTTCTTCTCATTAGTACTAACGTATTAACGCAAGAGCTGTAATGTTTAGAAAGAGTCAAAACCACTCAGCGATTCTTTTCATTATTTTTGTTGTAAATAGATGCGTTCGTAGCTGTGTAATCAAGATACTACTTAACTACTGCGCAACACATTTAATGACATGTAAATACTCGGATTTGTACGACGATGCAGTATTTTAACTTACTAATAATCATATGTAATTTGCCTTATAATAATCCTATAAAATGTTTGTACCTTTGTGAATAATAACTGACTTGAGACTGGAACCTTGGTATTGTGTTAAATACATGAAACACGCATGACGCACTTATGTATACCGTATATAATACCCTTAAGTTTTTCTACTTTGAAGCGATCGATACTTTTGAAGTCACTTAATTGATTTGTCATGACAAAACGCTTTCAAAATGGCAACACATCCAGCTTCAACGTTGCCACTCAAGGAGAGAGAGAATGAAAACTCATTTTTACATTACATTTTTCGTGTGCGTGTGCGACCAATAGTCTCCATTCTACAATCGCCCAAAGTTAGGGGTTGATTTGTGATTTCCATAAAAATTCGAATTTTATCGCGGGTTAAGACAAATAACATTATAAAAAAGTTCTGTAATCTTTTTTTACCGAAAGAATGATATTTTCTCATTTGTATATTATCTGCAGGTGCCTAAACTCAAATCATTTGGACTTATAAAAAGTACGACATTTAGGAGCGCGTCGCCCTGTGCGTCACTACATACTCCAATATGTGCTGTTGCGAAAAATATCTTATTTGTACCTAGATGCTTCCAGTGAAGGTGGTATACTTCTGCGTTGTTTAATTAGGATCAGATTCAATTTGCGATCTTGGGGGGTTACCGCTTATGGGGGGGGGGGGGTAGGTGAAAACTGTTTTGCGGCGCTTCTTAAAACATACGACCAGTAGTTTCCATTCTACAATCTACTCCGATATGTGCTGTGTTGCGAAAAATATTTCATTTGTGCATGCTCTCAATGGATGTAATACTACATCGGTGTTGTTTAATCAAGACAAGGTTTAATTGTCCACCTCGCCGGGTTGTCGCTCGAGAGGAGAGGGGAGGCAATGTTTTCAGTGTGCGACCAACAGTTTCCGTTGCAGAGCATGCCAAAGCTGAGGGTTGGTTTATAATTTAAAGAAAATCATATTCTAATCAAGAATTAAGATGAACATCACTAGCAAAAAAAATATGGAGCAGCTTGTCCACTAAAAAAAATAATATTTTATGAGTCATTGGACTCTCTACGGTATACGAACCTTGTATGAAAAGACATTGTCCCGCCGTTATCTCACTACGTACCTATTGACAAGTACAAAGATGGTGGGGTACACAGGAACCGCCGAAGTATCACCTCCACTGAAAGCATGCACAAATAAAATATTTTTCACAACAGCATTTATATCGGAGTATGTAGCGACGCGCTCCTAAAAGGCGCACTTTCTTATAAGACCAAGTGGGTTGAGTTTAGAATATAGATAATGTAAAAATTAGAAGATAACATTTCTTCAGTAAAAAAGAACGTTACAGAACATTTTGATAATGCTCTTCGACTTAATCCGCGATTAGATTACGATTTCAGTGAAATTACAAATCCACCCCTATCTTTGGGGGATTGTAAAATAGAAACTATTGGTCGCACACGAAAAATGTAAAGACGAGAATTTTGCAGAGCTTTGTTCTCTCCAAAAATCATTTGAACTTTTTCGATAGCACTTACCAAAATGAAAATAGTATAATTAAAGAGGTCTTTCAATTTTTCAATAAACGCAAAACATTATTAAGATGCTGTTGATTATAAAAAACCAAATGCTAGAACGTGACGTGAAAAGGACGATGCATGAGAGAAGCTGACCGAATTTTTCAACCCACAGCTCCAGAAACCTATTCTAGAACCAAAGGAGCTTTAAGGACAAACCATGATAATATTAAGAAAAATGTAAGGAAGGAGGTAGCGGACGAAAAGAAAGAAATGATCAGTACAGGTGCAGAAACAGTCCAATATGTGCCACATTCTGTGAAGGACTAGGGTTCGTGATTGTGAAAACAGTAAAAGGCTTCAATAATGAGTTCAGTAGTGGTGCTGTTGGAAAAAATTGCGACAAATGGAATAAAGATGAAGAGCTTGACGCTTGTGAAACATTCACAGAGCTTACCTATTTCAATGGACGATGTTGATGAACTTTAATGATCAACCTCATGTTCGTCATTCCATATAAATCGTCCATCGGCTACGAACACAAGCTGAATCCTCAAGATTGAAAGTAAATTAAGCCTTATATTATTGCAAAGTTCGATACAATTTTTTGTCTCTTATGCAGTCTACATAAAGTTGAATAATAATAATTGCAATTAGATTTGGAAAACAACTCAGCGGTTTATTGATCCTAAGCAAAGTCATGAATAAGTGTGTTTACCTATATATTTACTTCCATTTTACGAACACGAATATCCAAATAACCATAAATTCGTATTCAAATCAAATAGAAAAGTTCAATGTCGACAGAGCTGTCACCTCGGCGTAACTAAATGTCCGTAAGCGTTGCCAAAAAATACTTAGCATAGACACAGCATAAGCATAGAAGTGGCAATCTTGAAAATCTTCTTCTTCTTCATCATATCCTCAAAATTACATAAAAAGATGAATACCGCGTATTACGCTATATCGGCGCGACGACGTAAAAATATGTTTCAAATCTCACGATTAATAAAGGTTGGAAGTTGAAAATATTGAAATGCACGTGTTATACGGCCCTAATCTAAAATCTCCAATAAAAATTTTAAACCTCAAAACTAAAACCGACCCTGAAAATCGAATTCCATTTGTCATTAAGACCACAAAAATGACATGTGAATGACATTCTACAAAACTATAACGTATGCGATGTTACCAAGCATTTGCAAGACCTAGATAAGCTTCCGTTAAGAGTGCAATGGTGCAAAACATCTTCTCCTTAATGTGCATTAGGTATTATTAAAATAAACCTCCTCATCATATAGTTTATTACTCGGCTAGCAGTAAGAGTACTACAGCTCGCCGATTATTTGCCGCTAACCAACTATTAGCAACATAAATATCAGATGTGCATATTTTTCTGAAGGTAATGAGTCTAGACTACCTGAAAAATAGATGAGACTGCACCACCTACGGCGATACAACAGCTCATTCTCGAGCTCATTATTTACGTATTCGCGATATATAATTATATATCGATTATCACCATCTATATGATAGCTTCTTCCATTAAGGAGGTTGTATAAGGATGAGCATTCTATGTCTGCAACAGCCGCAACGAACGTATGGTATGCAACTAATTTTAGGATTTTTTTGAGCTAAAAAATTAATGGGTTCTGTTAGTGCAAGCACGTGCACCCGTTTTCTGTTACGTATAATCTTACATGCAGAATGCTGAAATCTGGACGACTATCTGAAGATGGGACTTGAAAGGCCGCGATATTTTCCATACTGATGATTGCATACTCAGTAGAAATTGAGCAATGCACAGATCAAAACATATATCCGATAACCTGTCAGAACATTGCTTTGGGCACATGTCTACAGCATAGTAAACAACCAGCACAATGTCTCATGTTGGCGGCAATTACACGCGCATCCCCACTTTTGGATGATTTTTTGTAGGGATGTGCTTCTGCCCTAATGTCGAGTGTTTTCATCTTAGATACTTTTTGAGCGATTCCAAACTGGCATCGCTACTTTTGTAGGGTATCGGTATCGGAACTATACCTTGTCCACCGAAGACAAGGAGCGCAAAAAATTCATGGTATTCACATGCTCTCGATATTTGCGAGACCTGTTTACATGGTAACTATCGACGCGACGGTAAGTCTTTCCAGGAACGACAAATGGACGGTGTTATACAATAGTGAGGCGAGCCACCGATGTGTTGTTTTGAGAAAATTAGTTTTGTATTAAGCTGCCTTCTGGATTGTACTAGTTAAAAAAAATACTTTCATTATAATTTTTTATGTTCAAATAAAATTATAAAAAAATTACCAAACCAGACATAAGATTTATTAGCATTTATTAGGACCACCTATCTACCCAAATAAGCGGAAGTACGCTGAGTTCAACAAAGTTGTTTTTCCTCAATATCTGAATCTGTCAGATTTGTCAACGGTTGTCAAAATTTAAAGATGATTGTGTAGGAAGAAATTTAATTATTTGGTAATGGTATGTCGTGCTGGGAGCTCCAAAATGCTGTTGAACACCCCATCCAGTTGAGGTATTGAAGATATAAAAAGTAACAAAAATGCAGTGCAGAAGGAAAAGATCGAGCTTCGGAGCAAAGGAAGGTTATGGAATATTTTAGTCTGTATCTACTAGTCAGTGCTCGCGCACAAAGCCTAGCTTTTTGCGAACTAGTACTAATATTTATTTGTATACCTAACAAATAGATATATTGATATTGATTGATTGATTGAATCGCGACTACTTCTTCATAAAATGTTTTCAAAATCTTGGCTTTAGAGATACTTTCAAATTGGAGATGCTTATTTGTATTCACATATTTACGTGAGCAGGAACCAACTTGCTTTTGCGTACTAGCTTCATATTCTAATTAAATATTGAAAATGCCCCTAACTGGTCTGCCGACGAATATACCTTCAAGGAATACGTTCAACCTCATCTTGTACAGTTTTGATAATAATGTTAAATTCCTTATGGCACAACGCCATTCACATCGTGTTCATTTCGAGAGGCGGTCTGCTGTGGTGTAAGCTTGCCTACGGCCTGACAACAAGAATTCACTCATCTTGCGCGTGATCACTCTTTTTCTTCGCTGGATAGAGAATAATTTTACAATAATTCAGGGGTGTAATCAATTGCACAAAATTCTCTGTACGAAAAAACGCGCCTACTTGGCTAAAAAAATCGAATTGGTACCGGTATCGATATTTTCATTTTCGCATCTCTACCTAGACTTCACACCCGTAAAATCATCCCAAGGTCAAATTCTGTGGGAACCATTTTTATATAGGAAATCCTCAGAGATATTATGCTGGTTGTTTACTATGCTGTGACATATCTGTGGAAGAGTTTCCGATACGTAATGATAGTATAACCTGGAAGTGGTTGGCTTGGTTTTAGGTGATTTTGAAACCGTGGTGGAGATGTAGTGAATACATTTTTAAAACACGCTTTCAAAGAACAAGCTCAAAACAGTAACAAACGAAAAATACTAGTATGATTGTGAAAGTCGATTTATGAATAATATATCACAAAGCGCCCACGCTTTTTCCACAATCATACTAGTGTGTTTTGTTTGTTATTGTTTTAAGCTTATTTAAAAAATTATTTTTACTTTTTAGTGCGATGTTCTTTGAAAGCGTGTTTTTAGTTTTATTAAACCATATTTATAATACCTACTTATATTTAATTTTGTTAACTTTATCATTAAAGCGTGTTTTTTGCTTGTTTTTTTACTGTTTCAATACTCTCTATAATGGAGATAAACAAATTTTTTTGATCAATATTCATAGCATAATCATTACCTTCACTACATAAACAATAACTAAGACTATCGGCGTTATTGAATAAATTTCAAAAAAAAAACACCAACTCCCAAACAGTTGGATGTCACGCCTTCTAAGCTCTTGTCGCTACGCCTCTGCGTAAAATTTTAAGGTACTTTTCCTTAAAGGTACCTACGACATCTTTTAGGCCCAGTTTCACAATCATTGATAACCTCTGATAGTCACTTAACCGACAGATGGAAGTTAACCAGTAGTTATCGGGGAACTCTGTTTTACAAAGGAAAACAATGGTAAAGCTTATTTATCTTTATGCTGGCACCACGTATTGTTCTCAGAGCACTGCAGTGTCAAAATCCAAGCTTTTATAACCCCCAAAGCTGTCATCGGTTGACTACAACAAACGTAAAGATAACCCATACCTTGTCCTTGAGTTAACATAACTACTGGTTGACCACAGCTTTTGACGTAAAGTGTCGAATATGAAATGGAATATTTTCGTTAACCACTAGTTTTCTTTTGACCACTAGTTAACTAACGATTGTGAAACTGGGCCTTAGTCAGCGGATACGACCGCTGGTCCGACGGATTTGAAGTCGTCAAAATTCTTTTCGCGGAAATTGTTGGAGCGTTCAAAGTTCAGACCGACCTCTTAGTCTAACGGAGAGTTACAAGCTCACAAATAAATAAACAAACATACAGATGATTTGATGACGAATGGATTGTTCTTTCGCTCCATAGATTACTGGCTTTTCCCTGAAAGGTGAAAGGATACATACAAGGTTCGCTCTAGGAACCTGCATGATGAAGATATGGGCCATATTGACAGTAGCATACCCAGTAGTAGTTGAACGTATATACATTGTGAGAATCAAGCAACTCTGAAAGTGGTAGCATCGTCGACTGCTACATAAGTTTTGATCCATGAATACTGTGCCCTTATTGATAAACTAGCACGCTTAAAAAAAGTATCCCTGATGTGTGACCACAGACAAATCGGAGGGTCGACGACTAGAAATAATAATAATAATAATAAACCAGACATAACTCTGCAGCCAAAGTCATACACCAAGCACTAGCCACAACAAACAAGCTAATTGAACACACAGATCCATATTATAACTACACACCGACCTCAGTACTCGAGAACAATCAATTCAAACTATACTAGGACACTGAAATACATACAGACAAAACCATCCCAGCAAATAGGCCAGATATAGTTTTCCAGTCAAAGACAGACAAAGTGACCTACTTAATAGATATTGCGATTCCCAATGATATGAACTTCCAAAACACCTACGCTGGGAATATATCTAAATACACCGATCTCGCCATAGAAATAAAACGACTATGGAAACAAAACAAAGTTGTCATTGTCCCCCTCATTATGTCGGTCTCAGGCCTTACTCCAATGTGCCACACCTGCAACAAACGGGCCTGGATGAAAAGTTACATAAAACCTTCCAAAAGTCTGTAATCCTCAAGACCTATAGCATTGTACGGTCCTTCCTGAATTCAGAATAATAATAGGTCAGGTATTGACTTGGCACAGCCCGTCAATACTTGTTACTACCGCAATTATGCGAGTGGAACTTAGTAAGTCAGATATAATAATAAAATGTCTTTATTTGGTTGTTTTCCAACATGAGGTGAAGTTTAACAATTGGCTACTCTACCGCTAAACTGTTTGCCCTGTTACGCCCCTAGAAGCTTTTCAAGTCCTGAAAATGTGATTGTATGTCGTCTTGTGTTTGTATCGTAGTCTCAGACTATACATATATTATATTTTTTTATAAATTAAAATTTCGTGTAGCTCCAGTAAAGTAAGACATTTTATTTATAGGCATTCTTGAGATAAGTTCATATCAAATAAACATTCCTATATGAGAAACATAAACGCAAATGAGAAAGCAGGTGCCTCGTTTAGGTAAGAGAAGTATTTGGGTATTCAATTAAGAAGCTATTCTGGAAATTACTCCACGTTTGTCAGAGGTTTAAAGATTAGGTGCAGTCGATTTAGATGTCTATAAAAAAAGTTTCGTTTAAGCATAATTAAGAGTTATCACAGCAACGAGCGAACAGCTTTCCGTAGATGTCCATTACGAAGTGAATATTTCAGATTTTCGACATACATATGTATAATATCACGTATGACCTATACGAGAAGGTAGTGGATCAGGTCCCGGCAACCGGGATTTTTTACATTTTAATTTAAAATGCCGGCAACCAGGACTTTTTACATTTTAATTTGAAGTCCCGGCATCCGGGATTTTTTAAGTTTTAATTCGAAATCCCGGCATCCGAGATTTTGATTGTAATTTTCAAGTCCCAGCAACCGGGATTTTTTACATTAGAAAAGTAATTCCGGCACCTGGCATTTCCACATAAGAAGTTTGAGGTTGTCTTCATGCTTTGTTTACCTTCAGTCTTTGGTGAATGGTGTTTTTAGTTTCAACCTCGGTTTTTACTATTATTACTGGTTAAAATGAAGCTTGGAGATAAGTTTAAGTTATTTGAAGATGTAATGAAGGAACCAGAAGTGCATAAAAAGTAAAGCAGTATCTAACATATAATATAGCAGAAATGAAAATGCCAATTGCAATCAGAAAGCGTGAAAGACCAAAGGGATTAGAAAATACAGTTATAGGTATACCCAAGAAAAGAAAAGCTATTTAGAAAATTCCTTTCATCAAATTTAATTACGATAAAAAATAAAAACTATTATTGTCCTGGATTACCTAAGACACAAATAAAGTTGACAACATGTCCTCACCTAGTTTCCTTATACAGGACTACGATATATCAACAACGAGATTATTGAAGAGTCAACTGTGAACGTTTTCTATATTCGAAGATATTTCACAAATGAAGCATGAAGTGCTCTAGAGTCCATCATTAAAAATAAAAAAGAATTGAACCAGTGGATATGTGCTGGTTGTAACCATGATCTCAATGAAAGTTTCATCATATATATATATTAGCTGCTTGAATCGGTACCATGTGATATGTGTTTCTTTGGCAAGAAGACCTAAACAGAAGAATTGGTTTTATCGGATGTGTTAGTTTAATAAACAAAGAATAAATGTTATAAAGCTGTATTCATATGTATGCAAACACTACAAAATTGGGAACGAAAGTGAATTGCATTTGAAGGTCGATACAGTTTTTGTCTAGGATCGAATGTTGATCAGATCGGACTTAAATCCATGTAAACGGATAACCGTATTGAAACCGAATCTGCGATGGCCTGTCTGATTCTGTTATATCACCTCTAAACAAAAAAGCCACAAAGAAAACAAAATCTTTGACACACAAAGCTTCCAAAGTTTGGATACTCAAAAAAATCGGCTAGGTTATGAAGGTTATGTGAGATTTGTAGGTTAGGATAATTTTAACAGCTTGCTTGCCACCTCACGAAACGGAATCAATTCGACCTGAAAACTAAAGATATTAGCACATGAAACAACCGATATGGTATCGTTCCCATGTAAACGCAGCAAATGCGGCATACAGTTTGCAACCCCAAGATAAGACATCTAATTGGAGATCTTACGAAAAACCGAAAAAACCATAAGGAAACCTGGAAAAACTAGAGGTCCACTCTTTGGTTTGCAGAATATTGATCAGATAAGTTCAAATCTGTGAAATAATGAATTAGAATCGTGATTCAATTCTATAAATAGACAGACTGCTTCATCAATCTTTTATAACTATTATCTTCCTTTCAGAGGATGAAGACCCGAACTGACTTTATCTATTCATTCATTCAGTGTTTACCAATTGCTGGTCGGTGAATACAGAAAATAAGAAAAAAAACTAACATAATACCAAAAACTGACCACGAAAGCAGATTTTGCATAACCAAATATGTCAAGACTGTTCTGGATACTGCTATAGCAGAAACACACTGCCTACAAAAGTGAGTGCAATAGTAAGTTAGTTCGTAGGGTGAGAAGGTAGAATGTAAGCGTGTTACGTGTAAGAAGAGTTGGAACTTTAAATTTGATCTGCGATGTACGATGGGCTGTCTCGAATACTGTACCTTGTAGGGAAAGATAAATAACTAAGTTTTTTTTCTGTCCAACAGCAATTCTTCCTGGGGGGTCCCTATAGGCGGGGTTCCATTTTAACCTTGCATATTGCAATTTAGACAGAATAAATAAATTATGAAGCGTGATCATCGCCTTCTTGTCAAAAAATTCTTTAGAATTCCTTATTATAAAGCTCAATGTTTTGTTAACAGAGAGTATTACGTGATCTATGTGCGGATTGAACTTAAGCGTAGTATCAAAGATCACACCTAGGTCTTTATACTCACTTACTGCTTCTAAAGAATGGCCGTCAATTTTATATTGGAACTGAATAACATCTAATTTTCTTGTGTATGACATAGCATTGTATTTACTGTGATTGATTGGAAGAGTATTTCTATTGTACCGTCGAAATTTTCCTGTAATTGAGCACAATCGGCTTGTACACTATAAACGCGACGGATCATAGATATAACCACCAAATAAGTTTTATAAGTTACATTAACGATTTATACCCGTATTGCGTAATTGTGCGTTAGGTACTATGGTTACAAAAAACCAAAAAATTAGTTATCAAATACCTTAGGTAACAATTCAACAACTTTCATGGTCCAATTTAGAGACGATTTTGATCCAACTAAACAGGATTATGTTGAAAGATGACTGATCTTATGATATCAGTAACACTACTTTGCTTCAAACAATTTCGCTGTATAACAATATTTTGTATACTATATGAAGAAGAAAAAACCTTTGTTACCTTCCATAATATACCTTTAACTGTAGGATGAGCCTGGAAGCTCTAAAAAGACATATTGCATATCAAGAAATTCCACTAACTGGTCACGCAGAACTGGAATTTGCCGTATCGAGTAATTCCAATCGCATTATATCTATGTACAGCCTGGAATAATTTATTGTAGATAGTAATCGATAAGTAATTATATACGATTAATATTCATAAACCGACCTGCTACATCGCTGCGGGCGGTACTGTCTCATTTGTTTTTCAGCTAGTTTGGCTCGAACCCTTGAGTAGAATCTGCACGGATATACAGACACATTTATACCAGGTGGCCAACTAAGAATGAGTTCCGGCAATTATGTCATAAGTTAGTTCGAAATCAAAACATTCCTAGTCTACGTCTAATCAGCTAAGAGAAATAGTAAGTTTCACAAGTGGGCAATGATAGGCGGAACTATTGTGGTCAATCAGAAAAAAGTGAAAATTTACTTGAGTAAATTGAAATGGCGCTGCCACCGTGGAACCGGAAGCGATATTGACAAAACCGGATTTTTCCCGGACTAGTTTTTTCATGCTGATTCCGAATCTGTATTTAGTTTTTTTCTAGCGCTTGTAGTTTTGGCTATCTTTTGTATACGGACAGACGGACGGACGAACAGACAGAGGCTCTGCATAAGCTCTCTTCAGTGAGAGCTTAAAAGGGATTATTCTAAAAAAAATAAGTACACAAAAGTATATAATAAATAAACAAGTTTTCTTTAAACTGCTTTAACTCCGGCATGACTTAAATGAGTTTAACAATCTAGGTTCTATTTAAAAGAGCACTTGTCGCCTAATAACATGTTATTTAAAAACTATTCGAGCTAATTTTTCAGTGGCAGATTTTTTTTTTTGTAGTAAGGGGGTTAGGGATCAGTTGTCTTAACAGTTGCTGCGCAGCCTTAAGGTTTACAAGGGGATCAGACAGAGTCCCATCCTGAGTTACATGCGAACTGCGAACTTTGACGTGCATTGAACTATGCCCTCCTGTCTTCCTTCCTTTCCTAAATTCAGATAGGAGTTCCTGCTTTCACTCAAGACAAGACAGTCGAAAATAACATGCTTATCTGTTTCCTCTGCCTCTCCGCACTAACTGTATAATGAGTTTGACACTTTAATCCCCAGATTTTGGAGATGTGCATTGAACGTCCAATGGCAGATGATATTTGATATTGATCACAACAAATTTTTAATCATCATCATGAAAAACCAAGATAGCTCTCTAGGTATATAACTTTTAGTACAGGTCATTAAGGTAAAATTCAACTTACTAACTTTTCCTTAACCGGAGGTACGAGTAATAAAAGTCTTAGGTCGTGGCTAAATGTTTTCATTTTGTAGAGATATTGCTTTCGTCACAATGTTTCAGTAATCACATCGTTGAAAATACCCAAATGAGTCCTCTGTTCGGGTGCAAGCACCTCTTCAAAGGAGACTGTATTTTCTGGATTTAATAATCGTATCACCGTTTAATTTTTATACATGTACTAATCTTCATCATGAACAGTGGTCTGTGTACAAACATCTTGCAGTAATAACCGAATGGTAATGATATAGGAAACAAGGAAACAGAAATACGTTCCTCATATGTCAAACATCAGTTTGCCACGCCACCCATCACCTGTCAACTATACTCTGTGGGCGACGTTGTCAAAGCTATTATTTTAATGAGTTTTAATAACAAGTGTACGGAATTCTACCAACCCCTGACGACTTGGTTTGGAAATCTGAAATTTGAAACAACAATTTTCACAAGAATTTTCGTAAGAAAATGCCTTAATTCCAGAATCCAAAAGGTTGTCCTTTAAAGGTGCGTTTAGATTTGACGTTGCCAAAGCTATTATCCTGAGTTTTAATAACAGGTATACGGAATTCTACCAACCCCTGACGACTTGGTTTGGAAATCTGAAATTTGAAAGAACAATTTTTACAAGAATTCTCGTAAGAAAATGCTTTAATTCCAGAATCCAAAAGATCGTCCTTTAAAGGTGCGTTTAGATTTGAGCACTCATGCACTGAGCGACCGCGAATGCCATAGTGCGAACACAATGTAAAGTTCATTTTTGTAGAAATCAACAAACATTCGAATTATATTTCAATTAATTATTAAACTAATAAAAACGTATTCCTCTTTTTGCTACGTAGCCAATACTCTAATCAACTTTTTTCAACCTCGGGGTCTAGCTTCATAAGCATATTTTTATGCTGCCAGATTTAACCCTACTCAGCGCTTTTTGTTTCGAGTTTATTTTTATCGAAGCACATAATTTATTGGAGTTAAAAGTTGAATCCCACAAGCCGAAGTTTTAAGCGTTTAATTCATGCAGAATTTTTAATATAGCTGGAAAGGGAAGACTTATGTATATTTTGCAATGAGTCAGCTAATACCCCGCACCGGAATAATAATATTATTTTATTATATTAGACAGCTGTGAAGTCTATCGAGCTTACTTATCTAATACTAGGTATTTTGGGTGCAGATAGTCATTTAGCAAATAAGTCCTTATCAATTTTTCTGATGTTTAAGATCGTCTTAGGAAAATACTTTGTAACAATTTTCTTACGAGAAAGCTCCCCACGATTTTTGATAGCGCAGTATCTACTGTTCATCATAGCAATGGTGTCAGTCACCTAAACGTGACACTTGTGATTTTTCTTATCTAGCAAGATATGATAAAAGTATGGTTTCAGATAGTAGTCGGATTTTACTCCTTACATTGTGATATTTCAGTTTAAAATGGAGTCACGGACCTCAAAAGATAGTAAAAGTATGCCAAAAGTATAATAATTAGTATTTTTAATGTTAAATTGAAATTTAAATAAATTAAAAAGGACCTAATTTTGGGAGCATACCGTGACTGTTAAACTGCAAGCTTAAGAAAAAGAAGAACTTTAGATCGCTATGGTCAACACACCTTGTATCTTAGTTGTCGATCATATAACTCAGAGTAAAAAACATTATCAGGTAAGTGGCTAAGAGCAATTGCTGAAATTATTTTCAAGTTCCACGGGTAGCCGCGAGAGAGCGTAAGGCTTAATCAGAAAAAAGGCTTTTTCGCAAAGAATATCCAACCAAAAGTATATTTTAAATATCACCCTCATGTAGGTTAGACAATTTTCAGTTAAAAGTAAAAAGAAAATTCAACTGTCAATAATTTTAAGAGAGAACTCGCTAAGTACCTCAACGCCTGATTATCTGAATGTTTAGTGCTATGTCTTCTGAAGTTATTATATGTGTAGCTTGTAATTTGTTCTATTGTAATACTACAGTTTATAGTTTGATTGAATCTATTGTTAACGTACATTTTTTTACACAGATGATTATTATTCATTAGTTTTTTATGTATATTAGGATTATCCTATTCCAAATAAATGTTCTTCTTCTTCTTCTTCTTCTTCCTCTTCTTCTTCTTCTTCTTCTTCTTCTTCTTCTTAAAAAGTTTTTATCTAAATGGCAATAACTTTGGTATAAGTTAGCGGAATTAAATAAGCTAGAAGTCTCATCTAAAAGAGCTGTTCTTACCTAATAGTCTGCTACATAGGAATAGTACAAGTTTATCTTGCCTTAGTAGCTAGAGGGCAGTACACTTGGGTATTATCTATAGGATCATTACTAAAACGTTGTGACGGAGGCTATATCTCTACGGGGCACCAATTGCTTCTGAAAAGCACAGCACACTTGTTGTTTAATTGCTATCAGCGGTTTGAAAAAAGCTAGGAAATCCACTGTTGCGATGACCTTGTAAGAATTTCGTCCTCTATCCATCTACGTTAAAGAAGACTTATACACTCTCTATCTACAATGACGAGATCAACTTGGATAAATTTTTGATAATAAATTATTAGGTAGGAACATCTCTTCCAAACGAAACTAAGCTTGTTATTTTGTTAACTTATACCAAAGTTATTGCTATTTAGATAAAAAATTCTTGGACGTTCTCCTTCCGCTACATCTTACGAGATAGAGCAAAAAACGTTTAACAAGAAAATTGGAAATTGTCCTCTTCACATGAGGGTAATATTTATAATTTAGGTACCTTTATTTGCATATTTTTCAAGAAAAAGTCATTATTCATCGTAACAGTTACGCTCCCTAGCGGCTACTTGCGGAACTTGAAAAAATTTGCAGTGATTTCTCTTAGCCGATTCACCTAACAACATTTTTTGCTCCAAGCGATAGATTAACGGTAACAGAGATATTGCTGGCGTCCATTCTTAATGGGCCACCCGGTTTATTGTTATAGGGAAACAAAGGAAGTCGAAGTATTTGTTGAGATGTTAAATAATATTATTAACTGATATAGACGTAGTCATTGGCCAGGCAGACAAATTAGCACGGAAGGTAATTTCCATAAATACGTTGTGCTCCTTCTCCTTAGCTCTTGACCACTACGTTCAATCTACTTAACAATTCCACAACATCATTATGATTGTACTCCATCAATATTTTCTTCTTACCTTTTCCGCCTCTTTTGCCGCCCCATGCCAAATTAATACTAATTAATCTTCATTAGCCGAAGGCATATAGCTCCAATCGGATAAAGTTCGACTTCATAATTTCTGCTATTCATCTTAATTAATCATTTATTTTTTATTTTCGCATGATCGGTACGTGGGATGAGATTTGCAGATGCGTTAAGACCATAGAAAATTGTTGGAGTACGAGGCTGGTTCTAAAAGAAAGCTACATCTGTATGAAATTAACGTTTCCCAGAATGAACTCAGATAGCTCCGTATTCTTCACTTGAGCTTTACCCTAAGCTATTCTGGGCCATTTGATTTATGGGCCATGTCTGGACAAACGCGACTCTGCGAGAATTGAGACGCTTTAATAATCTTGCTTACAATTCATATACGGTATACGCAAAATATGATAGAATATGCCACAACAGAAGGACAAGCATAGACATGTTACATACAACAAATTTTTTTTATACAGTATTTTTTTCGATTTGCCCCTTTATCTAAGAAGATATTATGCATCGAACTGATGTCCATAATTTGAACCTACAGTTTCGTTGTTACATTCAAAGTTGTAATTTGAGACATGAGTGTTTCAAGCAGGCATGTAATTTGTGAAGCGAATCCGACAAAAAAAAGTTATTTTGTTATAGTTGTCCTTTCAGTTTTCAGTCAGATGCAAAATATTTGTTTATATTTTCTGCAGCAAGGTTGATATATACTCCATCATGGCATAAATTGATTTTAAGACAAACCTAGGGATAACCTTGAACTATTCTGAGAACGTTTTCAGTCCCTTTTGCAGCATATATCAATTTTATTATGTCATATGTGACTATATTCTTGTCTTCGTGCTGTAAACAAAAATGATTTACTGTTGCTTATAACTATTGTGCTACGTAAATATATTTTGAGAATTTGTGATTCTGCTGCTGAAGGAAACAGCAAAACTATAACTTCATAAATTGAGATTTTTGGAGCTTGAGGGCTTTCTGGTGATTACGCCTATTTTAGGAAGGAGACAAAATAAAGTGACGCAGACCAATGGAGATGTAGGGTTCTACAGCCTTTTGTGCTGATAAACAAGTATCCTTTAGCGTATATAAATTTGACACTAGTAAAATCTTGAACTCTTCAAAGTTAGTCAAATAATTTGATAATCTTTGAAAATCTGAAAATAATAAGTTAACGGGCAATTGAGGTTTTGAATCAATTTTTTTTTTTGTCATAAATCGAGAGATCATATATAAGTTTTATAATAAAACTGTTTTTGTTTTCTTTTTTTTCGCAATAATTCAAAAGTTATATCAAAATAAAAATGGGTTTTTGAATCGAGTACCGAAAACACGCCGACGGCTCCCGAACCCGTGTGACGTAATGATGGCGGTTAAGATGCTCCTTTGACCAACGACATCCTACATCGATACTAGATTCTAGATTCCCAACCAAACGTGAAAATACTTGCTAGTAACTAGTGTATATTTGTTGCAATATAGCCGATGAATGAAGTTTGCAGCTCAGGACGACCTCTACGATCGAAATAAATATCTTTTTGAATGTTTGAAATCAGATTACAGATTCCAGTAAGTAAGTACCTAATCAAATATGTCTTATTGAAACTATGTGGTGCATGTTCGGCTGACCTAGTGGTTAGAGTGTTGGCTAATGGATCCGTTGGTCCGGGTTCAAAGCTCAGCCGGTCCAATTTTTTTTTTATTTTTTTTTATCAAATAATTCATTCATGTGCTTTTTGCACTTGTTATGTACATTTTTTTCTACGATCAACATAAATATGTTTTTGAAACAAATTCTATCAGACATATTACTTGCACTGCATAGTGCAAAAACTAAGTACAGGACGCGGTGGACAATTCAAAAAATCAGTTCAAATGGTGTTTGTCCGTCAATATCAACCGCCAATATTTTTTTTAAATGTAATAGTTGGTTAATAAAACAAAATCCATTCATTTTTTAAGTTTTTAATATAAACATAAAGTAAGTCAAACTCGTAATCACAACAGTCTTCTATTTATCACTTGGTATCTTTATTTATTTAACTTTGAGCAATGAAGCTTAATAATTAAATTTTCATAAAAATTTAACAAATAAAAATATAAAAATGCAATGCAAACAAACAAAACTTATTTTTCTATGAGTTTCAATGTTATAATTATCTTCTTGACCAAAACTTAAAATAATTATTTTATTATTTAATATTATTATTGATAATAAATACTTACACGATAAATAAACTATAAGTATAATTATTTTACATAAGAGCTAGCACTTCAAGTAAACAAAAATAAAACTATATTTTTTAGTCCCGAACATAGAAAAAAGTATAAAGTATCTAGGAATATATTTAGACTCACACTTACGTTGGAATGTACATATTAATAATTTATTAAAAAAAATTGGATTCATTTCATATAAGATGAAATTACTAACAAATATTTTAACAGAAAAGCATCTACGTACAGTAAAGATAATTATAATATTGGAACTCATAGAAGAATAAGTTTTGTTTGTTTGCATTGCGTTTATATATTTTTGTTTGTTAAATTTTTATGAAAATTTAATTATTAAGCTTCGTTGCTCAAAGTTAAATAAATAAAAATACCAAGTGATAAACAGAAGACTGTTGTGATTACGAGTTTGACTTACTTTATGTTTATATTAAAAACTTAAAAAATGAATGGATTTTGTTTTATTAACCAACTATTACATTTAAAAAAATATTGGCGGTTGATATTGACGGACAAACACCATTTGAACTGATTTTTTGAATTGTCCACCGCGTCCTGTAGTTAGTTTTTGCACTATGCAGTGCAAGTAATATGTCTGATAGAATTTGTTTCAAAAACATATTTATGTTGATCGTAAAAAAAAATGTACATAACAAGTGCAAAAAGCACATGAATGAATTATTTGATAAAAAAAAAATAAAAAAAAAATAGACAGGCTGAGCTTTGAACCCGGACCAACGGATCCATTAGCCAACACTCTAACCACTAGGCCAGCCGAACATGCACCAGATAGTTTCAATAAGACATATTTGATTAGGTACTTACTTACTTACTGGAATCTGTAATCTGATTTCAAACATTCAAAAAGATATTTATTTCGATCGTAGAGGTCGTCCTGAGCTGCAAACTTCATTAATCGGCTATATTGCAACAAATATACACTAGTTACTAGCAAGTATTTTCACGTTTGGCTGGGAATCTAGAATCTAGTATCGATGTAGGATGTCGTTGGTCAAAGGAGCATCTTAACCGCCATCATTACGTCACACGGGTTCGGGAGCCGTCGGCGTGTTTTCGGTACTCGATTCAAAAACCCATTTTTATTTTGATATAACTTTTGAATTATTGCGAAAAAAAAGAAAACAAAAACGGTTTTGTTATAAAACTTATATATGATCTTTCGATTTATCACAAAAAAAATATATTTTTTTCTTTATTCAAAACCTCAATTCTGGACGCGGCAATCCCCATAGTATCGTCTCAAGTACATTTAGAATTTTTATTTGATATTAGAGCTCTGGTGAAGCAAAAAAGACTTGTATCGTTTGTAAATTAGCGCAGTAGTGGCGGAGCAATGAAAAAGAAAACATTTCAGGAAACATATTTTTTATAGGCATTTTACAGGTCCCCGTCCATTAATCAAAAACTTTGGGCGGGAGTAAAATTTAAACCAATAAATCACTCTGAAAGTTAGTGGTAACAGCAGGAAACCACAGAGCACCGTTAGATAACTTGGCTCACAAAATAAAACACATTTGTTCAAATAAAGTGTTATCTAATTCAACTTTCTGTGAAACATTTTTAACTTCGAGAAAAACTACAAAGAAACGCGGAACGTCAGCAAACAGTTTACTTCAACGGATGTGATTTTATGTTTGAGCTAGTATAACGTTACGAATCTGAAAGACAACAAAAGATAACATTCAAAAATTATTTGATTAGTAGATGATTGAAAGGCAGCTACACTTAAAACTTGATGGAATTTTTGCTCTTGGAGTAAATCAGGAGGTTACTTAAATACCGCTAGGTCGCTAGGTAAGCTTACTGTTGACCTAACTAATTTGCAGAATGTTAATAGTTTCTTTAGTTTTTGCCTATAGCAGTTTCCCTAAGTAAACAGTCTACCTCTGGATATGAATATCACACTTATCAAAATGCACTTCTTCAAAAATGTGATTAATTCATTGACACACAGACTGCCGAATATAACGACAACGCGTAGTGAGTTCTCTGAGGAAGATATAGATTTAGATTCCATGCTAGTCATATATAAATAACTTCCAAAAGCTTTTATACGAGAACCTGTAGAGCAAATTGCACAAAAAGCGTAATTTTTACACCTGTACACATTGCAGTCCACACAGTTTGCTTACATCCGGGAAAACAACAATTTTAATGACACATAATATACTAGTAAATAGCAACTGTTCGTGTAGATATTTTAGGAATGAATCAGACATATATGTAATCTTTTCAAATTATAACTTTATTATATTCTCTCAAGGAAAACCAGAACAATATTGCGATGAGTGTGGCTTTTAGGTCGACTCGGATTTTATTGCTGGTGAATTTATCAGAAAAATGTCAAGGACAGCAATTTGTAATGGCAGATAACAATCTGGCGTTTACTAAAGCTATCCATTTGCAGAAGATTGGTTTTGTCTCCCGTGCATTAGCGGAAAAGAGCTGCGGTCTTAAGAAATGTATCAAGTGGGTAAACTCTGCACCACTGTCAGCTGAGAGTTGCATTCAGGAATGTCTTACTGGCTTACGCACAAATGAGATCCGCAGCACCGCTAAAAGTTTTCTGCTATGCTCAATAACGTCAGAGTACCGGGGATAAGTATGCAGTCTTAGATAATTTAGTAAAACATAGCCTAAGCCGATATAAAACTTTTGATACACGAGAGAATATTATACCGCTATTTTAAATGTAGAGACAAAAATGACCGTAAGGGTAAAATAATCATGATAAACCATCAATAAGATATCAAGATATTTGTCGTGCTTTATAGACAAAGTGATAACCGGTGAAATAAAAGTGAGTTTTTAAAACATATTTTTAATATCAGTACCAGTTACCTCCTTTGTAGTACCGGATACCACTGCTCGATCTTGTAGGTATCTGTTTTTTGATTAAATTAATTTTAAACGAACATTGAGAAAGCATAGTATGGATTACCGTTATGTTGCCTCTAAAAGGTTAGCCGCAATTACCTGTAATTAATTTTAGTGTAGGTAACTAATTCGCTAATATAACTTGCAACTACTTGTTTTTTAGTCAATTTTACGCCAGTTGAGAGAAAGTGATGTAATGAATTGAAAAAAAGCGGTTGTCAGCCGCAGCGTAGGATTGCCAGGTGTGAACAGGTATATTACTGTTAATTATCTGCAGTCATCTGTTTCTTCTTTAATTCTAATACAAAATTAAAGCTTCATCTAAACGAGTTAGGAAAATCCATGGTTGCCAGTGCCGCAAACAGAGGTTGTCATGATTCTCGCTCCAGGTAAGTGGAAGGGAAATAGAGAATATATATGCATTGTTACGTGCAGTAAAGAAAAGTATAATACCGTGAAAATGTGGTTGTAGTACTGTTTTACTTACTGTTGGACAAAGTGGAGTAATCATTTTTTATAGGCAAGAAAATACGCACATGTGCCAGGTTTTATCCTGTCCAGATAATAGTCTGGAGCGACCTTTAGTTGTGTATTGAAATCGAAAAAACAGTTGAGTGCAGATAATTAACAGCAATATATATGTTCACACCTGGAAAACCTAACGGTGTGGCTCACTAGGACCTGGCAGCCATTTTTTCCATTCTTCTCCTCTTTCTTTCAAATGACGTAAAACTGACTAACAGTGGTTTGCACCAGTCATAGTTAAAGTTGTAATTAAAGTTAAGCCTTAATTAAAGTACGAATTGCTTTGCACCGGTTGTAGTTAGCGTCAAACTCATAATTAACTTTAAGCCAAAGGCAAAGTAGGGTTTAACTTTGACGTTTCTTGGCTTAACTTTTGACATTTGTGGGTTTAACATATTCTGACAGATCACCACAGAAATAAGTTTGGTTAGTTTGTGAAATATATTTTGTAAAATTATTTCTATATCCTATAAGCAATTATGAATCAAAATAGATCACTTGGATTCAATATCAAGTCGTGGGGAACTGAGAATACGACCATAACCTCAATCTACAACTATATAAAGCTGATTCTGGAATTGGACAAATATCACTGTTGTAAGACACCGTGTTATGGTTTATAAGATTTTTCGTGTTCAACAGCTTTTTGGTCATTGTTGTGTTACTGCTGTCTTGTTCAAGGAGTCTATCTTAGCAGGTAAGCAAATCAGTTATTTAGAATGCTGTAATTTATGAGATAATGGGCGCTCAAAACTCGGATGGATTTTGAAAACAGCAAAGATAAAACGTTTATTTGTAAATTACAGTTATCATATTCACTAGGGACAGTTGTTTGATACTGCATCTTAGTCGCCCAATTTTTACCATATAAAGAAAATAAATTGTACTGCTTAAATTGTTATGTGAATAGCTATCACAGTAGTAGTTATTACTGTAAAAATTAGAATGCAAGTGTCCTCCCGTTCTCACATAGATTTTATTTAATTCATCTTCACCACCCATTAGTTAATTTCCTTCTATTTTTAATAAAAATATTGTTTATTTCAGGATCACAGATGATAATGAATACTTTAAGGGACTAGTGAAAAACTGAAGCCTCTTTATTAACAAAAACTGAGTAATTTGAATAATATTGACCCATGCTGTATTATTGAGCACTGCTGAGCATCACTGTTGTGTGTTCCACCGATCACCCTATCCTAATTACTGAATTTTCTACTATTCGGGACAAGCCCTGATATATTGAAAGAAAATATATATATAATAAAAATATAAGAGAATTCAACCAGTAGTTTTTGTTCAAGTAACAAAACTTACCTTCTGATGGGTGCAGTCACCAAATGAGTGTTTTTTTAAATAATCACCTTGTTTGAAAAGACAGAAATAATCACCTTGTTTGACAAGACAGAAATTATTCACTATCTGTGAGCATGTTATACAAACTACCATTTTAAGTACATATTTTTGGCAAGGCATTCTATATCTAGAAACCATTTTATATCACATATTAGCTGCTGATACTACGAAATATTTTATATTTTGTTATATGAGAAGTTATAAGAAAGTGATTTTTTCTCTCCACCTTTATTAACAGATATAATTACAATATATGGATAGCATATGCATTTATTGGTTTTACTAATTTACACAGTATGTGGAACATATTAGTATTTACTTTCTATAAAGCCATCACAATGAATCTCTGAATGCATAACATTATGTGCTCTTCGCCTCATGGTATCGGTCTGCCTCTTCTTTCTCAAATACTTGGCAACCTGAATAATTCTTTCTCCACACCTGCAATGACAAAAACGAGTTAGGAAAATCCATGGTTGCCAGTGCCGCAAACAGAGGTTGTCATGATTCTCGCTCCAGGTAAGTGGAAGGGAAATAGAGAATATATATGCATTGTTACGTGCAGTAAAGAAAAGTATAATACCGTGAAAATGTGGTTGTAGTACTGTTTTACTTACTGTTGGACAAAGTGGAGTAATCATTTTTTATAGGCAAGAAAATACGCACATGTGCCAGGTTTTATCCTGTCCAGATAATAGTCTGGAGCGACTTTTAGTTGTGTATTGAAATCGAAAAAACAGTTGAGTGCAGATAATTAACAGCAATATATATGTTCACACCTGGAAAACCTAACGGTGTGGCTCACTAGGACCTGGCAGCCATTTTTTCCATTCTTCTCCTCTTTCTTTCAAATGACGTAAAACTGACTAACAGTGGTTTGCACCAGTCATAGTTAAAGTTGTAATTAAAGTTAAGCCTTAATTAAAGTACGAATTGCTTTGCACCGGTTGTAGTTAGCGTCAAACTCATAATTAACTTTAAACCAAAGGCAAAGTAGGGTTTAACTTTGACGTTTCTTGGCTTAACTTTTGACATTTGTGGGTTTAACATATTCTGACAGATCACCACAGAAATAAGTTTGGTTAGTTTGTGAAATATATTTTGTAAAATTATTTCTATATCCTATAAGCAATTATGAATCAAAATAGATCCCTTGGATTCAATATCAAGTCGTGGGGAACTGAGAATACGACCATAACCTCAATCTACAACTATATAAAGCTGATTCTGGAATTGGACAAATATCACTGTTGTAAGACACCGTGTTATGGTTTATAAGATTTTTCGTGGTCAACAGCTTTTTGGTCATTGTTGTGTTACTGCTGTCTTGTTCAAGGAGTCTATCTTAGCAGGTAAGCAAATCAGTTATTTAGAATGCTGTAATTTATGAGATAATGGGCGCTCAAAACTCTGATGGATTTTGAAAACAGCAAAGATAAAACGTTTATTTGTAAATTACAGTTATCATATTCACTAGGGACAGTTGTTTGATACTGCATCTTAGTCGCCCAATTTTTACCATATAAAGAAAATAAATTGTACTGCTTAAATTGTTATGTGAATAGCTATCACAGTAGTAGTTATTACTGTAAAAATTAGAATGCAAGTGTCCTCCCGTTCTCACATAGATTTTATTTAATTCATCTTCACCACCCATTAGTTAATTTCCTTCTATTTTTAATAAAAATATTGTTTATTTCAGGATCACAGATGATAATGAATACTTTAAGGGACTAGTGAAAAACTGAAGCCTCTTTATTAACAAAAACTGAGTAATTTGAATAATATTGACCCATACTGTATTATTGAGCACTGCTGAGCATCACTGTTGTGTGTTCCACCGATCACCCTATCCTAATTACTGAATTTTCTACTATTCGGGACAAGCCCTGATATATTGAAAGAAAATATATATATAATAAAAATATAAGAGAATTCAACCAGTAGTTTTTGTTCAAGTAACAAAACTTACCTTCTGATGGGTGCAGTCACCCAATGAGTGTTTTTTTAAATAATCACCTTGTTTGAAAAGACAGAAATAATCACCTTGTTTGACAAGACAGAAATTATTCACTATCTGTGAGCATGTTATACAAACTACCATTTTAAGTACATATTTTTGGCAAGGCATTCTATATCTAGAAACCATTTTATATCACATATTAGCTACTGATACTACGAAATATTTTATATTTTGTTATATGAGAAGTTATAAGAAAGTGATTTTTTCTCTCCACCTTTATTAACAGATATAATTACAATATATGGATAGCATATGCATTTATTGGTTTTACTAATTTACACAGTATGTGGAACATATTAGTATTTACTTTCTATAAAGCCATCACAATGAATCTCTGACAGTGGTTTGCACCAGTCATAGTTAAAGTTGTAATTAAAGTTAAGCCTTAATTAAAGTACGAATTGCTTTGCACCGGTTGTAGTTAGCGTCAAACTCATAATTAACTTTAAGCCAAAGGCAAAGTAGGGTTTAACTTTGACGTTTCTTGGCTTAACTTTTGACATTTGTGGGTTTAACATATTCTGACAGATCACCACAGAAATAAGTTTGGTTAGTTTGTGAAATATATGTTAATTATTTCTATATCCTATAAGCAATTATGAATCAAAATAGATCACTTGGATTCAATATCAAGTCGTGAGGAACTGAGGATACGACCATAACCTCAATCTACAACTATATAAAGCTGATTCTGGAATTGGACAAATATCACTGTTGTAAGACACCGTGCTATGGTTTATGAGATTTTTCGTGTTCAACAGCTTTTTGGTCATTGTTGTGTTACTGTTGTCTTGTTCAAGAAGTCTATCTTAGCAGGCAAGCAAATCAGTTATTTAGAATGCTGTAATTTATGAGATAATGGGCGCTCAAGACTTGGATGGATTTTGAAAACAGCAAAGATAAAACGTTTATTTGTAAATTACAGTTATCACATTCACTAGGGACAGTTGTTTGATACTGCATCTTAGTCGCCCAATTTTTACCATATAAAGAAAATAAATTGATCTGCTTGAATTATTTTGTTTGCAGCAAGATGCAGTATTATTATGTGAATAGCTATCACAGTAGTAGTTATTACTGTAAAAATTAGAATGCAAGTGTCCTCCCGTTCTGGCATGGATTTGATTTAATTCATCTTCACCACCCATTAGTTAATTTCCTTCTATTTTTAATAAAAATATTGTTTATTTCAGGATCACAGATGATAATGAATACTTTAAGGGACGAGTGAAAAACTGAAGCCTCTTTATTAACAAAAACTGAGTAATTTGAATAATATTGACCCATACTGTATTATTGAGCACTGCGGCAGCACATCACTGTTGTGTGTTCCACCAATCAGCCTATCCTAATTACTGAATTTTCTACTATTCAGGACAAACCCTGATATATTGAAAGAAAATATATTTAATATAAATATAAGAGAATTCAACCAGTAGTTTTTGTTCAAGTAATAAAACTTACCTTCTGATGGGTGCAACTTTACAGTCACCCAATGAGTGTTTTTTTAAATAATCACCTTGTTTGAGAAGACAGAAATTAATCACTATCTGTGAGCATGTTATACAAACTATCATTTAAAATACATATTTTTAACAAGGCATTCTATATCTAGACACCATTTTATATCATATATTAGCTACTGATACTATGAAATATTTTATATTTTGTTATATGAGAAGTTATAAGAAAGTGATTTTTTTCTCCACCTTTATTAACAGATATAATTACAATATATGGATAACATATGCATTTATTGGTTCTATTAATTTACACAGTATGTGGAACATATTAGTATTTACTTTCTATAAAGCCATCACAATGAAGCTCTGAATGCATAACATTATGTGCTCTTCGCCTCATGGTATCGGTGTGCCTCTTCTTTCTCAAATACTTGGCAACCTGAATAAATCTTTCGCCACACCTGCAATGACAAAAAGAAAGTATTTTGTAGTAGTGCATATATCACAAGTCTGTTTTAATAGAGAAGTTGATAGTCATAATATGTATATCGTTTGTTGCATATATCACTTGTTCCGGAAACTCGTCTTAAGGTTATGCCAAAAGATTACTGTTTTAATTGTTTCATTCCTTGAAACCAACTATATATACATATAAAAATTGTAATTATTATCTATGAAAGGACATTTTGCTAGTTTAACACTATAAATGTATAATAAAGATGTTTGTAGTTGACCTCAGCACTTTGGACATTTCTATATATTTTTACTTACCACAAACAGATCCGACATAAATGTTATTACTCTGATGTCTTCTGTAGCCACTGCTATACAAGAGAATCCAGAATTAAGGCACCCAAAATCCACCAAATGTTGGGTCACTGCAATCAACTATATCATAGACAAAATCTTGCCTAAAGAAGTGCATTTACTTCAAGGATTTACTTTTACCACTGTTGTTATATTCTGTGAGTTGGATATTTACGATAATGGGTTATCAATTAATGAAAATGAAACTAAAAATACTAAAATGAATCCAAAATTTCTTAATTCAAAACAAATAGCCTCAGTTGAACTTGAAAGATAATGTTTGACAGCCATCAACGACAGTGACATGAACCTTCATTTCCATCACAGAACATCAAAAATACGACATAATTGCCAACGTAAAATCTGAAATTCGTTAAATTTCCCTGTAAGAAAAAGTTAACTCATAATTAAAGTTAATCATGACCGGTGCAAAGACACACAACTTTAAGCCTTAATTAAAGTTAAGCTTTAATTAGTTAAGCCAAAGGTTTAACTATGACTGGTGCAAACCACTGTCAGTCATCTCTCTTTTTAACTGTAGGCTTTCGTTGCTACCAAGACCAATTTGTCGATGAAAATATCCACCCTTTCTATTTTTATAGAAGCCAGTCACCCCGCCTGCATTCGCCTACTCTCAACACTTATCTAACGATGAGTGCGTAAAACAAATCGCTGCAATTAATTTTGTTATCCGAATGTGCTAGCAGGCATCTTGACGTGAATATTTATAGTTTTATGTGTCGTTGCTCACTTTTAAGAAGACACGATTTCTCTGCATCGTGATCTTGTGGCTGAATATTGTGTTCAAGGATAGCGTCATTCTTGATTGGTTGTACCAATTTTTTTTTAACCAGTATGTGTAGGTCGTACCAACATTCGTGACGTATAAAGATAGAACATTCAGTTACAATGATGAATAGATTCTATTGAAAGTCGCAACTTTGTTGTGTATCTTTATTATATAAGGTAGATAAACTTGGTGCAGTTAACATTTGACTAAATTTGTTCACACTACTAGTATACAGGGTGGACCAATAGTGCGTGGACGGAGGATTGTGGGCTTACTAAAAAACATTCCAAAAATCTGTCACTTGATCATGGTAGGCACCCTTGAGGGCTATAACGTAAAAATATTTTCACTTAAATTTTGACTTTTATACAGGGTGAGTCATATCAAACTTACATTTTTTTGAATGGAACTCCCTATATATTATTGCATATTTAGATTCCTTGGTCAATTCTAGTGTGACTTTATGTATCACACATGGAACTTTAAATGAACCGTTTAGGCGTAAATTACCATTTTTGGTATAAGTAGATATCAGAAAAAAATTGAATATCGCAGCGCTTATAAAACTTAGGAGGCCTTGACTTTGCGGTACGACTAAGCATGAAATGCGTCACCTTAGTCGGACGGCTAAATTTGTATTCTTTTTGTACTTTGAGAAATCAGAGGATAAATTAAGGGAACTTCAATCACAGATAACTTGATTTTTTCAAATGGGAATGCCTATTTTGGTTTAAAGAATGAAATGTAAAATTTGATTACCTTTCTAACGATATAGAATTCTTGATATCAATCTTTTTTGGTTTCCATTTTATTTCAAATTTTCAGTCAAATCGGTGTTTTTCAACTTTCCTGCATGCAAGCAGCCTAGCAGGCCACTAAAAATAAACAAAAGCTCGTTAATATGGAAGAAAGCAACTAACTTAGTAAAAAAATGCAAACTAACTAGAGCAGCGAGGCAGGATTACGAAAATTCCTTACAACATTTTAGCTCTAACCAGAGACAATAGCAGTAGCAAGAACGCTCATTTTTCACAGCCTCCTAGCTATTAGCTAATTTCCAAAGTCAGTAAAAAAATATCTAATCGAAGGAAAACTACTAGTGATTGTTGCTGGCAGTAGAATATCTATGTCTTCTGAATAAATTTGAATAAATTTTCACATTTAATGCTATAAAAAGGTAGCCATTTGCGTAAGTCAAAAGTAATGAGATTTCTGATTGGAACCCTTCAAATTCTTCAGTAGGTACTTCTACTTATTAGCAAAATCGCGGAAAATGAAACTTGGATTACAGTCTGTTTGAATTGTAAAACATAAATTAGTTTGCAGAAAACTACATGAAATAATCACAATTACAACATAGCGTAATTAAAAAATTCTAGCAATTATTTCAATAGTTGTTCAGAATGCTTCAGTTGGAGATATCTTTACTTTTGTCTTAACTAAACGGAAATGACTATTTTTTTATCCCATTAAATGTGAAATTTCATTCTAAACGTGTTAGACTGTAAGCAAAAATCGCTGGTAGTTTTCCTTTTGTTTCAAAGTTTTTAATCGTTTTGGAAGTTTTCTAGTATAGACCTCAATAGCTAGTAGGCTGTGAAAAGCAAACACTTGTCATACCCCAGCCACTCATTTACATTAGATATCTTGCCGCTGTTGTTTCCGGTTAGAGCTGATGTGCTGTAAGGAATTTTCATGTTCTTGCCTCGCTACTCGAGTTCGTTTGCATCTTTCTACTAGATTAGTTGTTTTCTTCAATACTAATGAGCTTTTGTTTATTTTTCGTGGCCTGCTAGGTTGCTTGCACGCAGTAAAATTGAAAGACACTGATTTGACTGAAAATTTGATATAAAATGAAAACCAAAAAAGATTGATATCAAGAGTGCTATATCGTTCGAAAGGTAATCAAATTCTACATTTGATTCTTTAAACCAAAATAGGCATTCCCATTTGAAAAAATCAATTTACCTGTGATTGAAGTTTCCTTAATTAATCTACTGATTTCTCCAAGTACAAAAAGAATTCAAATTTAGCCGTCTGACCTTAGGTGACGCATTTTATGCTTAGTCGTACCGCAAAGTCACGGCCTCCTAAGTTTTATAATCGCTGCGATATTCAATTTTTTTCTGATACCTACTGTGATGGTTCCGAATAACTCCTGGTTTTCGGATCAGGGATCGTGGTTCGAAAGTAAGCGCGGATGTGACAGGATACAATTTATTTACTTGCGATGAAGGTACAAATACCTTAAAACTATTATAGCAGAATAGAACCCGACCGCGACCATTGAATAATAGCCCGAACGTAAACGCAACCTCGCCGTCGGTTGATAGAGGCGACTCACTTCTTGTCAGCATCTGTCAGACTGACTGATACTGTCTCTCTTCCTACACTATCGCCTTATGGCATCGCAACTTCACTGAAACCACTACATAACCCCCCACTTAAATTGATAATACAAAGAAATTTAAGTACTACGGTGACGAAGCAGAGCAGAAAGCGATGCCTAGACACTCTACCTCTCCATTAGAATGCTGGTTGTTTATAGGACTAGAGGTTGATAATGTTTTCCTTTGATCTGAACCCCTCTTCTGTTGTGCCTATGATATACGAGTTGGGTCCCGCCTGTTCAACCACAGTATACAGCCCGTGGTATAATAGGAAAAATTTACCTATAAGTTTAGCTTCGGCCGACGAATGAGGGTGAGTTTTCACAAGAACCTTATCGCCCGGTGCAAAAACCATCGGTTCCTTACTCCTACCCTCTTGAGCTACCCTTACCCTTCTAGCCGCTCCGTCCTTCAACCGTTCGAATGCCACGCGTCGGTCCTCCTCCAACATCGTCTCATCACACTCTGGGGTTTCGGGAAACTTTACGGAATGCCGTACCGGGTTCACCTCCGCAGTGCCAAACTGGAGATATTCCGGAGAATAACCTGTACTCAGATTGATGGCGCTATTGAAACATTCCTCAACCCTTTTCAGTGTATTTGGCCAAGCGGTATGCGTTTCGCGGCAATAGGTCCTGAGCATGCGCCCAATCTCACGATTATACCGTTCGGTTAAATTCCCTTGAGGGAAGTAACATGAAATAAACTTACATTTAATCCCAGCTTCGTTAAGCTGTTCTTTCCAAATATGGCTAGTGAATTGTGTGCCATTGTCAGATAAAATACATGCAGGTTTCTGAACCGCCGGAATATAATCTTCGAACAACCGCCTAAGCAATGTCTTTGCGGTAGCTCGACGCACAGCATATACTTTAATGAACTTCGTAAAAGCATCCACGAGAACGAACAAGTGTGTAACACCCCCTCGACCCTCCGGTAACGGTCCTATGAGATCGACACACACAAGCTGCCACGGTTTTTCTACTAAAACAGAATGAAGTTCGCCCCTTGATATTGGCGAAGGTTTAGCCTTCTGGCATAGGTCGCAGGCTGCTACTAATTGTCTGATATGACGCTGCATACGAGGCCAATAAAAACTCTTACGCATATAAGCATATGTTTTAGCTTTTCCGAAATGTCCCATAGATCTATGATGCGCCAGAACCAATTCTCTAATTTGACTATCAGGCACGCAAAGTTTATATCCCGTATTCCTAGTGTCGCCCCTCTTAAACAATAACCCCTCGTAAACAACAAACCATTCATAAATTTTGAGTTCCCCCTCTGTAAATACTCGTGCATCACGACTTATCATTTCCAAAAATTCAATTTTCTCCTTGATCCAGGCCTGTTTAAAATGCTTCTTTAGCTCCGAAAAGTCACTAGTCAGTTTTATTAAAGAAATCTGCACATTGGTGCAGACGTCCGGTGTGCTTACTTTTCTATCTTTTAAAGGATAACGTGATAACGCATCAGCCATTTTGTTTTCGTATCCACTACAATGTTCTATTCTGAAGTCAAATTCCTGGATCAAAATTATCCAGCGCGACAACCTCGCTGAGCGTAGCTTACATGACATTAAGTAACTAAGTGCTTTATGATCAGTGACAATCATCAAGTCCCTTCCCAAAACTAAAGTGCGCCACTGCCTCAAACAATAAACAACCGCCCATGCTTCTTTCTCAGTTATAGTGTAATTTACCTGCGCACCCTTTAAAACCGAGCTCGTAAAACAGACATATCGTCTCTCCCCCGTATCGTCGATCTGGTAAAGACTACCCCCCACAGCATAATCCGACGCATCACACTGGATATAAAAAGTACGCTTAAAATCGGGATGCGTAAGCATCATTTCCTTAAGAAACGCGCGCTTAATTTCCGTGAAACTACTATTTTCAATGCTTCCCCAATGCCACTTCTCATCGTGCTGCTTTGCCATCGACACATCGTCAAAACATTCATCGTGGCTAACATCAAACTTTTCGCATCGATTTATTGAGATTTTTTGCGCATCACATCGAAATGTCAGATTTATACATAAACTCTCGCCGTTTATGGTCAAATTCAGCTTTGAATGTTGATAATCAAGCTGAGCTTGATGTTTATAGAGCCAATTTGAGCCGATAATTATATCACAATTTAATTGTGGTATAACTAAGCAATTCACGTCCATCAACTTATCAGCTAACTCAACAGGTACAAGGATTTGTGACTTAATCCTTTGAGTTGTACCGCCTACAGCCACAGATACTATTCCACGAGTTACAGGTAAAGTGGGAAATTTACCCCGGTTACACAACTCCAAATAGAATTTTTCAGATAAAGCGCAGATATCTGAACCGCTATCAATCAGTACCTCAACGGACATACCAAAAATCTGTATATTAATGGTAGGCCAAGTGCCTTCCTCCTCCTGCGTGCCGTCCTCTGGATCGCTTAAAAGATCTACTTCCGGTTCTCCCATGCAAACTAAAGTACGTACATTGTGACCTTGGTTATTACCTCTTACGATTGGTGGATCGTCTCTTTGTGCGTTCCGATTATGACCTGCCCTATTATTGTCAGCCGGAGTTCCTCTATTCATAGGTTCCCCTGGTATATTTGCAACTCGATTTGAACCCCCCACTACATAGGATTCGTCTATTTGTCTCAGGTATTCCTCGACAGTCTCTAGTGATGTAAATTTATTAATCACTATACCCCGCCTGATCTCTGCCGAAAAATGCTTACCTAACATTCCTATGAGCTGTTCTACCGGAATCTCATTGTCTAGAAACTTGGCCTGTGACACTAAGTCCAAAAAATAGTCCGCGCGACTCCCATTTCCGTACGCTCCATAAACTAATGTCATATATAGCTCCCTCTGTTTTTCTATACCCCAGAACCTATCTTTGGACGCTTGTTTAAAAGAGTTGAAATCGGTTAGCGAGTCCTCCCTTAAACTCGCCCATTCCGCTGCCGAACCTCTTAAACATCCGATCGCGAGACCCAACATAGCCTGCTCAGGTACACCAGCATCATAAAACGTTTTGTCTAATCTTTTCAAGAAAAGCATGGGGTGCATCTTACCATATGCAGAATAAGTCAAGTTTCCACCCCCCAGCTCTTTCCAATTCATAATATAAAATCGGTCGTTAGTCCCCTCGTGAGACTTTGTATCTCCACCCCCCTTACACGCTAGCTCTACCACTGATTCTCTTGAATTTATATTACCATTTTCCCCTGATTGAGACATGGCAACCGTGTCGGTCAGCTGGCCAACCGTATTTCTGAGTTCGCCGACTGAAATGCATAAATTGCGAACTAGTGCCTCAAGGTCAGCTGAAGCACCCCCCTACACTCTCCCCTCTGCTTCTCCTCTTACGACGACTAGTCATTTTACATATACCTCCAAAAACTTAGCGTAAAATAATAGCAGTAGTAATATTCATACAAAAGTTCAACCCAAAGCTTAACGTTTACCCCGTAGTCTGTACACCAACTCATCAACAGTCAACAGTAGTATAAAAATCTCTCACCGTATCCGATGCATGTACACTGGGTTTACCTAACGCTGGCAACACCACCTGGAACCTGGTAATCCAGCCTGTGGGCTGTACGTTGAGCGTGGCAGCAATCCAACGCCGCCCGAAGCCTCCGATTACCCCCTCCTTTGATGCACGCCTTCGCCGGCACGCCTTGCTGCGAGAAGTACGCTGAACGTATTGACGTATCGCTATCTCCTTCAGCCTCGCTGCATCCGTCTTACGCCCCACGTTGGGCACCAAATGTGATGGTTCCGAATAACTCCTGGTTTTCGGATCAGGGATCGTGGTTCGAAAGTAAGCGCGGATGTGACAGGATACAATTTATTTACTTGCGATGAAGGTACAGACGTGTTACTCTACCAAGATTTAAAAGCCATAAATCATTTCCCCCTGGGTCGTCTGGGTCCGCCTGCCTACTACCTGCCTCAGTCGTGGAACCTGAGTCACCGGGCGTGGTTCGCAAACCAGTAGTGGCGATAGATTCCTCGGTATTTTATAGGCGTAAAATAAAAAACTATTGATCTCATTTTGACTGCTTTGCCGATTGCAGGTGTTCAGTTTTTGTGGGTTTTTTACCTTGATCGCAAAAAATGTAAACATACTCGTATGTTTCTGACTATTAGTTTATAGCTTATAGCATAAAACTGGTAGACACGCCACTGATTTTGACCAAGGCGTGTACTACGGCACCCATACTTCTCTTTTTATTGCCCAGATATTTGCTTATTGGTAGGTAGACGGCCATCGTACCTGTCAGTTCGTGTTTTGGCTGAATCTCGGTACAATAAACGGATAATACAAATACCTTAAAACTATTATAGCAGAATAGAACCCGACCGCGACCATTGAATAATAGCCCGAACGTAAACGCAACCTCGCCGTCGGTTCATAGAGGCGACTCACTTCTTGTCAGCATCTGTCAGACTGACTGATACTGTCTCTCTTCCTACACTATCGCCTTATGGCATCGCAACTTCACTGAAACCACTACACTACTTATACCAAAAATGGTGATTTGCGCCTAAACGGTTCATTTAAAGTTCCATGTATGATACTTAGGGCCGGTTGTACAATGCAAGCTTAAGCTTCGGCTTAAGGTAAGCCGACGTTAAACCACGTCAGTGGAAAAATGTCCGTTGTACAATGCTAGCTTAACCCCCCACTCCAAGCTTAACTCGAGCTTACGTAAGGCGATGCTCAACGCGAGCTTAGCTGAGGTTTAAACCTAACCTGGTACAAAAATGACATGATTTTTCAAGGATGAACCTTCAAATTGCTTGTCACTTTATTAGGTCAAATTTCTTGGAAGATTTGTGTCTAATTTAATAAAGAGAGCGAATGAAAGAACAGAGACAAAAACGGTTGTTGCCAAAATTTGACACAAACTGTCATAAGTGCCTAACCAAAAAAGGTAATTTTTCAGATCATTATGGCAGTACGTATTGCTTCATTGATGCCAACTGTAGTGAATTTCATTATCAACCAGGTTTAACTAAGCCGACGATTGTACAACGGGTGTCGACTTTAAGCCTGAGCTTGGCTAAGCTTAGGCTTAACAAAGCTCGTGCTAAACCCGCATTTGTACAACCGGCCCTAAAAGTCACATTAGAATTGGCTAGACTTCGTTTTAGCGGAAACCGATTTGAGGCTTGAGAGTAGTGTCAATCGACTCGGTTTGACGTCCTGAGGAAAACGAGACCACTCCTAGACCGAGGAAACGCTCCGGTGAAAAACTACGGCATTTTAAAGTTTCAGTACCTAACCTAACTTAACCCGACGGGTCAAGTTGTTGAGGTCAAAATAGGTTAAATGAGGTTTAAAGGACTGCTAATTGATTCGGTTTGACTCCTCGAGTGGGATTAGACCATACACAGCCTAAGAAAACGGCCCGATAAAAATCTATGCCTCTTTGAAATTTCAAACCTAACCTAAAAACGACTTCGAAATTTCTATATTTTTGCCACGAAATATATGATCAATTCGAAAGTACTTGACGAGTAGGGTACAATGACACCAGAAGCAACACTAAGAAATGGAAAATAAAAATGTTATGATACTTTGAAGTCCTAATGTTCCTAGAAATACGGTACATTTAAGTTGGATTAGGTTTGTTCACTTGTATAGACAGGGGGGCCTGGGGGGGGGCTGGCCCCCCCAGACGTTACTAATTCTGTAGATTTTGAATACTCCATGTAATATACTCCCAGGTAGATAGGGTAGGTCACCTGTTCAGTTTTTTCAGTATGCTGGAATAAGCCCCAGGCGCAGACCCTCGAAGACCTTTTTTGGCTTAATTTCCTAAACTGAGAATTAAAATAAACGATTTTTCAGTCTACTAGTTGATACAGTTCGAGTCAGGACATCAAACCGAGTTGATTGACACCCTTTATTAGCCTGACCGTATTAGTTAGGTTATATCAGGTAAGATATTGAAATTGCCAAGTTTTAAAGTGGCGTAGATTTTCACTGCAATGTTTCTTCACTTTGGAAGTGGTCAAGTTCGAGTCACGATGTCCAACCACGTCGATTAACACTCATTTTGAGCTCAACAAGTAAACTTTTCTGGATAAATTAGGTTAGGTAACGAAACTTCAAAATGCCGTAGCTCTTCACCAGAACGTTTCCTCGGTCTGGGAGTGGTCTCGTTCGATTCAGGACGTCAAACCACGTCGTTTGACACCACTCTCGACCCCTATTTCGGTTTCCGCTAAAACGAAGTCTTACCTTAGAATTGACCAAGAAATCCAAATATGTAATAATATATAGAGACTTCCATTAAAAAAGCGTAAGTTTGATATGAATCACCCTGTATAAACGTCAAAATTTAAGTGAAAATATTCTTACGTTATAGCCCTCAAGGGTCCCAACCACGACCAAGTGACAGATTTTTAAAATATTTTTTAGTAAGCCCACAATCCTCCGTCCACGCACTATTGGCCCACCCTGTATAAACAGCAGGTGCACAAATGTAGTGTTTCTTGACTCCCACTCTATGTCACTGCTATAATTGGTATTCTCAAATCTCATTTTTGCATTTTTTTATAAGAGGTATAGTGGAGTAACGTAACAAACTACACTTTTAAAAGCCAAACAAGGAATTGAAGCAATAAACATTTTATCAATATATTTAAGCAAAACAGGCAATTGAGATTGAAAGGCTTATTTAATGCATCGTGGTAACAATCGCTTTAAAATGAGGGTCAAAAATAATGATAGTAGTAGTACAGCAAAAGGAGCAGCCGAGGAGCTCAGCCTCATACTCGACTTCACGCGGAGTTGTCAGCTGTTCATTACAAAACTTGTTTCCGCACAATTAAAATCCCACATTAGAGCTACGGAAGTCGACTTCTTTTTAAGACTTCATAGAGATAAGCCAATGCATGGAGTCTCCTACAAACATCTAGAGTATGGCTTATTTGAGCAGTTGACCTTCCCGTTCCTAAGGTCTAGTGGGTTGCAGTCGGGGACTGAGAGCCTTGTAATGGCTTGCCAAGAAGGTAATAGTGTTATAGGTGTAGATGTACCCGACACCCGTTGTAGAGCTACTGCCATTTAATGCATTCGTACGGTATCGATGAGACACTGATGCTGCCATACGCTGCAGGATTCGTAGAGTTCGTTGTGGAAAGCAAGAGATGCTGGATTTACTGGAACTACTCGCTCCTAACGCTCGAGCCTGTACAGGCAAACAAGCTCCATATATTCCTCCTCGACCACCAACTCAAGACGATGTTCATTTTCAGCACCTGCTGAGGTGAACATCGTCTCTAAGGAGGATGAAAAGCGGACTCAATATCAGGAGTTGCTCGGACAACTTCGCACACAACTCAAACACATTTTTGTCTCAAACAAAATCCAAAGCCAATACAAAAAGCAATACAATTGCTTATGTCAGTGCTATTAGCAAAAAACAATAATAAACATAGCTAAGGAATTAACCTAAATTAAAGTTAGGTGTTTTGTAGTTACAGGCTAGAAAACTGTCACTGTCGTTAATATTCCAACCCAAAGGAAACTCGCAAAACCCAACAAACAAAAGCAGAATGTGTATTCCTCATTCGATCGTATCATCTGCCAAAAGAACTTTATGGAGCGTTTACGCGCAAGACTCAATAAAAATTAGCCATCTGGCATGGTATGGAAGAGTAATGAACGAGATAGTATGTAATAAATATAAACGTTGAATTTTATTATCATGGTATTGCCGTGAAAATAGTCTAGATTAATGCGATGAAAGAGTAATGTATCTAAAGATGCATTAAAATTAATGGAAATGCAGTGAAGTTTCTCAGTTAATGCACAACTCCTGTCTCCTGTTATCATATATTTAGGTTGTGTCAGTAATGCTTAATTTGGGTTAGTAACGTACAGTTGAGAGAGAATAAAAAGGAGCTATAAAGGGGGAGAGAGGTAGAGAGAGAGAGAGCCTGTTGTAAGAAATATAAAAATTTTGAACCGTGAGACTATTAAACTAACTAGGTAGCTTCCTAGGATACTCTTGAATTTGGTAAATCTATGTTTGGATAGGCATTGCTAGGACATGTATTGCTAGTTGATAGTTTGCCGACGAGCCAATCTTCAAGTATTGCCTACTACGGCTCATCCGCATATTCCTCTTTAAAGTGTACCAAAACTAGTAGAACTGTCACCGAACTCACAAGGAAATAAAATGGCGACGTACATACGCATCATACTGAGGTCATCATCATAATCACAATGTCTTAGCAGACATGTTGTGAACTCGTAAAATGCATTAAGTCGGAGCTAGAGTATTGCCGACACGAATATTATCACCGCCCGCCCACTCGGGGCGTGACCCTGAACTACAAGTTTCTCTATATTATCGCTTCTGTAAATATGTCCGATGAATGTAAGCATTCTCGTCGACAAAATGGGGGATAGTTTCTTTGGATTACAGAGCTCATCCAGTATGGAAATATCAGTTCGATGGGCGGTATAAGGAATTCTCATCATTCTCCTCCACGTCCAATTTCCAAAGCATCTATGCGAGCTCGATCTGCCTTTTTGACAGTCCAAGTTTCCGAGGCATACAAACATATGGAGAACACGAGAGGCTGAACCAGCGACATTTTGGTAGCTTTAGTGATGTTATGGTTACGCCATATTTTAATAAGCTTTGTCATGGCCACCCGTGCCTGTAGAATGCACCGTCGAATCTCATTCTCACAGCTACCCGAATTTTCGATCAAGGAACCGAGGTACACAAAACTTTGAACTACCTCACAACTGCCTATTGACTTTATTTCTTGATGATTGCCATGCTCTCTATCTACGATCATAACCTTGGTCTTGTTGTAGTTAAAACCAAGACCATATGCTGCACTGCGTTGTTCTAAAATGTTTAATAGAGCTACTAGTTCTTCTTCAGAAGCAGCAATAAGGGTTGTATCGTCAGCAAGTCTTAAGTTAGATATTTTGCTTCCGCCTATAGTTATGCCACCATTCCAATTGTCCAACACCTGTCTCATCATAAATTCAGAGTAAATGTTAAATAACATCGGAGATAATACACATCCCTGACGAACTCCTTTTCTGGGTGCTGTCTGACCAGACAGGTTACCATCAATTTTATTCTTACACGAACCGAGCTAGACTCATAGATTTGCTGTATGAGAAATACTAAGTGGTAAGGGACTACCATAGAAATAAGGACTTTACGTTATCAAACGCCTTAGAATAGTCCACAAAGCAGAAAATTTGCCAGCCAATAAAACTCTCCAATCATCATCATAGTCAGAATGTCTTAACACACATGTTGTGAACTCGTAAAATGCATTACCCATTTTACGAGTTTCTCTTGGGATACCTTAAAGATCTTTAATGCATGCAGTAGTTTCCCATTTGCTTTCTGCATCCTCGTGCCGTTGACCAGATGGTATCTACAGGTTCATCCGCCTTTAGGGGCAATTTCTCACCCCAAGGACAAGAAGGTGTCCTGACTCTTCCCAACTCGTCCACCCAAAGCTGTTGGTTGAGAAGAGGTTACTGCTTATACCGACAGTAGTTCGGTTCCTTTTAGTCGCCTTTCACGACACGCAGGATATACGATGGGAGATATTCTAACTCGCCCCCACACGGGTAAAAACCCTCCAAACGAGACTGTAGAATATATAGTAGAACCTTGCTTGCATGAGGGATAAACGAAAGCAGGCGATAATTGTTTGGATTTGTTAGAGATCCTTATTTATGAAGTGGAACAAAAATGGATGTCCACCATTCATCTGGCCAAACACCGGAGGACCAGGCTCTCTTACAAATATTATATAAAAGAGAGATGCCATACTGAGGTAGAAAATCACAATAATCCCCTGACGCAGGGTGCGGTAAGCAGAAAGAGAAAAATGCTTTACGGGTTCTGGTCATTTGAGTTGTTGTTCCATCCTTTAGTCATAATTACCCCTCATACCTCGAGGAGAATAACCGCTGGGTTCTCCCAAGATGATTCCTAAATTGGTCGCAGAAAGGAACGAACTTACAAAAATGGGATTTTCTGTTTATAACATAATATAGTAATAAGCCACCTCTTTTCCTACAACAAGATCCGAGCAGTCCCTAGAGTCATATATTAGCAAGAGAGCCAACCATTTGAATGAGTTAGGTGAGTGGTTGCATAACTTGAAGATGCATTTGCCAAGGTACTTTGTTTTTGTGCCAGTTCCTTTGTGCAAAAAGGCATCCAACTGACGTAAGGTCAAGTATGACTGCCCGGGGGTCGATGGTAGCCCTGTACGATTTTATGGTCCACTCCATACAATGACCATGCAAATTTGTTCTTCTAAATGTCATTGTAGCTTTAACACAAGTTTTTAAATATGCGGGAGCCGTAGATTGCTGCTTTAAAAAGCACAGCTCCTATAATACTCATTGCTTAAGACGATCCATGTTTTTCATAATTTCGTACAGTGGCCATTGGATCTGTTTCGGAACTAACTGCTTGAGTGAGGAAGGCGACTGTCGAATGGTACGGCTATAATCCTCATAGTCCTACAATCAATCCCTTAAACATCAATGCTTGGCCGTCCTAAGAACACCGATGGACTATGATACTGATAGCTCCTCTAGTCAGTGTTTAGTTGTACAATAAATTTCTGCCATGTGAAGGTCGAAACTGCGGATCATTGTGCTCATGCCCGGTACTCGAAAAAGCTAGGATTCAGAATTCCAGATTTACCCATCTACACTTCAAGGAAGTTTCACCCAACATGACCATCGCCTTCGTCAAAAGATGTGTATTGTGATAAATAGGTGTGAGGCACAACAGACACAAAAGGGTCGGAGTGCAAGAAGGAATTATCACCCCACTCACAATCAACCTAACCCAAACCTTTCACAATACAATGTACAATTCTGATACGATAACCATCCAAACTCCACAACATCTCGTGGATGGTATACTGGCAGTATCCTAAAAGTGAGTTGAATTTTGTCATGTTCTATGGAATACTAGATATTAGAACAAATTTTCTAACTTTTTCCTCTGTTCGTTGCACAAAATTCTTAGGGAAATCTACTACAAATTCAAGCTTTAAAGTGTAAAAAGAAGTACATAGTTCTGCAACAAGAAAGAGCTTTGTCATTAACTTTCCATCTTTGTGAGATATTAGAACAAAATTTTCTTTTTCCTCTGTTGGTTGCATAAAGTCTTCTATAAATTTAAGCTTTAAAGTGCAAACATATTTGCTCATGTCATGTGTTGAAGGGATCCTTCTCATTTCAAGAAGTACATAGTTCTGCAACAACCCAACAATAGACATAGTGGCAAGTGGCAAACTGGGGCCAGGGGCAAGTAGATATTACAGATTCTGATTTAGTAGGTTGTAACGAACCAATATAGCAAATGCTAGCATTTTTTTTAAATCTATTTTCTGTTTTTATAGAATATAAATACACACTGCAATTTTTATTAACTGCTTATCTTTATCATGTTTATTGTCCATCTTAAAAGTCACTGTTATTTATGCATATCTACACTTTATCTTCAATACTCCTTGGTGTAACACCGTAAATAAGAAAAGCTGACCGTCGGAAAACACTCGATGAGAGACGTGATCTGAAACAGCGCTGACAAATTTCAAATTTATTGCTATGCTCCGTTCATTTAGGATGTTGCCAATATATTGTGCACAAAATTAACTCTAAACTAAAATAGTTTTTGACCAAAATTTAGGGGTTCTTGTGCAGCGCGTTGGTGCGGCCGCCTTTCAAATTTGGTCGCCCACGTGCGGGGCACGTTTTCGCCCGTCGCCAGGAATACCATAGGCCCTGAGAATACCATAGGTATACAGTATCCTAAAAGTACGTCGAATTTTATCATGCTCTTGATGAAGCAAATCGACAGCAATGGGGGCATTGTCGGGGGGAGTTTTTATATGGTTAATTACTGGATCAAACGCTTGCTTCAATGGCCTGTCAGAATTTCAAGGTGCTACAATTTTCTGTTGCGTTCAAGACCACTACCTCGCTAAGAAGAAGATGTGGAGGTAATACCATATCTCGAAGTATGGCTTAAAATGCATCCTTGAGGCAAAAAGGATATGGAGAGAAAAAACCGCTCTAAACAGTTGTTTTTATTTGGAAGTCTTGAGAGCAGGGAAGAGACCGCCAGGCCAGCAAAACGTGGCTGCTATAGCCCTGAATTAGTACCAGGTGATTACTTGTTCCCGAGAATCGAGCAGTCAGAACGTCTTCAAAAAACACGCGATGTGGCGCCACGGAAGAAATCTGCTTTGAAGGGTTGTTTGAACAATAAATCTCGTTTTATGAACTTATTCAACTTATTCTTGGGACATACTCTGTACGTGAACTCCTTGACTAAGGAAATCTCATCTCATCGTGCTTTTGTTCACTTCTTTGTGGGTCCAGATGCAAATCAGTTGTAGATGTTCTTCAGCCCAGTCAATGGTCCCAAAGAGGTTATTATCTCATCTAATAGTTTTTGTTATTGATAAAAATTATCTTTGTTGGTTCCGCCTCTGACATACCCTTCGAAAAATGCGCATTACCATACTCGGCGGCCGGATAGACTTTCCGAAACAAACGATAATATGATAATACAGCGCTGTTAGCTTTAGAGACAGTTTCCAAGTTTTCCACGTCTCAAGAAATCAAACTAGGTCGTTTGCGCACTGCAACACATAAAACTTTAATATTAAAATTACTTGGCAAAACAACAGAAACGTTTATTTTTGGTGTTTTTCTTTTCGTATTACTAGGCATAATTCACAGCCGCTCGCGCTAGTGTCAAAATGGCGCTGCTTTATGTTACCAACGGGTATAATGGGAATAGGGGAATAGCACAGGCAGTTTAACTAGAAACTGTTATGTAGTTCCTTCTATGCTATCTATTTCTTTTGAATGACTATGAATGATAAGGACACTGTTTGCGGTTTCGGTTATTTCGTTATCTTCTCTTGTTTTCTTCAATATCCCCTTTTATTTTTTGAATAGGTCAATTAAAAATATTGGGACTTGGGATAATGAAATTGATGCATTCTATATTTTGGAGTCAAGCTGACAGACTAAACTTCTGGGAACAAAATTGAAAGGGGGGTCTTATGACAACTTTTTGAAGCTGCTACCGACTACTTGTACCAAAGTCAATATCTTCACCTACTACAAAATGGCGAAACATTAAAAAATCACTAATCATTACATCTAGAAATATTAATAATTGCTTAAATACATCGTCGTGAAAGCATCATTGTGTTATAAACATGTTCCAAAAATTTAATAAAGTAGAATGAATATTTCCTTGTCGCAATAACGTAAGAGCTATTTTTCAATAAAAAAAGGAGTTGCCAGGCTAAGGGTCGAATGCACAAATTTTGTGTTTTATTGATATATCACCAGCAGCTTGAAGCTTTTCCCTAATTACCGTATGGTGGACCCAATGGCTCGTAGGCTATGATTTTATTTTTTATTTGTTTTTATTTAATGGTGCACACTACAAACCCTATGCTCGTGGTAATTACAAGTAAGAATGCTTGTTGCTATACAAAAATTAACAGCATTGAAGTTTGCAACAAGTGAGTTGTTACCATCACCGCGAGTTGAATACTGTACTTTATCTACGACCAAAGCAATTAATAGTACGACTTAAATACATAATGATTACGAATAATGGACAACTTAACCTCTGATCTGTAAAATAAATACTGTACATCGTCGAGTTAACGTTAGATGTCTTACGACATGGCCACCTTTGCAGCTATTATAGCGGGTATTTAATCGTATGCGTTTCCAAGGGATCGGTACTGGTATCTAATAGGCATTATTCATAACCCACGGCTGGAGTGTGAATTATTAAAAATAACACACACTGTTTGTTTATAGATAGTATTTATAACCTGTTCAAAAATAGTTTGATAACCGCTGTACAACTTGATTGGAGTAGATAAAATAACTTACTCACTTAATGACTCAAAAAAGAACTAAACTATTAACCAGTTCTTAAACCACAGATAGCAGATTGCAACTATATGGACTATCCTCTGTATAAGTGCGATTTACCATAGAATATTTCCTAACCTCCTTTGCACTCGAGTTAAAAAAGGCCAGGTTGTTGTGCTTTAATAAAATATTACACTTTCTTTGCACATTATTTATAGGGGACATATATTAAAAGGACAACATCACCATAAAGTCACACTTAAGTTAATGTTTGGGACATGTATCTTCACAAAGTTGATTGAATTACACAACAATGTTGTCCAGGAACAAATACGCAATGCGTGTTTCTTCCTTCTGTTAAAGACCGCATATTAAAAATGCTAAGCAAGTTATTGGTAGGGCATAAATTAGAATTTTTAAAGTACAAATATTTAGGGAACCTTCTTTGTACCTTTTCAAGGAGATTCATTGATAATCAACTCTGATTGAGGTGCCCATACTCCTGTTGCATACCTAAGAATCGGTCTAACAAATGCATTGTGTATATCTTCTTAAACTTTACTACACGCGCCTTGTTTTGAAACATAAGGACACGCATGGTGTACTCTATACACCACCTACATATATATTATACCTTAGGCAGTAAATGCCAACAAACCAATTGCAAAATTGGTATTAGCACTATTAAAGATTTTATTACAAAGAAACCATACCTTATCCCTGGAAAAAGACTTTATCGTATTGAATATTATATATTGGTCTAAATATGTTTTTGTTTCACGAGTACACGGGTAATGTACTCTACAGGGTGGGCCAATAGTGCGTGGGCGGAGGATTGTGGGCTTACTAAAATATATTTCAAAAATCTGTCACTTGATCATGGTAGGGACCCTTGAGGGCTATAACGTAAAAATATTTTCACTTCAATTTTGACGTTTATACAGGGTGGTTCATATCAAACCTACATTTTTTTAAATAGAACCCTCTATATATAATTGCATATTTGGATTCCTTGGTCAATTTTAGTGTGACTTTATGTATCACACATGGAACTTTAATTGAACCGTTTAGGCGCAAATCACCATTTTTGGTATAAGTAGGTATCAGAAAAAAATTGAATATCGCAGCGATTGTAAAACTTAGAAGGCCGTGACTTTGCAGTACAACTAAGCATGAAATGCGTCACCTTAGGTCAGACGGCTAAAATTGAATTCTTTTTGTACTTGGAGAAATCAGTAGATTAATTAAGGAAACTTCAATCACAGATAACTTGATTTTTTCAAATGGCAATGCCTATTTTGGTTTAAAAAATCGAATGTAATATTTCATTTCCTTTCTAACGATATAGCATACTCGATACCAATCTTTTTTAGTTTTTATTTTATTTCAAATTTTCAGTCAAATCGGGGTTTTTCAGTTTTCCTGCATGCAGGCAACCTAGCAGGCCATGAAAAATAAACAAAAGCTCGTTAATATGGAAGAAACCAACTAACTTAGTAGAAAGATGCAAACTAACTAGAGCAACGGGGCAAGATTATGAAAATTTCTTACAACATATTAGCTCTAACCAGAAACAATAGCGGTAACAAGAACGCTCATTTTTCAGAGCCTACTAGCTATTAGTCAATTTCCAAAGTCAGTAATAAAATATTTAATCAAGGGAAAACTACTAGTGATTGTTGCTGGCAGTGTAATATCTATGTCTTCTGAATAAATTTCCACATTTATTGCTATAAAAAAGTAGCCATTTCCGTAAGTCAAAAGTAATGATACCTCTGACTGAAACCCTTCAAATTCTTCAGTAGGTACTTCTACTTATTAGCAAAATCGCGGAAAATGAAACTTGAATTGCTGTCTGTTTGAATTGTAAAACATAGTTTAGTTTGCAGAAAACTACATGAAATAAACACAATTACAACATAGCGTAATTAAAAAATTCTAGCAATTATTTCAATAGATGTTCAGAATGCTCCAGTTGGAGATTTCACTTTTGACTTAACTAAACGGAAGTGACTAATCTTTTTATCCCATTAGATATGAAATTCTAAACATGCTAGACTGTAAGCAAAAATCACTGGTAGTTTTCCTTTTGTTTCAAAATTTTTAATCGTTTTGGAAAGTTGTCAAGCTCTAGTACACCTCGATAGCTAGTAGGCTGTGAAAAACAAATACTTCTGTCATAGCCTAGTTACTCATTTACATTAGATATCTTGGGGCTGTTGTATCCGGTTAGAGCTAATATGTTGCAAGGAATTTTCATAATCTTGCCTCGTTGCTCCAGTTAGTTTGCATCTTTCTACTAAGTTAGTTGGTTTCTTCCATATTAACGAGCTTCTGTTTATTTTTCATGGCCTGCTAGGTTGCTTGCACGCAGGAAAATTGAAAAACACCGATTTGACTGAAAATTTGAAATAAAACGAAAACCAAAAAAGGTTGATATCGAGAATGCTATATCGTTAGGAAGGTGATCAAATTTTACATTCGATTTTTTAAACCAAAATAGGCATTGCCATTTGAAAAAATCAAGTTATCTGTGATTGAAGTTTCCTTAATTAATCTACTGATTTCTCCAAGTACAAAAAGAATTCAATTTTAGCCGTCTGACCTAAGGTGACGCATTTCATGCTTAGTTGTACCGCAAAGTCACGGCCTTCTATGTTTCATAATCGCTGCGATATTCAATTTTTTTCGGATACCTACTTATACCAAAAATGGTGATTTGCGCCTAAACGGTTCAATTAAAGTTCCATGTGTGATACATAAAGTCACACTAAAATTGACCAAGGAGTCCAAATATGCAATAATATATAGGGGGTTCCATTTAAAAAAATATAAGTTTGATATGAATCACCCTGTATAAACGTCAAAATTTGAGTGAAAATATTTTCACGTCGTAGCCCTCAAGGGTCCCTACCATGATCAAGTGAAAGATTTTTGAGATATTTCTTATTAAGCCCACAATCCTCCGTCCACGCACTATTGGCCCACCCTGTATACGTCCGACGAAGCAGCATTAGCTAACATATTGTCATCATTACATTTGTAGCTTTTATGTTAAAAGGGATTGTAGGATTGTACTACCCTGTCTATACCGGATTGGCGTACAGAGAAGGGCATTTCGACTAATTGACAACTCGGCCTTAACGTGCCACCTCCAGCCACTTTCTCACCGACGTGTTGTTGGTGACCTCTCATCCTTCTACCGATATTCAAACGGAATCTGCTCCTTTGAGCTATTGTCTATCGTTCCGCCGCTCACCGCTCCTATCAGATTCACCCACGCGACTGCTGCATCTCATCCTAAGGCGGTCGTTCTTCATACATCATGAATCGAACGGTACAATTGCACATTTATTCCCAGGTTGTCCAAGGCTTGCAGTGGACTGCCACGAGATGTATTTATTGGGCCTGCCGATGTTTGCCCATTCAAATCCCTTGTTAGCAAACTTCCCCTAACATAACCCTTTCCCAGCAGCCGCGGTGCTCTAGTATTTAGGCTCTGTCTACGCGATCTGCTGTTCCAAAAAGAATTATAATAATAACATACTTTTTTCATATTGACACGCGCGGTATATTTTAGGCACCAGACGGACAAGCGGGCAAACTTTAGTTTGCGAGACAACTGATGTCTGACGGCGAATCAAGCTTTAAGTAAATACTATATCAGAGGGTTAGGTAGAACGGCAGAGGCGGCACCTTACATGTTTCAGGAAATTCAATGTACTTAAAGCCGATGGTGTACACAGTACACCAGCGCGTTTAGTTAAAGGTTAATTATTATTGCGTCATTATGCTAAAATATTTTGTATTTCACATGACGAAGCCCAGTGTTTTGTGTGCTTTGTTGACAAGTTTTGTATAGTGCACAAATTTCAAGCTAGCCTGTAAGTGCACCCCAAGTCTGAAGCCAAGTCTTACAGTTAGTTTTCTTATCTAAGCATTGATTATTTATGACATAATAATTTGTAATAAAGTTAATTTTCCGTGTAAAAGACAAATTTTCTGTATTCAAGATCATAAGGTGGTCTTTAAACCAATTTGCCACTGAATCGAGGCCCTCCTGTAGTTGTTGCCAAACACTGATAGTATGTATAGTCTTGGTGATCCAGTGGATGATTCTCAACAGTGCTAGATTTTTGATTTAGCAATTATCCACTTTTTAGATTTGTTAGTATAACACCAAGATATACCTATTATCTGGGCAACGGTTCTGAAGCTACGGGGTATCGGTGAGAGGAGTATAGTTGTAAAAAGGCATGGCCGATTTTATTCATAAAATAGCCATGGGCGTGCGGATTTTACGTGAGTACTTCAGGGCTATGAAGCGTCTTTCCTTTTGTATAAATGTTCATTTTTAAATAAGATAATAACAATAATAATGACGAAAAAAAGTGTACCTAACAAGCTGACAGGACAATAAACTCGACAAAACAGATATCCAAATAGTTTGGGACAATCTGTAGAAAGATAATAAACACGACAACAAAACGCCACTGGTATTTCGATATTTCCAGACAGAGAGAGAGAGAGGAACATAAATTTGGTGGCAGGGCAGCCAATAGCAAGATTTAATCTCCATGGCAATGGCATGGTAGTAGATCCTCAACCAATAGGGTTCCCTGACAAGACGTTGGATGACAGGATTCGTGAGTTGTTGCCGATTCGCCTGAAGTTGATGATATCTTCAGAAAATGTGTACCTTTTATAACAGGCAGATTAAGAAATATCGGTTATTTAAATAAAAATACATTAACAAATATATAAAAATATCAGTTGGTAAATAAAAATACATCAACAGCTATATTAAAGTAACTATAAAAATATCTTAAATTGCTGTTACCCTTAATTTTGCTTTTTTTATAAATAAACTTGGAAACATCGAACACTTTTGTCCGCATTACTTCTGTAGCTTCAGATCCGCTGGTCAGATAATAGTACTCAATTTACACAGCTTGTGAAATTATAAGTTGTAAGTGATTCTAAACTACTTCGAGAAGCATATAAAGTATAAATATCACACTTGTATGCAATCGTTCTGTCCTTGATAAAAAAGTACCTACTGCTGTGCTCTGCTTGGCTGAAAATGTTTGCTGGGTGTTTTCTGAAGAAACGGTTGATGCTTTGTTCGCTTTGCTGCTATATAAAAGCCCTTTGAATTCACAAAGAACCACTGTGATGGCTGTATGTTGAAATTCCAAAATAGGTAACACGATACCTAATAAAATATTGTACTGAGGTATAATACAGGTTGTTTAGCAGGATGAAAGCCATTATTGCGAGACTTTCTGTAAAAATAAATTTACAGAGCTACCGCTCTAATTTATGTATTCTCATTACATGCATTACGTTAGACCAACTAATGATCTAGGCTCTCTAAGTTTTCAAACGCATCACACTATTTAGAGCTTAGAGCTTATGCAACTCGCCTAAGAAATGATATTCCGCTACCACTACCCCATTCATCGCTCGTGCAAAATTCAATAATATACAATAGCGTGAAAATTTATAACTACTTACCATCAAATATTAAAGCAATAATAGATATTCCGAGGTTCCGTAGGACATAAAAACATACTAATAACACAAGCATTCTTTCTACTCAGTTGACGAACATTTTGACTTTTCTCTCTCTTCCTGAATGAATAAACTGGCTGTTGCCCCATGCGGCCTTTGTATGTGAACGTCAGTAAACTTTTAGATTTGTGACTGTCTGTCTTTTAACTACCCTATTTGTTCTTTTGTATATATTTGTATTTTAAATTTTATTTATTTGTATTTTATAATGTGTTTTAGTTTGCTTTGTCAATGAGATTTTTTTATGTAACTTGGACAATAAAGCATGTGTACTACTACTACTTTACAAAGACAAAAGATAAACCTGTCCACGCCCAGGCAAGACTTCTGAATTGGTGATGTTACTGGTTACTGTTAGCTGAGTAAACACCTCTGAAATAGGAGGTATAAGGTAAATGGGACTGTTGAGCATCAGCCGTGTGATTGCCCAGCTGTCTTATTAATGTGAGAATCCATGATGGGGGAACGCTGGCCTTCTATGGCCAGGTTATTAACTGGCAGACAGGACAAAACGGAATTAGGAGCAGACAGAACGGGAGAAACTTGTAGTTCAGGGTCACGCCTCGAGTGGGCGGCGCCGTGGCCGTTCCCCTACACGCTGGGTGGATTCGACGAAACAGTTGCTAGATATGAGTATAACATCACTAAAGCTACCAAAATGTCGCTGGTTTCTTGTGTTCTCAAAATTTTTGTATGCCCCGGAAACTTGGACTGTTAAAAAGGCAGATCGAGCCCGCATAGATGCTTTTGAAATGTGAAATGTGTGAACATTGAGGATAATGCTGAGAATGCCTTATACCGCCCATCGAACTAATGTTTCCATACTGGATGAGCTCGGTAATCCAAAGAGACTATCCTCCATTGTGTCGACGAGAATGTTTACATTCTTCGGACATATTCACAGAAGCGATAATATCGAGAAACTTGTAGTTCAGGGTCACGCCCCAAGTGGGCGGCGCTGTGGCCGTTCCCCTACACGCTGCGACGAAACAGTTACTACATATGAGTATCAAGAGCGCCACTGAACTGACAGAAAATCGCGAACGATGGCGGGCTGTAGCTGTAGAACTGTAGTTCTCAGAACTATTGATAATATTCGTGTCGGCAATACTCTAGCTCCGACTTAATGCATTTTACGAGTTCACAACATGGCTGTTAAGACATTGTGACTATGATGATGAGAACGGGTACCATGAGTACCAATCCAAGAGTTGAAATCACTGTAAACCTTGGGAGGTATACCACAACCGTCCAAGCAGAAATGATAGCCATAGAGTTGGGAGTCAGGGAGCTGAAGAAAGTACCCCTAACAAACAAATGTATAAAAGCCTTTTCAGACAGCTATGCTGCCTTGAAGGCAACGAGACCCAAACAGGTTGACTCAAGCTCATATGGAACTGCATACATCCCCTCATGGAACTTGGAACAAGGAACAAAGTAACCTTGGTTTAGGTTAATGGTCATAGCTGGGTGGAAGGCAATGCACTGGCCGACGCACTTGCAAGAAGAGGAACCGAATCTTTGTTCATAGGACAGAAACCTTTCGCGGGCATTGCCAAGGGCACAATTAAACTTGAAGGTTTCATACCATACCCCTTTACTCAGGTCTCCCCAAGAGTTATTGGATAGAGCACGTATGATCTCCACATCCAGGTTGGCCTGCTGATGGAGCACTGTCGTCTGAGGAACCAGTTGCTGAAGTTAGGTCTAGAATAAAGGAGGGACTGCTATGTAGAGGGCGAAATAGTGGAGCACACGTTGTGCTCCCGTCCAGTACTGGAACGAGCTAGGTTTCAGACTTTCGGATTCACCTACTGACTTCAAGATCCGACCGTCAAGAGGTCTGATTCTAAATAGATGTGTGCTACAACAGACACAATAGGGAAGAAAGCATAATTGTCTCGCTCACTTTCAATCTAACCTAACCTAAGGGGAATCTCGCTAACCTCCATCACCACCTTTCTCACTAGGTTATGACAGCTAAACACTCAATTCTGAGAGATACTTTGCAGGATGTACAAGGGTGTAAGGAGTTCAATGGAGCTTAAGTGGGATCTTGGTAAATCACCCTTCATCCAGTACAGAATCGTCTACAACAGTATTCGTCAGTAGGATTCATTTGTCTGCCCGCCTAATATAGGTAACCAATGCACATCGTTTGAGAAAATTTGGTGTTTGATATGCTGTGGACCATATATTTTTGAAAACTGGTGCATTTTCAGCTAACTAGCAGAAAAAGGAGAAGTAATAGAGCTCTTCAATTTAGGAGTTTGCAATTCTTTTGGGAGTGATGGTGGAATGAGCAGCTCCAGAGTATTTTACGTACCTATTTATATTACATTAAATTTTATTGAATAAGATTGATGCTATGCTATAATTTTTAAACCCCTCGGAACATTGCCTTCTAAGGCGTACCTGAGAAAATTTATTGATATTTATTACATTTGATAATTGTAAAATCTGTAGCTTTGGCACCACGAACTTGATTGCAGTTAAGTTCTGACACTGTTAGGCTACCGCTCCAGCGGTGGAATAGGAATACAGTTTTTGTAAATTTGTTTACTGGCGGTATACCAGCTACTAATTATTGTCAGAGCGTCTCGACAATTTAGTTATATTCGTAGTTTAGTTTAGTTACTCGTACATTTTGTTTAATACATCTCAGTATATTAGAAACATGATATAGAAACTATCACATCACGCGTCTACGGTATAGCGCGCGAAATTGGGAATACAAGAAAACACGTATTCCCGTGTTAGCGAGGAGGCGTGGCCGCCTGTTCCCTTTCTCCAGTGTGTGTCTAAGATGAGGGGAGATAAGTCCAAAAGTCCAAACGTAAGGTCAAAAGGTCCAAAGGTAAGGTCCAAGGGTCACCGTAAAAATGAATTTCGCATTTCGAAGCTCCTGAGGTTACCTTTAAACCTGCAGTAACGATTAAAAGGGCAAATTGAAGAGGAAGGCTTGGGCTTTGTCACGGTTTTGGCCTTTTTTGATATCTTGTTTCGTCCTTAAATTACAGTCATTTGAGGAATGTATGATTTTAAAATGCGATTTTTTTTGTGCACTCTTTTTTGAAAAAATTGCTCTTAGTAGATGCCATTCATTAAGGTCTAAGCTATCACCTTCTGAAATACTATGTATGTAGTTTGAAAAACAAGTGAGTTCTGTTGGAAATTGGAATCCGTGTTTTATATGGTAAATACATATCGATGACAGTTCATTGTGAATAATGTTTCAGGAAATTTCTGTTCAGCCCGTCTGAACGTGGGTTAATCGCGGATCTAGTTGATTGGAACACCACAAATGGTCATTTGATGGTCGTCTATAACGCATGTTCTACGTCTCCTTGTTAACATTTACTTGCGATCAGAATGGAAGTGATGTTTCTAGTGGTTCGTGTGACTTTGTAATTATTTGTAATGCTATGAGTGGTCCAGGCATTCCACGTGTAATCATTATGCATATAATATAAAATCCTGGGGTAAACTGGGGTTTATGAATCATTAGTCGAATCACACCTGATCAATGAGATACTACAGTGAATCTGGTATTGCTTATAGACATTTTTTTGATGAGTTTGATAATACGTAAAGCATTTTCAATGAAAGGAACAGCAACAAAGGAATTAAGATGAGCCCGCACTCAATGAACTTGGTATTTTCGCAATATAGCCAATAATAATTTGGTTATTTTAAGCTTTTTCAACCTAGTTCTTCTGACATCCTATAAAATGCCAAAAATATCGTATCGCTCTCTCTGCGTTTATCCCACAACAGCAAATAGTCATGTATGGAATGTACGGATGCACCCAGATTTACGTTGACCTATTATTTTTATCTGTCGGTATTACAGAAATATAACAATGTTCCCATCACAGCAAATGTTCATTTTCTCGTAACTGAAATGGTTCTTTCCTGTTTGAATCTGAGCCAATTCATAGTGATTCGTCCCGTTGGCAGATATAAATGCATCGACCATAGCGCTGACCGACCCGTGTGTGGAGGGCTTTAGAGTTTCAATAATACCACAGTACTATTTTAGCATTCGAAAAATACATCACCACTGTACGCTGTGATAAATGAGAATTTGTGTAACCCTCAGATGCGTGATAGATAGTCAATGGCTGTTTCCTCGTTATCACGCCTACCATACCAACCATTGATTGTGTCTTTTATGGGTGAATTATTCACATAGGTACCCCCACACATTTTTTTTGCTTATATATTCGTTAATATTAAGGGCTTATTGCTAATTCCGATAAAAAATGCCCCGGAAAAGCATTGCCTGGAGTATTATGCGTGGGTTCGATCTCAATTTTGGATCCATCTATTTAGGAACATACGAATTTGATCGCGTGGGATCACATACGCGATAGGCGTAACCAGGTGAAAATAAAGCTATTTCGACAAGAAAATTATTAGCTACCTTTGGAAAATAAATTTGGGTTAATTATGTAATAACGCCCTTAAAAATTAACATCTATAAATATTAATATCAGCCCTCTTTGAACGCGGTGCATGCTAACTTCTAATGCCACAGTGTTGTAAAGGAGCTTAATACGCGGGGTAGAACTATTTTTACCCATTACGTCAATTTTTGCAGAATGGAAATTCGATGTAAATGCTTAGAGGGAAAAGGTGGCATTCAATCCTTTTCAGTCACGTAAGCACATAAAATTGAGCTCACTTGATTCAAGCAGTGCATTAAAGATTGAGAGATAGTAATGAATAGGAGCTTTGAAAGAAACAGCTGATGTTTGTTTGTATAATAAACAAGTAGTGTAGAGAGTATTAAACTACTGGCTTTTTATACAAAATAATAAATCATAGAATTGGCTGCTAGTATCTTTTGATTTACCTGTGTCTCGTACTAACGCTTTGTTATTTTCTCCCATATACAGGGTGTTTGTTTGAAAACTTCCCACCAGGGATTTATCGAAGATCACTGATAAAAAAGCAGACATATGTTAAAAGATTTGTTTAGGGGTACAACTCTCTAACCAAAAAGTACTTCACCCCCTTGTATTCCCTGTCCCCCAGAGTTATCCCCTTTAAAATTCTAAATGACAAGGGGTATCGACAAATAGCTTGTTTCAAAGGTATAGCGGAGTCCTTTATTTTGACGTTTAACTTGTTCAGATAGAAAACAGAAACACACGAAAATATCACCTCTTATTGCTTTAAGCGTTCATAATGTTAACGGCCAAACAATAATATAGGCGATGTTAGAATTCCTGACGGACAGTTGCAAAAACATGGTAGGTATGAGATGTCGTGGCAACTTTCGATGATGCGTTAACCGAGGTCATCCAAACCTTCAAGTTGGTAAGTAGATATTAAACGGTTCAATAGAAAAAAGTCTGATGGTGTATCTCCTCTTCGTCCTATCTATCTATCTGGAAACGTGGCATCTAGCCGTTGCCGAACCAGAAAAACGTAGTGTACGACGCCAAGTATAGCATTTCCACCCTCTTCGATTTTGTTTTCAATGGGTTCAGTGATAAGAAATTTTCAACATATCCAAATAAATGTGTCCATTTAAATGTCCTTAATAAACAATGGCCCAGTCACTTTGTTTCCTAAAATGCCTGCCCACACATTAATTTTTCTATTTGAACGAATTAAGATGCATAAAGAAATTGTCCCTCTTGACAAACCTTTTGCCGTGTCTCGGCGTTTTTTCTTTTAATCGGTGGTTTCAATATTATATTCATGACAAATTTGCCAACTACTACCAGAGTACCAACCATATTAAGGCTGTTATTTAGTATTTTTAAATCTTAGACACCTCTATTGGAAAGCCTACCCTTTACCGGCAAATCTGTCCTTTTAGTGGCAATATGTATCACTTAAATTTCTATACATATTCATAGTTATATAAATCGGGGCCTTTCAAGGAATTCTTTGGTGCCCTAATTGCATGCCAGCTATATTTCTGTAATAACAAAAAATTATAGATGGTAATATTGTCGGACATTTACGTTAATTAACTTATTTCGTCTGCCCTGGTAACAACATCTATAAGCATTGATGAACGTACACACAGGAAGTTGAACGGCGCTGCAGTGAACATGTTTATTTTCTGTGCCATAAATCCCATGCCCACACAGAGTGATGCATTTACATTGCTGATAAATCGAAAATGAGAAAAACAGTGTGGCGTCATTCTAACAATACAGAGCACCGCAACCATAGGCGCATTATGGCACTAAATGACGTCATTTTGGCCCGAATTTTAGAGCTCTCCTCTTACTTCCATTTATCAATCAAGTTATTTATTTTTCTATACTGCCGCTTTGAGTTCAGATCATATTTATATAACCTACACCGCTGTGATACCCCATTAACAATCTTAGTGCGCAAACAGTGGGTCATTTTAGTGTGCGTGCGAAGGCGTGCAGGTACCTCATGCAGGCTAACCTGCTCAACTGAGTTTTTGACCGCTTACCAGCGTCGGAAGCCCGCTTGAGCGCCTTTATAGTAACAGAAATTTAGTTTGCTACCTGGTTTCGTCTGTGCTGGTCGAAGATGCGTACCGATAAAGTGTTACTTATAGCTTCAGCGTTTGCGAAAGCTCCTATTTGGAATAAAAGACACAAGCTGCACTATAACCATACTTTAGACACACTCTATATGTTCAACACTCAATTCATCCATGTACAGCCATATGCCTTCTCTGGCAATTTCCCTATTTATTTACTTTTTCAGTAATTTTGTATCTCACGAGTAAATAAATTATTATATTTGTTATATAACGTATACTCCATAAATAATAAAAATTTGTAATATCAAAAAAATAATATAACAAAACTGCCTACCTCAAAGTTGTAACAAGCCTTTCTTCTGGGAAAATTGGCTGTTTGTGTAGCTTGCACCATTTTCTTGTTAAGCGATATTCCACTTTGTCCAAAATATATTTAAACGTTTTCAGGGTCATTCTGGTATATTGAAAAAAATCTTTGATCATCATTCTTTAAACTTTGGAATAAATGATGATATTCTCCATATTTTGTTCTTTCGAGATTAAGCGTATGTATACCAACTTTTTTCTTTTTCAATTTAGTAAACACCGATTCTAACGCATTAAAGTCGTCATCTAAAGAAGACGACATGCTTTTTACAGCGTATCCAGATACGACTGGCAAATCTATACAAAATATAAAAAATATGAGGTAACAACAAAATGAGCATTTAATGATGTTATAATTATATTATACCTGGCTGGCCAGCCAAAAGGATCTGTCCGACACGGGAATTCCCACTGAACCCAGGTCGTTCCTGATGCGTTGCCAAGTGCAGGAGCCTCCTTATGTAGCGCGTCCAATGTCAATGTTGTTCCCAATGCCCGCACCTCAATATCGATAATTTTCGCGATCACAATACTCCCCTCACCTATTGGTGTGTATCGGAAGTAAAAGCTATTCTAATTTTAATGTTTAACAAAATAACAATGTACCCGACCAGTGATATTACGAGACCAAAATATGTATACACAAGCACAACACTAGATATAGGCTAGGTGCCATAATAACTCCCAAACCAAACAAATCAGTCATACGGCGGTCATATCTCAATTTAGCGCCAAAATGATACAACACTTCTACCTTTTGATACCAAAAACTTGTTTACAAAGCGATTCAAACAGTCCCTACCAGAGTGGATAGCTTCCTTAATAAGACACGCACAAGAACACGTTGAACATGCACAGTATCAGTCACATATTCATCCGATTGACAAATTTCAAATAAATGGTTCTAATGTATATGATGTAAATCTACATTTGTATGTAATAATAGTTCATTTGACAACTTCCCACCACGGCTTTATCACAAACCGCTGATTAAACGAAAAAACGCCAAGACACGTCAAAATATTTGTCCAGAGAGACAACTTCTTAACCAAAAACTATTTCACCCCCTATTGTACCCTCTAGCCCCTCAGGGGAATCATTTTCAGTGTTTTTGCAACTGTTCCTCATTGTTTTAATGGGCAACATTTTGAACCCTTATTGCATGCTTCCTATACCGTGCCTAAATGCGACTAGCCAATCTTTGTACTGTTTTCCCTGTCTGTTTTCACTGTACCATGCACTGGTGTGCTTGACTGCGTGTGGAACCAGAGCCGGCCTGCTTCTACCTGCCGAGGGGATTCGGTGCTGGCCAACGCTCTCCAACGCACTCCAACGCTCTTAACTGCCGCTACTGTGCATGCCTACTTACGTACTGAAATTTGACAATGCACGGCATCTGGGTAGTGGGGTGCTAGGTCCCTTTCGGCGATTTAGTTAGTCGGCAATAGCAAGTTATGAAGAGTAGTATGCTATCATTTGCAAATTGTATTGTAGCGAAGATGAAGATGAAACCGAAAATCCACAGGGTGGGACTGTATGACAGATTATTAGCCACTCGAGGAAGAGAAGTTTTACATCGGAAAAAATAAGATTAGGTGGTATGAAACTTCGGGGACTATACTACAGGATCTGTGCATGGCATATTGTAGTGTGAGTTTTACCGTGGTTTATTCTTTAGACGTAAGGATCAGCCAATAGTAAAAGTTAGAACCATAAAGCTCAACATTGTAGTTTCTTTACGTGGGTAGATATCTGTTTTGAATGTGTGTTATATAGCGAGTAACTGCTATATTCTACAAATGTTTGTTTCAAGTTAAGGCAAAAGGGTGGGAAAAATTTACCATACACTCGATTAAAAGCTCTGCTTTTATTTCAAAATATATGCTGGAGAGATAAACATGATTTAGTGCAAAACAAAGTAGAAAAGGATTGTAAGCTTCATAATTTCAGTTCGTTAAATTCATCAGTTTTTTTGAATTTACGTTAAAATAATACAATAAAATGAACCCTTTTCAGAATAACTAACAGATATCATATTACGATTGCTGGCTGTAAATTTACTATGGTACAGGTATTCGTATTTCGATCAATTTGAAAAGAATTTTATTTTTGCTGATGAATAAGGGGTTGTGAAATAAAACTGAAAATATCCTCCTGTCCATTTTGTGTTTATGGAATTATAACTAAATAGTTTTTATTCCACTATACGAACTGTCCTAGCCATCTAGTAATCTTGAAGTATGACTGAATCAGCAAAGGTCCAAATTGGATTATGTATTTGTTGCATGTCTCTTTACAAAGTTATAACTGTAATGAACTGGTGGATATGATTTTAGTGTACGGTGAGTGTGGTCAATATGCCTCTGAGACTTCGCGAGTATATGCTGATCGTTTCCCTGATCGTATTCACTCTACACCCCGTCAATTTGTCGGTTTTATAGAAAGAGCTAGAGACACAGGATATTTGTATCTAGTCATGGTGGAAGGCCTATACAACCTCGAATCATCCAAATTGAAGTATAAATACTTGCACCTTTCGCGTGCAAACTTCGAACCGTATCTATACGATTTATGTAACAGGACAACACTTTTACTTACCAGACCGATAGGTGAGAGAAGTATTGTGATCGCAAAAATTTTTAGATTTTAAGATAATAGACTTTTTGAGCGTTTTATGATGTCTACATAACGAAAATCCACGTCACCCATTTCCGTCGGTCTGACTGTCGGTCTGTCTGTACGCGTCATTCTAGCCTCGTAATGTCAGTAACTGCTGCATGGATTATGACGAGATTTGGGCAGCTATATGCTGTGGGGTCTAGGTAGGCAATGTTCCTATAATTTTGAAAAACGGTGCATGGGCGGTGGAGTAATCAGCAAAAGACAAAAGAATTCAAATATTCCTCAAACTTCGTTCTTAGGCGTTTTAGGGGTTCCTGATCATTTTCTACTTTTTTTTTGGGTGGGGGTGGGATTGTAAAGTCAAAAAATTTGTTGTATTCATAATAGGCTGTCCATCGACCTGAGAAAGAAAGATCTAGCGGTATAATACACTTTTTTACCATCCAAACATTGTTTGCCGATTCCAGAAACCAAGGGAATTTTCCGATGTATACATACGACTGTAGCTTTAGATCGTCCTGTATTATATAACGTGGAGACTACTGAATTGATGTTATTGAAATTCCGGCACAGTATTACTACTTTAGCGAGGATAGAAAACGCGTATGATTTTTAGAAATCGTCGCAGTGGCGCTGCAGCAATACTAAAAAAAGATTTAAAAACAGCTCAAACTTCGTTTTTGGACGTTGGTTCGGGGGTGGTGGGTTGTCAAAAAGTTGTTGTATTCATGATTGATTGTCCATTGTCCTGTGAAAGGAGTACCTAGTAGAGTGACACACTTTTTTTGCGGTCGGGCGAGCGATGATTTGGTTGCAAGGGTATCTCAGACTATAGCTTCATGCCATGGGAAAATAATATTAAAACTGGCATCACCGGAATGTGTGGGAACTTGACTATATTTTTTATTCTTCTGCTACTAATTCACCCTACATTAGCTTTGTCATTTCAAGTGCAGTGGCTTCTAAAGAGGAAATTTCCAACTTTCAAAACAGGTATGGCTACTATTTCAGCAAGCATCAATGAACAGCGTTATAATAAAACAAACTTTCCTATATTTGAAGAACAAAATATAATTTGGGTGTCAAATGTTATTCAAAATCGTCATTACAATGCCGGTTACAGTGGGGGGTCGATCAATATACCTGGATGCTGGGATACATTTAGCAACATCTAGGCTCCAGATCTGTTGGGTAAGACATCAATGTTGTTAACGCTACTTAAATGTATATAAGGAGCAATGAGGTTTCTCTATAGCATTCTAGAGCCGCAAATAGCTGTGTTTAACATAATTTTGTTAAACTTCCGATGTGTTATTTGACGAGATACGCTAACGATGTTCTCTGTTGCATTTCCGATAGATGTGTGAAATTTACACCGGAGCAAGAACGACGGACATTTGGGAGTTAGGTCAGGGAATAAGTAGGTGGCTGAGACGCTATCGGAAATTCGGGAACTATTCGTGCTGTGGCACTCCAGGTGTTTTCTAACTTCGGTGCGGGGGTTTCGGCACCCAACGCTGTTCGGCATTCCGCAGCTGTGTAATGGGATCGTAAGTTCGAAAACAGCTGCCGGGAATTTAATAGTCATCAAACGTCACAGTCATCCATGACTACAACAGCACTGCTACGAACCTGACCACATTCATATTTCCCTGAAATGAGCTCGACGTTTTGCGTTTGTTTCAACCTACAACAAATCGGTTGATTTGCTTTTGAGTGCAACAGCGTATTTGTTTCCACTTTTGGCAAACAGCTCCTCTCTCACTTTCCGCACCATACGTGAGGAAAATGTTGTGCTCGCAATAATAAATAATAATAACAATATTTGTTCACCATAATTACAAAGGTAAATAAATATGAATATCAATCCACAGTAGGCATTGCTTGTGGGTGGATATAAAATGTAATCTAAAATCTGATTACATCAATTTGAATATTTTCAAATATACATATCCAAAGTATTATTAGAATACATTTAGTTGAATAATAATATTATGTATAATCATTCTCTCTACAGAGTGAATTCATTCTTTTAGTTTTTGTTTAGAATTTTTGCCAAACCCGAGGGACTTTATGATGATGGTACTGCATAATATAATTTCGGAGATAGATGTACAGGGTGTCCCACGACGATTAAGACAAGCAATATATCGGAACTGGGCAGCAGTAGAGAATCATAACTTTGAGGGTTTAAATTAAAGCAAACATAGTATTTTTTCTTGTCATTGCGTCACCCAGTGATGTACTTGTTTTTGATCACGTGACGTCCGATTCAAAAATTTTAATAGGACACCCTATATATTTGTGACCTTTTCTGTTCCTCCCGATAAAACAATTCCAACAGACTAGCACACTTGGGGTCTAAATTGATAAATTCAAGAGCTACGTGTACTTAAAAGATGGTACCACTACCATTTATAATAACATGTACCCCTACAGTTAAGTTACTTCGGTAGTGCTTCATAATGGTAGTGGTACAGTCCTTTAAGTACCTACAGCTCTTGAACTTTAGATCCCAAGTGTGCTAGTTCGTTGGAATTGTTTTATCGGGGGGAACACAAAAGGTCACAAATATACAAGGTGTCCCATTAAAAAATTTGTATCGGACGTCACGTGACCAAAAACAAATACCTTATTGGGTGACACAATAATAAGCAAATATACTATATTTACTCTAATTTACACCCCCAAAATTATAATTCGCTACTACAGCCCAGTTCCGATATATTGCTTGTCTTAATTGTCCTGAGACACCCTGTATAAATGATCGTTGGAATATAGTCTTGTGTGGTCTAACTAAACCTGATGACCATATTTTATATTTAGTACTATATGTATATGTTCAGGTTTCGTTTCATTAACACGGATTTTGTGGAATAAATTGCTAGTATATGTAAGAAATGAAGTTGCCTCGTATCGAGTATCTTTATTTCCTGGTATAAATCGTTTGACGGATAGAGCTTGGATTTATTAAATACCGACTCCAACAGGTATTTTTGTAATACACCCAATTCAGAAATATATATTTTTCAGGCAGATCCCCAAGCTGGTATTCCATATATTAGATATCTTTTATTTAAAGCATGATATAGTATTTTAAGGAAATTATCCGTTAGCATATTGGATAAAATTTTATGTTTATATGCTACACATCTTATTTCCTTCATCACATGTGAAATTTGCTTATCCCATTTTAAATGCGACTCTAGTTATACTCCAAGGTATTTCATACTATCTACCCTTGTAATTTCAGTCTTTTTTGTATTGTATTCAATAGGAAGTAAAAGCAACGAAACTGTCTTTTTAAATATACCATTAAAATTTTGAGATCAAAACACTGAATAATCTTAACAAAATCTTAATAATTTCTTTTAATATTGTCCAGTTGTCAGCTCTGTATAGTACCTATGAGGGGGTCATCTGCAAAACATATTATTTTTCCAACACTGTCAATTTCAAACGAATTATTCAGGTACAAGTTAAATAGAAGTGGGCCCAATACTGTTCCTTGTGCAACACCATATTTAATTAATTCAATGACGGTAAGGTTATTTTCACTCGAAGTAGTTGTTTCTGTTGGTTCACTGCTGTCATATCAGCCTGATACCGGGCTTCACACAGGTCGTCCAGCCGATGGGATCCTAAAGGTCGAAAAAGCACTGTCGTGGACTAGGAACATCGTGCATGATGCGATTCAAAAAATGTTCCAAAGAAGAATTGGGTTCTTGACCTCTTTCTGGGTAAAGTGGGAATATTTTCCTTCATTTTACTCGCTTTCGTTCTCGTAGTTATTGTTGCACTCACCGATAACGCGAAAATTCGCGATGTAGGCTAGGAGGGAAGATAGGAGAGCATAGTCCAATGCATCTCAAGATTCGCAAAGAGCTTAGGATGGGACTCTGATCCCTACGAATAGAGGTGCACAATAAGCCTTAAGGCTGAGAGCAAACCTCTACTTTCCCTCATGCTCCTGCCATTTCATCCCAGTTCGCATAAAGTTTGGGAGCGGCACGAGTTAGTATTAAATTTGTTGTGTTGTGCAAATTAGAGCACAAACAAAAAACGTATTTTTTAAACATATTTGATACACATACTGGTGCGCAATATCTTTACTAGTAGGTATTTATAATTATAGATATTGATTTTGAAAGTGCAATTGGATGGATTGCAGTTACTGGTTAAATGGCTTGCGTTTGATATTGATGCAGGAAAGTGATATTTGAGTATCGAGTTCTGAAATAAAATTAGTAGAGAAATCAGACAATACGCATCGGTCATTAAAAAGGTTTCTTTCAGCGTTTAATGTCACATCACAAAAACCTTCCGGACCTATCCGATATAGTCGAGCTGTGACTGTTCATATAATATTTTGCGTACATTTTAAGGTTTGTGATTTTTTTAAAGCATTTTGCCTACATGTATTAGTATTTGATTGGAAACCGAATATGTATCCTTCACTGTCTGACAATTTTTTCTTGTTTTAAAGAACCTTTCAAGTTCTATGTTACGTCATAGAGCTGTCAACGACCCTCTGATATTTATTTCCTCATGTTTACTTTATTACGTTGTGTCTTAAGTCTTACGTTATGAAACTCTGAATACGCTCTTTAGCCACATACACGCCATGAGCTGCTACCACATTGAACCATGAACCAATATTAGATCGAGACATCTTTAATTCAGCGACAGGTGCATCGTTATTTCATGATAGCATTGATCAACATAATATATGCATGTATCTTGGAAATATCCAATACTACGAACTACGTGTAAATCACATCATTAAATAATTAATTGGAAATCTCGGTATTCACAAAAGTAGGTCAACTTATAGAATCCAGTTTTAATCACCTTTCCTATTATGATTCAGCACTCTGAGTAGTTAGTTGTATAAACACAAAATTAATCCGTCACGTGCAGAATGAGGTTAAATACCTACCTGCAGGAACAATATGCTAAAATAGTTAATCGATAAATGGAGCAATGAAAAACAACGAGGCGTTATATGCCAGCTTATGTACATTATTTAGATGCCTGCTATTCGACGTTTCGCCTATTCAAGTAAAGGACGTAAAAGCGTGTTCTCACATTTTACATTTCAAGAGACCGACTTTTTCAGTTTTATGATGGTGTCAAAAGCTGTTGTGCGTCAACGAATGTAAAAGACTGTTTAAAAAACTAAATAATCTTAACAGTCAATGACACAAATATATTGAAATTGCCATGTCTTGTACATCAAAAGAAGGACCTTTACACTAGTGAGCACAAGTATAGTATTAGACAAAAGCAGTTAATCCTTCCCAAACATGACTTAGAATCAAAAAGCGATGGTACAACATAATGGGAATTAAGTTTTATAATCACTTAAAGGACGCGCATCTTAAAACTAAAACCAGAAGCAATTTAGAAGGCACTTAACGCACAACACTCAGAATTAGAAGTTTGGTGCCAGGCGAACTCGCTAAAAATAAATCATCTGAAGACGCAACAATTGAATTTCAATATGAAACATTTGAAAGAGGACACTACACTTATCAAATATCTGGGAGTTCACTTAGACTGTACATTGACTTGGGAACAGCATTTCAAGAAAGTATCAAAAAAACTGTCAAAGAGTGTTTATCTGATCAGAAATCTTTCTTTCGTCACTAGTCAACTAACATTAAAAGCGGCATATTATAGGCATTTCCATTCTCACTTAAAATACTGCATCATAAATTGGGGGCACTCTTGCCATGTCAAAACACTATTTTCGCTGCAGAGACGTTGTATTAGAATAATATCTCATCTTCCTTACGATGCTTGTTGCAAAAATGCATTTATAGAACTCAGTATACTTACACACCCTGCATTTATATTTTAGAATGCCTCTGTTATGTTAGGGTTAACATGCATAAGTTCACCAAACATGAGCATATGTACAATACAAGGCACAAAAATAACTTTCATGGCAACTACAAAGTCTCGAAAGATGTAAAGATGGAATTAATTACCATAGTATCAAATTCTATAACTTTATGCCAAACAGTGTTAAAGCTCTAAATGATGCACAATTGAACTTGTAGTATCAAAAATTACCTTCTGTCAAAGGCATATTATTCTTTTGACGAATACCTTTCAGATAACTTCAGAGATATCTCTTTTTAAATGTTTTTGTTTCTAGCTGTTGTTTGTGATTACCTATTATTGTTCGTTATATTTATATTTGTATACTAGCTTTTTATGTAAAAACTATTAATTTACTCAATATGTACCTACCTTTTTGACGTGGGTAAGCATCTTCATGCAAAAACACAAATAAACTACTACTACTACTACTAAGTTACTTACTGGCTGAATTTCCTTTTATTCCTTAAAAGAATGTTTACTGTCAAATTTGAGTGTTATTGTAACATTTTCTTAATGTCGTGTTCGTTTCTTCAATTGTTTAATTCTATACTTGCATTTTGCCTTGTATGTCTATGGGATTAAATCTTTGGATTAATAAATAAATAAATTAGTACAGATGGAGAATGAGTATCATTAAACAAGTAAAGAACCGACAAACGTTGGTCAAAAATAACAGCATCATTGAAATAGTTGCAAAATATCAATACTTGGGTACAATTATAAATGAAGTGAATGGTCAAACTGCAGAAATAAATAGATGCATAGACATAGCAAGAACAGCTTATACAAAGATGAGGTCACTCTTATCAAATGGAAGTTTAAACGTAAGACTTCGTACCGTACGATGCTATACAGGGTGGGCCAATAGTGCGTGGACGGAGGATTGTGGGTTTACTGAAAAATATTTTATAAATCTGTCACTTGACCATGATAGGCACCCTTGAGGGCTATAACGTAAAAATATTATCACTTAAATTCTGACGTTTATATAGGGTGATTCATATCAAACTTGCATTTTTTTGAATGGAACCCCCTATATATTATTGCATATTTGGATTCCTTGATCAATTCTAGTGTGACTTTATGTATCACATACTGACTTTTAAGCGAACCGTTTAGGCGCAAATCACCATTTTTGGTATAAGTAGGTATAAGAAGAAAATTGAATATCGCAGCGATTATAAAACCTAGAAGGCCGTGACTTTGCGGTACGACTAAGCATGAAATGCGTCACCTAAGGTCAGACGGCTAAATTTGAATTCTTTTTCTACTTGGAGAAATCGATAGATTAATTAAGGAAATTTCAATCACAGATAACTTGATTTTTTCAAATGGGAATGCCTATTTTGGTTTAAATAATCAAATGTAAAATTTGATTACCTTTCTAACGATATAGCGTTCCTGATATCAGTCTTTCTTGGTTTTCATTTTATTTCAAATTTTTAGTCAAATCGGTGTTTTTCAATTTTCCTGCGTGCAAGCAACCTAGCAGGCCATGAAAAATTAACAAAAGCTCGTTAATATGGAAGAAATCAACTAACTTAGTAGAAAGATGCAAACTAACTAGAACAACGAGGCAAGATTATGAAAATTTCTTACAACATATTAGCTCTAACCGAATACAGCAGTGGCAAGATAACTAATGCCAATGAGCAGCTGGGGTATGACAGAAGCGTTTGTTTTTCACAGACTACCAGCTATTGAGATCTACTAGAGCTTGACAACTTTCCACAACGATTAAAAATTTTGAAACACAGGGAAAACTACCAGCGATTTTTGCTTACAGTCTAACATGTTTAGAATGAAATTTCACATTTAATGGGATAAAAAAATTAGTCATTTCCGTTTAGTTTAGTCAAAAGTGAAGATGTCTCCAACTGGAGCATTCTGAATATCTATTGAAATAATTGCTAGAATTTTTTAATTACGCTATGTTGTAATTGCGATTATTCCATGTAGTTTTCTACAAACAGACTGCAAATCAAGTTTCATTTTCCACGAATTTCTAATAAGTAGAACAAGAATTTGAAGGGTTCCTGTCAGAGGTATCATTACTTTTGACTTATGGAAATGGCTACTTTTTCATAGCATTAAATGTGAAAATTTATTCAGAAGACATAGATATTCTACTGCCAGCGACAATCACTAATAGTTTTCCTTTAAATAAATATTTTTTTCCTGACTTTGGAAATTGGATAATAGCTAGTAGGCTGTGAAAAATGAGCGTTCTTGTTACCGCTACTGTTTCTGGTTACAGCTAATATGTTGTAAGGAATTTTCATAATCTTGCCTCGTTGCTCTAGTTAGTTTGCATCTTTCTACTAAGTTAGTTGCTTTCTTCCATATTAACGAGCTTTTGTTTATTTTTCATGGCCTGCTAGGTTGCTTGCATGCAGGAAAATTGAAAACGCCGATTTGACTGAAAATTTGATATAAAATGGAAACCAAAAAAGATTTATATCAAGAGTGCTATATCGTTAGAAAGGTAATCAAATTTTACATTTGATTCTTTAAACCAAAATAGGCATTCCCATTTGAAAAAATCAAGTTACCTGTGATTGAAGTTTCCTTAATTTATCCTCTGATTTCTTCAAGAAAAGAATTCAAATTTAGCCGTCTGACTTAAGGTGACGCATTTCATGCTTAGTCGTACCGCAAAGTCAAGGCCCTCTAAGTTTTATAATCATTGCGATAGTTAATTTTTTTCTGATACCTACTTATACCAAAAATGGTGACTTGCGCCTAAACGGTTCGTTTAAAGTTCCATGTGCGATACATAAAGTCACACTAGAATTGACCAAGGAATCCAAATATGCAATAATATATAGGGGGTTCCATTCAAAAAAATGTAAGTTTGATATGAATCACCCTGTATAAACGTCAGAATTTAAGTGAAAATATTTTTACGTAATAGCCCTCAAGGGTCCCTACCATGATCAAGTGACAGATTTTTAGAATATTTTTCAGTAAGCCCACAATCCTCCGTCCACGCACTATTGGCCCACCCTGTATATTCTCCTCCTTATTGTTGCATGGCGTTGAAGCCTGGACCCCCAAAAAGAAAATATAAGAAAGCTGCATGCCTTTGAGATGTGGATATATACATATAGAAGCATGCTCTGTATTCGGTGGATGGACAAAATTACCAACCATGAGGTGCTGCTGCGAGTAGGAAAAGATCCAGAGTTGATCTTTAATATTCAAAAAAGAAACCTGAATACTTGGGATATGTGATAAGGGGAAGCAGGTATGAAATTGCAGGGAAACAATCGGGGAAAAGGGTCGCTTGGGAGACGGCGCATATCATGGTTGAAGAATCTCCGGGGTTGGTTCAGTAGACCTGTTCAGAGCAGCTACGTCAAAAATCAGGAATGCCTTGATGACTGCCGTCCTCTGAAGGGAGACGGTACCCTAAGAAGAAAAAGTGCCTAAAGGTTGTCGAAATTTTGTTAAAAGAAGGAGACAAAGTTTTATGTAATACAGAAGCAATGCCGATGGTGCCATCATGTATTAGGATGACTGCGGTAGCAGCACATCTGAGAATGCGGGACTCTGATAATTGGCGGATAAGGGTAAAGGCGGTTAGTCACGCAAAGATAGCCAAGCATTGCCTATCTCTGCCTACAAGGTTGTTGAGGCAAACCATCGATTAAGGTTGGATAAGTCTGTCACTCTGACCACTCCCACTATCCAGCAGTAAAAAGAGGGGAGTTTCAGAAGCAAGGATGTATGTGGAAAGTCTGGATGTATGGAAGAGTTACTCTCTAGGCACGAACAGCACGATTTTCGAAGCACATGTATATGCAATACTCTTTGCTGCTGCAACGAGGAGGTGAGAAAAGTCACGGCGCAGAAGCCTTACATGTGATCTGACAGTCATTATCATCATCATCATCATCATCATCATCATCATAGTCACAATGTCTTAACAGACATGTTGTGACCTCGCAAAATGCATTAAGTCGGAGCTACAATATTGCCGACACGAATATTATCAATAGTTTTGAGAACTGTAGCTTGCCCACTCGGGGCATGACCCTGAACGCGTAGAGACTTGAAGAACTGGCGAGGACAAAGGAAGTTACCCTGATGTGGGTCTCGGGACATATGGAGGTTTCTGGTAATGAGAAAGCCGATAGGCTGGTCTGACGCGCCACCAATGGAGGGCCTGTTGGCCCTGAGCCCGTTATAGACTTAAGTAGACAGCAGGTAAAGTCAGCCCTCAAAAAGTGGGTGAACTACAGATGAACAGTGAAGGAAAAGTGAGGGATGCAAACAGGCCAAGGACTTTATAGCCGGGCACAACACACCTAGGTCCGCATGGCTACGGAACCAAGACCGATGAGTAATCAGAAACTTCGTGGATGTTCTAACGGGGCACTGCTGGCGGCATCTATCACTGTGTATGGGCTATGGAGAGGGCTACGAAGCGGATTACCACTTCTTTGCAGAATGTGAGTTGCTGAAATACGAGATCTCTGGATCCAATAGACTTCAGCCAGAGGAATTACGCTCCTTAAGCAGGGACGACATACTGGTCTTCATTAAAAGGTCGTGAAGGCTTGGCGGGAAAGGCAGAAGTGATATTCTGGGACGGCAAACAGAGCCTAATGGGGCTTACTTGCCATGCGTGGGTGTCCGACAGCTACTGCTACTACCTTATGTGCTATGAAGAGCTTGTTTTTTAGATCCGTAATAGTAAAACCAGAAATTTATATTTCCTTGACCATAGAGCATAAAGCATTTTCTCGTCCATCTTCACTTCTGTATGCCTCCATTCAGTGGTTCCAAAGACAACTATGCTTATGATAATAGTTCCACAATTCCAACATAACACTCTAATCAAGGCTCATCAAAGTATTTTACTTGGACAATTTTCAATAGTTTATTGTTTGTGGATCATGTTGTTTACATTGGAACTATATAAATGTTTGACCAGCAATGAAACCATTTACTCGATCTCCGTTTTTATAAAGCAGACATACAGTTTATATTAAATGAGAGTTGTTTGCCCATTACTCACTCTCATATTGGGAACTTTCTATGCTATTTTAGGAGGTGGAACTAAGTTTCCTATACAGATAGCGCCTGTGATGAAAAATGTATGTCCATTTCCAATATATAGAAAAGTGGAAGCTTCGAAACTCCACAGACCCTTGAAACTTCTGCATTTAAACTTTTATAACTGTACTTTGAATAATTCTTTGTAGGTAAGAGGCAAGTCCCGTCGTAAATATATGAATATGTGCATATATGCATGAAATGGATGAATGAGGCTCCTTCTACCTCAAAACCATCAAGATATATAAGATATAATATAACATCAATTGTTAAGATTTACATACAAATTGATCTTACTCGTGATCCACGCGCTAAGGCTATTGTAGAAAACGCATCGCTTTGAGTTGATTAACAATAACTATTTTCAGCATGCGGGTAATAATAATATGTTACAGTCATTAAATTTTCAATGCCACCTTAAACAAGAGGCTTAATGGACACTTTTTTTTGACTGGCCAATAACTCTTTGCGTTTTTCATAGTTACAAGACACCATGAGTATATTAAAGGTATCTGAAATACCATAATATTGTCGTCTCCCAGAGGACAAGTCAGTCCCTAGGGACCTGTGTACACACATTTATACATACGTATTTGCCGTGAATAATACGGACTCGTATGTGGAACAGAACTCGCTTGTTTTTCAAATTACATACACAAAATTTTAGGAGCTTATAGATAAGGCCTTAATAAAGGGCAACACAGAACGGTTTTTTCACAAAAGTGTTTTAGTGTGCCTTCATATGTCTGTAATTTAACAACCAAATACTATATCCAAACAAAGCCACTATGCTACCCTAGCGCAAGCTTTATTCTTTAATTTGCTTTTTAAATAATTACTGTAAGTTTAAAAGTAACGTCAAGAGCTTCTATATGCAAAATGCATTTTTAAGGCGGCCTTTGGACCTCACCTTTGTGCCTTTGGACCATGGGCTTACCTCCCCTCGTTTTAGACACATATACTGGAGAAAAGGAACAGGTGGCCAGGCGTCTTCGCTAACACGGGAATAGATATTTTCTTGGATTTTCAAGTTCGCGCGCTATACCCTAGACACTTAAGAGTTAATATTTCAATTACCTTTGTTTCTGTAATTGCAGCTCTGCTATGTTGAACGATAAAATGTCTACTATCGTGTTAGCTGGTTAGCGCCTATCAAATTACAAAATTTTGGATAAAGAATTGATTACGAACAAGGGACATAAAGTGTGGAAAACTTTGTTTTCGGATGACTCACACCTACTAACTTGCTAAAACTAATTTGCATCCAAAATAGACTTGACAAGAGTCAGTTAAAAGTTAAGGAAGCCCTACTACTCTTATACTTTCCCTCTTATTTTTTCAAGCCACTTATGAGCGGCTTGAAAGAGTACTTCTTACAAAAATTTGCACCAATATATGAACTTTAATGGTGAAAAGATTAAAAAAACTCAAAACGCAGAGCAGATAAATAAACAAGACTTTATTTTACCTGGCAGGTAACAGCAAAAGCTGATATTAATATCAACTAGGGCAATTAAAAATATGGAACGTCAAAGAATGTGAATAAAGATATAATCATCGTCCGCAATTAAATTATTATCTAAATAACGTTGGTTAAAAATTAATGAAAGACAATCAAACAAGAAATTAAGCGATTAGGTACGATTACTGTTGACTAGAGTGACAAGAAAGAAACTAGTAATTTGGTAATAGTGGAAGTAATTCATTATGCATTGAAAAAATAATTTCTTCCATTTTCGTTTCAAAATTCAAACAAGACAAATTTCTAAATTTCGGTGGTACAAGGATTGTACAAATTTTACGCAATAAATGAAAAGGCTGACTGAATGGAGGCTGTAGGCTGCTTTGGAATAGACAGAATGTAAGAGGTAGGTACGTAGAAGGTCCGCACCAGTTTTCTGAGACCTAACTATCAGGGACTTCAAATTCTCAAGCGCCTATTAAGATGAATGTTAAGGATTTTGTGTTTTTTGGGAGATTCAGCAGTACTTCTAAGGGCGTTCAACGGACTCGTGCGTACTGCAATTGTTATACTGACATAAGCCAAGCGTTGAATTTTATTGTATCACCACACCTGTGATCCATATAATGACGGCTTTACAATTGTGGTGTAGAGCCAGGACACCACTTTGGGAGTCAGCCCTCAGTTTACTCCTATAGCTTTTGCTAGATTTGATATAATGTTCGATCTTTCTTAAATGTCTACATCATCATCATCATCATAGTCACAATGTCTTAACAGACATGTTGTGAACTCGTAAAATGCATTAAGCCGTAGCTAGAGTATTGCCGACACAAGTATTATCAATAGTTTTGAGAACTGTAGCTCGCCATCTTTTGCGATTTACTGTCAGTTCAGTGGCGCTCTTGATACTCAGATCCAGCAACTGTTTCGTCGTATCCACCCAGTTTGTAGGGGAACAGCCACGGCGCCGCCCACTTGGGGCGTGACCCTGAACTACAAGTTTCTCCATATTATCGCTTCTGTATATATGTCCGAAGAATGTAAGCATTCTCGTCGACACAATGGAGGATAGTCTCTTTGGATTACCGAGTTCGTCCAGTATGGAAACGTTAGTTCGATGGGCGGTATAAGAAATTCTCAGCATTCTTCTCCACGTCCACATTTCAAAATCATCTATGCGAGCTCGATCTGCCTTTCTAGCACTCTAAGTTTCCGAGGCATACAAAAATATGGAGAACACAAGAGACTGAACCAGCGACATTTTGGTAGCTTTAGTGACGTTATGGTCACGCCATATTTTAGTAAGCTTTGCCATGGCCACACGTGCCTGTTGAAATGTCTACATAAATAAAGTCTAAACTAATTTAAATATCTTGTTCAACACCATTCTGACACAATTTTCTTTTTGTTATAGGTAAGAGAAACTCCATCTATATTTAACGCAGGTTTCAAATTAATGTAAGTATAATTTTCCAAGAAAGAGTAGATTTTGAAAATAACTAAATCAGTTGTTTATACTATATAATATCTGTTAATTACTTATATATCTACTTCAAAAACGTAGAAAGCAATAGAAGCTCATTAGGTATGCAAAGCGCTATAGAGTGACCCAGCGAATACTTAAGCCAGTTTCCATAGTTTTCCATTAATTTGATTGCAAAATTCATTCTTTTCATCAATTTGTAAGTAGTACCACACGGACTTAGGGCCATTAATGAGTTTTGCCTATTGTTATCTATTCAGTAACACTGAAGGGAACAATTTTACTTTCATAGTACCAGACACCTTTATTATTTATTAAACAGACAAAAAATGTATTATATAGAAATAAAATTATAAGCGACCGTAATATTCTTCGTCATTTGAGGCTGTCATATCCTCTTGATGTTATAATTAATGGGCCGATGGACCGATCGATGAAGTCATAATAGTCAAGACTCCACATTTTCTCCTCTTGTTTAGTGACACGCTGGACTGCTTTCCGCCAATTCTCTGGTGTTACTTCCTTAATGGCTTCATCAAACAGTAGCTTGAGGTCTTTGATTTTAAATGCCGTGTTATGTTATGCTACAAATCCTTTCACGCATATAAGTTGTTTAGAATTTAGTTCATGATGATATGGCAGTCTGCGCACAAGAGTTACACCACGTTTTTTGTCATATCTTCTACGGCATCTTTCATAAATCGATATTTGTGCAAACCTGCTATATGTAATAGTTTAATAGTTTCTTCTTTATCAAACTGTCTTTTTGGAGGTTAACCAATCGATAATTTCTTGTTTTCTCCTAGATAAAGTTGGAGTCTCTAGGCATCCGTCGTGGATGCTAGCCTACGTTATCCATAACTATCATCTCGGGTGGGTATTTCTTATTTGAAATAAAACTAGTGAACTGTTCTTCGAATTAAACTTTTGGCGTTTTCATCAAGGACTTTTACTAGTATGCCTGGATCTTTCATGGAACGCTCCACTTCACCTGCAGCCTTTCTCTCCCGTAATAATTCAAAAACAGTGGAACATCGGTCGATAGTTCTTGTACAGTATAATTCGGCTAATCGTATTTTATGCAATCATGTACATTTTACCATTACAACTACTTCATCATTAAAGTGTCTTTCATCTCCTTTAGTCCATATAGTAGTAGCAACATATAGATATTGGGAAGCAGTACTTCAAAAAAAGTATTGGTTCGCCATCTATCTACCAAAGCCGGTACCTGAGCGTTTAATCTGAGGAACCGAGTACTGTTTATGTGACCCGTTTAAAAGCATCAGGTACAGGAACCTGCGGATACGACAATAAACAGACTCTTCTTTGTGAAAGACTGATTTAACACTCCCGACATTCGGTTTATGCTAAAAAGCAACTTAACTCAATTAAAGAGTAGCAATTTCATTCCTTCATCCGAAACCATCCACAGACGACGTCGTTTCGCTTTTATTAAAGCTCTTTAGTGTGATTTAGGTCTCAGACGAATAAATGAAATTGCCTGTTAGTGTCTAGCTGGCAAAACTCGTACTAGTAGTACTAGCATATAGATATTGGGAAGCAGTAGTTTAAACAAGTATTGGTTCACCATCTATCTACCAAAGCCGGTACCTGAGCGTTTAATCTGAGGAACGGAGTACTGTTTATGTGACCCGTTTAAAAGCATCAGGTATAGAAACCTGCGGATATGACAACAAATAGACTCTTCTTTGTGGAACACTCATTTAAAACTCCCGACATTCGGTTTATGCTAAAAAGCAACTAAACTCAATTATTAAAGAGTGGCAATTTCATTTATTCGTCTGAGACCTAAATCACACTGACGAGCCTCAATAAAAGCGAAACGACGTCGTCTGTGGATGGTTTTGGATGAATGAATGAAATTGCTACTCTTTACTCCATCATAAATCAATAATGAGGGGCAATATATCAGGTAAGATGGTAAAGTTTACCTACGCCTATGACCGACACCGAAATTGAACGAAGCAGGAAGAATTTCTCACCTAGTTGCATTACACATTTCTGAAATGCACTGTAGTTTCGTTGCCTCATTAACGTTTCGCCTGCCTCTGCCTATCTAGATTCCAATCAATGTCGCATTAATTTCAAGTGAAGTGGCAGATTAGGTATATTACTTCTACCGCTACTCCTTGATGCTTACTAGCATCTAGTTCCGTGCGGACTCCGAAGGTAATATGCTCCGTACAGCTCATTTCTATGCGGGTGTCGGATCGCAGTCGCCTTTAACCGGCCAGCCGACACACCAGTGGCAATTATGGTCGGCACACAAGAAACCCATTACTTTTTTGCTCTCCTTACGACCGGGCTCTACTAGCATGTTTCGTGTGATCAACATTGTAAATAGTCGCTTTTTGCCGGGACATCCTGAGTTTAATGCGGCTCCAAAATCCTGCGATAATTAGACCCGCCGCTGTGATTAATATTACTTCACCGTACGTGAAAACTGAGGTGGTGATATGGTTGGTGGAACTGGGTTAAGAGCAGTTTGCACACTTTCTGGAAGCTCGTCAGTATTTGCGATTATCACATCTGCTAAGGACACACTTAAGGGGCCTGGGTACACACATTTATACTTGTGTATCTGCCACGTAAAACACGGATTCGCAAATAAACGTAAAACTCATTTGTTTTTACTTCCCACAACGATAGGTGAGGGAGTATTGTGATCGCGAAAATTTTCGATTTTGAGATAATATACTTTTTGGGCGTCTTATGATGCCTACATAACGAAAATCCACGTCACTCATTACCGTCGGTCTGTCTGTCGGTCTGTCTGCCTGTCTGTTGGCGTGTTTCTAGCCTCCAAATCTCAGTAACCGCTGCACAGATTTTGATGAAATTTGGGTTGCGATATGGTGTGGAGCCGTAGTAGGTAATTTTGCTACAATTTTGGAAACAAAGTAATTAGCAAAAAACGAAAAATTTCAAATATTCTTCAAACTTCATTTTTAAGCGTTTTAGGCGTTTCTTTGGGTGGGGGTGAAATTGGGGTAGTTTGGGGGTAGGGGGTTGTAAACCTGAAAAATTTGTTGTAATCATAATAGGCTGTCCATTAACCTGAGAGAGAAAGACCTAGCAGCATAATACACTTTTTTAGGTACATCCGAACATTGCATTGTCTATTACTGGAACCAGGGGAATTTTCCAAAATATACATACTAGTATTGCTTTAGATCGTTCTGTATCTTATAATGTGGAAACTACTTAATTGATGCTAATGAAATTTCAGCACAGTATTACTACTTTAGCGAGGACGGAAAGCGCGTATGATTTTTAGAAATTGCTTCAGTGGCGGCGCAGCAATATTAAAAAAACTAAAAATATGAAAACAGCTCAAACTTCGTTTTTAGGCGTTTTAGATGTTTTATAGACATTTTAATTTTTTTTGGGTCGGGGTGAAGTTGGGGTGGCTCGGGGATGGGGGGTTGTAGAATCCAAAAATTTGTTGTATTCATGATAAATTGTCCATTTATCTGTGAAAGAAGTACCCAGTAGAATAACACACTTTTTTGGGGTCGGGCGAGCGATGATTTGATTGCAAGGGGGTCTAGACTATAGCTTCATGCTATGGAAAATTAATAAAGCTGGTATCTTTGGAATGTGTGGGAAGTACTGAGTCTATCAACTTGACTATATTTTTTATACTACATACATAGTATTTTAGAAAATGGTAGTTAAGACCTTAGGAATGACATTTCAGAGCAAGTTTCTTAGCGTGTAAAAAAACTACCAATGCCAAATTAGACATTCTTCAAAAAATGTCTGTAATTTAACAACCAGACAAAATATCAAAACAAGACCGCAAAAGTGACATAGCGCAAATTCATCTTTATGGCTATCTTTGGACCTTATCTTTGGACCTTTTGACCCTACCTTTGGACTTTTGGATTTACCTGCTCTCATTTTAGACACACATACTGGAGAAAGGGAACAGGAGGCCAGGCCTCCTTGCCAATACGGGAATACGTATTTTCTTGGATTCTCAATTTCGCGCGCTATACCCTAGACCCTTAAGGCGGCGCCAGGGATGTGGCATTTGGCGAATATTGAGTCATTGCTCGCCGAGTGGCAACTGTTTGAGTAACTCGGCAGGTGTGCGTGGATTGATCACTAAGTAGCAAGCATCTATGTCACATACCCGTGGTTCTTAATGAAACAGAGTCTTTGTGAGAACAACGAATATTCATTATTGAAATAGGTATTTCTTTTGCTTCATTCAAACAAGAAGCGCCAATTAATCTCGTTTCTTTTTAAATTTACTGACTATGTATGTATCTTGGCTTGACTATGCGTATCCAAGCATCACAAAACATCATTCCGATTTTTATGGGTTGGTAGAGCTGCTTTCCATACCACAGGTTCATTTTCATAATACTCCAAAGACTTTAAAAGCGTTTCATTTCTTCATTCTAGGACGACAATAATTTTAAAAACAATCCGGTAGTTCAACGGCAGGTATTCTTCCTAGCCCTAGCCACAGAATTTCGCTTGCTGAAGGTCGAATATCTGGATGCAGATTCAAATGTAATACGGCAAATTCTTAAAAGACCGACAAACAAAGGGAAATTCACGAGCACTCTACAAGCATTCGGCGAGCAGTCCCTCGGTACTCGGCGAATGCCGCGTATCTGGCGCCGCCTTTATAATTCTTTTCACAAGTCACTGGACGTATCATCATTCCACAGTCAGCAGATCAATGCTTAAAAACTATACATTTTTTGCTTTCTCACCATAATAACAAGAAACCATCAAAATGTCATAACCATTTAGCTCATAATTTTCAGGCATTTCAAAGCACTTGAAAATTAATTAGGGCATTTACAATCTTTCGAGCGAATTTTTAGCGTCTTTTAAGTATTTTTTCTCAACAAAGCTGTTCAATCTGTAGGTATCATAGCACTTCAAATAATAATATTATTTATACTTCGACGAAAAAATACAAACTGTTTGCCAAAGCCTTGTCGCTTATAGCGGAAATCTTCGACCATTTTTGTTACATTTTTAACGTAAATGAACTAGCTGTAAAATTGGAGGTAATATTCAATAAAGTGTTTAATTTCATCGAAGTTTGTAATGTCCAAAATCAAAATATCTCTATCACAATATCCTACTTAATTAGCATCAAATGCGGCTTTTGATAAACTATTATAGGTAGGTATATATTATATTCATTTCAGTCGTTTCGTTTGTCTGTCACTCTATCAGTCATCTCTGTCCACCTAAGCAATTGCAATAACCGCAGCACGGATTTTTTATGACATTTCGGATGCGACATACGGGTAGAAGAATGGGGCGGAAAACGCAACGTATTTGAAAATCGGCGAAGTAATTAACAAAAAAAGAAACAGAGATTACCAGAACCCCTTCTATGTCGAGGCGTTTTGGTACTATTTCAAAGTATGAGGGTAGAGCTGCTCTTGGACGGTAGAGTGGTGGGAGAGCACCAGCTTATTTACAATTTGTAAAGCACTATACACTATATGCTACGTTATTCTTTTTAGATCTGCAGAGATTTTAAGACATAATTTTGCATACGTATCACGCTTGAGAAGCCTATACGCTATAACTTGGATACTACTTAGCTTTCATCAAAATCTTAATCCAATAACTATACTTCTTCATCACATGTTAAAGAATAAACTGTATAATTGTTTAAAACCGTGCCATGCGAAAAATTGCTTTGGGACGGGCAGCTAAGGAAGACGCATACATTTCTTTAATTAACTATTGCCCTTGATTGTTGTATAACCTGTAACCTCGAAAAGCCTGATATCTCGTCAATACCAAGGAGATGTGGATACTACTGAGTTTGACACTGTCTTCTTATAAATATAATGCTTTGGATGAATTTATGTAAGGTAATGTTTTATAATAGGGTATGCAGATATTCCTGAGAATGTATGAGGTACTATAGAAGATATAAAAGTCGTATTTGTAAAAAATGACTTATAGTGTGCGAAAAATTATACAGATATAATTTTTATACTCAATCTATACAGTATAAGATCTCACTGTTCAGTTATGCCGGTATCTGTGATAAAATTAATTTTAAATTAATCTTGTACTTGTAATTAATATTAGTGTAATTAGTTCGCCAGTATAACTTGCAAATATATATTTTTCAGTCAGTTTTACGTCATTTAAAAGAAAATGATATGAAGAATTAAAAAAAAGTGGTTCCCAGCCTCAGTCAGCAGCAGCGATATGGCTGTTGGGTGTATATTATTGTTAATTATCTACACTCACGTGTTTAAAAAAACAATAATACAAATTTAACTTTAATCCATATTAATTATAAAAAACTATGGTTGCCAATCAGAAAATGGCCGCAGAGGTTGCTATGATTTTCAGGCGGAAGCGCAAAATGCAGACATTATTATGTGCGATAAATAAGGACAAAGCATGGCGGGTGTGGCACTTATACTCCAGTGATAGTTTACGGACAGTACGCGTATTCATGATTAATGAATAATAAGTAAAAAAAATGCTAGAACTACAATTTACGATATAAAAATCATGGCAAGCCCTGTTTGCGGACATTTTCCAACTGGCACCCATGGATTTTTCTAATTAATATAAATAAAGGTTTAAATTTTGTATTACAATGTAAAAAAAAACAGGTGGTGCAGATAATTATAAGATTAATCGACTTACCTGTGTAAGGATGATTAATATTAATTTTCCGAGCTTGTCCGTAGATATAATTACAACACTGTAGTTTCCGTCAGTCATGTTCTCGGCACGACGTTCAAAGCAAAAAACTGTTTACCCTGCTGTTATCTTCGGGTGCCTGGGCTCTGGTAATCATTCCGTTGGAGGTTGGAGTGCAAAATCGCCTCTATGGGTATACTTTTATAGTGGAGGGTGGGTTTGTAATTATATCTACGGACAAGCTCGGAAAATTAATATTAATCATCCTTACACAGGTAAGTCGATTAATCTTATAATTTTCCTTCGCTTGTCCTTGATATAATTACAACACTGTAGATGTTTAGAGTAAAAGGCGATTCTGTAGCGGCGAAAGTATAATAAACAAATTGGCTTAGTAGATATATAACAATAGTATAAAAAATGTAAAAAAGAGCAATAACTAATTAATGTTGTTACAACTGAGTACTTACATTATGTATGTGATTATGACTTTATGTAATATATAAGGTATAGGATATACACACATACATATACATATAGATATATATATACATTTTGTAATTACTTATGTATGTTTAACACTGTTTTGGCGAATTCATCTCTAGGTTCGATTAAAGGTCTGTTATAAAATTTGAAAAATGTGTTGGAGGACGGTGTCCAGCCAGCTGTATGGCGTATTAGATCTACGTTTACACCTTTCCGGGAAGCAGCTGACGTTGCTGCGTGACGCGTACTATAGCCCGAAAACATTTCGGTGTCAATACCTCCTAGGTTTAGTGTTATTTTAAGCCAGCGGCTTATGGTCTGCGATGTTGCTGGATGAAAGGGTTTTTTATGAGTCAATATTAAATATTCATGGTTATTGCGGTGTTTTGAAGTCTTTTCCAAATATGCCTCAATAGTCTGTGCGACGCATAATTCAGGAGCTTCGCGGAAATAGGGAAATATCAAAAGCGGTTGGATTTTATTTGGTGCTGATGTTTTAATTTTCTCCGATATGCGAATTTCTATTTGTTGTTCCGTTTTCGATATGTCCCTCAGCTTTATTTTTGTCAAAGTTTGTATTCTGCTTGCTGATGAAATCGCCATCAAAAAAACTAGTTTATAGGTTAACTGCTCCAAACTTAAGGAATTCAATGGAAACCAGGTTTTCAAAAATAATAACACAGAATCAGGATTCCACGTAAAGGAATATTTCGGTTTGGGAGGCCTTACGTTTGCTACGCCCTTTAAGAATCTATTAATGCACTTTACATCTTGTTCGGTAGGTGAAAAAATTAGGTTTAAAGCTGACCTGTAAGAGTTGATGACCGCGTACGAGATATTCTTTTCAAGTGTGTGGCTTAAGAATTCTAAATAAATGCTTAGGCTATATATGAGAGGATCTGCATATTGTTTTTGTTTACAGAAATCCCAATATTTCTTAAAGCAGCTTGCGTATTGCTTAAGGGTACCTTCTGAAATTGAGTCGATTATAGTTGGTATCGCTGACACTGGAATTCCCCGTTTTTGGAAAGCGAGCCTGACAATTTCCCTGCCACCAGGGAAAGCTTCTTGAATAAGGGATGGCGAACCCTAAAGGGAGATAAGAGTAGGTTGTGATTAGGTTTTAAGTACAAAGGTTTAGCTATTAGAAGTTTTTTATAAACTGGGAACCAAGGTTGTGATGGCCAGTTCGGAACGACTAATATGCCTGTCGCTTTCTCTTCAATAATTTTTTCTAGAACTCGCGCAATGCATGCGAAGGGCGGAAAAGCGTAAAAAAAATATTTAGTCCAGCAGGTCGTGAAAGCATCAACCAATAAGGAGTTTGGATCGGGAAACCAAGAAATATATTTTTTGCACTTGTTGTTAATTCGAGAAGCGAACAAATCTATTTCTGGTTCCCCGAATTCTTGAATGATATTCGAGAAAGCATATTGGTTTAATTCATACTCTGTGTCAGTTGACAATGATCTAGACTCTTTGTCCGCTTTAAAATTTTCTGACGATGCAATATAGCTGGCGAAGACTGATATGTTTTTGCTTTCGCACCAGTCCCAAATGAGCTTTGTTGCCTTGTTTAGGTGTGGAAATTTGACACTACCTCCCCGATTTATGCATGAGATGGCCGTTTGATTATCAATTCTTAGTAAGATTCGCATGTTACTTTTGTTTTTAGTTAGGGACTTGAGAGCATAATATGCCGCTTTTATTTCTAAAAAATTAATGTGCATTCCACTTTCTTCTTCGTCCCAAAAACCGTGAAAATTTCTTCCTGCACAAGAAACCCCCCAGCCAGATGGTGAAGCATCCGAAAAGATTTCAAGATTAAACTCTTTTGGTTTAATGCCTTGCCCGTTTCCAATATTTTTTTCCCACCACGACAATTCGCTTTTTATCGAGTCACAAACTTCCATTTTTTTGTTGTAGTTTTTATTGTCTTTCCGAATGACTGAATGTTTAATTCTCTCCAAAATTTTTAAATGAGCAAAACCATATTTTGTAGCAGGACATGCAGCTACCAATCTTCCTATTAATTGTGCAAAGGTTCTTACCGTGCACTTACGCTTTTTTCTGAATCTTTGAATTTCAATTTTCGTGATATGGACTTTTTCTTCTGGTAACGAGATTGTCATTTTAAATGAATTGAAGGAGAACCCCAGAAAATTGATGGTTTGTCGTGGCTCTAGCTTACTTTTGTTTTTGTTAATTATGAAACCTAAATTTTCCAGCAAATCTACTGTAATTTCAACATTTTTCTCGCATTCTGATTTGCTGTCAGCAATGAGCAAAATATCGTCCAAATAGAAAACTAAAATAATGTTTAACTTTCTGAGAAAAACAATGACTTGTTTAAGCACTTTTGTGAAGATAAAAGGAGCTATGTTCAGGCCAAATGGGAGTGAATTGAATTCATATAGACAATTCATAAACTTAAACCTTAAATATTTCCGGTACTTTTTCTGTATCGAAAGTAAGAAATAAGCATCTTTAAGGTCAATTTTCGCTAAATATGCACTATGGTTCAACAGTTTTGAAACTGTTCTATGGTCTTCCAGTTTGAAGTGTGGTGCTTCCATGTAATTATTGAGTTTTTTTAGATTCAAAATAAATCTGTTTTGTCCATTAGACTTTTTTCTCAAAAAATATGTTGATAAGAATTGATTTTTCACCGGAATACACTTTGAAATAGCACCTATTTGTAACAAGTTATTGACAGAGCTAATATAATCCTTAATTTGGTTTTTAGGAAGGTTAACTTTCGGTTCGTATCGTTGCTTAGGTGTTTTGTGGAATCTAAAATGTATTCCTTGAACCCAGCGTAAAATTACTGGGTCGTTTGTCACCTTTTTCCACGCATGTGTAAATTGACTTAGACGCCCTGCGTAGGAGTTTACCTGGTTCGAACTGTAGTTTACTTGCGGCGATGGTGTTGATGCTCCTGTTCCTTGTGCTGGCTCCCTTTCCTCTTCCCCGCTGGTGACCTCTCCTCCCTTTTGCGTCCTTTGAACTTCCACTTGTATTGAGTGCGCGGGTAGTTTAAAGACTGGTGAAATTTTTTCTGAGTCTCTGATGTCCCCGCAGTTGCCTTGATGAAGTTTCTCTTTTTGAGGTGTAAGCTTGACTTTTTTAGGGCCTGGTCGTTTTTGAAGACTTCGTGGAATTCTTTGCCAAACAGCTGCTCGTCCATTTTCACTGTTTTGGCTATTTTAGCGCAATCAGGATGCAAATATGGTATGATTTTGTACTTCCTGTGTACAGAAAGTGCATTATGCACATTTGCGATTAATTTACATGCCTCCCCAAGAGCTTTTATATTATCTGTCTGTTCTGTCACCAAGAGATTTTGGTTTATAACTGAGCCAATAGCCGACAGGCTATGCGCTAGTTGCGTCTGCAAGGTTATGATGAATTTATCATGTTTGGCTGCTCCTTCTGGGAGGCATGGTTGTATCTCTTCGTTTGTTTTAGGAGGAATTAACGGAAGACAGTTTTCTGGGATTTTGAACTTTCCCGTGATTTCCGCTCTCTCTCCAGCGGTTAAGCCCGCTTGTAAGATCGTACTCCAGCGTACTGCAATTTCATTATGGATTGGGGCCCCGATTTGCGCCTGGTCTAAAGGTTTGTTTCCGAAAAAATCAAAATCAATTTCAGTCTGCTCCTCTGGCATTTGGTTTCCCACATTTTGTATGTTCTCCTCGGGGTTTGCTATGTCTATGGAGTCTTCAATATCCGAAGCGGAGGAGTCTGGAAAAAATATGGTATCATTTGTAAGCAACTACGAATGAGTTGGCTTAGTGTTTAGAAATCGTCTTTCACTCTCTGACTAGCCCTTGATACTGACACTTTATTTTTTTTTTTTTTTTTTTTTTTTTTTTTTTTTTTTTTTGGGGTGATAATTTTTGTTGATGGTAACGCGTGTTACCTTTTTTTGTGGCGAACGCATGTTGCCTAAGAGTATTATTGTAAGCGCATGCCTACACTCTTACTAATTTGGAGGTTTTAGCAGGTTGATCTGTTGTCTCTAACCCCTCTGGCGAACGCATGTTGCCCTAAGAGTATTGTTGTAAGCGCATGCCTACACTCTTATTAATTTTGAGGTTTTCAACAGTTAAACCTTGCATGACCTTTCGGGCGAACGCATGTTGCCTGACAGTATCTTTGAAATCGCATGATTTCGCTCTTTAGTTTGTAGAAATATATAGCTGTTACCTGATGTTCCGCTAGATGTTGTAGATGAAGAATCGCTTGAATCCAGCAGGTGCAATTTTTCCTTTATTTTCTTGAGTTTTTTTGTCAGCTTTTTCACTTCACTCTTTTTCTGTTCACTACCTCTTTTGCGTTTGGCCATTGCACTATTGTCAACAAACACTGGGGTAATAACAGAAACGCACGTAAACACTTAGAGCTCACAAATTTTCGACGCGCACCTTCGACACGACAAAACGGAATGATTACCAGAGCCCAGGCACCCGAAGATAACAGCAGGGTAAACAGTTTTTTGCTTTGAACGTCGTGCCGAGAACATGACTGACGGAAACTACAGTGTTGTAATTATATCAAGGACAAGCGAAGGAAAATTAACAGTAGTATACCTGTTCGCAACTGGCAATCCTAACGCTGCGAGTGATTGAGAGCTGGCAACTATTTTTTTATTCTTTGGTATGACGTAAAATTGACTAAAAAATATATAGTTGCAACCTACATTAGCGCACTAACTACACTAAAATTAAATACAGGTAATTGCGGCAAATGTGTAAACGACAACCTCTCGTTAATCCATTCTATAACTTCCTCATGGTCCATTTATAACTAACTTTCTCAAAAAATCTGATATCTAGTACAGGATCGATCAGTGGTATCCTGTACTAATAACTCCGAATGTGCTGTTTTTAGGAAAATAAATCATTATGTACACAGCGGGATTAACTATCATGTCAAAAGCTTAGTGAGCAAATAGCTTCATTTCAAGCTACGTTTCTGAACTTTTGGTATAAGGAAAGGGAAACGGGAATGCATATAACAAAAATTTGTATGCTGATCCCGAATGATTTAGATCATGTTCCAAATAGCCTTGAATGGGTGAGATAGGAATAAAAATAACTTACCAAATAAGTGTTATCCCCGAATTTGTATGCATAGCGTTATATTCTCGACTCCACATAAAATAGAGCAAGGATATTTCTGAACGGAAAATTTTAGACATGGTGGTGTTCCAGGCTTTTGGAATCTCAGAGTATAGTATACCCGTCAAATCCAAATGTAGATCGATATAACAAGTTTCTAAAGCTGGAAATGTAAAGAAGATGTACACTTTAAAATAATTTCGGTCCTATACCTTATTACCAGAATGGATGGCACCAACCAAGATGGAGGATTACATACACTCTTCATAGCTTTTATCTACACTGACCTTTGTGGAGTAGATTTGTTAGAATAGTTAAGGCAATAACTCGTAATTTTAGTGTCGAGGAAGAAACCGGATGACATTTGGTATATGAGTTCTGGAGGCACTTTGGAAACTTTCTTATCATTGCACCATAACCCCAAAATGGGAGGGATCGGAGATATAGGGGGGGGGGGGTGTTAAAACAATATGCAAAAACGTCGTTAAGTAACCGAATGAAAATGCTGTAGAATTCTAGTACATTTAGCAACTAATGTTCCAGAAAACTGTCATCCGAAATCTAAGGACGGTTTACGCGTACAGATTTTTTTAAAATGAAAAAAAAATAATCTGGACGAATCCAGTCGGAACCTGATGGAAAATTCGTTGTTTGTTTTGTAAATAAGAAAAAATGCGATCCGTTTGTGCTGGACAGTTTATGATACATTTTTCACGTCATTTTCGTTAAAAGACATTAAAAAATTGTTAGTATATTGTTTAAAACGCATGTAGGTATCAATGTCATCCATTGTTATTATGTTTAGGGCCATTTTTCAACCCCTATAGGTGGTGACATTATTTAACGTCTTCCTTATCCTTCCAGAACCGCTTCTAACCTGGATTTTTCGCTTAATATCACACGAAAATAAGCAAGTTACAGTAGAATTGTCACTGTGCGTGTATTGGTGGCTATTTGAGGCCATTTTCAACATTCAGTTTAATGCGCAGTCCTTTATTTAAGGGGTTAATTTTCAGAATGTTGGAATTGGCCTCAAATATTTATCAATACATGCAGACTGACAATTCTACACTAACTTACCTATTTTCGTGTGATATTAAGCGTCACGTCATGTCATAAATAATTGGTCTGAAGTTCAAGCCATATCGCTGGCACATGTGCTGCTCGATCGTTTGGAAGCTTTCGATATCTGGCTACAGAAAATAGAATTTGCGTCTGTAAAATACACTTTTAGTTCAAGCTGGTGCCCGTTTATGATGTTTTCAGATCAAACAATGAGTCCAGTTTAATTTCTGCCTTCCTTCCTTTGTTCAATATTTGATCTTGTTTTATGGATCGGAGTTTCCATCGAAAGCGCTGATGTGTAACTCGTTCGCATTTGTTTATTTGGGAAGCGCCGAAGGAAATCCACCAGCTTTGTTATTATATTAAAAAGCAAAATGCGTCTGCTTACTGGATCGAAATCATGCTTTCAGGCTGTACCTACTTTATTTCAGACCTTAAAATGTACAGCGGTGTATTAATTTCCTTCAAGCTAATTAACACGCTTAGGCAGGGTCGATCTTGGGCGGGTGGCTGACTATGCAGCAATCCCATTTTGGCTGCCCCAAGTATGGACCTATTGTCCATTTTGCATTACTGTGTATGTGTATCTCCCAAATTATTAATTTGTTTATGCAAGATGACTGACATTTTTATACTTTCAAGTAATTCGAAGAGGTTTGTGTTGGTTATAGGCTAGTATGTCTAAATTAAAGTTCAAAAAGCGAAATTATTACACATTTTAAACATACTGCTGCGCTATTGGTGCTGCTTTAGCCGTCGGACTGTGGTACTTACTTACTTACTCCATGGCTCTACAACCTGGGGTGGGTCTTGGCCGACTGTACTATTCTCCTCCATTGTTGCCGGTCTTCCATCAATACTGGGTCATATTGTATACCGATGCTTCTTAGGTCCGCTTTTATGTTATCGCGCCACCTCATTCTGGGGCGCCCCAAAGGTCTTCGTCCCAGTGGTGCTCCTTCCCAAGCCAATTTAACCACCCTCAAGTCGGGCTGTCCTTGCACATGCCCCGCCCATTGTAGCCTTCTTGCCTTTATCTTCTGCACAATATCCGGATCTTTGTATAACTCTGATATCTCTTGGTTAGCTCTTATTCGATGTTGTTGTGTTACTGGGTCTCGCAGCGGCCCAAAAAACCTGCGTAGAAGTTCTCTCTCAAAGACTTTTAATTTTCGTTCATTATCCTTGGTCGGAGTCCAGGTTTCGCTAGCGTACATAACAGTTGGTCATATGACGGTTGTGTAAATTGTGATTTTAATTCTTCGCGAGATGTTTTTCGATGCTAAAACTGGTTTTAGTGCATAGAGACATTTGTTTCCACTTTGAATTCGGACCCTAATTTCTTCCGTTAGGTTATTATCCTGAGCATCGATCCTGAGCAACTGTGGCTTCCAAATACTTAAAAGTTGCGACTCTCTCGAAATTGTATTTCCCCATAGTGACGTTTTGGCCCACTCTATCTCTGCGTCCTGTTCTACTGGTGTGCATATATTTGGTTTTGTCCTGGTTTATTCTGAGTCCTATTTGCTTAGCTTGCCTCTCTACTCTCAAAAAGAGGTCTTTTACCATCCGTTCTGAATTACCCACCACGTCAACATCATTAAAAAGCCAGTAACAGTATTGGGCCATCTTGACCAAAAAGTTCGACGCTTATTTCAGCGGTTCTCATTACTTCTTCAAGGGCAATGTTAAAGAGAATTGGAGATATCGCGTCTCCCTGCTTAAGTTCGCTGTTCACCTCAAATGGGTCGGAAAGCATGTCACCGATTCGTATTCTGCTTCGGGAGCCGCATATACACATGGTGGTTATATTTATTAATTTCTTAGGAATTCCTATTTCTGCCATTGCATCCCAAAGCTTAGCTTTGGGACTGTGGTACAAGAACCCCTAAATTTTGGCCAAAAACCATTTCCGTACATTTCAGTTTTGAGCAAGTTTTGTGAACATCCCAAATCAACGAAAAACAGCAATAGGTTTGTCATTAGCCAGCGTTGTTCCAAATCACATTGCAGTATTAGTAGCATTTGTAAGTAAATTTAGCAATGATGTTTCTTTCAGAATTTTATGCGGCGAACTCCAGAAGCTTGGAGATTTGTTTCGCTGAGGGAAGCTGTATACACCAGAGCAACTGCTGCAGCTCTACATGGCACAGATGCGACCATCGGTGGGGTATTGCTCCCATGTGTGGGGATGCGCCCCGAAGAACTCTATAAAGCTTCTGGACACTATCCAGAAGAGAGCAAATAGACTGGTCGATACGTATAACCTCACAAAGGACCTCTAACTTGGAACATCGAAGAAGTTTGGCGGACCTGGCCCTGTTTTACAGACTCTATCACGGAGGATGTCCGAGCGAGCTCTCCTAGATAATAACACCAAAGGCCGTTCGAACTAGGAGCTCTAGAGAGGCTCTGCGAGCTTATCCTTACCAAGCCGAGGTCCATACTCCCCGAATCAGTCTCCTCCAGCACTCGGCTACACGGCTACAACCTGCAGAGTTTGAAATCTAACGTGCACTGATGCTTTTTCTCTCGCAATGCTTCTGCAGCGCCATAGGCTTGCAGCCTTTGCGGGAGGTAGACCATAAAAAAGAACTTATGAAAAAGTTAGGGAATTTTGTTTTAATCTCTCGCAAAGATGGGTTATTATTTCTATTACATACAATGGGCAGAAGTCTGCTTCGTGATATAATACATGTTAGTTTGACAGGAATACGAATCGGCCATAAGCATCTGATTTCTTCCTACGTCTGATCGGGTAACCCACTCCCCTCTAGTGACACATGTGATTCAGCCTTGGCAATAGACCATGAACACTCCGAGCGTCGAAGTTCAGACACTTCAGCAACTTATGGTGGACAATGCTGCAACCCACAGGCTGTCTAATTTCTTGAAAAGAAGCAAATTATATTCGAGGATATAAACGATTAAGCCGCTAAGAACCTCGTGGTTGACGCTGCAAATCATTGAAGACAAGATTGCATCAGCTGAAGTATCTGGGACAAGTGAGTTATGAAAACAAATTACAAGGCTACCATTGGCCCTAAGTTTGTTTTTGAAGTTGTTGGTAGAAAACTGCTTTTGTGGACAGTAGTAATGCATTTTGTCATGGAAAATATTTTTTATTGGTTTAGATCTTATCTATCTTGAAAGAGAAAAAAGTACAGTTTCCATTAAGTTCGCTGCTGTTCAAGCGAGACTGTGAGTACCTTCATTAATGATATTTAAGGGCTAGCGTTGGGGAATGTAATATTTTCGAAACCATATAATCATATACACACCTCAAATTTATTTTAACCATGTTGTAGGTAGCTTTGTGACACCTAAGTCCATGGTTCCTTTATAATAATTCAGTCAACATTGTTTACAGGTAATAAATGTATTACCTTCTGGTAGGTTAACTATGAAATCTGCTATTGGTTTTAATCTTGTGATTCACAGCTTAGAACTATAACTGAAATTAAAAACCTAGGTATTGTAGACGACCTTTTCTGATCTTGTGAAAATGTTGCCTTAGCATTAAAAAAAAGTCAAATATAAAACTTCGTATTTTATACAGAACTAGCAAAAATCTAGTGTTTCAAAATAGCTTGCTTATCAATAGAATTATCTCTGCATGACATTTGCTCGACATTATTTATTAACATCGTCCTGTAAATGGGAAACTATTGAACAATAAAGCTATAATTATTATTAATTATGGAGCCTTACTTTGATCATTGTTCATGGTTATAATTTATGTGCAATAAACATGGCTTACATAAAATGCTTTCTGTATAACGCAAATGTTCGAGGGTCATAGGTTGAAATGTATAAACGTACGGGCATGTATATATACCTAGGTAATATAAAGAAAATGTGACAGATATTGAACTAGTAGTACCTACTTGGAGTACAGCATCATATTACGGAAAGGTTTTTCTAACATACATATACGTATGTAAAAGGTTGGACGTCTTCTGTTTTTGTTTTATCAGGGGCAACGTGTAGTAAGCAACTTTGACCTTATTACCGATACATCAAAACATAGTTGATTAGCTGAATGCATCCAGTCAAATACGTTGAAATATTGAGCAATAGTTTTTACTCTGAGGCACGTTTCTGCAATAGTACGTTGCTTAAATGATTTAAGATTGATGCACTATCTGCAAGGTAGAAAATTTGATCCTTCCTACGTGGTTTAGTTCACTGTAAAATTAATTGAATGGTTCTCACTCAATCCTTGTCTTCCAAGGCAGGGAATAGTCAAGGCAAAATTTTTTGTAATACCTAGTATATTAGTATCAAAATAAAAATCCTGTAAAGCTTTCGCTGCCATCGTTCAATGAACTTGAGATTCTTGAGTTCTTAGGCCGACGTCGTTGGGCGTTGAAGCATGACGTTTCACCACCACGAGTGGAGTCTTCAAGATGATATTATACTTTGACCACTCCCGAAATACAGTAATACATTATTTCAAAGGTCGCCGGTCCCGAAGAACCACAACTTCAAAATTTCCATTGTATATCATGTGCTCCCTACTCAACCTTATTTGTAAGAATAGCTACATTCAAAGTGATAGCTACATCACGATTAGTTTACATACATATGAATGAAACAAAATTAGCTATAGCTGGGAAGCGGCAAAAGATATATTAAAGCGAAGTGAACTCTTTAAACTGAATTCCAGGCTTTCGGAGAACTATGCCTCCATCATCAGGGCTGAAATATTGAATTAACATAAGCAACAGGTAAGCAAAAAGGAACTTACAAAGTTTGTTGAGATTGTTGCTTAGGTTAGAAAATAGAAATGGAACATATTACTTGTAATAAACTTTTGAATTAAAATTATCTAAAAGCTTTTATGATTTTTTATATAAGTGGTGATGGACGAGAAACACAAAGGTACAAAAATAGTTATCAGGAACAAAATTCAATTATTTTACTTGTTTAATTTTTTTTTTCTCTTCTTAGTTAATTAAATTATGGCAAACTTGCTGCTGGTAACAACTGTTAGGTTTAAAAGGGAGAAACATCAAGCAAGGCTAATCTGTTAGTGTTATGTAATTTTTCACATTGAAGGAGGTATGAATATATGACACTCAAGTTTCTAATGTCAGTTTTCTTGTTCATACAATTGTCACATTGATAGATGTGGGGCCATTTCATCAGATAGATGTGGGCCATTGGATTGGTATTATGTTTCCTGGACTATGAAAGAAACATCGACACCTGTTTCGAATTATAATTGATACTTCTGAAATGACATTTGATTGACATTCCCCACTCCAGGTATTTCATAACCTCGCTTCCTGCCTTGATTGGAAAACTCTTCATTGTGGTACCAGTCCTCGAACTTAATAGATATATTATTTTATATTGTTAATCTATAGATTTTTTAACCTAAATGTTGTGTGTGTGATGAACTAATTGACGAGGATATTAAATATCATAATATTTTTAAAGAATTTTGGTGCGAGTCTAACCAATATGTTCCATTTCGTGTTCTCTAACCTAAGCAACAATCACAACAAACTTTGTAAGTATAAACTTCATTTTTGCTTACCTTTTGCTGATGTTAATTCAATATTTCAGCCCTGATGATGGAGGCGTAGTTCTCCGAAAGCTTGGAGTTCAGTTTAAAGAGTACACTTCGCTTTAATATATCTTTTGCCGCTTTCCAGCTATAGCTAATTTTGTTTCCTAACAAAGTCGGCAAACGACTTTAGGCTAGCCTATTTTACATATGAATGTATACTTAGGTACTATTTCAGATGTTGTAACGTCTATCTCATTACTTGTGCATGTAATTGGCTTCTGCCTTTTGGGAGTATACAAGAAATGAATCAGTAAATAAATATCGATAACAAGTACATAGCTACCGTTTACAGCAGAGGAATAATAACTTAGTTGATATTTACAATTAAAATTAGCTTCTTCATTCTTTACCGATCATCTGTAATATAATAACGGGCAACTGCCAAACTGGTGCCAAGTGAGAGCAATCTATATTCATTCTACTTAATAAAGAAAATGTCTTCAAAGAGCAAGGAACGATCATATAAAAAGCAACGATTCAAAACTCATTAAGAAAGTCAAACTGGAAGGAACGATTCCCGGCAATGTGTTTTTGATTGAGCGCTTTCGACATCTGGAAAGTACAATAATTTACGAAAAGTAATGAAGGAAAGATGAACACTCATATTCCAATTTGCAGACTCCAATAATGGAGGATAATTAATTAGAGTGTAGAGGGTCGGCCTGAAGTGTTTCTGGCTGCTGGCTTTTCGTTAAGGTGCATTTGTAGCATAGTGAGGTAGGAAGATACAGTATAACTACTCAAATAGATGGAAAAATTGACACCTTGACATTTAGAAATTTGGGCATCAATATTTGTCATCCTTTATATTATGAGAATCACAGAGAAGGCTGACAACTAGGAATATAACTCCCCAATCTTTCGCTTCGGGCACCTCCTTGAAAATGGAAAAGGTTGACAGCAAACATGGGGAAGAAGGTATTTTGGTTAGGAGGAGTTTAGACTTTTTTGAAATGTTTTAGCAATAAAGAAATTTTTTCGAGAGCTTGATCTTGAATTGAGTTTTGGGGAGATAATAAATTTTCACAGCTCTAAATTCCTGAAGAATTTGGCAGTTTGGTAGTTAGGCTGGCATGTAGAGGTAAAAGCTTTCTCAATACACTACATGTCCGAGAAGTATCGAGAAAATGCCCTGGACTTCAAATCTGTGGCATGTAGTCTCTGTTCTTTACAAATAGCTTCCAAAGAAGTCACTTCCTAATTTGCAGTGTATATGTATATTTAGTGATACAATTTTCTGATTGTCCAAATTTCATGGAATATAATAGTCTTGTCCATATGCCTTTACTCCGAAATTCCTTACCACTCCTGGAGAGCATACATATCTCCATTGCTAGTAGGCCAATCTGTAAAGATCCAGCCAAGCTTCAAAATATTTTTTTTTATGGTCGGCCTCCCGCAAAGGCTGAAAGCCTATGGCGCTGTAGAAGCGCTGCGAGAGGATAAGTATTGGTTCACGTTAGATTTGAAACGCTGCAGGTTGTAGCCGCCGGGAAATAAATTCCCCGGCAGCTGATTCCACAGCGTCGAAGTTCTCCAAAAGAAGGAATGCTGGAGGAGACTGGTTCGGGGAGTAAGGACCTCGACCTGGTAAGGATGAGCTCGCAGAGCTTCTCTAGTGGTCCTGGTTCGGACGGCCTGTGGTGTTATTATCTGAGAGAGCTCACTCGAACATCTTCTGTGATAGAATCTGTAAAACAGGGATAGGTCAGCCACCCTCCTTCTATGTTCCAGGCTGTGGAGGTCCTTTGTGAGGTTAGGCGTATCGATTAGTCTGATCACTCTTTTCTGGATAGTGTCCAGAAGCTTTATAGAGTGCTTTGGAGCGCATCCCCACACATGGGAGCAATACTCCAGCGATGGTCGGATCTGTGCCTTGTAGAGCAGCAGCAGTTGCTCTGGTGTATACAGCTTCCTACAGCGGAACAAAACTCCAAGCTTCTGGGATGCCGTTTTAGCAATACTGACGACGTGGTCGTGCCAGGACATGTTATTGTTGATGTTGATTCCCAAAAACTTGACGGAAGGTGATTCGACTATGGGGTGACCCTCCATTTCCACGGTTGGTAAGCCATCGTGAGACTTCTTGGTAAGTGTTGTTGCCTGAGTTTCTTGTACGTTGAACTGTACTTTATTTGCGAATCCCCACTCGACAATTGTTATCTGCGTTGATCTGTGAGGCATGCTGCTGTCGCCGACGTACCGACTCCTGGGATGATAGTGGCTTGGCTGGTTCCATGCACGACACTAATGTACTGTCATCTGCGAAGCTGTAGATTGGATTGGATGTTATTTCCAGCAGCTCGTTGATGTACAGCAGAAATAGTGTAGGGGATAGGACAGATCCCTGAGGAACACCGGCCTTTATTGAAAATACGTCTGATGAACAGCCCTCGACTACAACGAACAGAGATCGGTCTTTCAAAAAGCTATTCAGCCACTGGCGCAGACCAGGTGGTACTCCATAAGCAGCAAGCTTGACCAGAAGTCCGTCATGCCATACTCTCTATCTCTACTGTTCTATACGCTGAAATCACCAAAAACTTTTTTTTTGTTTGGCTCCGCAGCATAATTTATATCACTTTCGGAGTATAACGTGTAATCGAAGGATTGTTCGTTAGTGTGAGGAGCATCTTGACCAGCAAGCCGCGAGCTCGCAGCTGATTAGTTTTTAATTTGAGCAGTAGAACGTTTCAGATTTTCATCGCGCGTTGTTGGTCATAATTGAAACTATACTACGGAAATATAACCTCTATTAGTGTTCCGGCCACATCTCTCATCTTTACCAAAATACAAGATTTGACGAGAAATAATTGGAATGGTATTTGTTGACTGACATAGGTGTCCCAGAATTCTACAAAGCGCTTTACTGGCTCAATAATAAAAACCATATACAGTGTTAGTCGAGCTCAAAGCCTCGTAATCTTGTGACCAAAGGATATCTCTTTCAAGGAAAATAACTACTATCTCGCTGTATGTCGTTTCAGTTGTGTTACATTTCAAAAATGACTTTATACAGGGAGGCTAGTAAAAGCGTGACTACATATCAGAGCTCTGCTTTTTTAAATGGGGCACCCTGTATATTATTGCATATACAGCTTCCTTGGACAATTATAGTGTGACTTTATGTATCACATATGGGACTGAAAACGAACCGTTTAGGAAAACCATAATTTTTGGTATAAAATTGAATGTCCCAGCGATGATAAAGCTCAGAAGACTGTGACTGCCGTATGACTAAGGATGAAATCCGTCAGCTTAAGTTAGACGGCCAAATTTGAATTGTTCTTTACTTACAGAAATCGGTAAATTAGGTAAGGAAACTTGAATCAGAGATAACTTGATTTTTTCCAACGGGAATGCCTAATTTTTTCATAAAATCAAATGTAGCATTTGATAGCCTTTCTAATGAGATATGGTTGCGAATGTCAGCCTCGGTGTTATTCAGTTCTGCTAAGCAGCATAGCAGGACATAAAATATAAACAAAAACCGGTTCAGATGGGAAAAGATAACTAACTTAGCAGAAAGAGACGAACTGACGTAAAGAGACAAGGCTATAAAAATTACAACAAATCTATTCCAACGAGAAACTACAGCGGCACCATATTTAAGGTTAAAAATAAGCTGGAGTACGACAGAAATGGATATTTTCCACAGCCTAATAGTTAGTGCAATGTATCTACTAGAGACTGACAACTTACAAAATCAAGACTACCAGCGAATGTTGCTGGCAGTTTAATATCACCAAACTAAGAACTTTATAGCGTTCAGTTGAAAGATTTCAGAGATAAATACGTTTAGTTAATTATATCTGACTTTTTCATAATAGAAGCTTTTTTTAAATTGTTTTTCTTTTTCGAAGAAATTATTGACCAGTGAAAGTATACAGATTCTTTGATTATGTAATTTTTAGTATTTATATGTACTTCTACGGCATATCTGATTTAATATTACGGAATTTATAGTGGTATGAAAGTGTCACAACCTATTTCTGAAGAATTAATCATGAACATATTCCGTGCCTAATACTGAGAACATTGTACATCATTTTTCATGTAATAAAATTAAATCATATATCATGGCAGAAAAGGTCCACGTTTAGCACTGGAGTTTTACATTTGAATGTTTTATTGTGTAAATAGTTTTACACTACTCTCATGCCTGACTCCAACACAAATTCACTTTCAAAGTTGATGCCGATACTTCCTCTTCTCCTCCCTTTTCAAGTAGTTTTCAAAGAGCTGATGGCTTTGTTGGTGGTGTAGTAGTCTTGTAGTATAGTAGTCTCCTCGTCCAAGTTTCATATACCACCATTATTTCCATCTTCTCTGCCACTTTTCGAATAGCTCCTTGTTATCTGTTTCAAGCTCTCCTTTACCTCCAAACAAATCTGCCTCTACTATTCTCTGCGCTGAAATCTCCGGAATTCCCTATCTTCTTTGATTTATTGAACACAATTTATATAACTCGCTGGATACATCGTTTAATCCAATGATTGTTCGTTAGTGTGAAAAGCGTCTTGACCAGCGTGTCGAGTTCTCGCCATTTATCAGTTTTTAATTTGAATAGTAGAACATTTGAAATTGTCATCACATGTCATTGATCCACAACTAATGCATATCTATTGAAGTGTGGACTATACGGTCGAGCAAGTCCGCAAACATTACAGGCCGCGGCTCGCACTGTAACCAAAGTCAAGCTATGGAATTAATATAAACCTTTTTGCATCATCTGATCCCAACAAAATCACGTTTAGAGCATTCAAATTACCCTAGTTATTTTAACGATGCCTACTTTAACAGTTGCACTTCTATCTTTGCTCTTTTTCTTCCTTCCTCTTTTTCTTTTCTTTCTTGTCTACCGCATTGTCTGGTTTCTGGGTGACTAGGCCGACAGAATGACAAACAGACTGACAAACTATGATATAAAAGCAAAGGTCTTCCGGACCGCCATGACAGCAAGCGACGAGAAGTACATATATTACCTCTATTAACGTTACGATCACATCTCTCACCTTTACCACAATACAAAACGTTTAACGAGAAATAAATCGGATGGGTGACATTTTTGCTGATTTGTAGATGTCACAGAATTCCACGCAGCGCTTTACCAGCCAATCAATAAAAACAATATATACTGGAGGACAAACTACTGGCGCTTCAACCACCTGTGTGGCCTTACTGAAAGTACAAAATTTTAGAAAAAATAGTCATTATTTGGCAGCTGTGCCTTTGCTTTTTTGTGGCCTGAATTCCATACCAAGTCGGCGATTCTGAACGTTTAAGGAACACAGAGCCTTTCACTTGCATTGTGTATATCTCCAAAATGATAGGCTGTCATACATCAGCTGCCTTTTTTCTTGAGAATGAATAATGTAATGATAGACAGCAACTTTATTTGGGATTCCACAAAGTACCATAAAGAGACCCGAAAAAAAATGGTCAGATTTCTATTTGAAGCATATCCAATCCTACTGAGTCACAGTTACCTGTTGAATCAGAAATGCAGTACCTTTATGTAGAGATATTCCCCCAAAGAACTACAAAGCGTAGTTGTTTATAGCATACCTTGCTGTAACTGTGATAAAGTATATGTAGGATAGACGGGCAAATACCTAAAAAGACGCGTAGAAGGACATAGAAGGAGTGTTCGACCCACTCACATTCATGATACTAATGAAACTGCCTTGATGCAACATGCTCAAGACTTACATCACAATTTTGATTTTGACAATACACCCATTTTATCAAAACAAAGTAATTTAAAGAAACGTCTGTTTCTTGAAATGATAAATATAAAAGAATTTAATACTGTTAATAAGAAACAAGACATACAAAATTTAAATAGTAGTTATATATTAACCTGATCAGCAAAATACCCAAGAAGAATTAACCACACATTTGCTTCTTCCTTTTTATAGTTAACACTGTTCTACATTACTCCATCCCACCCCCCTTTTTCTGCATTATCTGTTTTCAACTTCGCCCTGTATTCAATATTTATACTTATAAATATTCAAATATTATGTTTCTTGCTAACCTTTTTATGCCCCTATAGAATTCCTTTAAAAACACCTATGATCTTTGCCAGTCTGGCGTACACATTGATTGTGAATAGACAATCTCCGTCTTATTGTCTTATTTATTTATTACGTGTCGTTTTTCCCTTACATACTTTTTTTATACTACATGTGCCTTTTCACCATATTTGACTCAAGGAGTCCATCACTGGTGTAAGTACTAGCCGTTTATTGTATATTGTATATTAGGTTTTTTTTAAATAGCTTTTTAATTTGTTATTGTTTTTTGTCATTTTATATATTCAATTTTTTATAACTGTAATGTATATTTGTCTGTTTAATTATGAAAAAATTTTTTAGTGCCCTGAAGATGGACTAATAACGGCCGAAACGTCGACAAAAACAGTAAAAGAGACTCCCTCTTTTTCTTGATCTAAACCCAACCATCTGTTTCCTGGATAGTGTACAGTAGGTCACTAAACAATTGAGCAGAGAGATATTCTCTTATGGTTCTTTTATGACTATTATCTGACTTATGCAGTATAGACACTTTTACACTACTCGTATGTCTGACTCCCAAACATATTCGCTTTCAAAGCTTTTGCTTGGACTTTCTGTTCTCTATTCTTTTCAAGTATTTTTCAGAGCTGACTTTCTTGCTGGTGACATAGTACTCTTGTATTAGACTAGTCTCTTTGTTCAAGTTTCATCACTATTCTGCGACTTGGCGAATGGCTTCTTCTTTCTTCTCCCGAAGATCCTATTTTGTTTGAGTCCGCGCAGCATCATTTATATCACTTAGTGGATACATCGCCATCGTTTAATCCAATGATTGTTCGTTAGTGCGAAAAACGTCTTGACCAGCGTGTCGCGTGCTCGCAGTTGATTAGTTTTTAATTTGAGCAATATCACGACCATTGCACGATCTCCGCGTGCGGCTGTGATGTCGAACTGGGTTGCAGAACTTTGCCTCCACACGCAAGCGCTTGCAAATATTTCGAAACCCATTCTTCGATACAGCGATACAACTTCATTATATCGACGTTAATTCCATTAAAGTATATGTCGCCGCTGATTTATGGTGCAGCCGCCGCCGTCTTATCGATGACAGCACTATGGTGTATATTTTCACAGCCGGAAGGTTTACTACTTGAATAATTCAGTCATTTACGGGCCGGAGGCAATGCGGCGCTACTTAAGCTTTTGCACTACTCCCACATCATTGCAAAATGTATGTGCATTTTTTATAGCTAAGTTACCTTGAAGGCAAAGCCGAAATATTAAAAATGCAACCGCTACGAAGAGGTTAGGTTGGGGGAAATTTGTTGACATAGGCTTCCTACTATTTGTGGTCCTTGGGCTTTTAGGCCAGCCAGCACGAGCGAACGGCATCTTCAGAAGCTATTTCGCTTCGACTTCCTCAAAAAAAACTACTTTTCGCAGGCCCGAAAGTCCAAGAACCGTAAATCCATTGGACGATGACCGCGAAAGCCTTACACAGTACTTCTTGTTATGTGTAGGGCAAGACGTACAGCTATTGGCACTCTGATAGTAGTTGGCACAATAGTCATAAATATAATAATGTTACGCAAACTAAGAGACCAATCTGCAAGATAAGTGATTTCCTAAAATCTGACAATATATATCTCCAATCTCCTGCAGTGGGCACTAGTCATTTTGCCAGTTATAACCTTCCAGGACTAGCGCCCTGTTTTTGAGATCGGTCACTGGCTGCGGACTGATGCTCCGCATGTCCGTTTTGTATATATATCATGATTATTTGTTCTAAATTCTAGCTTTTATTCATGGAGATATGAAAAGAGACTATTTTAAAATATATTCGTTTATTGTAGATACCATTCAAGAATAAAAAACTTATATCTCACTTTATTAAGAACACTTACACACTGAATAAGCGTTGCTAAATACTTTTTACTATGGCTCTAGTTTTGGTAGAAGATCAGAAGTTTGGCCAATTGGATGACTTATCTTCTACGGCAAAAGCAGACCATGTCTCTTCATTCTCTTCACCATCTGATATTTTCTGTTCTGTACCAGAATTCATTATGATCCTCTACCTCTATCTATTTCATTTAGGTCTTGTTAGTCATCGTGTGCGTTATCCGCTGAATATTGGACCTCTTGTTCACTTTCCTCCAGAGCCACTCCATTATTATCTTATAAGGTCATTATAAAGTCATTCCTGCTATTTCTCATATGTCCTCATCTACGAATATCTCTGCAAAAATTGAATTAAACTGAAAACTCTTAACACTGGTTTTGTCTTAAGAAATTTAACAACAAATTAAGATACAGCCGTTGCAATCTACATAAAAGCAAAAGTGCGTACCTACTGGCGACGGACTCAGAGTCCGCGATTGCCTGTGTCATCGTTGACAAACCCACTTACTGAGATCTTGTCACACACTATTTTTTTTTTTTTGATTGTCTTGGTCGAAGCATACACGGCTGCAATGACTCGACGGGTGGGTAAATCCGTAATAATTTGAGAATACAGTCCGACGAGGACTCAGAATCCGCGCGCCAGTTCCGGAAGGATATAAGCGAAACAGTGAACCTCAAAGTGCGACATGTCAGTGCAGCCTAAAATATGACGGTAAAAGTGGAAGGTCACCAAGCCTGCTGGTTAGAAAGCGGCTGGAGGTGGCGCATTATAATCTCGTCTCTGTCTAGACAAATTGTCCTTCTCTGGACTACGTCAAATATTGACAGGGTAGTGGGAGCAGCAGCTCGGCAGGTGTATGGAATATTCTAGGCTAGGTCTTGTCTGGGTTTTACGCAGCATAACAAGACTGAATGGCGAGAAGTACTTTTTGGCTCTGCATCAAGGTATCCAAGTGACAAAACTGTTGATAAGGCGCTTGTAGTGCTAGAAAGCAGGTCGCTGTTGTGAAGCAGCAACAACGTCGGAGCCAAGACCAAGACTGCTACGTTGATGTTATGGGAGAAAGGGGAGAAGGTACCGACCAAGGAAGAGAGTTTGCGATCAGGATGGTAGTTGGCTAACCTTCCGCAAAGCTTTACGGGAAGAGAGTGGGGCGTGAGCCTCTTCAGGAGAGCGGTATGCTCTTCGTGATCGGATCGGCCGAACTTCAAGTTTGGAAAAGACCGTACGAATGAAATCTTAAGGCACGTCCACATTATGCGGAATCAGGCCGGTCAGCTTATGCCAGGCGGCACGTTTGGGTCGGCCCATTTGGGTCGACAGGACGTCCAGATTGATTGTGCAGTGAAAACGTCCCGAATTTGCAAAGTCATTTCTTTCCCTTAAGAATTGGCTTTGCAAATTTTTCGATTTTTTAATTTACTGCTTTTCGACTCCGATTGAAACAGCGATATCGATGAGACCACCATGTCTCCGATTTTTATTTTTGTAGTTAGCATTTGAACTGCCCCACAAGGAGGGACGGGCTTGGTACATTTCGATGAGACTCAAGGTTTGTTTGTCTGTTCACTCCATGGCACTCACAAGAATCAATTTCGATTAAGGATGAATCTCCTTCTAGCATGGACAACCACGAGACTACTTTATATTTTGTCCAACAGAAGCCGATCGGCTCGTTTACAATGCGTAATTTCAAAGTTTACGGAATACATATAAGTTGGATCACTCCGCAAAAATATCAAAACGGCCTGCCCCTTGCTCCGTCTCCCCGGTACACCGGTAGCAGTGTACCGAAGTCAGCCGGGAGATACGGGGCGGCGCAAAGTAGAGGTTGAACGTGTTTAACGCGAAGTATATACAGTGTCTCAAAAATATCGGATTTTGTTATCTCGGATTTGTTTGTAGGAAATGGATAATCTTTTTAGAAGTTTGAGAGTAATCAATTTCGCGGGAAAAGATATTACCAATCAATTTAAATTTATTAACGGATGGAGAATGACAATCAAATCCATCCTTATTTTGTGGTAAACCCTGAAATGTAAGTGTTATAAATACAGTGTATCCCACGAAGATTAAGACAAGAAATATTTCGGAACTGGGTAGTAGTAGAGAATTATAATCTTGGGTATGTAAATTAGAGCAGATGTTGTGTCTTTTTTTGGCATTGACATTCGATTTAAAATTATTAATGGAACACCCTGTATATTTGTTCCTGTGTTCCTCCCGATAAAACAATTCCAACAAACTAACACACTTGGGGTCTAAAGTGATTAGGTCAAGAGCTGCAGGTGCTAAAAGGATTATATCACGCTAAAAGCGTATAGTGAGACAAAATATTCATTCGGTGGTCTTACCATACCACCCAGGGATATTGTAAATTATATTTTAGAGCTCGAAAATATTTTTATTGATAACTTTAACAATTTAGTTTCTACAGTAGCAGTTGAAATGACAGTGAAAAGCAAAATGTCAAAAATAATTTATTCACATCCATGTAAAGCATTTCCACATTATTATCTTTTAAAATTGTACATACGAGTTCGTATATACTATACCATAAAATTTATAAACTGTGATCTCAAAAATAAGCCAAATAAACAAAACATTAACGTAAAAATACTACAGCACCTTTGAACCATCAGTTTTTACTTATCTACGAAATAGCTACAATGTGAAATCATTTAAGATTCATCAGTAATAGTTTTACTAGGATTTATTTATTTTTGATATCCATTTACGTAACTTAGTGCATTAGCAAAATAAACGTTATATTTGTATGTCTAAATCGGCCGTCAATACATAGTTTTTCAATGACCCTCGTATATACGTACAACCCAGGCGTTAGCAAGTCCCCGCTAAAATACCCTCGTACTTGAGCAAAAACCAACGCAAAAACTAACGGGCGCGTGCGGCCGCGGCATCGCTTTCATATGAGTTCTTCAAAGTGCCGACGGAGAGTGATCCAACTTATATGTATTCCGTAAACTTTGGTAATTTGTATTGATTCGGTTCGGCTTTCTTTAATCCGTACCGACATGGTTCAGTACCGATTTGGCATAATTCGAGTCGGCTTTCGGTACGTCGGGCAGGTCGAAAGAGTCGTCCACACTAATTCGGCTTTTTCATTTGGTCCAAGCCAAACCATGCCGCTCAGCATAATGCGGACGCGCCTTTAATTAAGAGGTCTGAACAATTCTAAATATAATAATTACTGAACTGACTTGCTATTATTGGATATGGCAAAAATTATATTTCCGATAACGCTCGTTCGTGCAGGTTGATCTGATCAGCATGAGGTCTTTGAGCCTTTTAAGTGACCGATGCCCTGACGGATCTATAATTATAATAACGATTTATTTACCGGATCTGTATAAAGAACGTAGGTATATTGCACAATAAGGCATGTTCAATGTTCAATGTTCATCAGTGTCGGAGCCTTTAGGGGGAAGAAATACAGTATTTTTTTATCGAAATATCACTCTCCATGAGTAATTTTCCTCCCACCATTATGAAATGGCAGCCATTTGTTTTTTTACCGTAGACCATAAATAAGTGGTAAATATTTTCCAAATTTTATTTCATAAAAGGGCAAAATAATTGTTAAAAGAAAATACCTAAATGTGTTTTGCGTTTTTTTTAATTTACCTTTTTCAAAAAAAATTAGCTATTAACCTACAATTTTTTTTAACTCAGGCGATAGCACATGTTCTCAAAAATAACTATACATTTTAGCCCTAAGCAGAGTAGTTTAGAAGCTATGATGGTTTGAATATGAGCATTTATTGGCTAATCCGTCAGTTGAGAAGGCAGTGAATTAAGATACATAGTGGACATGACATTTATTTCGGGAAAAAAAGAAACAAATGTTACAACCATCGTTCCAAATGTCCTCCTTGGTGTTGCAAACATGCTGTTGCTATTACTGATACATGTTGCGTAGAGCGACTGATCATCGCTTTGTCATTCCGTTATTCACTTCCGACTTGAATAATATTGCAAATAAGCTCCTGGCGAGTATTTGGTACGTCGACATAAACTCTCTGTTTCATTGTACCACGCAAGAAAAAATCAAGTGTGGTCAAGTCCGGTGAACACGAAGGCCAAGCGATTATTCCACCGCGTCCAATCCACGGCGAATATCGTTCATTTAAATGGCAGAGCAGTAAAAAAAGAACAAAATCGAATCCCTATAATCTTTCTGTAGCATTATCTGCTCCTGACCCATCAGGATTCTTTTTAAACACCTCGTAGTGTAAGAAAGAAATCAATAACGATCTCCCGCAACAGCTATACCTTGTTATTTGACGGAGGTGCTCGTCAACAGACTGTCATTAATTTGACACCGAAGGCTATACGGTGGCTCATTCACACCAGCTGGCTGCTTCAAGTTGCTCCTAATTAGCGTTAACGCACGTGCCAAACCACTCTTACACGGTTTCTTTGAGCGGGTTCACCGAAGCGAAATATCATCTAGGTTCATCGATTAACATGCGGCGGAACATGTGTTGACGTATGTAACCAAATACCGATACCATTAGCAGGCTTTTTACGGCTTAATAGGTGTTGTTGAAGGGTAATTAGAGTTCGTTTTTCATAAAGGAGCTTACACTTGGTAAATGTTACGGGTTCATGCTCGTTAAAAAAATTGGCAGTATTTTTCGTCTCGTCTCGATGGGGTGAAAGTACTGTACTCACGAGAGAACATTGAAATGAACGTTGTTGAAGTTTTATACTATCTAGGAGTATTAGCGACACAAATCTAGATATTGACGAGCTGTCAGAGTATGGAACTTGTTACACAAAGTATTGTCAAGTTGTTAGGAGTAATCATCAACGATACTCTTACGCTGCGTTTCCACCAGAGATGTGCTAGGAAAATGTGCGCAGCGAAGATGTGTAGCGGAACTGTGAAACGGTGTCGGTGTTTCCACCATAGATGTGCTATGAAGATGAGCGGTGCGGAAATGTGTGGCGGAGCTGTGCAGATGAGCGTTGCGAGGTTGTGTAACGGGCTCTTTTCAGAGTTTTCCTTTTGCTCGCCTGCATCAACGGCACATGTCCCTCGCCCACATCCCTCGCAACGCATTTCTAGCGCACATCTCTTGAAACACATTAATAGCACACATTCCTCGCCAACATGCCTTGTTGTTTACGTACAAAGACTTCGCTCCGCTAAGCCATTTCCACCAGAGCTGTGCTGCGCGAGGCGAGGTAATTCAAGCGATTCTATTAGTTCTTTATAAACATATTCCTCTTAACACATCTTTGCACATCTTTGGTGGAGAAGCAACCTTAGATGGGAGGAGCATTGCAAAATTCTATATCCTCTAAGCTTGGAGTACGTGTTTTACAATCCAAAAACCTTAAGTCAGTCATAGCGCTAGATAAACTAATTCCTTGTTTACTATACAATGGTACATTCTCGACTTTTATACGGTACCTATTCAATTTTGGTGCACTTTCTCCCACGCTCAAAATGTTTTTTTAAGTCGCAAAAAAAAGATAATCAGGTATATAGCTGGCGTTACAAAATCTGCCTCTTGTGAGCCGTAATTCAAAAAATCTGGGATTATAACTGTGTCGTCTATTGTAATGTATGAAATATGTATTTATGTATTTAATAATAGTGATTTTTTTCTGAAAAATAATACGTATCACATCTATATTTTACTATTTCCTATGAATGTTTTTTCACGAAGGATGTTGAGCAAAGCCGTCGGACAATTTGAATCTGGAGTTCAGGATTTCAACTTGACCTTAAACATAGCAGTCCTCAGATTTAGAAATTAAAATGAAAATTCGCTTCTATAAAAGATACGGGGGACTGTTAGATTCTGTTAAAGTTTACCCCTTTGGGAAGACATGAAACCTGACTCAATACCCAACACATTTTTGAGTTATTATTACCATGATGAGTCGGATCATAAAAGACAGATTGTCTATCAATCCAAAGAAGACTGGGATGGTCTTATTCGTCGCATTGGTAATGTAGGTATGGATCAACTGAGACAAACGCACTACCTTTCCTAATAGCCAAAAAAAACACGTCCATGCTCAAATGTTAAAACGATGGGAAGAACTACAAGGATACCCTTGCAGACTTTGGGATGAGGGTATATAAGAAGTACCTATACAAGTAGGTTTCCTGACTAACCATTATCAACTGAGAAAGTATCTTCACATCATGAAGCTAAGCGAAACACCGATATATAGAAAATGTGAGAACGAAAACGAAACTGCGGGACACGTCATATATGTGAGTGTCCAGAGCTATCTTCTGTCACAGAGTGTTCGTTTCGCGGGCCTTGGCCCTCATAAGTGAGCCTTCCTAAAATTGGCAGGATGGGCGATGACCTGAGGAAGCAACTCCTTGGGAGGATGCAAAATGGGCCAGTTAGGGCCTAAGTGCAGTGAGACGCACCACGACTGAGACTACTCACCCTCCCTACTCTACACATACAGAAGGAAGTAGAGAAGTAACCGTTTGTCATATTGCTTTTTTAGTAAATTCACCAACCCCGTAAAAATGCCATCTGGTTGTGCTGATGAAACGTAAAGACAAAAAGCCATGGCCTGTTGTAAAGCTAGATTGAAAGTCCAACTAAGTTAAGACCTCCAATCTAGCTAAACTGGGGTGCCTTTGGGCTGCTCAGTTTACTTACGGTGGGTTGTGGATCCTTGGCAACTTATTCTTTTCCTCTTATAAGAGATGTCAGGCAAAATCACTAACTTTTATCGCGAGATTACTCTAAGGTTCAACAAAAACTCAAGAAAAAGGGCGCCAGGAGTTTTTACCTCCAAACTCCAAGGAAGTTAGTGAAATTGCCCAACCTCTCCAGAAACACTGAAGGGATGGGTTCAGAAAAAATATTCAAAAGAGAATTAAACAATAACAAGTATATTGGTGGTTAAATATAAAGTATTTGAATGATGAATAGTGAGTGATGACTTATTTACAATAATAAACAGGGACTGCTGGCTTAAGTGAGCGATACAACCTGGCTTGCTCAACAAGGTTGTCCTCTCCTCCTGGGTCGGCTTGTGGGCTCCTTCTAACCGCTCCTTCAGAGGGTCCCCTCTGATGACTGGCAGCCTCTTCAGGTTCCTTTGGCCCTGACCCCTACTCTTAGACTTCCCCCTTTTAGGCTGAGGGATATCTGGGTCTGGCTCGGCCACCACTTCCGGCCGCCGTCATGCAAAGTATAGAAAAAAAAAAGGATTAGAGTCTGGACCCTCTATGGCAAAACCCCAGGATGTAGGAGGTTATGCAAGCTCAGGCGTACTACTTGGCTTTGAATAGAACAATTAAAAGCCCCCTCCTCAACAATTTAGTTGAAACAATCTCTGTTTAAATTTAACAATTTAGCTGAAACTATATCTGCTTAAATTTAATAAAAAGATCCCTTACAAACTGTTTAAATTCTATACTAAAATTTCTTAAAAGTTATACACCAAGTTACAGCAGATATCTCCCCACAATGGTTCACAATTAAATCTGCATATATAATTAAAAATATATCTTAAAATAAAGTACCAATATCGTAACAACAAAGTATCACCTAACCTAGATACTTGATAGGCCTTTCAAGTCTAACACTTAAAATAAAACTTAAAAAATATGAGTCTTGAAGTGAGCAAGGCTATAGTTCACTTAAGTTCAAAGCAGTTTAATTGATTTAAGAGAAAATCAAGGCTATGATTCTACTAAGTTACTGCTGGCTCTAGTGCTCCAGAAAGTTAGAATCTTGAAAGGTAGTATAACCACAAAAAAAATTATCAAGCCCACAAATGTTTACTAAAATGTCTCAAAATCAAATATCACAAATAATCCAGAAAATTGAAACTATATGCACAGTAGTGGCAAAGTGCGAGCAACTATACTTCAATAAATACTCTCAATATTAAAATTATAGCTCCAAAGGAAACAAAAATCTATGAGTACGTTCAGTCTCACATAGATGTACTTCGGTGGGCTGTATCGGTTGTAAATATGGAAAATTGTCAAAATCGTACAGCAAAACTACAGCTCAAAATTTGCAAAATGTGTGTTTCAGCACACTCAAAAATTATCAAAATTATACCAAAATAAAGAAAGGTGCTTTTCTCTCTCTCTAAAAATTGTACGAGGTACAAAGAAAACTGAAGAAGGCGACACCTATGCAAAAGTGCTCGCATTAGCTGCCCAAAGTGGCGGAAACAATAACGAAGCAATTTTTACACAGACTCTACCAAATAAAAAAAAAAGGTGTGCTCTCTCTCTCTCTCTCAAAAAGTACAAATGAGCAACAACATAAAAAAAACAAAGAAAAAGCGGACTGAAGGTCACACTTGGAGGTGACTACAAACTCTAGATACGAAAGTACGTAAAATAGCTCGACAACTGCCTAAATGGCGTTCAAATTGAAATAAGCAATATTTACGTACCTTCTATATCCAAAGTAGCAGGAACAGCTTGCAGTCACGCTCTGTGTGTCCTTCCAAGGTCTCAGAAGCAGGTGGAAAAAGGGGCTTGTATTCCCTTAGATCGACATCAGTACGAGGTGGGCTTCTTCGGGAAGCAGATGCACTCACTTGAGCTGAAAACACATATATACCACAGTATGGCGTTCACAACCTAACTCGAAAATGAACTCAATCAAATCAACAATATCGATTTTAGATACTAAAGGTTCGATATCAACGGTAAAATGCTAGCAAAATACGAAATCACTACGAAACAATCGCTGATTGTAACAGCACACTACGCAGTTAAACAAAATGTCGAAATGGCAGAATTTTCACAAATAATTGCCCGTGTTATTGGGTTAGGTACTTCAAATAGAACTCTCGCGAAAGGAGAGTGAATAAACTTCAAAGACAACCCCACGGCAATGAAATCGTAACTAATTCATGAAAGTACTGAAAAGATGGCGGAAGGCCAAGAAGACACACAAACCTCGCCTGTTGCAGCTGCAGAGAGACAAGAAGGAAGAAGCTAGGGAGGGACGAGCCTATTTATAATTTTTCGTCGGAAGTCACAAAAACTTGGAATACTTCCCGATTGTTCACGAATTTGCATAGCCAACTGACCAATCACAGCAGGCCCCTGGTTAGGCAGCGCCGCCAGCGGCTCACTACCAAACCAACCTCAAAGTAACTATAGTCTTAATTGCAACTCGGGACAGAATTACTATTTGTAATGAAATAAACTCATAATAGGGAACGAAAAATGCACCAACAGAATGAAACTAACAACTTTGCAAGGTTAAATTCTATAGACAACAATATAGTAACACGTTGAAAATTCGTCACTCTACATGCGAGTCTGGTTGCCTATACCTCATATCCATCGGGAAATAAGAATACATATCAGGCGTATGATCAGTATCCATAGGCGCGGAAAAGGGGTTCTTTCAATGGCGTAACAGCAAGGCACAAGCGTGGAACACATATCTACCTGTCACTAGGATATCATTCTGTAAGAATTGATTTATAAAAGGAGTCACAGACGACGTGTAACGAAATTAACAAAAATTTCGTTACACATCCCTCCCACCAGGAAAAATTCGAGAAGCCATTCGAGAATTTTCAAACTAACTGATGCTAAACTACAGAGGAAGGTACTAATCAACCTGAAATTAGAGAATACCACAGTACGAGCACAAAAGAAAATGACTGACAAACCTTGCAAAGGTTATACATAAGCATTATGACAACCGAGACTAACCCAAGTACAACTAAGGTGAGAATGTCAATAATATTAACCCAAAATAACCTAAAATATCCTAACCTAAATACCACAGCGGATCTACTGAAGGCATGACTGGAGAGATCCTGGCATATATCAGAAATTTGGATCAGACATGTCAAATCCGGGAACTAATATACAAAGTGCCTATTCACATTCAGGACACTATGCCTAATAACCAAAAAATGTCAAATCCGGGAACTAATATACAAACGACAAAATCGGTAAATGCACTCAAATAAGCAGATGAGTCATCAAGGAAAAAAAAACAAATAGTAATGAACAATATCAAACATGAGTTATCACAGCAAAATGACAAGTCACATTTCACGCTATGACCAGTCATATCTACAACAAAAGAACATAAACCAAATCTATACATCATACAAAAGGAAAGATAACCATAGTTACCAAACAATAACAATCCCTAACGACACTCTTGCATACTGATGCTATCAGCAATGCTGTTTGGACGTAAATCACCTAAGGTGATTAGACAAAGATGTTGTTTCGTCCATAAGTAGCCTGTCGGAAGACTTGTACTCCCACCCGGTAATTTTCCGGTGCTGTAGCATTCCTCAGGCACTGATGCTTGAGCAGAAAGAAGTACCTTTTTTCCCCACAAACATACCATGCCAGCCCCTATCAGCAGGGCAATGTCCTTAAAGACGTGGCAATTAACCCCCATCATCACTGGCTTCAGACTCTAGTTCAGAGGCTGGTTCCAAGTCTGGAACTGGGTCTGGATCATCATCAGAATCCAGTCCTGTATCATCCTTTTTAAGATCCTTGACATGCCAGTTGCCCAAGTCGTTACCATACTTGTCCACCAAATTATATACCAAAGGGGACAAAACCTTATTAACAATACAAGGAACATATTTGGGGGACAATTTAGCGTTAAAATGATCAGCGGCCTTAGATAACACATAATTAACCTTCCAAACCTTTTCACCCTCAGAAAATTGGGCGGGCCTACGCCTTAGGTTATAAGTTTCAGCATTGCGAAGGTAAGCCTTTTTGATTCGTTCTCGAACTTTCGAAAAAATTTCCGCCATCCCCTGAACATCATCTAACCTGGCATTCTTGTCAGAAATTTCAACAATGTTCCTGGCATTATCAGAAATCTTTCCAAAGTAGTCTCCTGAAACAGGAACATTTCTAGCGAAGGTTAAGAAAGCTGGGGAATACCCAGTCACATCATGTTTTGCTAAACGCAAACCCTGAGCAATTTTGAAAATAGACTGATCCCAAGTTTTCTGATCTTCCTTAATATATGACCTAATGGCTGTGATAATAACTCTATTTTGACGCTCTGTATGGTTAATTTGTGCATGATACCTGGCATTATACCATATTTTCTGAACTTTATATTCCTCCATAAGGTTTTTGAAATCTTTACTCCTAAACTGAGGTCCGTTGTCACATACTATAATCTGAGGCACACCAAATATAAGGAAAACATTATTCTCTAAAAACCTATTAATGTGCTGGACTGTAGCTTTACGAAGGGGCTGGACTAAAGTGAATTTGGTAAACCAATCTATGACCACAAAAAGATATTGATTCCCACTTTTAGATCTAGGATAAGGACCTAAAAGATCACAACTGACCAATTGAAACGGAAAATTAATATTTTTATATGAGCCCATTAATCCTGCTTTAGGCAGATTAGAAACTTTACAACTAGCACAAGTCTTACAATTCTTAATATATCTATATACATCCTTATGAAGAAATGGCCAATAATACAGTTCTGATATACGAGAAATGGTCTTAGAAACACCTAAATGAGCAGCGGTCTCATTATCATGATACATTTTAATTACTTCTTTACGATGTGCTCGAGGCACCACAATCTTCCAGTCTGTTAAATTACTCACTAGAGGATCTCTACTAAATATATGTTTATACAAAATGCCATTTTCTACCTTATAAGAAGGATAATTATCAGGCTTTTCTTGGACGTTCTGAATCATTTTAGTGTACCACCCATCAAGTTTTACTGTATCTAAGTTAAGAACTGCTACTGATCGAGATAAGGCATCAGCTACTACATTCTGGGATCCCTTTCTATGGACTATTGTAAAATCAAACTGAGAAAGTCTAACTGCCCAACGGGCTAGTCTGCCACTAGGGTTATTCATATTGTTTAACCAAATCAGTGAAGCATGATCAGTTATTACAGTAAAATGTGTGCCCTCAATGTATCCCCTAAACTTTTCAATGGCAACAATAATGCTGTACAGCTCTTTTTCGGTAACGGTATACTTCCTCTGACACTTATTCAGGGTCTTACTAGCATAGGCTATAGGATGCTCTATGCCATCAGTTTCCTGATATAATACAGAACCAACTCCGGTATCTGAAGCATCACAATATAAAATAAAAGGCTTTGAAAAGTCAGGTGAAGCTAGGACTGGAGCAGTTGTTAGGCTCTCCTTGATCTGAGCAAATGCACGATCAGCTTCCTCTGTCCATTCAATGCTTTGACCCTTTTTTCGTCCTTTCAAAAGGTCAGAAATGGGACTACAGATTGAAGCAAAGTTTTTTAGAAAGCGTCGGTAGTAGCCAACTAAACCGATCAAACGTCTAACTTGGGTAGTGGTCTTAGGGACTGGATAATCAACAATAGCGGATACTTTAGATTCATCTGTACGAAGGCCTTTCTCATCAACAACAAAACCAAGAAATTTCAATGAGGGTCTGCAAAATTCACATTTTTCAAAGTTAACTGTAAGACCAGCCTGTTTCAATCTTTCAAAAAGTTTCCTCAAAATGTCTAAATGCAAATCAAAATCTGGTGTAGCAATTACAATGTCATCAAGGTAATAGAAAACATAAGGTTCTAATGCTGGACCAATAACCATGTCCATCAAACGACACATGCTCTGAGCGGAACATGATAAACCAAAGGGCATGACACAAAATTCAAAAAGTCCTCGTCCTCTAACAGCAAAAGCAGTTTTCGGTCTAGATTTTTCGTCTAAGGGGATTTGAAAGAATGCAGATTTTAAGTCAATTGATGACAAGAATCTAGCATCTCTCAACTTATTAATCACTGAGTCGATGAGGGGCATAGGATATGCATCTTTACAAGTCACAGAGTTAAGCTTGCGTCCGTCAAAACAGATTCTATACTCTCCAGAAGCTTTTTTCACAAGCCAAAGTGGACTACACCACTCGGAATTTGATCTCTGAATAAGACCCTGCTTTAACATCTGATCGATTTCCTTGTCAAGATGTTTCTGCATTGCTGGTGACAAAGGGTATTGTCTTTGCCTAATTGGTTTGGCTTGACCAGTATCAATGTGATGGGTCAGAAGGTGAGTTCTTCCTATTCTGTCAGTAGGGCCAATTGACTTAAATAGGTGAATTACTTCTGAAAGTTTGGCCTTCTGTTCGGAATTCAGATTTTCAGCAGGACAAATAGTGTTCACCACACAAACTGACATCTGATACTGATTATCTGAAAAATTGGCATGAACTCTAAAAGCTTTTAAGAAATCAATACCCAAAACAAGACTATAATTAATAGACGGAATTACCCAAATTTGTACATCCCTTGTCATGTTACCAAGAGTGATGGGTACAGTAAATTTTCCAATAGTAGCCTGTGGGACACCATCTGCAGTTGTCACTTGCAGAGAATAATCTAAAGAAAGATTCACATTCCATTTTTCAAGCAAGGCAAAACCAGAGTTTCCCAAAATTGAAACACTGCTGCCAGAATCAGCAAGAGCTATAAAAGTCTCACCTAAGATTTGGACTTCTAGATATGGTCTTTCATCACCAGGTTTGGACACAAACATGGGACAGACCTTCTTACATGGGTCTTCCAATAAGGTACAAGGGTTCGGATTCTCTACAGGAGAAACAAACTCTGCTTCTGTTTTTGCTCTCCTTTCTGGGACTTTTTTCGTCTGTTTGAAGACGACTGAGTCGGAGCTTCGGTCTGCACAGGACCTTGAACTGGGGTACCTGCGTCGTCCAGTTTTACAGTTTCTCGAACACCTATGACACCTGGGCTTGATCACTCCTTGTGATCCACAACCAAAACAAAATCTTGTTCTAGGACTTGAACATTTGGAATACCTATGTCCAGTTTGATGACAATTCCAACACTCATCATTAGATATAGAAGAAACATCAAAGGACTTACTATTAAGCACCCTTCTGTTTTCTCTGGGACTATCCCTAGATGTTGAAAGGTAGGCTAAGTCTGGTTCTAAGAAACTAGAGTTACTAGGAATAGGAGGTTTATACCTATCAGACCAACTTCTAGACTCCTCTAGCTTTTTGCAGAGAGTTGTCAGCTCTGACACTGTATTGATATCATAAAGAGCTAGTTGGGCTACGTAAAATGGCAGGAGATTGCGCCTGATTTTGTTGACTATGGTTTTCTCATTAGGTTTTTCAGGGAGACGGTTAAATAATCCCTCCATAGCACAAATATATAAAGAGACTCGTTCATCAGAACCTTGAGTTCTATTATTGATCTCCTGCAGCAGGTCCTCCTGATACTGATAAGGCAAGAAATCTTCCTTCAACTTAGCAACCAAACTGTCCCAGTCTGAAAACCTAGATCTGTTAACATTAAACCAAATCCAAGCTTTATCCTTGAATAAATCACCAGCTGAAAGAAATAGCTCATTTTTCTGTACAAAGCGGGAAAGTCTCATGGACTCAACCTTTTCTAAAAAGGAGACAACGGACTCATTTGAAGTCCCTTTAAAACACAAATTCCACTTATATGGTAACAGAGGCTTGGGGTTTGAGAAAATTGGAGCTGGAGGCATTCTCTCCACTGGAGTGCTAGTTGCAGGTGCAACCTTTTCATCTAGCTCAGCTTCCAATTTTAAAAGAAGCAGAAGCAAACGTTGCTTCATGGCTTCCTGACTTTCATCATCAGTTCTTAAGCGATTGATCCTACCAGAAACATGGGTCAAACGAGATACAAGCCTCTTGTGTTCAGAACTACCAGTAGCACTGACAAAGGCTGCTATCTTTTGCTCTAAATCGGTCAATGACGTTTTGATTGCATCAACATCGTCATCATGAGGCTGAACTATAAATGACTCAATGAAAGATCTGTGAGCTCGTTCTTGACTGAACAACCCTCTCAGTACCTTTCGTTTGTCATCCATACTACCAGATGGTTGTATACCTCTCACACGGAGTTCATAGTCTAGTTCTGCACTCAATAAATGACCTGCGTCCATTTTGGGAATCAAAATCTAAATCAATCAGTAATCAAAAGTCGACAAAAGATATACTGCTCACAGCAGTCAATAAGATAAATGGTCAATAATCAAAGATATTCAATAACTCAAAATAGTCAAAATCAGCTAGATAAATGGGTAATAATCAGAAAATATTCGGTAAGTCAAAAATACTCAAAATGTAGGCAATCAATAAAATCAATAATCAAGATATATTCAAAAATGTAGGCAAGATAAAGTCTTGAACGCAATAAAGAGTTCTCAAAGGTGATACTATCAGGAGAAAATCTAAATGTCAAAATATCAAAATAAACTCAAAAGATTAATAGTTATTCGAAATATTGGCAAAATAACTGCAGCAAAATTTAATAAAATTTTGAATAAAGGCAAACTATAAAAACTGACTCTAGTCAACTCACTTCAAAAGTTCACTCAACACCTCTCTTCAGGCTTCGAAGAAAGAAAAGAACAAATCGCCAAATCGTGCCCTCACAGCGGGCGCCAAATTGTGTAAAACTAGATTGAAAGTCCAACTAAGTTAAGACCTCCAATCTAGCTAAACTGGGGTGCCTTTGGGCTGCTCAGTTTACTTACGGTGGGTTGTGGATCCTTGGCAACTTATTCTTTTCCTCTTATAAGAGATGTCAGGCAAAATCACTAACTTTTATCGCTAGATTACTCTAAGGTTCAACAAAAACTCAAGAAAAAGGGCGCCAGGAGTTTTTACCTCCAAACTCCAAGGAAGTTAGTGAAATTGCCCAACCTCTCCAGAAACACTGAAGGGATGGGTTCAGAAAAAATATTCAAAAGAGAATTAAACAATAACAAGTATATTGGTGGTTAAATATAAAGATTTGAATGATGAATAGTGAGTGATGACTTATTTACAATAATAAACAGGGACTGCTGGCTTAAGTGAGCGATACAACCTGGCTTGCTCAACAAGGTTGTCCTCTCCTCCTGGGTCGGCTTGTGGGCTCCTTCTAACCGCTCCTTCAGAGGGTCCCCTCTGATGACTGGCAGCCTCTTCAGGTTCCTTTGGCCCTGACCCCTACTCTTAGACTTCCCCCTTTTAAGCTGAGGGATATCTGGGTCTGGCTCGGCCACCACTTCCGGCCGCCGTCATGCAAAGTATAGAAAAAAAAAGGATTAGAGTCTGGACCCTCTATGGCAAAACCCCAGGATGTAGGAGGTTATGCAAGCTCAGGCGTACTACTTGGCTTTGAATAGAACAATTAAAAGCCCCCTCCTCAACAATTTAGTTGAAACAATCTCTGTTTAAATTTAACAATTTAGCTGAAACTATATCTGCTTAAATTTAATAAAAAGATCCCTTACAAACTGTTTAAATTCTATACTAAAATTTCTTAAAAGTTATACACCAAGTTACAGCAGATATCTCCCCACAATGGTTCACAATTAAATCTGCATATATAATTAAAAATATATCTTAAAATAAAGTACCAATATCGTAACAACAAAGTATCACCTAACCTAGATACTTGATAGGCCTTTCAAGTCTAACACTTAAAATAAAACTTAAAAAATATGAGTCTTGAAGTGAGCAAGGCTATAGTTCACTTAAGTTCAAAGCAGTTTAATTGATTTAAGAGAAAATCAAGGCTATGATTCTACTAAGCTACTGCTGGCTCTAGTGCTCCAGAAAGTTAGAATCTTGAAAGGTAGTATAACCACAAAAAAAATTATCAAGCCCACAAATGTTTACTAAAATGTCTCAAAATCAAATATCACAAATAATCCAGAAAATTGAAACTATATGCACAGTAGTGGCAAAGTGCGAGCAAATCTATGAGTACGTTCAGTCTCACATAGATGTACTTCGGTGGGCTGTATCGGTTGTAAATATGGAAAATTGTCAAAATCGTACAGCAAAACTACAGCTCAAAATTTGCAAAATGTGTGTTTCAGCACACTCAAAAGTTATCAAAATTATACCAAAATAAAGAAAGGTGCTTTTCTCTCTCTCTAAAAATTGTACGAGGTACAAAGAAAACTGAAGAAGGCGACACCTATGCAAAAGTGCTCGCATTAGCTGCCCAAAGTGGCGGAAACAATAACGAAGCAATTTTTACACAGACTCTACCAAATAAAAAAAAAAAGGTGTGCTCTCTCTCTCTCTCTCAAAAAGTACAAATGAGCAACAACATAAAAAAAACAAAGAAAAAGCGGACTGAAGGTCACACTTGGAGGTGACTACAAACTCTAGATACGAAAGTACGTAAAATAGCTCGACAACTGCCTAAATGGCGTTCAAATTGAAATAAGCAATATTTACGTACCTTCTATATCCAAAGTAGCAGGAACAGCTTGCAGTCACGCTCTGTGTGTCCTTCCAAGGTCTCAGAAGCAGGTGGAAAAAGGGGCTTGTATTCCCTTAGATCGACATCAGTACGAGGTGGGCTTCTTCGGGAAGCAGATGCACTCACTTGAGCTGAAAACACATATATACCACAGTATGGCGTTCACAACCTAACTCGAAAATGAACTCAATCAAATCAACAATATCGATTTTAGATACTAAAGGTTCGATATCAACGGTGAAATGCTAGCAAAATACGAAATCACTACGAAACAATCGCTGATTGTAACAGCACACTACGCAGTTAAACAAAATGTCGAAATGGCAGAATTTTCACAAATAATTGCCCGTGTTATTGGGTTAGGTACTTCAAATAGAACTCTCGCGAAAGGAGAGTGAATAAACTTCAAAGACAACCCCACGGCAATGAAATCGTAACTAATTCATGAAAGTACTGAAAAGATGGCGGAAGGCCAAGAAGACACACAAACCTCGCCTGTTGCAGCTGCAGAGAGACAAGAAGGAAGAAGCTAGGGAGGGACGAGCCTATTTATAATTTTTCGTCGGAAGTCACAAAAACTTGGAATACTTCCCGATTGTTCACGAATTTGCATAGCCAACTGACCAATCACAGCAGGCCCCTGGTTAGGCAGCGCCGCCAGCGGCTCACTACCAAACCAACCTCAAAGTAACTATAGTCTTAATTGCAACTCGGGACAGAATTACTATTTGTAATGAAATAAACTCATAATAGGGAACGAAAAATGCACCAACAGAATGAAACTAACAACTTTGCAAGGTTAAATTCTATAGACAACAATATAGTAACACGTTGAAAATTCGTCACTCTACATGCGAGTCTGGTTGCCTATACCTCATATCCATCGGGAAATAAGAATACATATCAGGCGTATGATTAGTATCCATAGGCGCGGAAAAGGGGTTCTTTCAATGGCGTAACAGCAAGGCACAAGCGTGGAACACATATCTACCTGTCACTAGGATATCATTCTGTAAGAATTGATCTATAAAAGGAGTCACAGACGACGTGTAACGAAATTAACAAAAATTTCGTTACACTGTGAACATGACCAATAGCTCAAAGACCTGTACCTGATCGTTTGTTATGAATGCAGTATGGATGTAAAATTAATATTCAATTCTGGGTCACTGAGCGCACATGGTCCCTGAGACTCATGCAGTGAATTTTTTGTTTACAGTAAAATTGTATGCTATTCCTCAAATCTGCGAAAAAAATATATTATATACCTAATCTTGGAAGCACTGCAGACACCACAGCCCATAGTTTGAAATCAAGTCAACTCAAAGGCCAAATCTGAGGCCACTTTTTTGGTTCCAATTTATTTTATCAAAAAAAGATTTTTTTGGAGTTATTTGTTTCCAAAAGTTTTATAACTGTATCTGGATGTCTGAGGTAGGACTACTTGCTTGGCATGAAAGTATTGCTGCCTTTCTCTGCAGTTTGTTTGTGTATAGCAATGTGTACTTCAAAGTGGTTGTACGTCATCCATCAAGGCCGACAACTTCTCAATAAATTGTGAATTTTTTGTTTAATGTAAAATTGTATGCTATTCCCAAATCTGCGAAAAAATGTATGTACCTAATCTTGGAAACACTGACGACACCACAGCCCACCAAGGCCATGTCATTCAATCTGGCATCCCATTAGCTTAAACTCAAGTCAACTTAAAGGCCAAATCTGGGGCCACTTTTTTGGTTCCAATTTATTTTATCAAAAAAAATTTTTTTGGAGTTATTTGTTTCCAAAAGTTCTATAACTGTATCTGGATGTTTGAGGGAGGACTACTTGCTTGGAATGAAAGTGTCGCTGCGTTGTCTCTGCATGTTGTTTGTTTATAGCAATGTGTACTTCAAAGTGGTTGTACGTCATCCATCAAGGCCGACAAGTTCTCAATAATTTTCACGATCCCGCCTTTCCGTTGCTGCCTTTACAACTTGGCAGAGTAGCGATATTGCACTGCTAGCAACCAAAAAACAATAAAAGCGGGGTAAGAGTATGAATAATTTATAGCGAACCTCGTGTGTACGAATTCGCCGATGTTGCACTGAAAAATGTACAAGGAAGGAATGTCCATTCGGGGTCATGCCACCGTTCGTGTAGATAATAGTGCGATGCAAATTGAAAGAGCGGGGCAGTGCTGGCAGGGTGAGTGGTTTCGGTACACGAAAAATAGCATTAGAGCTGAAGTCATTAGAATGCGTTATGCACATTTGAAGACAGGTAAAATGTTGACATTAATGTCGCTGTTTCCTGAACCCTCCGTTAGTCACGGGTAACTCGAGTGACGAGTTCAGGTCCAGCACAGCATAGAAAACAACCAGCACAATAACTCAAGATGGCGGAAACTACACGCGCATCCCCACTTTTGGAGGGGTTTTTTGTAGGGATGGTAACGGTACCTCGATACTTCTGCACTAATATCGAGTATTTTTGTCATCGATACTTTTTGAGGCATTCCAAGCTGGTATTGATACTTTTCTATCGGTATCGAAAATAATTATATAATTATTGAGGGGTGTAATCAGTTGCACAAAATGCTCTGTACGAACCAAACGCGCCTATTTGGCTAGAAAATATCGAGTTGGTACCGGTATCGATATTTTCATTTTCGCATCTCTACCCAAACTTGGCAGCCGTAAAGTCATTCAAAAACCCTCCCAAGGTCAAATTTTGTGGGAACCATTTTTACATAGGAAATCCTCAGAGATATGCTGGTTGTTTTCTATGCTGTGAGGTCCAGTTTCTCAATGTCCAGTTAAAAGTGTCAGATAGGTAGCTGCCAATTAGCGTTTCTAGGGATATTAACTGTCAGATAAGATTTACGTGAATTTGTAAGTTTAACCTTCAATTGTTTAAAGAATTTATCTAACAGTTAGCCGTTAACTTTCAGATAAATATTTAACTGGACATTGAGAAACCGGCTCTTAGTCGCACGGTCTACATAATGCGAAACCCAAACCTGAGATATCGATAAAACAAGTATGACAAGTGCGTTGTGAATTTAAGAAACACTTGGTGCCATTTAGCCTCCGTCACAACGTTTTGCAGAACCATAATCCAACTTTGTTTAAAAAATCAAGAGAAGGTCAACTATGACTCCAAGAGATCGTAAAAACTATAGATATGCATGCATGCAGGGCATGAGGTTTAGATTTCACGTCTTTTGCTCCAGCGCCAATGAAGCAACGTTTAAAATATGTTAAGGCGTTTTGTCTTGGAGTGATGACCTATCGCGGATTCTCTTAGAAACAGTCAAAAAGTTATAGAGGCTACAACAAAGTTCAGAAAATTTTCGTCACTGGTGAAAGTTCTATTAACACCAGACTATAATTTGTGATTTCATGAGTTTGTTGGCATAACCGCCGAACGGTCAAAGAACCACTAATACATTGGTCGATAGCCGATACCGATACTAATCAGTTTGCTTACAAACTGTGCTATAACGTTTGATCAAAATTTGCACTATTTGCTGTAAAATTACTGCAGCTTTAGATATACAACAGGAACACTCTTGCTACTAAATCGGTATGCGATTACGACCTCTGCCTAATTTCAGAATTGGACTTCATGTCTTGTTTCCATACCCTGCCTGAGGTGCTCTATAGGGGGTGAATTTTTAGTACCGGCTCGGTCGATAATTCCACTACTGTAGAAGATAGCGAAAAAAGTTGTATATAAAAGTTGTAGCCACTGATGTGCTTCTTGCTCAGAAAATAGTTAGATTTATACAGGATGATCCATAACTACGTGGTGATGCAAACGTGCATTTTTTTAAATGAGACAACCTATTACTTATTCAAATTCTACTAATGATTTCCGTTCTTGCAATATAGGGTATTGTTACATTGTACAGGGTATTTCAAAAATTATGACCATTTTTATATCCAAATCGCTATCAAATGAAACGTACCGTACCGTATATCGAAAAGTGATGAATCAAAAATCATTTTTTTACACAGAGGTATAAAAAATATCCTCTAGTTTAAAAATCGGCTATAAAAAAGCCCGCGACGCACATTCGTATAATGGGTGATGCAGAATGCAAAATCTAGATTTTCTCTCTTTTTTTAATGCAACCCACGATATTTTATTATACCAAAGAATTGCCTTTAATATGCTCTTTCATTGTATAGGACTTGTTAAATATACTTATTAATATTTATATTATATACACCACATTATACTATCAACTTGTTTCCATTCCAGCCTTACCCTAAGGTAACAGGTACACTTTTTTAGCATGCACAGTCACAGTTGCCAGAAATATTCATCTAGTCAATGCCTGTTGATAGTGTCAAACAAAATTAAAATGTTACTCAGGCCATCCTCGTCCACTGAACCAGTATAGTTTAGTAATTTTAATGCTTTTATTGGTTTAATAGACATCACGTCACGTTTTGGCGGTAAATATATCAATAAAATAAAAAGATACAGCTCGTAAAGTAATTCTATTATTATAGTAGGACAAGACCTATAAGCCAGGCTCCACGTATTGCTGCTAATTTCGTGATCAAGTCAAAATAAATGAATCTGATGATATGTCTTCGTGCCCTAGATCCGCATGTCCACCACCATCGCTCAATCTAAGCTTTTCAATTTTTTTTGGGGATAATAAAACTAATCAGCAGAATATACATAACGCTAAGCTTAGCTATTCTCCTCTATTATACTCGCGATCACTCAATATTACCATTCCCTTTGTTCATTCACCGTTCCCAGAAGCTAAGATTTTCCACTAATTTTAAATTGCGGTATTATTATCAGTTGGTATTTTCTTGACAGAATAGAATGAAGCTGTTTTCTCTCTTAAATCTCAACCATTAACGTGACATTTCCGTCACGTTATTATTAACGTGCCATCTAAGAGACATTTTGGCATTTTCTTATTTTTTTAAGATAAAACCTCATTTTAAAAATGTTTTTATCACATTATGTGCAGAATCAGTTTTAAGGTTAAGACATGGCACAAACGTGCTTTGAGTGTCAGCAAGTCATAAAAATTAGTTTTATTTCATATATTTAAAAGTTGCACTTGCAAATACCTCTAGAGAAAGGAGAGACAAACACTAAAAACAATACCTGACCGTTATTTTCCATTCTAATACAATCACCAACTTCTCTACATTCACCAAATACACTGCAACTCTGCGCAATTTTCACAATATGGTTTTGGTTCATTCAATTCAGTATGTTTTTGGAGCATATAACACAAAGTAGAGTGTTTCATTAGTTCATTGGGGGTCACAGAGAGCAATCCTTGCGTTTTCATAACCGTTCGGATTTCATTTGACAAACTTCTTGTCAGATACCTAGAAACTCTTTTATACTTCCTCGTAGTTTCCGAGATAGACATGTATTACTTCTTTGTAAGCTTCACTTTTTATCGCAAGTTATTTGTACCTGTTTTAAAATCTGCTCTCAAAAATTGCTATCCCCAAAGTTAAAACGAACCGTCTTTGATATACTGAGATGAATCTCCTTGTGTATATTTTTTTTCTGTCGGTACTTCATTGCAAAATGACTTTCTAATAAAAAGCGCTCAAATGTCACTGCTTACACGTTCGACTACTAAATCGACTGAAGGTAAATCGAGTCTGGAGTCGAAATCAGACGGAAACAACTACTAATGAGCTGATGTCAATTTTTAGGTGCCTTATAGACGGTAGGTTAGTAGTTAAGGGTTAAATTTTACGAAATACCGTCAACAAAGCCAAATAGCCTGTTTCAACGTGTATATTTTTGCAATTGTCCCACAATTGGTCATACAACAAGCTCTAAGTATTTTTTCCCATTTTTATGTTCATATATTATTACTATGACTGCTATCAGGCAGACTGAATGACCTGCAATAAAAATCAGAGGTATACAAACTTTTTTTTCTGTCAGCAATATACCCTCAAATTAATTTCGATTTGAATTATTCATACGCCATTTGTTGCTCGTTAGCTTCAAAATGTCACCGGTCCAGTGTATTTTATGGTATCGTAAAAACACTATTCGTAGGCCTTAAAGTTACGAAGCACACGCGAACTATTTACGTTTATACTGAACTAGTTTTGCGGTTACGTGGATGATTTGGATTTGTCCTACGCTTACGAATCCGATTGAATAACTTGTGATCAGAGCACTTTATAGGCAAGCAATTTCTACCGAAACGGAATAATAACAGGTAAAGCTACTTGGCACCATTCACATATCTGTTACAAGGAAGTACAGCACAGTAACAGATTTGATCTGTACCCGCAATAAATTTGATGGCACTGATCTCTCAAAAAGTTAATCTCAAAAAATATATAGTATACAATGCACAGTGTCGCATGCTGGATGTTGAGGTCGGATATAATAAATACCATTCGAATTTACATTCTAACAATATAACAAGAATGTATCCTTGTTAGCGTCCACTAATATTGATTCAGCTGATGGCGAGATGAAACGCGTTCTACCTCTTGATCGTCCGCAAGAACCGAAACGTTATACAGGGTCATTCACGTTATCCGACACGGAGCATTATGGACAAAGTATTTGATAAAAAAGGAAATAAAAATTTCGGGTGGATAGAGATCCATAAAGGCTACATTTTAAAACTATTTTCATGTTATACAGGCTGTCTAAAAAACAAATGTATGTATCAAAGTTATGTTTTTTTAAATGGAACACCCCACATATTATTGCACATTCAGATTCCTTGGCGAATTCTAGTGTGACTTTATGTATCATACATGGGACTTAAAGCCAACCGTTTAGGTGTAAATCACCATTTTCGGTATAAGTAGATATCAGGAAAAAATTGAAGATCGCAGAGATTATAAAATTTGGAAGGCTGTGACTTTGACGCATTACTAAGCATAAAATGCGCCAGCCTTGATGAGACTGTGAAACTTAATTACGTTTATGCTTGGAAAAATCGGTCGATTAATTAAGGAAACTTCGATCAGCAATAACTTGATTTTTTCAAATAAGAATGCCTAATTTTTTTCATACGGTTAAACGTAGAATTTGATAACCTTTCTAATGATATCAGGTTGTAAATATCAATCTCTGGTAGTTTTCATTTAATTTTAAATTTTTAAACAAATCAGCGTTTTTCAATTTTCCTACCTATAAGCAACGTAGCAGGCCATGAAATATAACAACAATATGGGATACAGATACGATGAACATATAGATTGCATCAAGTCAAAACAGGTGTCCAAAAAGAATCGCACAAAAAAACAATATTCTGAATTTGCTGCTTATTGCTCACTTTTAACGACGACAATTTCTTAATTTAAGTTGAATGCGAAGTTTATACAGCTACGCAAGTTACCTTTAAACCTAGAAGGTGTTAAATCATATAAATGGAGATTGTAGATAGTTAATGGGTGTTTATAAGCCAATGCTTCTCAATCCTCGTATAAGCAATTTGCACCAGCCTTCAGTTTCTAAATCTGTTTGTACATGAAATATTGATTCTAATGCTCATATAATGTGACAATGTACCATAACGCAACGTTTTCTTTCATGTTGAGTTCCATAGAAGACAGTTAAACATAGATTAATAATAATTAATAAACTGCAGTAGCCTCACCCATTTCAAATTACTTAAATAAATCTCCAAGGCTGATTATTGCGTACATAAAAACTAAATGGCTAAGTAAAAGGCATCATCACTACAAATCACGTTATCGTCATGCTTATCAAATGCCTTCTTCTAAATTTATTACCCTCTTAATGGTTGAATTGCTCTACCTACGCCTAAGCTATCTGACAAACCTTGACATCGTGTAGCAGTAGTAAAAGAACAATCTAACAAAAAGGTAACCATACAGGAAGTGATGCAAACAGTGTTTCTGTGCTGTTGTGGTAGCATTACAAGATTCGTTATCTTAGTGGTACCAAATATCACATAATTCCTCGATAGATGCTGATTCAGCATTGAAAAGCAAAGAAGCAGCCTGAGCTTGTTATGCCATTTTAGCAAAGATTATTTTATTTATTTTATTTATTTTATTTATTTATTTATTTATTTAGTCGTACAAACTGGTACAAACTAATTATGAAAAAATAGTTCAGATTAGATTAAAGAAATTTTAAGCCAGAGCTAATTATACCATTTTAGCAAACATAATGATAAATTAGTTCGGATTAGATTAAAGAATTTTTAAAAAATTAGTAAAATTAGTCCCTATTAGTCAGGATTTCAAAAATTAAAAATAGCTCTGTCGCCATTTCTTCTCTACCTGATACACTATACTATCGCTTAAATAACAATCAAATTTCAGGAGCTTTATCCTGTGACCTTTTTGAGGTATTTTATTGTATCAGTCACGATATATTGATCAATAAATTAGATAAATATGGTTGATTTATTATTATGGTTGTTGACATTAAACGTCACATCAAGGTCAAATCAATTTTCATGAGAGGTAACCCCTACGTTTCACAACGGAAATGAAAAGCACGGAAATTTTTCTGCCCAGGTACGAGTATGACTTTGACAATTTGAAAATTTTGACCTTAGATGACTAAGTCGACGTCAAAATGTGACCAGAAAGGTATATTCAGGAGTAGGAGTTGCGCAGAGAGATAGTCAATACAAAAGTCGGATAAACTTTTCCTAGCTATCCAATGGAGACCTTGACCTTGACATTTAGGGTCAAACTTTTCAGGGGCATAAGCTCATTATTTTTACGTAGAAATTTCGGTGCTTTTCATTTCCGCAGTTGTAAGTAGAAGTTCCCATTTAAGAAAATCGATTTAACCTTGATGTGACTTTGAATGTCAAAGTCATGGTCACCGTAAAGGTCACCATCGGCTAGCCAGGAAAAGTTTCTATGACCTTTAAATTAACTGTTTTTTTTGTGCAACTCCTACTTCTCAAGATACCCTGCTGGTCATAGTTAGACCTTAACCATCGAAGGTTAAATTTATCAAACCGTCAAGCTCATACCTGGACTTCAGGGGTTTCCATTTGAGAAAATCGCCTTGATCTTGATGTAACCTTGATTTCAAGGTCAAGGGCACTATGAGGGTCATCACTGCGTTCACCGTGTACTCAGGAAAATTTCGTATGAATTTTGTCTTGACTATTTTTTTCTTATCTTATTTTTGTAGTTAATCGTTTGCTTTATTACTTTTTGAACAGGGTGTATGAATGTTTCTCTAACCAAAGAGACTCGTATAATATTCCTTTTATAAACCGATGATAGCTCGGATGTATTCCTATATCCATATATATTTATATATTCCCATATATAAGGCTGTCCTGATTCCCTGTTTGCTCAATAGAGGCAAGGGTATTTCGTTTGGCTTCATTCGGAATTCACTGATATTTCGTGAAAACGGTGAGGTGGTTAGCGTCGATACCTCCATTTCCGATATCCCTTTCACGTAAAAATTGGCTGCTTTGAGATCCGCATTACAGATTTTGCCGCATTCTGCATCATTTCAAACTGATTTCTAGATACACCGATGGAATGGGAAGCGTCCTATTAGATTTATTTTATGCAAACGTATACGAGGTGCGATCGCTTAATATGGGATACAGTAGTTCCAAGAGTAACATGGCCACGCCTATTCATAGAAACCGGTAATGCAAATGAAGTTATCAATTATACATGTTTCGGATTAGTCACTACAATAGCAATTTTTTTACTAACCTCAAATGTCCATTTGAGGAATACTTTACAACCAAACATACGCAGATTTTAACACAATTTTCATTACTCGGAGAACACAATATAACCGCGCATGGTACAAATATGGCTTTGAAGCGAATAAGAAAATAAATATACTAAAAAAAATTAAAAGCACGCTCTCAATTAACATCAAACTAAAAGATAATTTTAAAAATAAGCCAAAACATAAACAAACAAAAAATGCTAGAATGTCAAAAATCATGGGCACTTTGTGCCGTATTATTCGTAAATTAAGAGCCCGATGCTTTTTTCACAATAATACTTAATATTTTACGTTCACTATTGTCTTAAGCTAATTTTAAAAATCATTTCTAACTTTTCCTATGCACGTTAAGCGTGTTTTTAGCTCTCTTAAACTATATTTAATTCTAATTTCTAGTTAACTTTATCATCATTGTGTGCTTTATTTAGTTTTTTTCAAGTTTGAGCTTGGATTTTTGCTATGGGTGTAGTGAATAGCCTTGCTCTCATAGATATGAAAAAATTATATAGGCATCAGATGAGGTGCAGAAAGCAAAACTGTTTTCAGTTAATCAGAAGTTTTCAGAAATACAGGAAGAAACGTTGTTTTCCTTTCTTTCAACTGAAATGCTTATAATATTTTTTGTCAGGTCGATTTCAGCAACAATAGTAGTGATTAGGGTTTGATTTACAAGTTACTTAACTTGTCTGGACTTGAAATCAAGTAAAGTTCATGTCACGTAATTATGATTTCAAGAACTTAAAACTCAAGCCATTGTTCACAACTATTTGATTTCTGGCAATAACACTTGGCTACTTAACTTATTTTAACTTAATCGTAATTTGATATTGTCACGACGGCCTCTTTTTCTTCACCCAGGGAATCAAACTCGACGTAACTTTCACCGTTTTACTTCCCAACTCGATACATTGGGTGATATGAATAATACCAGAGTTTAAACTCTGAGCATGTTCTCATGAGCATGAGCATAAAGTATAAGTTTGTACTCCATTCCATATGAATAAAAATATTTCGATTTGATGAGTTTCTTCTCTTGATACATAAGAGTCATGATACTACGACACTGACAGATATGATCACTTGGCGGACAGATTTCGAACCGGTCTGCGCATGACGTCACCGTGTGACAAAAGTGTACAAGCACATGGCGCCAAAGTATTGATTTTTGAAAGTTTTATTTCGTTTCCTGTAATGTCTGTCTTAGATATTTAATATTCATACAAAATGAAAATAGCTCATGCACAGTATAATATAAACGATACATATTGCTCTGTATCTGAATAAAAAATTGGGTACTGACCCGTTTGCAGTAGTTCCGAGCGTTCTGAATTTTAGATACAAAAATTTGAATCTATGTACTCAAAAAAAATTTACATTGTGGAAAGAGAACAGAGCCAGAGCGGTCTGGACGTATTTTTCTGAAATCTCATATAAGAGGTTGATTGGAGTGCCTAGTGAAACCATCTTTTTGTGGGAAAATTTCTCGGGTAGGAGGTGGAATTTGTATATACTCCATTCAGGAGCCTTTGATTACCGTTCTTATTTTTTATATATAGATTATGATGTGGCGTCATCAGCTCCTCAAGCCAATTTGCATATGTATTTACTGTATAATTCTCTTAATAAAAGGTAGACAAGAAATAAATAACATGATTTTGTCATTAGAGGTTTTTAAAAATCATGAACAAGCATAATGGCATTATGGCGACTGAATATTGACCTTTTTCTGCTAATGATTGGTGTAAAAATACATTACCAAATTTTCTTGTTTTTTATTTATTCAAATATAAGTCACAACCGCGTATATGTTAAACATAAAATAAACACATATCACAATACAACAATACAATACCTTTCTGGGCATTGTATTTAGCTAGTACAGGTGAATTCTCGTATACTAAAGATTCCTAGTAATAACAGGTTTTTCCTCAATTTTTTTCAAAATGTTTTCACACGATGTATCTGTTTAATAATATGTTTGAATTAAAAAGTTTGATCCACTTGTAGTGATGGTTTCTGATGACCTGGGTATAGGGCACATTATTTGTTGCTCTCTTGTGTTGTAGTTAGGTATTGATTTTGTATATATGAGTCTATGGGGAAATATATTTTGGACAGACAATAAGAACTGAAAAAGGGGTGAATAAGAGCATATAGAACTAGCCTTCCTCTATATGAACTGAAAATGAAACATCAAAATACGTTCTGCAATCTGTAAATCTCCAACCATCTTTTAGCGCATTTTTATTTTATGTAGCTTTTTTTTATTCCAAATAGGAAAGGCGCTAGGAAAGCTGGATACACCGTCGCAGGGCCCTGTATACTTATTACTTTATACTATTTTACAATGTTAGTGAATTTTAGTTTTCTAATATTCGAGGTCTCTCTAATTCCCCTATCAAGAATTCGTATTCTGAAATACATTTTGCATCTAGAAAACAAGCTCCCCAACAACATCCCACAACCACACAATAAACCATTGTTCAAACATGTGTTAAACTCCAGAATCGCAAATGATTAATGTTTTATCAAACTTTACTACGGTAGACGAGTAAACTCAAGAAAATAAACTGAAAATGTTCGGCTATAACCTGTAACTAAACGAGTAAACAAACCCCGTTTGTCACACGCTGACGTCACAGGTGGAAGCGAGACGGAAGACATCATGCGCGTGAGCATACCTTCTAAAGTAGTAGTATCATGCATAAGAGTAGATACTCGCTATTTAATTTTCAAACTTGACAGAGCCTGTCAGAAGTGTCACATAACAAACGTTCGCGTTCGGCATTATCGAAGCAGTCAGTCAGCGAATATTTGTTGGTACAATGAGTGAAAGCAGTGAGGAAGAAAGTAATAAAAGTTGCGAATCCCAAATGGGATTTGTGCATAAATACTTTTGTCTAAGTCACAAACACCAGCTGTTATAAGCATGCTCTGCCGGAGTATTAGGGTTTCTAAAGGGCACCATTAGCCAAGGCGCAATGCCGTTTCCCGCATCTTCCAAAAGTGAAGCATTCGATCTCTAAAACTCTCTCTGCAATGTTAAACATTTCTGAGTTGCTCCGTATCCGTCAATCATAGACAGATCCTGGCCATGATGCGTCTACGCTTGCAAACCACTCGTCTGCACTACAAGTGGCCTGAACATTGATGGTATGATATCCCTTGCGATTGATATATTCATCACCATGAAGAGGCGATTTTTTAATTTGTAATGTGGGTGCAATCGTTCACACCCGCGGCACATGGAAAAGTGTACTTTCCTTGCCATTTTCTTTTGGCTTCTGTTACATTTGCCAGAGTGCTAGGGAATTTTATCCACTGTCCACATTTTTCTATCATCACCAATATCTTTTGCTACTCCTGTTTGAAATCCCGGATCACCTACGTATCTTAAAAATATTTTATCAGTGTTACATACAGCACCATCCCTTGTTTCTTCAGATTCTAAACCCAAAAAATTATATGATAGCCACTCGAGATTTTCTTTACTAAATCCATACAATGCTTTAAAGTCACGATCACACGTACTTCTCCTAGGTTCATAATATTTTTTTGAACACAAATTAAACACGAACTCAGTCATAACTCCACTGCGGTCAAACTGAAGTCTGGTGACTATCAGACTTCAACATTCTGGAGTATATTCTCATCCTAAAGAGCACAAACACATTTTTATTCATACCAAAAATGAGAATATGCTCACAAGAAATTGTACATAAGAGTACCTACTCAAGTGGAGTATTTGCTTCTGATTTTTATTCATACCAGTATTTGCTCCTAATTTTTGAGTATAAACTTAATGCTCATTTTTATTCATAAGACCCATTATCTCTTAAACTTATCTCAGCTAGAACTCAACTCAACTGACTACTGCCACGCTACTCGTGGTGCCTTATATACTTCATCGAACCATCTAGAAGATTAGAGACACTCAGATGACATTCGAGAATGCCGATCTGTCAGTCTAGAAAATTCCACATGATTCGATGACGTTTACACATCAAAAAAATCTAACCTAATCATTGTGAAAGAGACATTAGCGAATACAAATAAGCAATGCTATATACAGGATGTTACACTCTTCCCCCCTTAGCGTTCGGCGTCCTCGACAAACAGTTCGCTTCGATCCTTGTATGGCCACAGGCGATCGCTATGGACGACCTTCGGTTTTCCACTGCCCATACGTATCCTGTAGACTACGTCGTTGAGGCGCTTCATCACCACGTAGGGTCCCTCCCAATGGCGCTGTAGCTTCAGACATCTACCCCTTCTCCGTCGTGGATTGTAGAACCATACCAGATCACCTTCGACGAACTTTGGGCTGTTTGCTTTCAGATCGTATCTGGCTTTCATTCTGTCGCTGGCAGACTGGATGTTTCCTCTAGCAGACTCATGGATATCCCAGAGCGTTTCCTGAAGCTCGCTCACCCATTCGCATGGAAGACGGCGTTCCGTTTCTGGGGGTGGACCAAGAGCTAAGTCCAGAGGCAGCCGCAGTTCTCGACCAAAAATTATCTTCGCTGGGCTCAACCGAGTTGACTCGTTCACCGCTGATCTGTAGGCCAACATTCCCAGAGGAATCTTCGTATCCCAATCAGACTGATGTTCGTTAACGAATTTTGACAGGTAATCCAGGATTGTCTTGTTGAAGCGTTCCACCATACCGTCGGACTGAGGATGAAGAGCAGTTGTTCTAGTCTTCCGAATTCCGAGTTTTCTCATCAGCTGTATGAAGACTTCCGATTCAAAGCTTCGTCCCTGGTCTGAATGTAGTTCATTAGGAACTCGGAATCTGGACACCACGTGTTCTAAAAGAGCCTGTGCCACTGTGCCTGCTTCTTGATTGGGCACAGGAATTGCTTCTGGCCATTTAGAGAAATAATCCATTACAACAAGCAGATACTTGTTCCCAAGGCTGGTTTCCGGCAAAGGACCCAAAATGTCTATAGCGATTCTCTCAAACGGCGATCCAACGTTGTACTGCTGCATGTGTGATCGTTGACGAATACTTGGACCTTTTCTTGAGTTGCAGACATCGCACGTGGAACAGTAATTTTCAACATCTTCGCGACAGCCAACCCAGTAAAATCTCTCCTTGATTCTTCCCAGGGTCTTCCTGATGCCAAAGTGACCCCCACTGCTACTATCATGTAGTTGTTCCATAATTGCTTTCCGTAATTTCCTTGGTACTACAAGTTTTTCTTTAGCATGTCTGCCATCAGTATCCTCCCAGATTCGATACAGGAGGTTACCCCTCACCTTTAGTGAGTCCCATTGTGCTAGGTAGGCTTTAGTGATGGGACTCATAGCACTTATTTCCTGTTGATTAGGCTTGTTTCCATTTAAGAGTGAATGAAAGTAGTATGGATATGCCGGTTCTGATCCTCCCTGAAGGTCATTCAAATGGGGTGGGGATGACCTTGGTTTCCATATTTCATGAGGTGTATTGACGTGGGTTTTTCTTATAGGTGCCGGTTCTGATCCTCCCTGAAGGTCATTTTGTAACGTTGTCTTTCCAAAAGTGATCGTATCTTAATGGGGCTTTTTAAATGGGGTGTTGGGTAACCTTGAGAGTTCCAGTTCACATTGTGCTTATAGACACTGATTTTGAAATATTTGTCATTAGTGTTTGTATTGGTTATTTGCGTAACCTTGAGGTTTTTTTTGTGTTATTGTATAGCTGCTTATTTTGAACGTCCTTGAATGTGATTATTGAGACTGATATTTCTTGGCGGTTTTGAGAAGAATGCACGGTGACGTATCTTCACCTTGATGGTATCTGTATAAATAGTGTACTAACGGTGCTAGTGATCAGTAAAAGTCGAGAGACGATCGGAGTATATTCCCGAAGTATATGTGTACAGATATAAATTGGTGAGCACCCTTTTATATTATTTATCCAACAGTAACATTATTTGTTTTTCTTTAAACAATGTCTGTCACTACCTCTGAATTGCATGAAATTAACAATAAAATCAACTGTGAACTCAATAACAAAATACCGTTCAGAACTTTGTCTTCATTAACTGTAAACAAAGCCCATACAATTAAGAATCTGTCACCAGTCAAATCAAAATTTGGTGAATGTCTAGTAGCAACACTATTAGAAGATAATGCTGATGAGTTCAAAGTATGGTTACCGAAAAGAGTAACGGAACATATGTCTGAAGCGGTGATCAAAGAGATAAATGAATCACAAAATAAATATTCACTATCATATATAGGTCAAAGTTCACCTAAAACACCAGGCACTCGCTCCAAATGTTTGATGAAATTTGATTATATTCAACAATAATATATTTGGTGATGAGGTAGTACAGATTGTGTTGGGTATAAATAATATAATGGTTACTCCCATGTATTGGACCCCGATATATGGAAGGTAAATTCGAGATAAAAAAAAAACATTTGTTTGTAGCTGATATTAGACGTTCCGTTTGTTTCAGAAGCAGACTAACTCTCCATTCCCATTATATAATGTGGATGCAGTATTCGGCAATGGGGTGGCCTGAAGCAAAAGATCTACGTAGTGCCATCCAGAGAATTGCATGCCAGTTGGTGGATTTGATTTTCGATGAGGAACATTCCACAGCGTATGACTTAAGTATCTGCTGGGATGATGAAGAGGTCGAACGAAAGAGGATACTAATAAGGAAATATGAAGCAGGGGAAAAGTTATGCAGACAGTATTTACGTGAAGAATGTACCGTCGACCAACTATGTGATGGAATGATTAATAATCAACTCAAACCATTTTTGTACGAAATAGTTAAATACTTACCTCAAGATATTATTATCAAATATCGCCTTCTAGATAAGGAATGATAACTGTATACACCGTGTGTCGTTTTATATGTATAAATAAAAAACTAAATGTACTAAAAAGCTGTTTTATTTCTGCGGGTTAGATATAATAAAAAATCAGAGACACTTAGTAGGAATGAATAAGTCCATTTTGAATAGATCCATCAAAGGCGTTGTAACTAATGCACGAATCATGAATTATCAATGCATACACCTTCGTATTCGCTGGGAAAGAAGATCTGGTTTCAAATTCCAATGATATATCCACAGTTGAGAGCTGAAGGTTATCAGGTTGATGACTGCAGTCAATCACAAATAGAGGATTGTCACTAAACTCCTTTATGTTAAGAATTGGTTCTGGAATGTCCTTGTTATAAAATGTTCTTTGGAAGCTCTCAAATGCATAGTAAGCTGCAGTATTTAGCTTTCTGTTGAAATCTAGGTTCCATCGTTCATACGGATATACCTGATTATTCAACTTTAATCGAATTGAATTTATGTTGGCATGAATGAACTTAGTGATATCCTCTTTAGGATTTTCTGCTAATTTTGAGTCTTGAAATCCAACGATAACAAACAAAGGCCTCTCCAGTTTGTTGGTTGTTCGAATTGCCCAGACGTCTGATGATGTTGAGCGAAGTGATGGCAGTTCATACAAATCCCAAGAGCGAAATGCTACCTTAATCCTTGAATTGAGACTGTTTTTATTCAATCGCTGTAGAAGTTTTACCTTGTATCGATCTTCAGGAACAATATGTTGAACCTTCCATTCAATCTTCGATATTGTTAACTGAGCGTCACATTCACCAACAAAGCAGTTTTTGAAAGATCTTGCAATTACCAAGACGAGCTCTTGTTTTATATTCAGAATTCCTTTTTTGTAGTCCTCTGCGAATCCCATTATATGCTTTAGAGGTATCCTACCACTGAATACTTTGCTGTTTAAATCCCATATCGCTAAATTATCAGCATTCAGGCCCCATCCGGTACATAAAAGTGTATGGGCTGCACTTTTACCATGTGAAATCATTGTTTTCATTGTTGAAGTTATTCCAGGATTCCGCACGACAACAACTTTTTCACCACCCATATGCAGAGAAATTTCATCAAATAAAAAGGATAGAGCATTATTAGATAGGTAGCACGTCTTCGTTGCATCTGCTGGGGTAAACGTTCCTTCAATGTAAATGTAACTGTCAGCAATATTTAAAATGAGATCTTGGAAATTTATCGGTATATGAACAATATCGGAGTTCTTGAAATACGGCGAACCGTACGGCTTGTATGTGTATTCATGAAGGCTGGCTAAGGAACGGTCCATGATAGGTTCCTCAAAAACATCCAACGTCTCACTTGATACGTGCAGAACCATTTTTTTTGGTAAGTTGCAGTCCTATAGATTCGAGGAACTTACGATTCAGTAGAGAAATTTTCGATGCTGTATCCTTGGCGGCAGACGAACGACGAATAACGTCAATTCTCTGATTTCGTCGTATTTTATGTCTACTTGTGTGAACTTTCTTGACATTTTTCAATTGGTATGAACCTACGTTGTACAAAAAACCCATCTTGCTGAATTATGAAGCTTGTTTTAAGTTAAACGTCGCAATTCCAATTTAACGATTACTTTTTCACCACGGAAGTTGATTAGATTCCCATCGTCATCCAAAATTTTAAGTGTGATGTTGTCGATAAACTGACGTCCGCTTGGCTTTACGCTCATATATATTACATTCTGTGGCTCCTTTGTTAGTTTGAATCCTGGCTCGACGTCTATGTCAAACTCGTAAAGAGTGTGCATTTCATTTCCATTGTGGTACGCGCCAGATATCAGTCCACAGTCGATTCTTATCAATCTAACTGTAGTTATATTAACCGGTAAAGTTGACACATGTATTTCGTCATGTCCAAAAATCTTCGGTTCAAACCCAATCAAAGATGCGATTGAGTTAGGAAAAGATAAGTCAACATCATACGCTGAGTATAGCTCACACTTTAATGTATTGTTGTTAGCTTTGAGAGAGAACAACTCATCAGTTGTGGGCTTAGGTGGGTGTATACTGATGGGCTTTATTGTCCTTTGTAAATATTTATTTAGTTCATCGATTTCGTAGGTACCTGGCGGAATATATATAATTTTGAATTTGGTGTTATCTGTTGGATACCTCAAAGCGATTAGATTATTTTCTTCGTGTACGTTGAATATTGAGTTGTAGGAGTAAAAACCTATTAGACCCAAACCATACTGGGCGCTAGTATCTAGCTCAATTGGTGGATAGAAATTAGCCGACAACTCGCTGTCATAACCCGTCAACGTAAATGTGTAAGACATGACTGATGGGGTGCAAAAAAAGGTAACACTTTATATATCCAAACAGCAACATTTATTGAAAACAGCAATTGTTTTTTTGATTATTATTCTTTAAAGTAATATCATGTAAATTACAATAACAACAAAATATTTTTCTTGGCGGCGGCCCATCTGCTTGATCGCCACTCTGATGTGTATCATAATGCTCCCAGCAGAATTGGAATCGCTGCATGTCCGGGTCTTCCTTCAAGTGTAATGGTAGTTTGTACCATACATGTGCTATTTCATTAGGTGCGCATGCTATGAGTACTTCTTTTGGTATGTGAGCAAGTTCCTCTTCTGTCATGTTCAACAGACTTCTTTCCTTTGAGAATGCTTTCAGGGAATAACTCATTTTTCTAATTGTTTCACGATCCATTTTTATTAGCTTTCTGCTTTTCCTCGGAAAGGAATCGTAGACACAAATGTCCACACCAAAAAGTATTGAAGTTCTGCTGTCGTCTGAGATTATACAAGATCTTAATTTTCCTTGATTGATCGAATAAATACTTCACTAGCTCGTTCGTTGGTGGTAGGTTGCCGAAACTATCATAATACAACACCACCATTCCCCGTTTTATATATGATACCCAATGTGACCCACCCCCACTCTTGCTATCTAAGTTGATAATGGCTGACTCATTCCAGAATGGACCTTGTTTAGGTAGATCATCACGCATAAAAACTCCTCTGAAATACGGTATTTTTAGCTGTTTGGCATAATAAACAAGGTCGTTGTCTGTCAGCGGTCGTTGGGGTAGGGTTTTTAAAAGTTTTTTGAAGTCCGAGCTTTGATAAACAAACCCAATCCTTTGCGGTATGGTTTCAAATATAAACCACTGCCAATTTTATTCATACCGGAGATAGATGTAGAATTTTTTTCTCGTGCTGAATTTATTGCTTTAGAGGTCCTAACAATATTTGCAATACCCCCAGCGAGACTGCCTAATGCTGAGAGACCTGCAAAAATTGGTATCAAGGGTAGAATTCCACCTACTTTTGGAATAGGTATAACTCGCGGAAGGCGAATACGTCGTTTCCCTCCCAGAGACTTGATATGCTTCCGGGCGGCTAATAATGCTGCAGAAGTTGCTTTTCGTAGCACGTTATTATCTTGCTTATGGTTCGAAAATCTCTTCATATTTTTGCGAACTCTGTTTAGTATCCCTGAACCAAAATGCACCTTCTTTGTAGCCTTCCTCATTTTCCTACGCACACATTTTTTCTTATTCCTTCTACGTCGTGATCCATAACCCATTCCCGCATGATGTTTTACACGTAATGCATTCCACAATTTTTTACGCATGCATTTTTTCCTACTGCGCCCACGTCGTGACGCAAGACCCATTCCAGTGTGACGCTTTACTTTCATAATATTTGTAACTAACCAGGCAGCTGCTTTTTCTCCGAAGTTTGCATCAGCTGATTTGACTCGTTTCCAGGCTTCTTGTTGAAGCAGGTAGTCAGCCGAGTGTCTTGTAGCCAAGTCAGATTTGCGGTATGCAAGGTCGTGCTGTAAGCAAGCCGCGTCTAATTTATTGATTTCTTTTTGGCCAAGAGCTAGCCTTTCCTCCACGCGCGTGCCCGGCCCACAAAACTGATAAAAGGGTAAATGTGCTTCGAATGGCAACTTATCTATCAACTTGTTAACAATTCCACCACCAGTTTTGGAAATGCTGCTACACCTTCTCCCAAGAAGTATCGGCATTTAAATAAAACATATATAAACAACTGCGGCTTATATACGGTTAAGTCGTTGCACGATGAAGGTGACAAAACAAGATCAGGAATTAAGTATTAGCAATATTGATGTAAAGGTCACGGATTTGGAAAATAATACTTCTCATCATCGACATGGTATACTACTACCATCCACGATTCGTTGTATTATTGTTGGCCCATCAAACTGCGGAAAAACCAATGTGCTGATATCTTTGTTGTTGCATCCTGATGGGCTTTTCTTCGAAAATATCTATATATTTTCAAAATCGCTTAATCAACCCAAGTATACATTCATAGAAAAAGTAATGAAGTCGATTGATGGATTGGGATATCATGCATTTACCAATAACTCTGATATTCTACCACCATCAGAAGCCAAACCAAATTCAGTTTTCATTTTCGATGACGTTATATGTGAAAATCAAAATGTTATCCGAGAATACTTCAGTATGGGTCGACACAAAGGTGTGGATTGCTTTTATTGCGTGCAAAGCTACAGTTGGATACCAAAAAGGGTGATTAGAGATAACGCAAATCTGATTGTGTTGTTCAAAGTTGACAACACTAACCTCTCACATGTTTTTTCAGATCATGTGGCACCCGACGTAACCTTTAAGCAGTTCCAAGATATGTGTGCAATGTGCTGGAGGGAGAAATATGGGTTTCTAGTAATTGATAAAGATAGAGAACTAAAAGATGGTCGGTACAGGAAAGGATTCGATAGTTTCATAAATCCACTGGTAGACTAGGAATATCATCAATTGAATGTGAGACTGCAATCAATGTACATCGCAGCTGTAGCATTACCATAACAAGTATGAAGCAGCAACAGAGCAGCATTGAGATTGCTCTCAAAAAAGAATTAGTGGAAGCAACAGAGTCTGTCCAAAAAAAATTTAATGCTGTAAAGAAAGGTCGCGACATCGATAACACAGCATTGGAACGGATATATGAACCTATTACGAAACAGCTGAAGACAATAGCGAATGCATCAGTTCATACACAATCGAAACAACCAATGCAAAACGTTGGTCATACAAGCACTCCTAAAAGACCACCATCTACATATCCAAATCAAACCCTTCCCTCTACTAGTACACCAAAAGGGGCGAGATTCGAAGAATTGACTTCCGCTGCTTTTTCCGGTATAACACCAATAAAGGAGTTACCTGATACACCATCATCAATTAATGAGAGGGAAAGAGATTCAGTTACTCAGTATGTATCTACAGCTAATTCAAGTGTGGACAGAGAGGCAGTTGCTGAGGTGCTGAAAAGTCATATAGATAATTTGAGAGCAGGACATCCGGCCTATGGAAGTGTTTATAATGTGAGGATCAACCCACAATCACAGAAGCTGTTAATGGGTGTACATGAAGTGGAATTTGATGATAAGGCGGTTTATTTATCGTCGGGTGATAAGACTACTAAATTCAAACTATCCCCAGACTTACTAGATATGATGTTTGTAGGAGATACACGAAACTCCAACTCAAAAACTCTACACACATTCAGGTCCATATTGAATCTAACTAATGTACTTCGCAAAGATTACACACCTCTTAATATTTACAATGTCGACGGATCTGAGTATTTCAATAAATTATTTAATATCCTATCTACATCATCCCCCATGCATTTGAGAGCCAGAGTTGGTAGGGGACATACACAAATGAAGATACCTAAGTATAAGATATTTAACACTAATAAACGCGACTTTGTGTACTGGAACGACATCAACGAGCTGATTGATCGATTGAAATTGCTATACAGCTCAAAATCAGCTGGTCATACAAACCACGACAACGAAATTTTATCTATAATAGAAGAATTGCGTGAAGAGGGCGTAATACGCTAATTTGGGGTATATATATTTGCGAGTTGAAAGATCCCACTAATAGTATAACGCTTTCGTAGCGATGCACAATACGATAGATAAGTTTGGTCGTCGCAGTTCTAAGCATACAACTGTACGTGGTATTCCAGGTATTGGTTTTAAACTTACACAAACTGGAAATTATGATATCAATGGAAAGCAGTTAAAGAATGTTGGTGATCCTACAGATGAAAATGACTCTGTTCATATAAAGTATGTTGAAAAAAAACTAAAAAGTACCGCTGATATGCTTGAAAGTATAGTGAATAGCAAAACGCTAGAATTGAGTGATGGCCTTGAGAAAAAGATTGATGTATTAACAACCAATTTGATATCCATTTTAGAGCAACTAGAGGTTCTATATAATTTTTGCCAGAAATTAGCTAGTGGAGTCAACAGGGAATTCGATGCTGAAGGTGGCCCTGTTTTACCAGCGTGGCTTGCAGGCTACACTTTAAATCAACTCAGACCATAGATCGGTTGATTTTTCATGATTAATGATCAGTTTCTTTTCTACAATCACCTGAGTCAGACCTCTACATGTAGATATGTCAGTTAACAGCGCAACAAAACGTGGCATAGCAGAAGAATTACACAAGGCAGTTCGGAAGAACTTTCGCCGTCGAAAAACTATCATAAAAGGTTTCGCTGACTTATGGCAAGCCGATTTAGCGGAAATGCAACCTTTTCATAAGGAAAATAATGGCTATAGATACATATTGGTAGTCATTGACTGCTACTCTAAGTTCTTATGGTGTAGAGCAATTAAGAATAAAGATATGCAAAACGTGACGGCTGCAATGCATGATATCCTGCAGGACGCTAGCTATCATCCAACCAATCTGCAAACAGATAACGGATCTGAGTTTTACAATCGCAAATTTTTTGAACTGATGCAAAGGTATGGAATTAACCATTACTCCACGTTCTCTACGAAAAAAGCAGCAATTGCCGAAAGAGCTATTCGTTCACTGAAACACTTGTTGTACAAGGAATTTTCTGCAAGAGGTAGTTACAAATGGATTACAATTCTGCAAAATGTCACTAACTTCTATAACAACAGGAAACATCGAACAACAGGATTGGCCCCCATCGAAGTCGATTTTCATACACGATTGAATGTGTATCGCAATCCAAAGGTAGCAGGCAGAAGTAAGCTTAAACTTGGGGACATTGTGAGAGTAAGCAGATATAAAGGTGTATTTGAAAAAGGTTACACCCCCAACTATTCTACGGAATTGTTTAAAATACGCAACGTTAACATTACAAATCCAGTCACATATATGTTAGATGATATGGATGGGCAACCGATAAGCGGCTGTTTCTACGAAGCTGAGCTAAAAAAGACGCAGTTTCCAGATGAGTATCTGATTGAAAGGGTCTTGAAGAAAAGAGGAACCAAGCTCTTCGTTAAGTGGTTAGGTTTCCCGAAAGAAAAAAATACGTGGATAGACGTAAAAGATGTATTGTAATGATTCAATAATATATTTGAATGGTTTCTCGATAACTGTGTAAACTTATTTTATTATTTTTTGTTTGGATGATTTTTAGATTCGTTTATAAATAAAACAGTTGTTTGGACTAACTGTAGTTTTATTTTTTTGCATATATATTTACAATAATCATTGACTAATTTGTTAGATTATTAAATCGGGCGACCTCGCTCGCTCTCCACCTGCGTCTCTCCTTCTTGGACAAGAACGGTGGGGGCATCCGCAGGACCGCCCTGTTTTCTAAGTTCGGTTTATAGCTCTGGTAGTTATCGCTATCCCAGTTTTCTGAAACAAAAAAAGTGTTGTTTTGTAATGCGTGCGAAGATTGCAAGATGCAAAAGGTGAAAGGTATATAAGGATATATTGCTAAATCTTACGAGGTTTCATTAAATTTAGATTTTTCAGGAATGATGGGTACACACGTTGAAAGCATCAATATCATATTATCAATACACAACAAAAAATAATAAAAAAATGCTATGTTGGCGCATGTTGAAAGTATCAATATCATAGGATTGGTACAAAACAAAAAAAAAAGATGCTAAGTTGGTGGTGGTTTGATTTTTTCGCATTTAATGAACACATTTTATACCTTCAATCTGCACCTCTACATTGGTGGTGGCGACTTCATCACCCTGCTCTCTTCCTTTTACCCCACGGTTGTCAGAAGCTGTAAAAAGAAAGAATTATCGATGAGTATATGGTTAGTTTGTAATAGAATACGTTTGCTTCACAAAAAAGTAAAAACATAGAAAGATAAACTGTTTTTGATAAATTTTTAGTGTCATCAATAAAGGTAGCATTTCATAAACTCGGAAATAATTACTCATAAACAAACTACATAGGTACCTTCAGATGGTGCATGACTCTCTGCCAATCTTCGCCGACACCGCACCAGGTGATTAGCCATCGACGACGGCTTCACTAGATGGTCCGCGATCAGCGGACATTGCCGCAGACCAAATGTCCGGTGATCTGCGGTCGATGCTGCCACACCACCCTGACATGCTGTCGCCCGCAGCCGCCTCGCCACCTCTGTGAAGCCGCTGTATCGGCTGTCACCCGGAATGACCTCTGGTGCTGAAAAGAAAAGAAGAGTACATTGTAGAAATACATATGAGTGGAAACTAGCGAAAACAGACTTGCTGTATTTTGACTTGTTACTTGTACGCAATGTATACAATGGCAGAATAATGTTTACCTTGACTCAGGTGCTCCAAGTCCAAGATGTTGAATCCTACGGCTTCCATTCTCGTTCTTCCTCTTGATTATCTTGTTGTAATCTTGCTATAACTGAAGAACTGAATCACGAACTTCACTAAATAATTCTCGTTCAGCCACCGTATTTATACGATATTAGGGGACTAACGCTTCCCCTTCTCCGCTTCAATCCTCTCTTAGGGTACGTCGTTTCAGGAATATAGAAAGACCAACCCACCAGCCAATCGGCGTATAGACCATTAAGTACGTTATATGCTTTGGCAACGCATTCACACGTCATCAACTGCTATTGAAACGGGAATATAAGAAAGATCAACCCACCAGCCAATCGGCGTATAGACCATAAATCGCTATTGGTGGAAATGTTATATGCTTTGGCAACGCATTCGTACGTCATCAACTGCTATTGAAACGGGAATATAGAACGACCAACCCACCAGCCAATCGGCGTATAGACCATAAATCCCTATTGGTGGAAATGTTATATGCTTTGGCAACACATTCGCACGTCATCACCTGCTCCTGAAATACTTTGTCGCCCAACCCCAACCATGCTAATTTAGATCTGTGTACCACTATATCGATATCTGAAACCAACAAGAATTGTGGATGCTCCCACCAATATAACCTTATTGGATGCGATAGTTTCACCCAACCCACCCATCTAAAGCTTATTGGTTGTGATTGTTTCGCCCATCCTCCCCATCCAAGTATTCGTCCCCTCCGCTCTGATTTTACAACTGAATTATGTTGTGAATTTTTGGGTATAAATACAGCTTCATTCTGTAAGGTTTTTCAGTTCTACGTTCTTCAGAAAATCGTACCGTTCCGCAGAAAAATATTGTATATCATACCTATATCACCAACATTATGGCCGCAACCAACAATCAAGATATTATAGTCGTCGGGGACGACTTACAGGCCATTCTGCAGGAGTTCGAAAATGAGGGGTTGCCTTTTACGCAGCTGGCTGCAGATGTCCAAGAAGAACTTGAAGAATTCGTCCATGTGAACCCACCAGCTGAAAACAACACCAGTGTGAACACCCCTGCAGCAATAGGAGCTGGCGTGGATGCAACGCAAGCAGCCGCAAGTGCAGTGCCTGCCCTGGCAACCAGTGTGAATACTCCTGTAGCTATAGGAGCTGGCGTGGATGCGATGCAAGCATCCACAAGTACAGTGCCTGCGATAACGAGCAGAAAAATAAAAAAGGCACCTTCCAAGCCTTTTGGAGCATTATTGCGGCAGACATTGGAAAAATCAAATAAACCTCCAAAAACAGAGATCGAAGACCAGACGGAAGCGTTGAGGAGTACTGTTCAACGCATCAAGGATGAAATAGCAAATAATGAGCGGCAACTGGTAGAGGAGCTGGCACTGAACGATAGTCTCCAAGCAGCACAAGTTATCGATGAGCAAAAGTTGAAACAGCTAGACGATGAAAGGAAGCGTGTAAAAGAAACCAAGACGAGGAGAAAGCGACAGTTGGATGATTGCAAGAAGAGAATCGACACCCTACGAGTGACATCAACTCAAAAAAGATGCAAGCTGACTGAAGAGAAGGAACGTATTATATCTTTCTTTGAGTTGTAAAATAAACAGCAAAATATTATATATATTTATATACATTATATGTATTGATTTGCCTCATATTACGAATATTGAATAAAAATAAAAAAAAGGTATGATCTTTTATTTGATGATGGTATATTGTGTAAGTACCAGTGGGCTAACAGAAACGGTAAATATACCTTGTGGATTAGGGTGTGGCTTTACAGTACCCACCACCCAACGCCACCGATGTTCCACAAATAAAATGAAGAGGTGGGGAGGTATGGAGGGGGCTTTAGTGTGGGGAGCTTAGAACATAAAAGGCAGAGTTCTTGTCAATGAAAAACATAGTGCAGAGTCAACTGGTACAGTAATACAACTAGCAGCGAAATGGACTTCAATACAGAGTCAAACGGACCTTGCGACTCCACGTCTTGGATGCAGGATCAAGAGGACAGTTCCAGCATATGGAGTATGGAGACTGCGGTACCGGATGGTGAGACACCCGACCAATCTCATTGGGCGGTGGCAAGACCACCGATGGACCATGGACCATGCGATTCCACAGTACAGCCGCTGGGGTTCCTGTTGTCTACTATAGACAGCTCATCAGATAACAGCGATGATGATGATGATGCTGATCCTTATCGTCCAGATGGTCCATCAAACCTTAGAGGTGCGCGGATAGAACTGCCTTTTCTCATAGATAGCGAGGAGGAGACATGAGGTGCTATTATTAAATTATAAAGAGATTTTTTTTTGTATTAACCAATAAACTTGTTTTTTTAAATCGTACCTTTTTTCAAAAAACCTTACCATCGTGACAGAAAAAAAATTCATCGAGCGTGGGCGGCTTTGCCAACAAACGATCTTTCTAAAAATTTTATTCAGTGGTGTACTTTATTTTCTCATTTTTTATCAGTCTTCCAATTTTGTCTACCTCGATTTTTTCATGCTTCTAACCTTTTTTTTTTCACTCTTTTTTTCTGAAAAACCACCGTTTTGAAGGACCGTTGAAGATCACATTTGGCCCTCAAAATGCGTCAAAATGGGCCTCCGCCGAGCCTTTGTATGCGCGGCGAGATAAGGTTCCGCCGTCGACCCACCGCCCGTGTCGATGTTAGTCGACGGCGCAGCAGTCGACCTAACCTCCACCTTTACCGAAACTTAGCACGACCCAGTAAGCACTATGTGTAATTGGAGACTATGCACTATCCTGTTGTCTTAGAAACCAACCTATAATTTTTTTCACCCGGGGTTTCGGGCTGTCGGGTAGTCGACGGCGCAGCCGTCGACCTAGTCTCTGCCTTTACCGATACTTATCACGAACCAGTAAGCACTATGTGTAGTTGGACACTATGCACTATCCTGTTGTCTTGGAGACCAACCTATAGTTTTTTTTTTCACAAATATTTTTGATAAACTAACCTATTTTTTGACGAATACTTTCCTTATGAATTTTTTCGCAGATATTTTTTTATAGACTAAACTTTTTTCATATTTTTTTTATTTCTCATTTTATTAACCAGAAAAGAACTAGATTTCAAAATCGATATATATATATATATATATTTGAATTTATTTATTTTTAATTATAAGACATACATAAAAAATATTGTAATAAAAAAACACATTTGTACATTACTACTATCTTAGAAAATTTTACACAAATATCTAACACCTGCATACAAATAAATACAAAATCAAAAGTTTTTGTTCACATATTTTTTTTGTTACTCATTTATTAAATAATCTCATAATCGATATATTTATATATTTTTTTTCAATTATAAGATATACATAAAATTACATTTGTACATTGCTACTATTCTATAAAAATATTATTAACTGAAACACTAAATTTGAGAACAAGTATAATTTATTTTCTGTAATTATTATACATGAAAAGTTATTAATTATAAAATATATATTTTAACAATAATATTTTTATACATACATGAAATTTTATTAAAATTGAGTAATACATTTTTTGTAATTATTGTACATGAAGATTTATAAAAAAAATAAAATATACATTTAAACAGTAATATTTTTATATACACATGAAATTTTATTAAAATTAAAAAATACATTTATATAATAAGATTTTTATATATTCAATGAAAATTTGATAAAATTAAAAAATATATATTTAATAACAATTATATATACATGAAAAATTTATTAGTTAAAATATACATTTATACAATACTATAATTATAAAATAAAGATGCTATACAAATATCTAACTCTAAATATATACATATAAAACCCTAATTCTAACTATAGGGGAAAGTGTAGTATATATCTATATATATACTATATATATATATATATACTACACACCCTTCTGGTTTTGGGACAGACAGATCGGATGGTAATCCACGGATTCGATCGTCGCTATCTGTCCCTCCAGCTTTGCTATCTTCGCCTCATAATTTTCTATCTTGGAGGCTCTCTCCTCCAGGCCTTCAAGCTTACCGCCGGCTTGCCGCAACTTCACGTCCTGCTGCTGAGCTTCTTTCCGACGTTGCTGCAACTTCGATTCCCTCGACAGTACTTCCTCCCGAAGTTGCTGCAACTCCACCTCCTGCAGCAGAACGTCGCCCCAAAGTTGCCGGCTCGACTCTTCGGCGGTTCGCTTCTCCTCCCTGGCGGCCGATAAGATCTGCGGGAACTGGTCCTCCTTCAGTTCCTGCACCCTCACCCTTGCGTCCTGCAGTTCCTTTCTCATCTTAGCAGTCGCCTTGGCAAGCAGCGAGCCAGGATCCTCCTCCACAGTCTGGCTGCTCCCACTACTGGTCTGGCTGCTGCTGCCGCTACTGCTTCCGCTACTGCTTCCGCTACTGCTTCCGCCACTGCTTCCGCTACCGCTGCTACGTTGACTGGCCTCGTGCGATGTCAGCGACTCGAGGGACGATTGAGTCGCTGATATCCGCGGTGTCCTGGGTGTACGCGGCAAGGCCTCCAGGATGTCAGCCGGTGCCGGTGAAAATGATGACTGGGCATCATTAACCGCAAGAGGTTCCGGGCTTCGACTTGCCTGATGAAGCTCCGAAGATGTCGTCGTCGATGACTCCACTGGAGCAGTAACAAGCACATTCTGATGCACTATAATTTTGTGTGCTTGATTCTGATCCGGTGGAGTAATCGACAACGGCAATGTCGGGGTAGCTTCCTCAACAACCGCCGAAGTCCGGACGGGTGACTCTCGCCAAAAAGGTGGTTCCGTTACAGTCGGAGCCTCGTGCAATACGGAGAAGTCTACCGTCGACTCCGGTACAGCAGCGGAAGTGGCAAACTGGGGTACAGGTTGCCGAAATCGAGCTGTGTAAGTCTTGCATGCCGACTTACACAGCTTAAATTTGGCACCCTCATTTCGCTTCCGCTGCGTTGCCGAACTCGACGGTACTCTTACAACCTTCTTTCGCGGCTCTTTTTGCATCGCAACCACTTTTTTTTGCGATTCATCACCATCTACCTTCTTGGGGCGTTTGGTACCCGTCATCATCTTCATAGGCGCCGTCCTTTTCCTGGTGGTAGGACTTGCGCGTACTTGCGAGGGACCAGCCTTGGCAACAGGCGATCGCGATAGCAGCGTCGATCGCTTCGGTGAGCTTTGAAACTCATCTTCTGAGTCGTATTCGATGGGCATCTGTAACAATAAAGAGAAAACCATATTTAGAAACATATCCATGAGGGTAGTTGGTAGAGCGGTCTCCCAAGTTAGGATAAAATTATTTTTACTTACACTTCTCTTCAGAGACATGGTTCGTAGCTGGTTAGTTGGTGGCTGGTAGTGAGATGTATTCTGGCGGCAAAAGCTGGACAGAATGATTTCTACCTGTCCTCGCCTGCACTTTTAAGACCTCAATCCACCAATCAGATAGTTCGAGAGTAGGGGTAGAGGCAGAGGTGTACGCCCACTCCTCCAATGGGGATGAAAGACAGCCCACATCCCTACCCTATCAACTCCAATGTCGCCATGTTTTTTTTTGTCTCTTTCTACATCAATGTGTATTTAGAACTTATGAAATATTTCATGAGTTTGAATACCTGGAGCGGTAATGATTTTTTAAGTATGTATTAATAGATGTGTATGCCTTAAAGAGGGTAGCCATGGGGCACCATTAAATTTTAAATGGGTATTTATAGAGGCTTACCTTTCTTCATGGAATAACCTAATCTTAAAGATGGGGTGGCAATAACAAATTTTGTTAATGGCTTAGGGATTATATAGAGGCTTACCTCTCTTCGTGGAATAATCTAATCTTAAAGATGAGGTGGCAATAAAAAATTTTGTTAATGGCTTAGGGATTATATAGAGGCTTACCTCTCTTCGTGGAATAACCTAATCTTAAACATGGGGTGGTAATAAAGTTTGTTATGGACTTAGGGATTAAAGAAATAAACTGTATTCTGAGTTTACGAGACCCAAAGGGTCTCATTCCCCGAAACACTCCGACTGCTAGGGACAGCTCGCCTTTTCTATAATTATACTCGTTTAAATAAATATCTCAAAGCTTTCTTGTGGATATATTTATTGATTAATACAATTTGAAATTTTCTTATGTGTATATTAACATACCAAATAAAAGTAACTGCAATACACAAAGATTTAAATATCAATTCTAAAACTACAAATATAATACGTTGAAAGCAACTTAAAATTCCAAGACTCCACTAACAACTATTTAAGATATTAAATTCTGCAACAACCAAAAAATTATGAACAGACAACTTGAATCTAAAACTATGAATCTAAAAGAAAGGCACTCTATGTATTAATGAAAATTATGATCTGCTCTTTCGGCTAACGACTCGTCTTTCAGAACTTTCATATGTGGTTGCGGATGTGACGGAGGCGGTGTCCTAATCCACGAATCAATAGCCTCACAAACTCTCAATGCACATCTCCCATTCGTGTTTTCGGAATGGTAGTCACACTTTTTGCTATGAACACTCTGCTCTGCTCTGCTCATGCCCACGTTAAGACAGATACTATGATCTATAGCCTCAATGTTCACTATCTGTATGTTTTTCAAGTTTAACATAGCTACAGCTCTCACTACATACTCATACTTCTGATGGCCCTTAAGAAAGATTTTATCGCTGTTCCTGATATGTTGTTTAATTATTTTCATGATTTGTTGCGCATTTGTATTTCCACTACTGTATCTGATGCCATGATTATATTTTTCCAAAAACTTGACGCTTCTTTGATCTTTTACGCTCAGTTCATTGAATTTAATGACGGGTTTAAGCACATAATGAAATAAACTTCCACTTTTCTTAAACCCTATCTCTTTTGGAACAAACGTAGACTGGATATTATATCCTTGGATATCTAGAACAACTATAGTCATTTTTGAAGTCTCACAATGAATCTGATGTAGATTGTGGGTAGTCTGAGTTTAGGTTAAATAAAATGTGCCAACTTTATTCTGCAAACATATATTTAATACTATCACACTTTACAAGCTTACAGTAACTTAAATCTAATATTTAGAAACTTCGGCTAACATTAATTGTATAAGTAGATCTAAATTACCATCTTCAGGAGCCTCATCTCGCGCGGTGATCTGATTAATGGCATCGATAGCATATTTTACATTCGATGCGGGGTCTGTTTGGTAAAATTGAATGTCAGAGTGCCCCCAGGGTAAAGTTTTTGTTGTATTTGGAATTATAAACCTTTTATCATCGTTGTGTGCTAAAGCTACTTTATTTTTGACTTCTGTATATACATCATGCAACCTGCTTTTGAATGTATTCATTTTTCTTAAAATCAGACCACCATTCTCTAGTATATGCTTATAATCATTACCACATAACTGATTTTGTATTACTGCTTTTTTAACACCCTTTGCTTTTTTCATTTCTCCCTTAACTGACTTGATATAGTATGCCTTCGCACCTGTTCCGTAAAAACTTATTATAGGATCTTCTGGAAATTCGTCTTTCATTTTACCCAGAATAGAGTCATTGACTGGAATGTTGAACTCATTGTTTTGTTTATAATTTGAAGTATCAAACTCGCTAATATTATTTCTCATAAATTCATAGAAGTCATCTGTATGAGTTTTCAAAATTTGCGAATCTGTATCACAGTAAAGCATAGATACTTTATCGTTGAACGGCTTTTTAAGAAACCCATAAAAAAAATCATACATTACTATTTTAGATATGTCCAGTATACAGAATCCCACGTATATTGGCTTAAAATAATGTACTCTAACTTTTCCTAAATGGATAGCTGCAAGATTTTCGTTGAATATGGAACAACTCTTGAAATTTGGACGAGCTACTAGTGCTCCGACACCGATGCTATTACGAAGATTTTCCCAATGTGTGACCAACTTTATATCTCTTCTATTATCTACATTTTCCATAGTTTTTCCAAAAATTGCATTATTTAGAAGCTTATAAAAGTCCCTTTCAAATTTATTGTTTGCTTTATTACGCATTGCCGTATTGAGATCGATATATTCCTTCAACCAGAACGATTGTTTGAACTTAAGGATCCTGTGAACCTTGGTTACTTGCAAACCATACCGTACAGCTTGTTGTAGTACGCGATAATGTACAATATATTTTTTCTTGTCGTACAGATTTGGGATTAATTTCGGAATCTTTGTCTTGGCATTTGGTGGGATCATACTTTCCACCAAAAACGGAAGGTCGCTATGTGAATCGTGTAACCCTTCAGGATATCGCACATCAACTTCCAAGACATAGCCATTCTCACCGTCTATTTTGGCATTTTCTAAATCGAATGTAGATATTTCTGAATCCCCCATCCATTCAAAACCTCCCGTAGGAAGAGGTGACGACATAGCATGCCCGTAAAGATTCGTGGCATCGAGATATGATATAAATGTCGATTCTTTAGATGGATCATAATTTGGTAAATATTTATTATTTGCTTCGTGCATTCTATCGCTGCATTGACTTATCCCCCCGCGAATACCATTCTTAAAGAACCCAATCATATCTATGTCCGTAAGGAGCTGGAGATTAACTTTGGTATACTTTAACATGGCATCCCAAGACAATCCAGGAGATGTAAAATAGTGTGCTGGATCCAATTTGTAAATATTCATACTATTTCTCCTAAACCTTTCAAAGACATCACACAAGAGAAGCACGTCTGTCCGTAAATAAATATCAGAATATTCACCTAGATTCCTACAGTTGAACGTTCTCCATACAGTTATTGCCCTCGAATATTCCTCCTCAGATATATCTTTCTCATTCAACTTATCATAAAACTCTGCCTTTGACGGTAAATATTCTTGATCCAATTTCTTTACATCATCCACATAATTGTAAGGAAATACACCTTTCTGTCTAATTAAATTAAAGACTCTAGGGTCTGAAAAATACTTTTTACTCTCCAGAAAATCCCTACTAGTCAAACTGTCTGATAATGCTTGTAAAGATCCAGGTAGAAAACGACAACTATCGATAAATCTCATTTGTAAAAACTTCCTCCTTATTCTACCGGTTCGGTCCACATAGTCATGCATATACAGACTTTTTGTAAATGAAATGTATTTTTCCTTATTCTGGGCTACCACGTCTATCTTATCTCCATGAGAAGATAGTTGTTTGATAAATAGGTGACAATCGTACCCACTTAAATTGTGCGTTATAATTGGTATAAAATTTGGTAATTTGAAATTTAAATTACATTTCGAATGTGCAGCCCCGAATCTAACTTTACCAGTTATGTGGCAATGATCGCGAACTTTAATATCGGATCCTGAAAATGGTTTCTCACAGATGTTACATTTCGTTGAAGTATCAAATTCAATCTGCTCTTCCGGCGTTAAAGGGATCATGGGAGTTACATCTTTCAAATATTTGAAATATAGTTCTTTAAGATCAGCTTCTAGCCTTGTCACGAATTCTTTCGCCGCGTCTTTACCTCGATACAAGACAAATTTGGATAAGTCAGAATCAAATGAAGATTTAATAAAATATGAAAATGAATATGGTTCATGTGTGTGGGTTTCGTTTGTATACGAATATTCTGGGTTGGGTTCACAGTTATCGATTGGTTTTAATAATGACTCAAAATCCGCATACACAACAAAGGGGACCGGCATTTGCTTTTCAAAATTCTCGAATTTAAGTATGTTTTCTGGAACCTGATTACCAAACTTATCAATTCGTAATTTTTCTGTGGGTGTTATCGTGAATATATGATTGCAATCGTTCCTTTGGTGAATATCTAGATACGCCTTAGTTGAAAAATATAACAAACAACCGTCACAAAAGTACCGCTTATGCTCGTTTGAACTTAACTGATGTGCAACTAACCGTGAAAGATCTCTTATCCAACAATAGTGACCATTCCCCTTATCATCCGTTAAATAGAGCAGATTGACATGTAAAGCTAATTTCTTCTGAGCATATCTCAATGGACCAACTATTTCGTATGTGATATTACCATCTTTGATTATTTTTTCAATTCCGTACACGTTTATAGATATATTATTGTTTCTCTCGAACAATGAGATATCTTTAAAAGTAATAGGAAAGTTCATACCGTGGACATTCAATATGGTTGAAAAATGCGGGTAGGATGACACTTCCGCTACTCGGGTGCTTGCTGGTAGTAGCGCTGATGTGACGGCCTAAGCAAAGCAACACTGGTCTTGATTTCGCACATTTACCACTGCCTTCTTTTTCTCTATAAAGTATGGTAACTTTATATAAGACGATCCACCCAATGGTGAAAACTTGTTAATGTTCACTTCAGCATAAAGGATACATTCGATCGCCCACCCTGAAAACAAAACAACAAAGGTTACTATCTCAATTTATGCACTTCTCTAAATATCTAACATACCAGAATCCTTCTCCTCAAACTCAGATGATTGGGATGTAATTTCATCAGCAAACCGTTGATAAACATCAGATAGGTCTGTGCTCTCGTCTATTACTTTATTAACCGTATTGAAGGATTTGACGTCTGCCACATCACTCGTTTGTAATACATACTTCCCGAATACTTCCATGTTCACTTTCAGGGCTCTGTGCACTCGAAGTTTCTCTTCTATTACATCTAGAGTATTTTGCTTGATGTTATCGAAAAACTCTTTAAAGTCGGTATACAATTCTGATGGGCTAAATCTATAGCTGGCAATTCTACATTTGAATGCACTTTTTATAAGTCTCACACCATCAGTGATCGGGATCGATGAATTTGTTCTATGTTGTAATGTCCTTGCGTGGGCAGTCATTCGATTTTTCGGAAGTGAAACATTGCAGCAAGGACATATCATATTCGGAGGTGTACTATCCAATTTAATTTTTTTAGCTTGTGGTCCACTTGTGGAACTGCCACTGCAAACATTTCTCTGATGTCGACGCAAATTGTCCGAACGCGTAAAATTATCACCGCAATCACTACATGTATGCATCTTATTAGACTATATCTTGATCACTGTCTGTCAAGCAACTGTGGCATCGATGATCGAGCCTCCTCGATTTATAGCTAGATACTCAAGGGCATCGTACCCCCACCTCCACTCATTCGCTTATCATGCAAGGCCCGACGTTAGCAAAACACGTTCTTTTGAAAGGCCAAGCTCAAGGCTATCCCCACCCCATTTTAATAACATTCAGGGAGGATCACTATCGATCCTCATAGGAAAATCATACAACTAATTTCAAGGTTATACAAACAACCAATACAAACACTAATAACAAATATTTCACAATCAGTCAATGTGAACTGGAACTCTCAAGGTTACCCAACACCCCATTTAAAAAGCCCCATTAAGATACGATCACTTTTGGAAAGACAACGTTACAAAATGACCTTCAGGGAGGATCAGAACCGGCACCTATAAGAAAAACCCACGTCAATACACCTCATGAAATATGGAAACCAAGGTCATCCCCACCCCATTTGAATGACCTTCAGGGAGGATCAGAACCGGCATATCCATACTACTAATGAATAACTAACCCTAAGTCAGCGTCTTGTGACTGAGCTTGCTTGAAGGTTTCTAGTGAAATCTTGGTTCCTTCCAATTCAAATTCTTCTATTCTTAATGTGTTTATGTCGAATTCTTGTTGTTGTTCTTCTTTCGAGCAGTGTTTGCAGTCTTCATCACAGGGCCTGCGTGACATAGAATCGGCATTTCTGTGTTGCTTTCCTGGACGATGACGAATTTCAAAGTCATAGCTTTGGAGGTATTCAATCCATCGAGCAAGCTGGCCTTCTGGATTCTTGAACTTCATTAACCACTGCAAAGCTGAATGATCGGTCCTCACGACAAATCTTCTTCCGTATAACAAGTTGTGGAAATTTCCGATCCCTTTCACAACACTGTACAACTCTTTTCGTGTCACGCACCAGTTTTTCTGGGCTTTGTGCAAAGTTTTACTGTAGTATCCAATTACGTTTTCGATGCCATCTTGTTCTTGAGATAAGACAGCTCCAATAGCATAATGGCTGGCATCTGTGTCCAAGTAGAAAGTTCCATCCCCTGTTGGATGTGCTAGAATCGGTGAGGAGGTCAAAGCTGTTTTCACTGCGTCGAAGGCTTCTTGGCAGATGGAATCCCAACAAAACTTATTACCATTTTCAGTTAAGGCAAATAGTGGTTTGGCGATGCTGGAGAAATCTTTTACAAATCTGCGATAATAACTGCACAGTCCCAAAAAGCTTCGTACCTCATGAGTGTTGCCTGCACCTTTTCTGGATCAGTCCGGATTCCGTCTTTGGTTAACAGATGTCCAAGATATTTGATTTCCCTTCTGAAAAGGTGACATTTCTTAGGATTTAGCTTCAACTTCGCTTCCTTAAGCCGCTGGAAAACTTGTCTCAGTCGGAATAGCTCTTCTTCAAAATCCTTTCCAAACACAATGACGTCATCGAGATATATCAGTGCTGTCTTCCAAGATAAACCTTGTAGTACAACATCCGTTAGTCTTTCGAAGGTGCTGGGTGCATTACAGAGACCGAAGGGCATTACTGTAAACTGCCATAACCCAGCACACGATGTAAATGCCGTTTTCTCCTTATCTTTTTCATCCATTTCAACCTGCAAGTATCCACTTTGCAGGTCCAAGGTGGAGAACCATGAAGAATTACCAACTGCATCCAAAGTGTCGTCAATTCTTGGTAAAGGGTATGAATCCTTCTTGGTCAAATCGTTGAGCCGCCTGTAATCCACACAAAACCTCGTTGATCCGTCCTTCTTTCTAACAAGAACTATCGGGGAGGCCCAAGGGCTAGATGATGGCTCGATCACTCCTCGTTTCTGCATATCTCTTACCATATTTTGTACTTCATCAATCCTAGATAATGGAATTCTTCTTGGGGGCTGCTTGACTGGCTGGGCATCTCCTACATTAATTTTATGACGTACCAGATGGGTTCGCCCTAGGTCATCACTATTTCTAGCGAAAATCGAATGAAATTCTCTTAGTAGCTTCAAGACCTTCCACTGCTGTTCGGGTCGCAAATTCTCACAGCTTCTATCACACAAATCTCGAAGACTATCTGAGATTTCGATGAAGTCACTATCATCATCTTCTTCTTCCTTGCCATCTAACCTTCGTATCCATGCTACTGGTTCTAGTCTACCTAGTGGCGTACCTTTCTTGATTTGTATTGAATTCCTAGATACATTCACGGCCCTTATTAACATATTTGACGAATCCGTTATTGTTCTGGCTAATAAAATAGGTTTATTCCAACCCAGCGTAGGATCTGGTTCAAAAATGCATGGGGTAAGGTTATGTTCAAGTGCCTTATGTGCATATATAGGTACAACAATCTCTTTCTGTGGTGGTATTGTAAAATGTTTTGGTGACATAACGTTCATTTCCTCTAGCTGAACAGCTCGGCAGCTAAATGAAATCTCTTCTGAATCCCCAATGCTTAAGGTATTACCAGTGAAGTTTATTACGCAGCCAGAACTCTGCAGAAACTCAGCACCAAGGATGCAATCATTTGTGACAGAAGCTATTAAAATGGGATGCTTCTTACCAAAACTGCCAATGCGAATCTCTAATTCTTCAACACCCAGTACTGGTATGTGGTCTCCATTAGCGGTCCTCAGCAACATTCTATCCGTTTGCGTGGTTCTGCTTGGCAACTTCCTTCGAATTTCTTGGTATATGTTAGGGCTTATTATAGTCACATTTGCTCCGGTATCGACTAACATCTTGCATGGTATATTTTCTATGTAACCTTCAACTACTGGACTCCTCTCAATTTTATTAACTTCAATTTTGATGACCATGGGGCTTTCGTCATGATGGCCAGCCAGTTTTTGCCCCCTAAAACTGGCCGGCTTTAGTTTTCCGACTCATTCTCCGTATTAGTACTAGCCTCTCTTGACTTCTCCGACACCTGCATGCGACAGCCTACTCTAAGGTGCCCCTTCTGCCCACATCTCCAGCACGCAAAGTTCTCAGCTCCTCCTAGATTTCTGCGAACTGGGTTTCTTTGGTAGTTACCATCTCTTCTTCTTGGAACGAACGACGTGGCCCTGACTTCTACTTCATCATCTTGTTCTACAGATCGCACCCTCCGTGTCATTCGCGTGGCTTTGGTGGCAGCTTCAATTTCTAGAGCCTTGACCAAAGCGTCTTGTAGAGTTCTGGGACTGGATAGTCTTACGATTCGCTGAACGTCCAGGTCCGCAATGCCTTCGACAAACTGACGAGCAGCAACGCATTCCTGTGCTTCGACGGGGCTGTTGACGAATGCTCGTTTCGCTAAGCTTTGGACTTCATATGCAAACGTGGTCAGATCCTCCTTGGCTTGTTGTGTCCGGTTGTGCAGTTGACCATGTAACAGCTCTGTTAAGTGCGCATCTCCAAAGCGTAATTTTAGTGCAGATGTTATCTTATCATAGTCACGTAGATGTGATGAGCAGATATTTTCCAAAATAGCTGCGGCAGAGTCTCTTAGCATGGATGTAAGCACACAAGCTTTTTCTTCATTCGACCAGTTATTCATACGTGCGATGTTTTCAAATTGCATGTGATAAATGTCCCATGACGTTTTTCCATTGTATGGATAAGGCTTCGCTACTACGCCACTGTGTCTATCAGTAGAAGCGGGTGCTGCAGCTGTTAAACTACGCTCACCTGCACTAAACCCTCGCAGCTCCTCTCTGACCATTTCTTTGACCTGAAATTCCAGATGATTCGATGACGTTTACACATCAAAAAATCTAACCTAATCATTGGGTGTGTTCAATGGGTCTTAGCGCAAAAGCGCTAGCATGGAAGCGCCTGCAGGCGCTAGGTGTGAGCATTGAACGACTTTCTTTTTGACATGATAAAACTGTCACATCCATCTCCATATTTTAATATTAATTATTATTAATTACTCGTATTGTCAAAAACCTAGGTTATAAAATCACAAAACCTGATATTAAATTGACACAATACAAAGGTAACTGCTTCTCTCCGAACTACAAATAACTTTTTCTTAGTTTTGTGCCGCATCGCTAACCAAACAGCGCTTTTTGAAAGCGCTAACCAAGCTGACTGGCGCTTTTTTGACAGCTTGTCGTTCATCGGTTATTTAGCGCAATGCGCCCACAAGCGCTTATGTCTGCTAAGTCCCGTTGAACACTACCATTGTGAAAGAGACATTTGGCAATTCCAAAAATCGATGAGACCTCTAGCGGCAAAAATCTACACTGACAAAGCAGGTAATCGAATTTCGGACGGCACACAATTAACATGCCATTAACCGTTTATATGCCGTTTATGTTTCTTCGTTCAGTCGTGTTTTCGAGTTTGTGCTTTGTTAATTGGTATATAGTGTGTTAGAATATCTCTTCGGACCTTCTTCATACGCTATTGTCAAGAATATGGCATCTACATCAGGCTTCAAATCAAGAAAGGCTAGCAAGTTTAATACAAACTGTAGTGTTTGTGGTTGCCACTCCAAAAAAGACTATGATAAAAGCATTCATTGCCACGCATTTCCTCTAAAAGCGTGACACAGCGTGCAGGATACCTGCAATCCTCCATATTTGTTTACAAACGCCAGCGCCCTCATCGGTAATTGGAATCGCCATTAGCGAATACAAATAAGCAATGCTATATACAGGATGTTACAATATGTTCAGGCAACCGCAGACACATATTCGGGGGTAATGCAACAGTATAAGTAAACTATAAAACTATTTTTTGAGCCATGGATTATAATCCTCGTTTCATTTAAATTTTTACAAAGTATTAAAAAAAATGACGACGAAAATTTGTATATGTGAAATACAATAATATATAATATGTTATAGACAAACACAATATATCAGCTAAGTCTCAAAAACTGTTCAAAAATTAAATTTAAATGAAAAACGAAAAGTACCTGCCCAGATTCGAACTCGCAACTTCTTGCACAGAAGCAAAACTGCCTGTATCTCTTTCCCTATCTAAATAGAAAATTACTGGTTCCGGTAGCGTTTTTTTTGTTTTCAACTAAAGTAAAAATAATCATATGCTCCTACTGATAATCATTTAGCAATTATTCCTTTGTTTCAACTTATATTACGTAAAAATTCAGCTTTTGCCGTATGCTGCTAATGTTAAAGTTGCCTCAACATGACGGATGGGCGGAGCTTCGTTCCCACTGTCTCCATGAGTCACTGTACCGCCGACGACTCTCTCACGCCATCCTGTGGTACCACCGGCGCACCAGCGACCCGAATATACGACGTCAGGTGATCTTATGGGTCGGTATTGATCTCCTACCGCGTTTGATCTGTCACTCGTCCGGGCAAGCACAGATGGCTTTGTGTTCAATTATTTTTATTTGAGTCCTTACATCCGTATGTGGATTTCTCGATTTAAATTCGGTTGCAACAGAAAACAACAGACAGCACAGTAAACAACAGAAAATAAGAGAAAACAACATAAACCAAAGGCGAACAATATAAAACAACGGATAACAATAGAATACAACAAAAACAAGAGAAACCAGTCGAATACAACAGAAAATAGCGAAAGCTACAGGAATCAACAAAAAACAACAGAAACTGCTATGTTGTTATGTTATTCTAGATATTAAGATATCTTCATTTTGCATTTTGTAAAACGGAAGGACTCAATCTATAATAAATTAATATGAACTTCATCTTATTTGAATAATATTTTTTCCGACATTATTCTATATCCCAGGACGATTAAGACAAGCAATATATCGGAACTGGGCAGTAGTAGCGAATTATAATTTTGAGGGTGTAAATTAGAGCAAATATGGTATCTTTTCTTATTATTGCGTCACCCAATGAGGTATTTGTTTTTAGTCACGTGACGTCCAATTCAATATTTTTAATGGGACACCCTGTATATTTGTGACTTTCTGTGTTCCTCCCTATAAAGCAATTCCAACAAACTAGCACACTCGGGGTCTAAAGAGATTAATTCAAGAGTTACAAGTACTTAAAAGAACTACCTATTACCATTATGAAACACTACTAAAGTAATTTAACTGTAGGGGTAAATGTTATAATCAATGGTAGTGGTACCATCCTTTAAGTACCTGTAGCTCTTTAGGCCCCAAGTGTGCTAGTTTGTTGGAATTGTTTTATCTAGAGGAATACAAAAAGTTACAAATATACAGGGTGTCCCATTAAACATTTTGAATCGGCCGTCACGTGACCCAAAACAAGTAGCTCATTGGGTCACACAATAATAAGAATAGATACTATATTTGCTCTAATTTACACCCCCACAATTATAATTCGCTACTAATGCCCAGTTCTGATATATTGCATGTCTTAATCGTCTTGGGAGACCCTGTACATATATGATGGAAAAAATAAATATGAATGAAAATTTAAGAAAGTGTCTTTATGTCAGTTCACACTTCAAACATAGGAAAATAGCTATTTAAGAAATTTTGTTTGTTTTCCAGTAATTGATCTTTCAATTACATGCATATTACAAAAATTCGATGTTTTCGAAATAAAAAAATCAGCGTTTTGTGGCAGTTCTAAAAAGTGGAATATATTTTTTTCTAATAAAATATTTTACCTGTCTTACTGCACATCTTTTTTCAACTAGCAAGCAAAATTACTAACAAATTTTCAAATCTTCTCATATAACTCGGCCTACCCTACTACTCAAGGCCCCCGGCAATGACCCTCTCCAAGCCTAACCTATTCATAGCAGCCGCGGTTATATGGTAGCTACGTTATACAGTTATAAAGAAAAACGTAAAACATATTTACTTTGTGAACAACTTGGCTGAAAATTGTATGTTGTCCAAAATCTTAACGTTGCATAGGATAATACCTGCAGAAATGCTCCAGCAGTAGTAGACGTCGACAAAGCCGAACACTTCGAAAACCTCGTACAGATGAGAAAATTGCAAATTGTGAACTTTTCATGCTCCCGCTCATATGCTTTTTCGCGCGCTGATGTAATATTCAGGGTTCCATCGTGAATTCTGGTAGGGGCATTATCTGCAATCAGTACATTAACCTGAATTCGGATTCAAAGGAATCGTTCCAAACCGTGGATTTTAATATTTGATGTATGAGTTCATTAAATTGCAAAGGACGTCGGAGGTGAGCGGCAGCGGAGATTGTCTGGATGTTCCTTTTCTTTTGAAGTACAGTAGAAGATTTGATTGAAATGTGGGTTCGGGAGTTCACTGGGAAAAGGTATCTGGAGTGAGTATGATGTACTGTGGTTTCCTATACCAAGGATGAGCAGAGCGCAAACCGATAATGCCGCAAACATTAAAATAACTGCCGGTAGTGAGTTGACGTGTAGTGAAAAATGTTTATTTCCTACTCACGTAGCCATTATGTTTCAAACTTAATTCCCATTAGAAAGAAATAAGTATAATAAATATTTGTTCCACTTCTGTACAAATTTTTACTACCGTTGTTAACAAAATCAGTTTCAATGCTCCCTCGTTAAGTCGCAGAGTGAATCATACATTTAGGTAAAGCAGTAATGGACTTCAGAACAATGAAATGCCCATGGTTCATCTCAAAAGAATACGATGCAGAGACCGCGAAGAGGAGACGCAGCTTATGGATGGGAGCACCTTGTGACAACTGCATGCCTGAGATCTTATACCTACCTGTGGCGCAACGTCATATGTAAGAGGGAAAATTAGTCAGAGTCTTTGCACCACAAGTATTTGGATCGACTCCTGCAGATTTGGTCATCGGAACTATTCAGTAAGAACAAAGTCGCTTCCTTAAAATGTTTGGGATCCCATTGTTATTATACATATCTGGCGCCATCAATTGGACAGTGGAATAGCGATACAAAGACCCGCATAAGGATGAGTGTGGAAAGATGTCTACGTTCTAGGGACCCTGTCAAGCAAATATACCTTCCAGGGCACCTGAACACAGCCTCATCCACATCTTTGCGCCGAGGTGTCGGCAGTCCGTTTCGGAACCTGCTCCTGAATGGTTAGAAACCCACATTAAAGCTGCTGAAGTCCAATTTATTTCAAGACTTCACAAAGGTAAGTCAATGTACGGAGTCTTCTACAAACATCTAGAAAAGCATGTTTGAGCAGTTGACCTTATGCTTCCTAAGGTTTATGTGGTGGGGTGAAGTCGAAGACTAACAGCTCTATAATGGCTTGCCAAGACGATGTCTTCTAAACTTTAGTATACCGTGGCAAGATTATGGGCATGGATGTGCCATCCATTGTAAAGCTTGTCTACAGGCGCCAGTAACCCTCACGCACATCTTGTCGGCTTGTAAGATGCATGCTGGCACAACACAGTTCAGCGGCACAATACGGCTCTACGGGTACTACACTACCATTTAAAGCATTAGTACCGTATAGATGACAAACCGGCGCTGCCATAATATAGCAGCATATTATGCTCCTTAGAGTCCGTGGTGCAGAACGAGAGTCACCGGATTTACTAGTCCCACTTGTGCTCTACGTTCGAGCTTATGAAAGCAAATAAGCTACACATAGTCACTAACAGGAGGCGATGTTCGTTATCGGTTCCCGGCACGACGCTGGTACGAACATCGTCTCTAAGGTGGGGGAAAGGCGGAGCAAAAGTCAGGAGCTCCTCGGACAACTTCGCAGAATCTATCCGGACTACACTGTGAGGCGGCTAGTAATAGTCACTGGATCCGTAGGTGGTATGAGGGATACCCTGCTCGCTGCAATGCGCAAAATGCCATTATGCTTTGGAGCGAGTCACATCCCCGCCGCCAGAATGCATAAGGCTGTCACTCAAGGGTCCTTTGTCTACTAAAGATGCACAAATTGCGGACTCCTCTCGGTGTGTATAGTGGTCATTGGGTAATGGAACAACAGCCCGGTGTATCGGACTCCGAGTTGCACCTTTTTTGTTTTTATTATTCAATATTACTCAACATATGTGGGATCTGCTGGGAAATAGACAGTCTCTGCTCTATACCAACCTCCACAGTTCATCCACGTAGTTCAGGATACTTAAAACGAGGTGCCACAAGCCGATATTGACCATTTCATTTGTGTTCAAGCGTGTATCAAGCGTAATTTATCACATTACTAGTTATTTTAGTTAACAGATTGATTAAATTGCTTACCGATATTTTTCTCCATGGACCGTCGCCGGGCCGCAGCCCAAAACGGGGCTGTCGTGTAGACATAACTTCAGGTGAAGGCTATCTTTCTTTCTTCGTTGTCTTTTTCCTACATTTTCCCTCCCCTGACTTACCAGGAATCTTTCTCGACCTGCGACTTCCTTCTTCCTCACCCGGACTCGTACCATTGTCTCTACCTGTTTCCAGTTCTCTTTGGATGCTATCATTCTTGGTACGACATTATTCACTGTGAGAGTTTCTCATATCTTGTCGAACGTTTGTCGTCTGGTCTCCATCCATGCTGGACAGTGAAACAGTATGCTCCGCTGTGTCGATGTTTCTCCAGTACGTACACGTGTCATTATATGTGTGATGTTTATTCGACAGGTGTATGTACGAAACCGTGCATGCTCGGTCAGGAATTGCGTCAGGTTGTAGTCCACAGCCACAGTAGTCTGTGAGTTCAGTCAAGCCAGGTTCCTGATATAACCATGCCATTAATATGACAACTAGGTTGTCGCTGAAGATCAGAAAATTATTTTGCTTGAGGGTGACACCTCTAATGTCATTCAGAATATGTACTTTTTCCTTGTTGAGGTCAGTTATTAGAAACGGCCCATTTTTGCAAATTTCACCGCAATCAGCATGGGTGGAATCATTTCCAAGGTAAAATCACCTCCTGAAAAGAAAATGTTATCTCGTATTACTATTTTTCCGAGTAACCCTCACCACTAAATCATAGATTTGCACCAAAAGTGGACCAAAAGATAGAGAACAAATACCTCTTTATGACAGTAAAGCTTGAAATCATTTGGATTATTTTTGTGACAGTTACTGCCACTTTAAAGTTCGAAAATTTGCTACTTTCTATGAATTTTTATTTCGTCACTTTGAAAATTTCGACATAAAAAAACATGCTTATTACAACTTCACGTTATGGCATTATGTTTTGAGTTAACCCCGCCCCACCCCCTTTTCAGCATCGCAGCGTGACCAAATCTAGATTTTCGTTTCTAATGATAACTTTTTAATAGTAACCAAGTTTGAGAATATCGGAAAACAAAAAATGTAGTACAATATATAAATTTGATAGCACCATTTAAAAGAGAAAATATGTTTATGTCTAAAATGATATATCACATGTTATTTTTTTCTGAAATAGAGGCTAAAGAAATAAATGGGTAAATTGAAATACTCAAACGTCATTAACTGCTGTATTTGTGCACTGAATTATTTGACATTAGGCAGTCGGGGAAGTTCCTAGAACGAGGTCTACTTCGTTCAATGTCCATATTTTTTTCTATTTTCTTCCCCTGCTCTTTAGTGCTTCTATTTTATGTCCTTGAGCGGGGACAGTAGTAGTGGCAAACAGACTGACTAACTACTATTATAAACATGCAAAGGTTCTATACGGACTGATTTCCTGCAGTGAGTAGTAGCATGAAATAAGCTTCTTTTGTGCCACTACCAACTATCATTGCCACGTATTTTAATCTCTTCCATTGAAACACTGGCGCCAGGATATGACACAACATGTCCGGACATTTTTCCTACAAAGGAATTTTCATGCTCCAACTTTCTCCGCGAACGTAAATATTTCTCGGAGTTTACTGAAGCGCACGCTAATGTGTGCGGGAAGTTTACTGTACTGGCCATCTTTTACGTGCCGAATCTCCTAGTGCTAGGAAGTTATAAATATTGTTAAAAGTAGTTGTACGTCAAATGCTGCTTCGCTGCGATACACATTTTTCTAGCGTGGGATGTAGCTCTCAGGGACGTATCCAGTATCCAAGGAGACATGACGCTATCTAAAAATAAATAGAAATGTAGGCTATAGGGCAAGCCTCTACGGCAGTGATTAGAGGAAGTTTCGCTGATGCTAAAAATGAAGCTGAAGCAATATTCATGATGATGACATTTTAATAACAATACATAATATGCATGGCGAGCATTCAGCAAAAGCTGTCCTCTTTCACCACCAGGACATAGAATATACCATTTGACTACATTATAGCAGATTCAAATGGCTTACCTTGAAACGACCAACACTTTTGAAATCACGTAATCGATTTGCCATGAAAGACGTTTTCAAAAAGACAACAGTGTTAGTTTCAATGTTGTCGGGGGGTTGCCGCTCGAGCGGCAAGGGGGTGAAAACTTCCATTCTACAATCACCCAAAGTTAGAGGATGATTTGTGATTTTCACTAAAATCAAAATATAGGTGCGAATTAAAACGAAGAGCATTACCAAAAGGTTCGGTAAAACTTTTTTTCACTCAAAGAATGATATTTTCTCATTTCCATATTATTATCTGCAGTAGCCTAAGCTCAGTCCGTTTAGTCCTATTAAGAAGTACGACACTTAGGAACGCATCACCTTGCGCGTCTCTACATACTCCGGTATGTGTTGTTGCACAATATATTTTATTTGTGCACGCTTTCGGTGGAGGTGATACCACGTCGGTTCTTGAACACCCCACCGTCTTTATGCTTGTCAATAAGTACGTATAGTGAATGATAATGGCACAAAGTTCGTAGAGAGTCCAATTACTCATGAAGTATTCTTTCTTTAGAAGACAAACTGCTCCGTCACTTTTTGGTAGTGATTTCTATCCTCATTCTTGATATTATTACGATATTTTTTTAAATTATACTCTCCCCTTTGGCGTGCTGTAGAACAGGAACGCGCACAAAAAACATTATCCCCCTCACCCCTCGATGGACAACCCCTCGGGGTAGACGATCAATCTTGCATTGATTAAACAACGCCGACGTAGTATCAGTAGCATCACCTCCACTGAAAGCGTGCACAAATAATTATTATAAATATTTATAAGGTCAAATGTGTTGAGTTTATGCAGCTGCAGATAGTATAGAAATGAGAAATATGAACTTTCAGTAAAACTTTTTGGTAATGTTCTTCGTCTAAATTCGAGATAAAATTCGGATTTAATGAAAATCACAAATCAACCCCCAAATTTGGTGGATTGTAGAATGGATTGGCCGCACCCGAAAAATGAAAAGACCATAATTGTACAAAATATTGTTCTTTCCATTATTTGATCCTTTTTTCCATAGCATTTACCAAAACGGTAATAATTTTTGAAAAGCTTCGCGAAGCAGTTTTTACCCCCGCCCCATATGAGCGGCAACCCCCTGAAGTTGCAAATCGAATCTTATCTTAATTAAACAACGCGGAGGTAGTATCACCTTCACTAAAAGCATATATAAATAAGATATTAAATAATATAGAAATGAGAAAATATTCTGTCTTGTGTTCATAACAGACGTTTTTGAGTTTTACAACCTCCACCCCCTAACCATCCCACTTTCATCCCCGTCCAAAAAAATAGAAAATGATCAGGAACCCCTAAGAGTTTGAGGAGTATTTGAAATTTTTTGTTTTTTGCTAATTGCTCCGTCGCCCATGCATGAATTTCAAAGATGCACCAGCATTACCTACCTCGACCCCACAGCGTATTGGTAACCAAATTTCATCACAATCCATCCAGCGGTTACTGAGACTACGAAGCCAGAAAAACGGGAACAGACATTCAGTCAGACAGACAGACCGACGGAAATGAGTGACGTGGATTTCCGTTATGTAGACATCATAAAACGCTCAAAAAGCGTATTATCTCACACCACCTGTCGATGTGGGAAGTAAAAAATTCTTTCTTCATTAACCTGAAGGAGGTGTAAAATCAAACAAACCGAAACGTCGTAAGTGAAAGAATAATAATAACAAATCTGACCGCTAACCACCAACAGATCAAATTTCAATGTTATTCATCTGAAATTTTAATTCATATGTAGGTATATACAAGCCCTACGATAGCCCTCACGATCGCTTTTTTTTGGGATTCTTCTGCTCAAATCTCAGAATATTTAGTGGTGTAATAAAACATAAGAACAAGCAAACAATGCAATGAGTGATATTGCAAGATTTCGATGAAGAAGTTGCACTTCAGATCTTACGTAAGAAGCATTTATATTCCAGAACTTGAACATCGGAAGGGGATGAAAGAAATTCCAACTCCTTATTTCTTGGAAGACAAAAGAACTTTTCTCTGAAAAAAGTGTGGTTTATTTATAGTAAATGTTAATAACATCGTCTATTCAACGAAAGGGTCACCTTTATTATTTTTTGAAATGCAAAGGAGTTACCTATCAACGAGTTACGAAATAAAAAAAATGAAGTCAAGTTGATTGACTCAGTACTTCCCACACATTACGGTGATACCAGTTTATTATTTTCCCATACCATGAAGCTTTAGTCTGAGATCCCCTTGCAACCTAATCATTGCCCCAATTTCACCCCCACCCAAAAAAACTAAGGAAATGATCAGGAACCTCTAAAACACTTAGAGAAACGAAGTTTGAGCTGTTTTTATATTTTTAATTTTTTTATTATTTCTGCGCCGCCACTGGCACGATTTATAAAAACCAAACGCATTTTCCATCCTCGCCACGGTAGTAACACTGTGTCAAAATTTCATTAAAATCAATTCAACAGTTTCCTCGTTACACAATATAGAACGATCTAAAGCAATACTCGTATGTTTACACTAGAAAAATTCCTTTGGTTTCTGTAATAGGCAAGGCAATGTTCGGATGGACCTAAAAAAGTTATTTATGTCGCTAGGCCTTCCTTCACAGGACAGTGGACAGTCTATTATGAAAGCAACAATTTTTTTAATTTTACAACCCCCCACCCACCAACCACCCCAATTTCACCCCTACCAAAAAAAAAGTAGAAAATGATCAGGAACCCCTAAAATGCCTAAAAACGAAGTTTGGGGCATATTTAAAATTTTTCGTTTTTTGCTAATTACTCCGCCGCCCATGCACCAATTTTCAAAATTATAGGAACATTGCCTACTACGACACCACGGCATATCGCTGCCCAAATTTCACAACAATCCATCCAGCCGTTACTGAGATTACGTGGCTAGAAAAACGCGTACAGACAGACAGACCGACAGACAGACCGACAGACCGACAGACCGACGGAAATGAGTGACGTGGATTTTCGTTATGTAGACATCATGAAACGTCCAAAAAACGTGTTATCTCAAAATCGAAAATTTTCGCGATCATAATACTCCCCTCACCTATCGGTGTGGGAAGTAATAACTATTAGTAGTCGATATAGCAGCTTAAACGTACAGTGTGTCCCAGCTAAAATTTGCCTCTGAAATGATAATAGAAAATAAAAATCGCCGTGACATGTTCATTTGTTTCTCGAGGAGGAACTCTTTCACCGAATGCGTCAACATTGTGACATCAACCCTCTTACCCCCAGCAACCGCTACTTCAAAATTTTAAATGAGACCATCATACTTACAATAAATCATTTTTAAGGAAATTCATTGACTAATACAACAATGTAATCGGATTGAGGCTTAACTCACTATTATGGACGTTAATAAAAAATATGACCAGAGTCATTATAATAGCAAAGAAAAACAAAAAATATGGTGATTATCAAAATGAAGTACCTATTACTTTTATTACCTGAAATATCTTCGTAAGAAAAGTGCCAAGTTATTCCATACAGAGGTACAGACGTACAGACGATGTTCACAATGTCCTCGTACATTTATCAATACTGACCCTCACGTAAATTATCACCGTTTTCAAGTAGATTAGTGACTTTGAAGAAGAAGGAGAAGAAGAAGAAGAATATTTATTTGAAATAGGATAATCCTAATATACATAAAAAACTAATGAGTAATAATCATCCGTGTAAAGAAAAGAAAAAATGTACGTTAACAATAGATTCAATCAAACTATAGAATAAAACAAACAGTAGTATTATTACATAAGAAAAAATTACAAGCTACACACATCATAACTTCATAAGACATAGCACTAAACATTCAGATAATCAGGCGTTGCGGTACTTAGCGAGTTCTCTCTTAAAATTGTTGACAGTTGAAGTTTTCTTGATATGGCTGGGTAACTTGTTAAATGCATCATATCCCTTAAAAAATAGATAATTTATTGCGCTTTTTTGCTTGTTTTTGGTATGTAAATATTTGTATTTTTCCTTGTACCATAGAAATTAATATCATGAGCATAGTTAATATCACCAGTTAACTAAATAGGAGCCATTCCTTGTACTATTTTAAATATAAAAATCATTGTTAAATAATACACTCTTTGTGAGACAGAGAAAAACCTCAAAGATGACAACATAAAATTTATAGGTGTCCATCGATCACAGTGCAAAATGATTCTCATGGCTCTGTTCTGCAGCTCCTGCAGTTGGGCCAGCTGATTTAAATTGAAAAGGTATGTAATAGATGGTCAATAGTCAAAATGTGGCTGAATTATTGATTAGTATACTGTTAACCTTGTTTGTAGTGAAGGCAGTTACATACTCTTGATAAAAAGTATAACTTTTTTGAAACTTTCCGATAGATATATTCAAAATGTGTATCAAATTTTAAAAAATTGTCTAACTGAACTCCAAGGTATTTGACTGAATTAACAATTTCTATTGTCTCATTTTTCATTTTAAGTTTAGCATTGTTTATATCTAAATCGTTATATTTGTACTTTGATTGCGATGATCATTGCTTTGGTTTTAGCTACATTCAGCTTAAGTACATTAATTTTCATGTATGTATCAACTTGGTTTAATATATTGTTCATTTTATTATTCATTTTATTAATGCGAATACAGTGTCATTAGCAAACAGGTTGATGAACTCACAGTCAATAAAAAGATGTAAATCATTTATGTATGATATAAACAGAAGTGGCCCCAATACTATACCCTGAGGTTTCCCGAATTCATTAGCAATGGTATTGAATGTATGGTGACACACTCTCACCCTTTGTTTTCTATCCTTCAAATAGTTAGAAAACCAATTATAAACATTTCCAGTTATCCCGTAAACTTTCATTTTAGCTAACAATATGTTTCCATCAATAGTCTCAAAAGCCCTTTTTGAATCTAGGAACACAGCAACAGCAAACTTATCATCGTCTAGTTCATTTTTAAATTTACTTAAAGTTAGTTGAATAGCACTTTCACATAAATTTTGATGATAATAGCTATACTTTTTATTAACTTTCATAATAGTGAATCAATCTTTGTCAACAAATTTCCTTGAAAATAAGGTATCACAATTATTGTGGTCCCATTTAAGATCTTGATATAGAAGTTGCTGGCGGTGAGGGGATTGATGTCAAAATGATGACATATTCGGTGGAAGAGTTTCCCCTTAAAATGCAAATTGACGTGTCACGGCGATTTTTATTTGCCTTTGTCATTTCAGAGCAAAAGGGTATGTCAAATTTTAGCTGGGACACACTGTATAAGTCAGCATTTAATCGTGCCAACTGAGACACGTGCACTGTGACAAACAATTATTCAAAGTACTTGCGCATTCATGCTTTCTGAAAGACCTGGAGGGAAAAATTGTTCCATTATTTTCGAGCCACGCTACAAACAGACTAAATGCCGAGCACGTCCCTGACAACCATTTGGCAACGTAACTTCCATAAAGTGCCTTGTATAACGTTGGACGGTTGGTCTTAAATCGTTACAATCTGCAGTACAGAGCACTGCCAAACGTTAAAAGTTGGAAATCAGAAAATGATACTTCTCTGCAACTGGCCAGAAAATGCATCTCTGGGGAAACACACGTCTCGCAGCTGTGTTCAATTCCTGGTGTGCACCTGTAACGCCATCCGAGCGTCTTCCTGTAAAATAGATAAATTCCTAACTTGAAACGACTTCCTCGGATATATGTTCCTGCTCTGCTTTTAAGCTGTTCCCGTTTAAGATGACAACAGCCATCAGTGGCAGATTTAAACATTTAACAGGCAGTTAAAACGCTGTGGCGGTAGTTCATTTTTTAACAAGTTTTAATTAGCTTTACCTGTATGTTTATGAGCTTGTAGCTCTTCTTTCAATTGAGAGATCGAAGCGAACATTGAACGCTCCAACTTTGCCGTGAAAACCGCCAGGACCAGTGGTCGTATCCGCTGTGTAAGAGGTGGTGCAGATACCTTAAAGTTTGTTTATATTACACAAAGGCGTTTCGACGAGAGCTTAAAAGGTGTGAAATTCTACTGTTTTCATGGAAGTTGGTATTTTTGTGAAATTTATTAACAAAAGTCGACAGTTAATTATCGTTTACCCAGTAATGGTAAAGATTGTGCTATGAGTATTGATCAAAAACAATTGTTCATCTTCGTTACACAGAGTATCAATAAATATGGTTGTACAAATGCGGGTTTAACACGAGCTTTGTTAAGCCTAAGCTTAGATAAGCTCAGGCTTAAAGTCGACAACCGTTATACAATCGCCGGCTTAGTTAAACCTGGTTGATAATGAAATTCACTACAGTTGGCATCAATGGAGCAATACGGACTGACATAATGATCTGAAAAATTACCTTTTCTGGTTAGGCACTTATGACAGTTTGTGTCAAATTTCGGCAACGACCGTCCCTGTCTCTCTTCTTTCATTTGTTCTCCTTGTTAAATTAGACACAAATCTTTCAAAAAATATGACCTAGTAGAGTGACAAGCAACTTGAAGGTTTATCCTTGACATATCATGTCACTTGTATCAGGTTAGATTTAAACCTCGGCTAAGCTCGCGTTAAGCTTCGGCTTACGTAAGCTCGTGTTAAGCTTGGAGTGGGGGGCTAAGCCAGCATTGTACAACCGACGTTTGGCAACTGACGTGGTTTAACGTCGGCTTACCTTAAGCCGAAACTTAAGCTTGTATTGTACAACCGGCTCTTAAAAAGCTAAAAAACACGCTTTAGTGATAAAGTTAACTAAAAAATTGAGAATAAATATAATTTAAAAAAACTAAAAAACACACTTTTGAAGAACATCGGACTAAACGGTTAAAACAGTTTTTTAAATATTGCACATTTATTGCACAATAAAAAACATTATTGAAATATCGCTCTGGATTGCCCTCCATTCAGGTCCTATCACCTTCTAAAATTATGTGTGTGTAGCTTGAAAGACAAGCGAATTGTACGTGTACATTCGAATCCGTGTTTTACATGGCGAATACATAATTATGTATAAATGTGTGTACCCACTACCCAGGCCCCTTGAACAAAACTATCATTATAATAACATGACATGATGAATAGGGCGTATTATACTGTATCAAAAATGTAATAATATCTAATAAATATCACGATTAACAAAGATTGGAAATACTGAAATCCACATATTAACAGCCCTACCCTAAAAGGAACGAGGCTCATCTGTGTTTACCTATTCCTATATTTCAAATGCGCATGCGCCCATCTCAAAAAATGGAGTCAAGTTGATTGACTCAGTACTTCCCACACCATGATGATACCATTTTATTATTTCCCACTTCATGAAGCTATAGTCTAAAATCCCCTTGCAACTAAATTATCGCCCATCCGCCCGCAAAAACAACATCCAACACAAAAACCCTCGTAAATAGTTTCTTGCGTCTCCCTCCTTAGGAACTAGGGCGCCACAGTTCTTTATGCATGCTTGCACTGGACAATGCGAAACGATCAAGAGCCTCCAACCCGTCTAAAAACGAAGTTTGAGCTGATTTTATGTTTTTGGTTGTTTGATTATTGCTGCGCCGCCACTGACACGGTATTTCAAAAACAGAGTCGTTTTCCATTCTCGCAGCGGTAATGAACTTTGTGTAAAAATTTTATTAACATCAGTTCAATAATTTTCGCTTTACGCAATATACATAGAACGAAATAAAGCAAAAATCGTATGTAGGTACAGATCACAAAATTGGTTTCTGTAATAGGCAAGCCAATGTTCGGATGGACCTAAAAAAGTGTAATATGCCGCTAGGTATTTCTTCTACAGGTCAATAGACGGACTATTATGAATACAACAAATTTTTCAGTTTTACTACCCCCCACCCCCCAACCGCCCCGATTTCACCCTACTGAAAAAAAAATTGAAAATGATCAGGAACCCCTAAAACGCCTAAAAACAAAGTTTGAGCTTTTTTTATATTTTTAGTTTTTTTTTATTATTGCCGCGCCGCCACTGACGTGTTTTTTCCAAAACATACGCGTTTTCCATCCTCGCCTTGGGAGTAATACTATGTCAAAATTTCATTAAAATCAATTGAACACTTTTCGCGTTACGCGATATCGAGCGATTTAAAACAATACTCTTATGTATATGTTAGGAGCAAACACCGACTTCGGCCAATGGACGGAAAATATGGTCAAAACGCGTTTTGACTGCTACCGTTTTGCCAATGTCCGAATTATCGCTTTCCGGCTGTTCAATGTAGCCCAGAACGCGTTTTGGGTGAACTACGATTGCCAGAACACGTTCTATATTCTACTACGAATAAATAAGTCTCAATTATTTGCCGTGTTGTGTTACAAAATTTCCTCTCAGCTTAGAATCCATAACTAAAATGAATAAAAGCACTTGTAGATCTTAGGTCCGTGAAAAAAAAACTGAAAGAAACATACCTCACAATCTCCACATGAGCGGAATGAATAATGTCAAATAACTCGTGGGTCATGCAAAAATAACGCAGTTCGGCTGTTTCGTCTGTCCTTCTTTCAACTAGCTTTTCGATATAGCCAATTTTCAAAATATCATACCTTTTCAATCGTTGTCCTTGTTTCGAAGATATTGTATCACCGTTACTTTTACAAGCTTTTGCCGCCTTTACCTCTGTGAGTGTTTGGTCGTATCTTTCTCTTGTACAAATATTCCATGGCACTCTCTATCTACTGTCTAACCCGCACCAAGATCAAATACTAAATGAATTTTTAATGAATACACTAGCTCCAGAGGTATCGTTTACAATCTGATACACTCACAAAATCCACCACGCGTTATGGCAATCGCAGTAGAACAGGACGCGTTTTGGCAATCGTAGTTGAGCCAAAACACGTTCTGGGCTGCATTAAACAGTCGGAAAGCGATAATTCGGACATTGGTAAAATGGTAGCAGCCAAAACGCCTTTTGGCCATATTTTCCGTCCATTGGCCGAAATCGGTGTTTGCTCTTAACATATTCATCACAAATTCTAAGTCCCGTGGTTTCTATGACAAGCATGCAACGTTCGGATGGACCTAAAAAAGTGTATCATATCGCTAGGTTTTTCATTCACATATCAATTGACAGCCCATTACGAGTACAACAAATTTTTCAGTATTACAACCCCCCACCCCCCAACCACCCCAAGTTTACCCCCACCCAAGAAAAAGTAGAAAATGATCAGGAACCGCTAAAACGCCTAAAAACGAAATTTGAGGAATATTTGAAATTTTTCGTTTTTTGCTAATTACTCCGCCCCCCGTATAACGATTTTCAAAATTATAGGAGCATTACCTACTATGACCCCACAGCATAACGCTGCCCAAATTCCATCACAATCCATCCAGCGGTTACTGAGACTACGAGGATAGAAGAACGCGACAGACAGACAGACCGACAGACCGACAGACCGACAGACCGAGAGACCGACAGACCGACAGACCGAGAGACCGAGAGACCGACAGACCGACAGACCGACAGACCGACAGACCGACAGACCGACAGACCGACAGACCGACAGACCGACAGACCGACAGACCGACAGACCGACAGACCGACAGACCGACAGACCGACAGACCGACAGACCGACAGACCGACAGACCGACAGACCGACAGACCGACAGACCGACAGACCGACAGACCGACAGACCGACAGACCGACAGACCGACAGACCGACAGACCGACAGACCGACAGACCGACAGACCGACAGACCGACAGACCGACAGACCGACAGACCGACAGACCGACAGACCGACAGACCGACAGACCGACAGACCGACAGACCGACAGACCGACAGACCGACAGACCGACAGACCGACAGACCGACAGACCGACAGACCGACAGACCGACAGACCGACAGACCGACAGACCGACAGACCGACAGACCGACAGACCGACAGACCGACAGACCGACAGACCGACAGACCGACCGACCGACCGACCGACCGACGGACCGACGGACCGACCGACCGACAGACCGACAGACCGACAGACCGACAGACCGACAGACCGACAGACCGACAGACCGACAGACCGACAGACCGACAGACCGACAGACCGACAGACCGACAGACCGACAGACCGACAGACCGACAGACCGACAGACCGACAGACCGACAGACCGACAGACCGACAGACAGACCGACGGAAATGAGTGACGTGGATTTTCGTTATGTACACATCATAAAACGCCCAAAAAGTGAATTATCTCAAAAACGAAAATTTCCGCAATCACAATACTCCCCTGACCTATCGGTGTGGGAAGTAAAATGGAATGGAAGTAAAGCATGTTCTACTTTCGAGTCCAATTTAGTTCAAATTAAGCCTTTTAAACATTTTGTTTATAGTACTAGCCAATTTATACAGTTCAATAAATGAAATCAAAGGTACCTACCCTAAGCAGTCTTAACATCCGTAATAGAAGTCAGTTTGCAACAGAAGGAAGACAAAACATAATTATTTTCTGACCGAGGACCTGTCAAGAAATGCCACTCATCTCAAATTAAATTTTTGTCAAATGCTTAGTAATGATAGAGGTTACAGGGATAAGCAAAGCAGCACCAGCAAAACAAATACCTTTCGGCATATGCGGCTCTATTGATGGTCCAGTAAAGGGCGATCGATCAGCTTCATCGTGTTTTGCATTCATATTTTAATGTTGGATCTTTTTTTTTATTTTCTTTTTCATTTTGATGTATCCTCGTGTTTTGTGTAGGATGCATCAAACGCGCAGGGTTAGTAGAAGCATGCAGTTCTGCCATAACATAAAAATTTAAACGCTCTAGATAAGGCTGTATAAATGGGAGATCTTGAGAAAACGTAAGAGTGTTTTCATAGTCTGAAGTTAAACAAGCATTAAGGTACGGTTCTGTGGTTACCATACACTGGACACTGTACTGAAACATGTGTAGGCTTTTTAGTGTTAACTAAAACCCAAGAGTGGCGTTCAGGTCGAAAATAATCTCGCCGAGGTTTACGAAAATCTACTTCTAATTGAAAAAACCAGAAATAAATATCTGCCTCTGGCGAGTATCGAACCTAGGATATTGTGGTCACAATACCTAAGGTCTACTCTTGTGAATTAATTTTCACCAAATTGACTCATTCTTTAATTGGAGCACTTGATAATCTGGTTCAAATTCAACCAAGATACATTTTTTGGCTTCTTGTATCACAATTTTGTTAGTCTTGTAGCTTGTCTTTGTTAATAAGTGTAGTTTAAAAAAGTACGCTTAAAGACGGGTTCTCACGATTCAGTTTCGCTGAATCAGTTTGACTGATTCAGTGATACTGAACAGATAATGAACGTGTGAACACCTTTTTAGTGAAACTGATCAGTGGGCTTGTGCTTTCAGTCAAACTGAAAGCCAGTCCTGCTTTTCATTCAGTTTGACTGGATCAGTATTGAAAAATGAATACAAACGTTACTTTTATCAATGCTAAATAATTAATCATTTTAACCCATTTAAAAAAAGTAAAAGTAGGACTGGCTTTCAGTTTGACTGAAAGCGCAAACCCACTGATCAGTTTCACTGAAAAGATGTTCACACGTTCATTATCTGTTCAGTATCACTGAAACAGTCAAACTGATTCAGCGAAACTGAATCGTGAGAACCCGTCTTTAACAACATCAACCGTCGGGCACTAGATTCACGAATAATATGGCACTAAGCTCTCACGCTTTTTTCACAATTATTCCAGTATTTTTTGTTCCGCATTTTTTAAGCTTATTTTAAAAATTATTATTTTTATGTCTTTAGTACGGTGTACAGCGTGTTCTTTTAGCTTTTTTAAAGTATATTTATTTTTGAGTTTTTTGTTAACTACAACATAAAGCGTATTTTTTTAGTTTTTTTAAACTGTATTTATTAGTACTCTGTGTTAAAGATGAATAATAATTATTTTTGATCAATATTCATAGCAGAATAATTACCACTACTGCATAAACGCTAATTAAAACTGTCGACTTTCCTGAATAAATTTCACAAAAGAACCAACTCTCGAAGAGTTGAATGTTACGCCTTTTAAGCTCTCGTCACTACCTCCTTGTAATATTAACTGTGTTTGTATCTTCTCTTAGTCAGCGGATGCGACTACACTGGTCCGACGGATTTAAAGCCGCCAAAATCATTTTGCGGCCAAGTTGGAGTGTTCAATGTTCGATCCGACCTCTTAATCAAAGAGACATTTACAAGCTTACAAACAAAAAACAAATAAACATATAGGTAAAGCTACTAAAAACGTGCTAAAGATAGCATATTTTAGGTATCTTTTGGCAGCCGCATTTTCGCTATGTATAACCCCTACGAATTGTCACCCTCCTCAAGATAATCTTCAGATACATGGGTATAACTGAAATGAAGTTAATTAGGTAATCTTATCTGCTAAATACTTTTCGGCACTCTACAAAACTAGAGTGATGACCGTTAGCGGTTGTAATAATTCAGAAGTATTTGGTAATAATTATTAATTGGATATTCCTGTACTTGTATCTTGTAAACTACTGGCTTTTTATGCTCCATGCATGTATTTTCATTCCATAACGAACTACTCAATTTTTTTAACAAAATTATATTGACGAGGGGTCATGGCATGACAAGGACCAGTGGCGTTTGGGATGCGAGAGACGGCGGAGGCTGTAACAAACTCGCTGTATATATATATATATATATATATATATATATATTTTACGAGCGGGTAATCGTTGCCGATTTGTTAGGAAACAAAACGAGCTAGATGGCTGGGTAGCGGCAAATAAACAGCAAAGTGTACTCTTAAAACTCTATTTCCAAGCTTTCGGGATCATTTGATCCCTTCTTCAGGGCTACAAAGACAATTTAGCAATCAGCAACATTCGAATAATAAGGTTGAACAATTTTTTACTTACAACAGTTTGTGAGGATGTTGCTCGATGATGTTAATATAAATGAAGCCAGGAAAGCAAGTATCGACACATATCTTGTATGAATCACGTTAACTAACACTCAGGAATTTTACAAAACGGTACAAAAATTACAGTTAAAGATTAAAAACTTGGTAAAACTTTTAAAATGTCCGTTCGAAATTTTTCATAGCCGGCATATTACGTCTTTATCGAAACGGCCAAGCACACGTGTCTCAGCGGAAAAGAGAGGGAGAATGTATTCATTTGTCATTTGTCATTTATGTCATTCGTCATTAATTGACGCATGCGCCAGTGATTCAAAAGGAATAATTTTTGTATAGGGTGATTCAAATTACTATTATACCATGTGAGCCAGAATGATCTGGTACTCAAAACAATTTTTTCATAATGTTACAAAAATGAGACAATGTGCGTGGTTAGCAATGGAAACGTTAAATAGCTTATACAAAGGGGGAATTTTAATGTGTGTAGTTAGTAATAGTTATAGTAAGTAAGAGAGAATAGTATTATATATAAAATATTCAATAAGTGTATTATATTAAGGGAAAATCTAAGAAATATTGTATAAATACGCTATGAATTTGGTTTTAAATTAGTGAGTTGTCCAAAAAATTGTCAATGTGATATTTTTCACAGTTCAATAAATATGAATAAATTATACTTAAATTGTTGATATCTGTTTTTTTATTCATACAATTCTCACATTGAAAAATATGTGCCATTTCAAGGAAACATCTCTTTTTTAAATTAGACTCACTTGCCAAAACTTTAACTGAGTTATAATCAATATTATGATTGGGAACATTGGCATGTGCTGCCAAAGCACACCTGTTAGGGTGAAGTCTGGCATCACTTTTATGAGATGTAAGTCTACCTTTTAAAGACCTGGATGTTTGACCAATATATTGTGAACTGCAAGTACTGCAAGAGATGCTATAAACTACATTGGTTAAGCTAAGCAATGGTACTTTGTCTTTTAGTTTAGAAAAAAGATTGTTGATTGTTAAAACTGGTTTAGAGGCAATTTTACAGTTTACATTCCTGAAAATCCTGACCAGTCCTGGAGTTAGTTCCTTGATAAAGGGCAATTTTGCATATATTGTTATTTCAGGATTACTAGGTTGGGCACTTACTACTTGTGAGTTATTATTGAGAGCAATGTTCGCGTTAGTATTGGTAATTTGGGGTGGTATATTGTTATCAGAATTAAAGAGGATATTGTTCACCAAGTGTTTAGGGTAACCATTGTTGATAAATAATTTTGATAAAGTGTGAAGATTTGGATTGTGGAAAGAATTATCAGCTATTTTTAGCACCCTGTTTTTCATCTGCTTAATAAGGTTTATCTTAATTTGCATCCTATGGTAAGACATATAATTAAGGAACCTACCAGAACTGCTAGGTTTTCTGTACCAGTCTACCAAGAGGATATTATTATCTGAACGAATAAACCTTGTGTCAAGGAAAGGGACTGATTGTTTAGAGTCCTCCTTCTCAATAGTGAATTTTATGTAAGGGTCATAGCTACTGAAGGTATCCACTATTACATCCAAGCCTTCAGATGGTAGACAGACTATTATATCGTCTACATATTTTTTTATAAAGAAAAGATTAAAAGGTAACACTTGGATCACTGAATCCAATAAATCATCCATTACATATTCAGCTAATATAGGCGAAATTTTGGCTCCCATGGGAGTGCCAAATGTTTGTTGATAAATTTTGTTATTGAAGGAAAAATGATTATTATTAAAAAGAAAGGTGATAATATTAAGAAAAGATTCCAGAGTCAAATTACAAAATTGGCTGATATCTGACCAATGCTTACTGATGGACCTTAGACAGGCATCCAAGTAAACATTGCTAAAAAGGGATACTACGTCCAAACTGGCTATTACATGATTATCAGGGAGTTGTAACCTGTTAAACTGCTCTGAAGCATCAAAAGAGTCTTTAATATAATAGTCACTTTTTTTATGCGCTAAAGTGAGAATGTCAGTGACAAAAGATGACAAAGATTGGGTAGCTGAACCAATAGATGCGACAATTGGTCTTACTGAAAGGATGGGCTTGTGTATTTTGGGGAGTGCGTAAAATTTTGGCAGTAAAGAGTTATAGGACATTAACTTTTTTCTTTGAGCATTATCAATTTGGTTGGACTTGAATAATTGGGTAACTATTTTGTTACTCTGTCTTTCAACGGATGAAGTTGGGTCACTGGGGATCTCAGTGTATGAAGAATCGTTGTTGATCAGATTAGAAGATAAATCTAAGTAATCTTGTCTGAACATAATGACAGTGACATTACCTTTATCTGAACGTGTAACTATAAGTTCAGGATGATCTTTGAGAAATTTTTTTGTTTTATAAAAAAGTTTACGATAAAAGGAGTGTTTTTTTGTCTTTGAAAGGTGAAAATAGTTAGTGACAGCATTGGTGGAGCGGGTAATGTAAATATTTTTTTCCTGTTCGTCCGAGACAAGAGAACAGATGTTATCAACGTCTGCCAGCAACGATTTTATTGATAGATCATCATTTAGAGAAGGTTCTATGCTAAATTTAGGTCCTAGGGAAAGAAATTTTGAAATATCCTCTGGAATAGAGATGTTGGTAAGATTTTTTATCCAGTTAGATTGAGTATTAAGAAAATTTTGGTATTGTTGTTCAATGAGAGTATTCAATTTACGTGTATTGGCTAACTTAGTTCTGTGAAAAATACGATTGAAATGTCTTCTTTGGCGAGATTCGAAAGAGGAGAAAATATATTCATTAGTTGTTGAAATAATCAGCTGTTTTAGAGACTTAAGTGTGGAATGTAATTTGGAAAGTTGTTTATGGACCGACCCAATCTCAAATGCTAATATTTTGTCCCCTAACCTTTCTAATGGTGTTTTCCAACTTTCAACACGGTGCCTGTCCGCCATGTGGTCTAATGGAGTGATTTTCCCTAGGATGTGCTTGGGTAATACCCCCTTCAATCGGCATTGCAGCAGGAAGATTCTTCTGTTAGTGAGACTTGATAATCTTTTCTTGTTTTTAATCCAAGATTTCATGTGCAAAACTGCATTGGCTCCATAGGTGTCGTAGATGGTGTTGAAAAAACCCAGATCTGTGGACATTATTTTACGAGCGGGTAATCGTTGCCGATTTGTTAGGAAACAAAACGAGCTAGATGGCTGGGTAGCGGCAAATAAACAGCAAAGTGTACTCTTAAAACTCTATTTCCAAGCTTTCGGGATCATTTGATCCCTTCTTCAGGGCTACAAAGACAATTTAGCAATCAGCAACATTCGAATAATAAGGTTGAACAATTTTTTACTTACAACAGTTTGTGAGGATGTTGCTCGATGATGTTAATATAAATGAAGCCAGGAAAGCAAGTATCGACACATATCTTGTATGAATCACGTTAACTAACACTCAGGAATTTTACAAAACGGTACAAAAATTACAGTTAAAGATTAAAAACTTGGTAAAACTTTTAAAATGTCCGTTCGAAATTTTTCATAGCCGGCATATTACGTCTTTATCGAAACGGCCAAGCACACGTGTCTCAGCGGAAAAGAGAGGGAGAATGTATTCATTTGTCATTTGTCATTTATGTCATTCGTCATTAATTGACGCATGCGCCAGTGATTCAAAAGGAATAATTTTTGTATAGGGTGATTCAAATTACTATTATACCATGTGAGCCAGAATGATCTGGTACTCAAAACAATTTTTTCATAATGTTACAAAAATGAGACAATGTGCGTGGTTAGCAATGGAAACGTTAAATAGCTTATACAAAGGGGGAATTTTAATGTGTGTAGTTAGTAATAGTTATAGTAAGTAAGAGAGAATAGTATTATATATAAAATATTCAATAAGTGTATTATATTAAGGGAAAATCTAAGAAATATTGTATAAATACGCTATGAATTTGGTTTTAAATTAGTGAGTTGTCCAAAAAATTGTCAATGTGATATTTTTCACAGTTCAATAAATATGAATAAATTATACTTAAATTGTTGATATCTGTTTTTTTATTCATACAATTCTCACATTGAAAAATATGTGCCATTTCAAGGAAACATCTCTTTTTTAAATTAGACTCACTTGCCAAAACTTTAACTGAGTTATAATCAATATTATGATTGGGAACATTGGCATGTGCTGCCAAAGCACACCTGTTAGGGTGAAGTCTGGCATCACTTTTATGAGATGTAAGTCTACCTTTTAAAGACCTGGATGTTTGACCAATATATTGTGAACTGCAAGTACTGCAAGAGATGCTATAAACTACATTGGTTAAGCTAAGCAATGGTACTTTGTCTTTTAGTTTAGAAAAAAGATTGTTGATTGTTAAAACTGGTTTAGAGGCAATTTTACAGTTTACATTCCTGAAAATCCTGACCAGTCCTGGAGTTAGTTCCTTGATAAAGGGCAATTTTGCATATATTGTTATTTCAGGATTACTAGGTTGGGCACTTACTACTTGTGAGTTATTATTGAGAGCAATGTTCGCGTTAGTATTGGTAATTTGGGGTGGTATATTGTTATCAGAATTAAAGAGGATATTGTTCACCAAGTGTTTAGGGTAACCATTGTTGATAAATAATTTTGATAAAGTGTGAAGATTTGGATTGTGGAAAGAATTATCAGCTATTTTTAGCACCCTGTTTTTCATCTGCTTAATAAGGTTTATCTTAATTTGCATCCTATGGTAAGACATATAATTAAGGAACCTACCAGAACTGCTAGGTTTTCTGTACCAGTCTACCAAGAGGATATTATTATCTGAACGAATAAACCTTGTGTCAAGGAAAGGGACTGATTGTTTAGAGTCCTCCTTCTCAATAGTGAATTTTATGTAAGGGTCATAGCTATTGAAGGTATCCACTATTACATCCAAGCCTTCAGATGGTAGACAGACTATTATATCGTCTACATATTTTTTTATAAAGAAAAGATTAAAAGGTAACACTTGGATCACTGAATCCAATAAATCATCCATTACATATTCAGCTAATATAGGCGAAATTTTGGCTCCCATGGGAGTGCCAAATGTTTGTTGATAAATTTTGTTATTGAAGGAAAAATGATTATTATTAAAAAGAAAGGTGATAATATTAAGAAAAGATTCCAGAGTCAAATTACAAAATTGGCTGATATCTGACCAATGCTTACTGATGGACCTTAGACAGGCATCCAAGTAAACATTGCTAAAAAGGGATACTACGTCCAAACTGGCTATTACATGATTATCAGGGAGTTGTAACCTGTTAAACTGCTCTGAAGCATCAAAAGAGTCTTTAATATAATAGTCACTTTTTTTATGCGCTAAAGTGAGAATGTCAGTGACAAAAGATGACAAAGATTGGGTAGCTGAACCAATAGATGCGACAATTGGTCTTACTGAAAGGATGGGCTTGTGTATTTTGGGGAGTGCGTAAAATTTTGGCAGTAAAGAGTTATAGGACATTAACTTTTTTCTTTGAGCATTATCAATTTGGTTGGACTTGAATAATTGGGTAACTATTTTGTTACTCTGTCTTTCAACGGATGAAGTTGGGTCACTGGGGATCTCAGTGTATGAAGAATCGTTGTTGATCAGATTAGAAGATAAATCTAAGTAATCTTGTCTGAACATAATGACAGTGACATTACCTTTATCTGAACGTGTAACTATAAGTTCAGGATGATCTTTGAGAAATTTTTTTGTTTTATAAAAAAGTTTACGATAAAAGGAGTGTTTTTTTGTCTTTGAAAGGTGAAAATAGTTAGTGACAGCATTGGTGGAGCGGGTAATGTAAATATTTTTTTCCTGTTCGTCCGAGACAAGAGAACAGATGTTATCAACGTCTGCCAGCAACGATTTTATTGATAGATCATCATTTAGAGAAGGTTCTATGCTAAATTTAGGTCCTAGGGAAAGAAATTTTGAAATATCCTCTGGAATAGAGATGTTGGTAAGATTTTTTATCCAGTTAGATTGAGTATTAAGAAAATTTTGGTATTGTTGTTCAATGAGAGTATTCAATTTACGTGTATTGGCTAACTTAGTTCTGTGAAAAATACGATTGAAATGTCTTCTTTGGCGAGATTCGAAAGAGGAGAAAATATATTCATTAGTTGTTGAAATAATCAGCTGTTTTAGAGACTTAAGTGTGGAATGTAATTTGGAAAGTTGTTTATGGACCGACCCAATCTCAAATGCTAATATTTTGTCCCCTAACCTTTCTAATGGTGTTTTCCAACTTTCAACACGGTGCCTGTCCGCCATGTGGTCTAATGGAGTGATTTTCCCTAGGATGTGCTTGGGTAATACCCCCTTCAATCGGCATTGCAGCAGGAAGATTCTTCTGTTAGTGAGACTTGATAATCTTTTCTTGTTTTTAATCCAAGATTTCATGTGCAAAACTGCATTGGCTCCATAGGTGTCGTAGATGGTGTTGAAAAAACCCAGATCTGTGGACATTATTTTACGAGCGGGTAATCGTTGCCGATTTGTTAGGAAACAAAACGAGCTAGATGGCTGGGTAGCGGCAAATAAACAGCAAAGTGTACTCTTAAAACTCTATTTCCAAGCTTTCGGGATCATTTGATCCCTTCTTCAGGGCTACAAAGACAATTTAGCAATCAGCAACATTCGAATAATAAGGTTGAACAATTTTTTACTTACAACAGTTTGTGAGGATGTTGCTCGATGATGTTAATATAAATGAAGCCAGGAAAGCAAGTATCGACACATATCTTGTATGAATCACGTTAACTAACACTCAGGAATTTTACAAAACGGTACAAAAATTACAGTTAAAGATTAAAAACTTGGTAAAACTTTTAAAATGTCCGTTCGAAATTTTTCATAGCCGGCATATTACGTCTTTATCGAAACGGCCAAGCACACGTGTCTCAGCGGAAAAGAGAGGGAGAATGTATTCATTTGTCATTTGTCATTTATGTCATTCGTCATTAATTGACGCATGCGCCAGTGATTCAAAAGGAATAATTTTTGTATAGGGTGATTCAAATTACTATTATACCATGTGAGCCAGAATGATCTGGTACTCAAAACAATTTTTTCATAATGTTACAAAAATGAGACAATGTGCGTGGTTAGCAATGGAAACGTTAAATAGCTTATACAAAGGGGGAATTTTAATGTGTGTAGTTAGTAATAGTTATAGTAAGTAAGAGAGAATAGTATTATATATAAAATATTCAATAAGTGTATTATATTAAGGGAAAATCTAAGAAATATTGTATAAATACGCTATGAATTTGGTTTTAAATTAGTGAGTTGTCCAAAAAATTGTCAATGTGATATTTTTCACAGTTCAATAAATATGAATAAATTATACTTAAATTGTTGATATCTGTTTTTTTATTCATACAATTCTCACATTGAAAAATATGTGCCATTTCAAGGAAACATCTCTTTTTTAAATTAGACTCACTTGCCAAAACTTTAACTGAGTTATAATCAATATTATGATTGGGAACATTGGCATGTGCTGCCAAAGCACACCTGTTAGGGTGAAGTCTGGCATCACTTTTATGAGATGTAAGTCTACCTTTTAAAGACCTGGATGTTTGACCAATATATTGTGAACTGCAAGTACTGCAAGAGATGCTATAAACTACATTGGTTAAGCTAAGCAATGGTACTTTGTCTTTTAGTTTAGAAAAAAGATTGTTGATTGTTAAAACTGGTTTAGAGGCAATTTTACAGTTTACATTCCTGAAAATCCTGACCAGTCCTGGAGTTAGTTCCTTGATAAAGGGCAATTTTGCATATATTGTTATTTCAGGATTACTAGGTTGGGCACTTACTACTTGTGAGTTATTATTGAGAGCAATGTTCGCGTTAGTATTGGTAATTTGGGGTGGTATATTGTTATCAGAATTAAAGAGGATATTGTTCACCAAGTGTTTAGGGTAACCATTGTTGATAAATAATTTTGATAAAGTGTGAAGATTTGGATTGTGGAAAGAATTATCAGCTATTTTTAGCACCCTGTTTTTCATCTGCTTAATAAGGTTTATCTTAATTTGCATCCTATGGTAAGACATATAATTAAGGAACCTACCAGAACTGCTAGGTTTTCTGTACCAGTCTACCAAGAGGATATTATTATCTGAACGAATAAACCTTGTGTCAAGGAAAGGGACTGATTGTTTAGAGTCCTCCTTCTCAATAGTGAATTTTATGTAAGGGTCATAGCTATTGAAGGTATCCACTATTACATCCAAGCCTTCAGATGGTAGACAGACTATTATATCGTCTACATATTTTTTTATAAAGAAAAGATTAAAAGGTAACACTTGGATCACTGAATCCAATAAATCATCCATTACATATTCAGCTAATATAGGCGAAATTTTGGCTCCCATGGGAGTGCCAAATGTTTGTTGATAAATTTTGTTATTGAAGGAAAAATGATTATTATTAAAAAGAAAGGTGATAATATTAAGAAAAGATTCCAGAGTCAAATTACAAAATTGGCTGATATCTGACCAATGCTTACTGATGGACCTTAGACAGGCATCCAAGTAAACATTGCTAAAAAGGGATACTACGTCCAAACTGGCTATTACATGATTATCAGGGAGTTGTAACCTGTTAAACTGCTCTGAAGCATCAAAAGAGTCTTTAATATAATAGTCACTTTTTTTATGCGCTAAAGTGAGAATGTCAGTGACAAAAGATGACAAAGATTGGGTAGCTGAACCAATAGATGCGACAATTGGTCTTACTGAAAGGATGGGCTTGTGTATTTTGGGGAGTGCGTAAAATTTTGGCAGTAAAGAGTTATAGGACATTAACTTTTTTCTTTGAGCATTATCAATTTGGTTGGACTTGAATAATTGGGTAACTATTTTGTTACTCTGTCTTTCAACGGATGAAGTTGGGTCACTGGGGATCTCAGTGTATGAAGAATCGTTGTTGATCAGATTAGAAGATAAATCTAAGTAATCTTGTCTGAACATAATGACAGTGACATTACCTTTATCTGAACGTGTAACTATAAGTTCAGGATGATCTTTGAGAAATTTTTTTGTTTTATAAAAAAGTTTACGATAAAAGGAGTGTTTTTTTGTCTTTGAAAGGTGAAAATAGTTAGTGACAGCATTGGTGGAGCGGGTAATGTAAATATTTTTTTCCTGTTCGTCCGAGACAAGAGAACAGATGTTATCAACGTCTGCCAGCAACGATTTTATTGATAGATCATCATTTAGAGAAGGTTCTATGCTAAATTTAGGTCCTAGGGAAAGAAATTTTGAAATATCCTCTGGAATAGAGATGTTGGTAAGATTTTTTATCCAGTTAGATTGAGTATTAAGAAAATTTTGGTATTGTTGTTCAATGAGAGTATTCAATTTACGTGTATTGGCTAACTTAGTTCTGTGAAAAATACGATTGAAATGTCTTCTTTGGCGAGATTCGAAAGAGGAGAAAATATATTCATTAGTTGTTGAAATAATCAGCTGTTTTAGAGACTTAAGTGTGGAATGCAATTTGGAAAGTTGTTTATGGACCGACCCAATCTCAAATGCTAATATTTTGTCCCCTAACCTTTCTAATGGTGTTTTCCAACTTTCAACACGGTGCCTGTCCGCCATGTGGTCTAATGGAGTGATTTTCCCTAGGATGTGCTTGGGTAATACCCCCTTCAATCGGCATTGCAGCAGGAAGATTCTTCTGTTAGTGAGACTTGATAATCTTTTCTTGTTTTTAATCCAAGATTTCATGTGCAAAACTGCATTGGCTCCATAGGTGTCGTAGATGGTGTTGAAAAAACCCAGATCTGTGGACATTATTTTACGAGCGGGTAATCGTTGCCCATTTGTTAGGAAACAAAACGAGCTAGATGGCTGGGTAGCGGCAAATAAACAGCAAAGTGTACTCCTAAAACTCTATTTCCAAGCTTTCGGGATCATTTGATCCCTTCTTCAGGGCTACAAAGACAATTTAGCAATCAGCAACATTCGAATAATAAGGTTGAACAATTTTTTACTTACAACAGTTTGTGAGGATGTTGCTCGATGATGTTAATATAAATGAAGCCAGGAAAGCAAGTATCGACACATATCTTGTATGAATCACGTTAACTAACACTCAGGAATTTTACAAAACGGTACAAAAATTACAGTTAAAGATTAAAAACTTGGTAAAACTTTTAAAATGTCCGTTCGAAATTTTTCATAGCCGGCATATTACGTCTTTATCGAAACGGCCAAGCACACGTGTCTCAGCGGAAAAGAGAGGGAGAATGTATTCATTTGTCATTTGTCATTTATGTCATTCGTCATTAATTGACGCATGCGCCAGTGATTCAAAAGGAATAATTTTTGTATAGGGTGATTCAAATTACTATTATACCATGTGAGCCAGAATGATCTGGTACTCAAAACAATTTTTTTCATAATGTTACAAAAATGAGACAATGTGCGTGGTTAGCAATGGAAACGTTAAATAGCTTATACAAAGGGGGAATTTTAATGTGTGTAGTTAGTAATAGTTATAGTAAGTAAGAGAGAATAGTATTATATATAAAATATTCAATAAGTGTATTATATTAAGGGAAAATCTAAGAAATATTGTATAAATACGCTATGAATTTGGTTTTAAATTAGTGAGTTGTCCAAAAAATTGTCAATGTGATATTTTTCACAGTTCAATAAATATGAATAAATTATACTTAAATTGTTGATATCTGTTTTTTTATTCATACAATTCTCACATTGAAAAATATGTGCCATTTCAAGGAAACATCTCTTTTTTAAATTAGACTCACTTGCCAAAACTTTAACTGAGTTATAATCAATATTATGATTGGGAACATTGGCATGTGCTGCCAAAGCACACCTGTTAGGGTGAAGTCTGGCATCACTTTTATGAGATGTAAGTCTACCTTTTAAAGACCTGGATGTTTGACCAATATATTGTGAACTGCAAGTACTGCAAGAGATGCTATAAACTACATTGGTTAAGCTAAGCAATGGTACTTTGTCTTTTAGTTTAGAAAAAAGATTGTTGATTGTTAAAACTGGTTTAGAGGCAATTTTACAGTTTACATTCCTGAAAATCCTGACCAGTCCTGGAGTTAGTTCCTTGATAAAGGGCAATTTTGCATATATTGTTATTTCAGGATTACTAGGTTGGGCACTTACTACTTGTGAGTTATTATTGAGAGCAATGTTCGCGTTAGTATTGGTAATTTGGGGTGGTATATTGTTATCAGAATTAAAGAGGATATTGTTCACCAAGTGTTTAGGGTAACCATTGTTGATAAATAATTTTGATAAAGTGTGAAGATTTGGATTGTGGAAAGAATTATCAGCTATTTTTAGCACCCTGTTTTTCATCTGCTTAATAAGGTTTATCTTAATTTGCATCCTATGGTAAGACATATAATTAAGGAACCTACCAGAACTGCTAGGTTTTCTGTACCAGTCTACCAAGAGGATATTATTATCTGAACGAATAAACCTTGTGTCAAGGAAAGGGACTGATTGTTTAGAGTCCTCCTTCTCAATAGTGAATTTTATGTAAGGGTCATAGCTATTGAAGGTATCCACTATTACATCCAAGCCTTCAGATGGTAGACAGACTATTATATCGTCTACATATTTTTTTATAAAGAAAAGATTAAAAGGTAACACTTGGATCACTGAATCCAATAAATCATCCATTACATATTCAGCTAATATAGGCGAAATTTTGGCTCCCATGGGAGTGCCAAATGTTTGTTGATAAATTTTGTTATTGAAGGAAAAATGATTATTATTAAAAAGAAAGGTGATAATATTAAGAAAAGATTCCAGAGTCAAATTACAAAATTGGCTGATATCTGACCAATGCTTACTGATGGACCTTAGACAGGCATCCAAGTAAACATTGCTAAAAAGGGATACTACGTCCAAACTGGCTATTACATGATTATCAGGGAGTTGTAACCTGTTAAACTGCTCTGAAGCATCAAAAGAGTCTTTAATATAATAGTCACTTTTTTTATGCGCTAAAGTGAGAATGTCAGTGACAAAAGATGACAAAGATTGGGTAGCTGAACCAATAGATGCGACAATTGGTCTTACTGAAAGGATGGGCTTGTGTATTTTGGGGAGTGCGTAAAATTTTGGCAGTAAAGAGTTATAGGACATTAACTTTTTTCTTTGAGCATTATCAATTTGGTTGGACTTGAATAATTGGGTAACTATTTTGTTACTCTGTCTTTCAACGGATGAAGTTGGGTCACTGGGGATCTCAGTGTATGAAGAATCGTTGTTGATCAGATTAGAAGATAAATCTAAGTAATCTTGTCTGAACATAATGACAGTGACATTACCTTTATCTGAACGTGTAACTATAAGTTCAGGATGATCTTTGAGAAATTTTTTTGTTTTATAAAAAAGTTTACGATAAAAGGAGTGTTTTTTTGTCTTTGAAAGGTGAAAATAGTTAGTGACAGCATTGGTGGAGCGGGTAATGTAAATATTTTTTTCCTGTTCGTCCGAGACAAGAGAACAGATGTTATCAACGTCTGCCAGCAACGATTTTATTGATAGATCATCATTTAGAGAAGGTTCTATGCTAAATTTAGGTCCTAGGGAAAGAAATTTTGAAATATCCTCTGGAATAGAGATGTTGGTAAGATTTTTTATCCAGTTAGATTGAGTATTAAGAAAATTTTGGTATTGTTGTTCAATGAGAGTATTCAATTTACGTGTATTGGCTAACTTAGTTCTGTGAAAAATACGATTGAAATGTCTTCTTTGGCGAGATTCGAAAGAGGAGAAAATATATTCATTAGTTGTTGAAATAATCAGCTGTTTTAGAGACTTAAGTGTGGAATGTAATTTGGAAAGTTGTTTATGGACCGACCCAATCTCAAATGCTAATATTTTGTCCCCTAACCTTTCTAATGGTGTTTTCCAACTTTCAACACGGTGCCTGTCCGCCATGTGGTCTAATGGAGTGATTTTCCCTAGGATGTGCTTGGGTAATACCCCCTTCAATCGGCATTGCAGCAGGAAGATTCTTCTGTTAGTGAGACTTGATAATCTTTTCTTGTTTTTAATCCAAGATTTCATGTGCAAAACTGCATTGGCTCCATAGGTGTCGTAGATGGTGTTGAAAAAACCCAGATCTGTGGACATTATTTTACGAGCGGGTAATCGTTGCCGATTTGTTAGGAAACAAAACGAGCTAGATGGCTCATATTTTTCAATGTGAGAATTGTATGAATAAAAAAACAGATATCAACAATTTAAGTATAATTTATTCATATTTATTGAACTGTGAAAAATATCACATTGACAATTTTTTGGACAACTCACTAATTTAAAACCAAATTCATAGCGTATTTATACAATATTTCTTAGATTTTCCCTTAATATAATACACTTATTGAATATTTTATATATAATACTATTCTCTCTTACTTACTATAACTATTACTAACTACACACATTAAAATTCCCCCTTTGTATAAGCTATTTAACGTTTCCATTGCTAACCACGCACATTGTCTCATTTTTGTAACATTATGAAAAAATTGTTTTGAGTACCAGATCATTCTGGCTCACATGGTATAATAGTAATTTGAATCACCCTATACAAAAATTATTCCTTTTGAATCACTGGCGCATGCGTCAATTAATGACGAATGACATAAATGACAAATGACAAATGAATACATTCTCCCTCTCTTTTCCGCTGAGACACGTGTGCTTGGCCGTTTCGATAAAGACGTAATATGCCGGCTATGAAAAATTTCGAACGGACATTTTAAAAGTTTTACCAAGTTTTTAATCTTTAACTGTAATTTTTGTACCGTTTTGTAAAATTCCTGAGTGTTAGTTAACGTGATTCATACAAGATATGTGTCGATACTTGCTTTCCTGGCTTCATTTATATTAACATCATCGAGCAACATCCTCACAAACTGTTGTAAGTAAAAAATTGTTCAACCTTATTATTCGAATGTTGCTGATTGCTAAATTGTCTTTGTAGCCCTGAAGAAGGGATCAAATGATCCCGAAAGCTTGGAAATAGAGTTTTAAGAGTACACTTTGCTGTTTATTTGCCGCTACCCAGCCATCTAGCTCGTTTTGTTTCCTAACAAATCGGCAACGATTACCCGCTCGTAAAATAATGTCCACAGATCTGGGTTTTTTCAACACCATCTACGACACCTATGGAGCCAATGCAGTTTTGCACATGAAATCTTGGATTAAAAACAAGAAAAGATTATCAAGTCTCACTAACAGAAGAATCTTCCTGCTGCAATGCCGATTGAAGGGGGTATTACCCAAGCACATCCTAGGAAAAATCACTCCATTAGACCACATGGCGGACAGGCACCGTGTTGAAAGTTGGAAAACACCATTAGAAAGGTTAGGGGACAAAATATTAGCATTTGAGATTGGGTCGGTCCATAAACAACTTTCCAAATTACATTCCACACTTAAGTCTCTAAAACAGCTGATTATTTCAACAACTAATGAATATATTTTCTCCTCTTTCGAATCTCGCCAAAGAAGACATTTCAATCGTATTTTTCACAGAACTAAGTTAGCCAATACACGTAAATTGAATACTCTCATTGAACAACAATACCAAAATTTTCTTAATACTCAATCTAACTGGATAAAAAATCTTACCAACATCTCTATTCCAGAGGATATTTCAAAATTTCTTTCCCTAGGACCTAAATTTAGCATAGAACCTTCTCTAAATGATGATCTATCAATAAAATCGTTGCTGGCAGACGTTGATAACATCTGTTCTCTTGTCTCGGACGAACAGGAAAAAAATATTTACATTACCCGCTCCACCAATGCTGTCACTAACTATTTTCACCTTTCAAAGACAAAAAAACACTCCTTTTATCGTAAACTTTTTTATAAAACAAAAAAATTTCTCAAAGATCATCCTGAACTTATAGTTACACGTTCAGATAAAGGTAATGTCACTGTCATTATGTTCAGACAAGATTACTTAGATTTATCTTCTAATCTGATCAACAACGATTCTTCATACACTGAGATCCCCAGTGACCCAACTTCATCCGTTGAAAGACAGAGTAACAAAATAGTTACCCAATTATTCAAGTCCAACCAAATTGATAATGCTCAAAGAAAAAAGTTAATGTCCTATAACTCTTTACTGCCAAAATTTTACGCACTCCCCAAAATACACAAGCCCATCCTTTCAGTAAGACCAATTGTCGCATCTATTGGTTCAGCTACCCAATCTTTGTCATCTTTTGTCACTGACATTCTCACTTTAGCGCATAAAAAAAGTGACTATTATATTAAAGACTCTTTTGATGCTTCAGAGCAGTTTAACAGGTTACAACTCCCTGATAATCATGTAATAGCCAGTTTGGACGTAGTATCCCTTTTTAGCAATGTTTACTTGGATGCCTGTCTAAGGTCCATCAGTAAGCATTGGTCAGATATCAGCCAATTTTGTAATTTGACTCTGGAATCTTTTCTTAATATTATCACCTTTCTTTTTAATAATAATCATTTTTCCTTCAATAACAAAATTTATCAACAAACATTTGGCACTCCCATGGGAGCCAAAATTTCGCCTATATTAGCTGAATATGTAATGGATGATTTATTGGATTCAGTGATCCAAGTGTTACCTTTTAATCTTTTCTTTATAAAAAAATATGTAGACGATATAATAGTCTGTCTACCATCTGAAGGCTTGGATGTAATAGTGGATACCTTCAATAGCTATGACCCTTACATAAAATTCACTATTGAGAAGGAGGACTCTAAACAATCAGTCCCTTTCCTTGACACAAGGTTTATTCGTTCAGATAATAATATCCTCTTGGTAGACTGGTACAGAAAACCTAGCAGTTCTGGTAGGTTCCTTAATTATATGTCTTACCATAGGATGCAAATTAAGATAAACCTTATTAAGCAGATGAAAAACAGGGTGCTAAAAATAGCTGATAATTCTTTCCACAATCCAAATCTTCACACTTTATCAAAATTATTTATCAACAATGGTTACCCTAAACACTTGGTGAACAATATCCTCTTTAATTCTGATAACAATATACCACCCCAAATTACCAATACTAACGCGAACATTGCTCTCAATAATAACTCACAAGTAGTAAGTGCCCAACCTAGTAATCCTGAAATAACAATATATGCAAAATTGCCCTTTATCAAGGAACTAACTCCAGGACTGGTCAGGATTTTCAGGAATGTAAACTGTAAAATTGCCTCTAAACCAGTTTTAACAATCAACAATCTTTTTTCTAAACTAAAAGACAAAGTACCATTGCTTAGCTTAACCAATGTAGTTTATAGCATCTCTTGCAGTACTTGCAGTTCACAATATATTGGTCAAACATCCAGGTCTTTAAAAGGTAGACTTACATCTCATAAAAGTGATGCCAGACTTCACCCTAACAGGTGTGCTTTGGCAGCACATGCCAATGTTCCCAATCATAATATTGATTATAACTCAGTTAAAGTTTTGGCAAGTGAGTCTAATTTAAAAAAGAGATGTTTCCTTGAAATGGCACATATTTTTCAATGTGAGAATTGTATGAATAAAAAAACAGATATCAACAATTTAAGTATAATTTATTCATATTTATTGAACTGTGAAAAATATCACATTGACAATTTTTTGGACAACTCACTAATTTAAAACCAAATTCATAGCGTATTTATACAATATTTCTTAGATTTTCCCTTAATATAATACACTTATTGAATATTTTATATATAATACTATTCTCTCTTACTTACTATAACTATTACTAACTACACACATTAAAATTCCCCCTTTGTATAAGCTATTTAACGTTTCCATTGCTAACCACGCACATTGTCTCATTTTTGTAACATTATGAAAAAATTGTTTTGAGTACCAGATCATTCTGGCTCACATGGTATAATAGTAATTTGAATCACCCTATACAAAAATTATTCCTTTTGAATCACTGGCGCATGCGTCAATTAATGACGAATGACATAAATGACAAATGACAAATGAATACATTCTCCCTCTCTTTTCCGCTGAGACACGTGTGCTTGGCCGTTTCGATAAAGACGTAATATGCCGGCTATGAAAAATTTCGAACGGACATTTTAAAAGTTTTACCAAGTTTTTAATCTTTAACTGTAATTTTTGTACCGTTTTGTAAAATTCCTGAGTGTTAGTTAACGTGATTCATACAAGATATGTGTCGATACTTGCTTTCCTGGCTTCATTTATATTAACATCATCGAGCAACATCCTCACAAACTGTTGTAAGTAAAAAATTGTTCAACCTTATTATTCGAATGTTGCTGATTGCTAAATTGTCTTTGTAGCCCTGAAGAAGGGATCAAATGATCCCGAAAGCTTGGAAATAGAGTTTTAAGAGTACACTTTGCTGTTTATTTGCCGCTACCCAGCCATCTAGCTCGTTTTGTTTCCTAACAAATCGGCAACGATTACCCGCTCGTAAAATAATGTCCACAGATCTGGGTTTTTTCAACACCATCTACGACACCTATGGAGCCAATGCAGTTTTGCACATGAAATCTTGGATTAAAAACAAGAAAAGATTATCAAGTCTCACTAACAGAAGAATCTTCCTGCTGCAATGCCGATTGAAGGGGGTATTACCCAAGCACATCCTAGGGAAAATCACTCCATTAGACCACATGGCGGACAGGCACCGTGTTGAAAGTTGGAAAACACCATTAGAAAGGTTAGGGGACAAAATATTAGCATTTGAGATTGGGTCGGTCCATAAACAACTTTCCAAATTACATTCCACACTTAAGTCTCTAAAACAGCTGATTATTTCAACAACTAATGAATATATTTTCTCCTCTTTCGAATCTCGCCAAAGAAGACATTTCAATCGTATTTTTCACAGAACTAAGTTAGCCAATACACGTAAATTGAATACTCTCATTGAACAACAATACCAAAATTTTCTTAATACTCAATCTAACTGGATAAAAAATCTTACCAACATCTCTATTCCAGAGGATATTTCAAAATTTCTTTCCCTAGGACCTAAATTTAGCATAGAACCTTCTCTAAATGATGATCTATCAATAAAATCGTTGCTGGCAGACGTTGATAACATCTGTTCTCTTGTCTCGGACGAACAGGAAAAAAATATTTACATTACCCGCTCCACCAATGCTGTCACTAACTATTTTCACCTTTCAAAGACAAAAAAACACTCCTTTTATCGTAAACTTTTTTATAAAACAAAAAAATTTCTCAAAGATCATCCTGAACTTATAGTTACACGTTCAGATAAAGGTAATGTCACTGTCATTATGTTCAGACAAGATTACTTAGATTTATCTTCTAATCTGATCAACAACGATTCTTCATACACTGAGATCCCCAGTGACCCAACTTCATCCGTTGAAAGACAGAGTAACAAAATAGTTACCCAATTATTCAAGTCCAACCAAATTGATAATGCTCAAAGAAAAAAGTTAATGTCCTATAACTCTTTACTGCCAAAATTTTACGCACTCCCCAAAATACACAAGCCCATCCTTTCAGTAAGACCAATTGTCGCATCTATTGGTTCAGCTACCCAATCTTTGTCATCTTTTGTCACTGACATTCTCACTTTAGCGCATAAAAAAAGTGACTATTATATTAAAGACTCTTTTGATGCTTCAGAGCAGTTTAACAGGTTACAACTCCCTGATAATCATGTAATAGCCAGTTTGGACGTAGTATCCCTTTTTAGCAATGTTTACTTGGATGCCTGTCTAAGGTCCATCAGTAAGCATTGGTCAGATATCAGCCAATTTTGTAATTTGACTCTGGAATCTTTTCTTAATATTATCACCTTTCTTTTTAATAATAATCATTTTTCCTTCAATAACAAAATTTATCAACAAACATTTGGCACTCCCATGGGAGCCAAAATTTCGCCTATATTAGCTGAATATGTAATGGATGATTTATTGGATTCAGTGATCCAAGTGTTACCTTTTAATCTTTTCTTTATAAAAAAATATGTAGACGATATAATAGTCTGTCTACCATCTGAAGGCTTGGATGTAATAGTGGATACCTTCAATAGCTATGACCCTTACATAAAATTCACTATTGAGAAGGAGGACTCTAAACAATCAGTCCCTTTCCTTGACACAAGGTTTATTCGTTCAGATAATAATATCCTCTTGGTAGACTGGTACAGAAAACCTAGCAGTTCTGGTAGGTTCCTTAATTATATGTCTTACCATAGGATGCAAATTAAGATAAACCTTATTAAGCAGATGAAAAACAGGGTGCTAAAAATAGCTGATAATTCTTTCCACAATCCAAATCTTCACACTTTATCAAAATTATTTATCAACAATGGTTACCCTAAACACTTGGTGAACAATATCCTCTTTAATTCTGATAACAATATACCACCCCAAATTACCAATACTAACGCGAACATTGCTCTCAATAATAACTCACAAGTAGTAAGTGCCCAACCTAGTAATCCTGAAATAACAATATATGCAAAATTGCCCTTTATCAAGGAACTAACTCCAGGACTGGTCAGGATTTTCAGGAATGTAAACTGTAAAATTGCCTCTAAACCAGTTTTAACAATCAACAATCTTTTTTCTAAACTAAAAGACAAAGTACCATTGCTTAGCTTAACCAATGTAGTTTATAGCATCTCTTGCAGTACTTGCAGTTCACAATATATTGGTCAAACATCCAGGTCTTTAAAAGGTAGACTTACATCTCATAAAAGTGATGCCAGACTTCACCCTAACAGGTGTGCTTTGGCAGCACATGCCAATGTTCCCAATCATAATATTGATTATAACTCAGTTAAAGTTTTGGCAAGTGAGTCTAATTTAAAAAAGAGATGTTTCCTTGAAATGGCACATATTTTTCAATGTGAGAATTGTATGAATAAAAAAACAGATATCAACAATTTAAGTATAATTTATTCATATTTATTGAACTGTGAAAAATATCACATTGACAATTTTTTGGACAACTCACTAATTTAAAACCAAATTCATAGCGTATTTATACAATATTTCTTAGATTTGCCCTTAATATAATACACTTATTGAATATTTTATATATAATACTATTCTCTCTTACTTACTATAACTATTACTAACTACACACATTAAAATTCCCCCTTTGTATAAGCTATTTAACGTTTCCATTGCTAACCACGCACATTGTCTCATTTTTGTAACATTATGAAAAAATTGTTTTGAGTACCAGATCATTCTGGCTCACATGGTATAATAGTAATTTGAATCACCCTATACAAAAATTATTCCTTTTGAATCACTGGCGCATGCGTCAATTAATGACGAATGACATAAATGACAAATGACAAATGAATACATTCTCCCTCTCTTTTCCGCTGAGACACGTGTGCTTGGCCGTTTCGATAAAGACGTAATATGCCGGCTATGAAAAATTTCGAACGGACATTTTAAAAGTTTTACCAAGTTTTTAATCTTTAACTGTAATTTTTGTACCGTTTTGTAAAATTCCTGAGTGTTAGTTAACGTGATTCATACAAGATATGTGTCGATACTTGCTTTCCTGGCTTCATTTATATTAACATCATCGAGCAACATCCTCACAAACTGTTGTAAGTAAAAAATTGTTCAACCTTATTATTCGAATGTTGCTGATTGCTAAATTGTCTTTGTAGCCCTGAAGAAGGGATCAAATGATCCCGAAAGCTTGGAAATAGAGTTTTAAGAGTACACTTTGCTGTTTATTTGCCGCTACCCAGCCATCTAGCTCGTTTTGTTTCCTAACAAATCGGCAACGATTACCCGCTCGTAAAATAATGTCCACAGATCTGGGTTTTTTCAACACCATCTACGACACCTATGGAGCCAATGCAGTTTTGCACATGAAATCTTGGATTAAAAACAAGAAAAGATTATCAAGTCTCACTAACAGAAGAATCTTCCTGCTGCAATGCCGATTGAAGGGGGTATTACCCAAGCACATCCTAGGGAAAATCACTCCATTAGACCACATGGCGGACAGGCACCGTGTTGAAAGTTGGAAAACACCATTAGAAAGGTTAGGGGACAAAATATTAGCATTTGAGATTGGGTCGGTCCATAAACAACTTTCCAAATTACATTCCACACTTAAGTCTCTAAAACAGCTGATTATTTCAACAACTAATGAATATATTTTCTCCTCTTTCGAATCTCGCCAAAGAAGACATTTCAATCGTATTTTTCACAGAACTAAGTTAGCCAATACACGTAAATTGAATACTCTCATTGAACAACAATACCAAAATTTTCTTAATACTCAATCTAACTGGATAAAAAATCTTACCAACATCTCTATTCCAGAGGATATTTCAAAATTTCTTTCCCTAGGACCTAAATTTAGCATAGAACCTTCTCTAAATGATGATCTATCAATAAAATCGTTGCTGGCAGACGTTGATAACATCTGTTCTCTTGTCTCGGACGAACAGGAAAAAAATATTTACATTACCCGCTCCACCAATGCTGTCACTAACTATTTTCACCTTTCAAAGACAAAAAAACACTCCTTTTATCGTAAACTTTTTTATAAAACAAAAAAATTTCTCAAAGATCATCCTGAACTTATAGTTACACGTTCAGATAAAGGTAATGTCACTGTCATTATGTTCAGACAAGATTACTTAGATTTATCTTCTAATCTGATCAACAACGATTCTTCATACACTGAGATCCCCAGTGACCCAACTTCATCCGTTGAAAGACAGAGTAACAAAATAGTTACCCAATTATTCAAGTCCAACCAAATTGATAATGCTCAAAGAAAAAAGTTAATGTCCTATAACTCTTTACTGCCAAAATTTTACGCACTCCCCAAAATACACAAGCCCATCCTTTCAGTAAGACCAATTGTCGCATCTATTGGTTCAGCTACCCAATCTTTGTCATCTTTTGTCACTGATATTCTCACTTTAGCGCATAAAAAAAGTGACTATTATATTAAAGACTCTTTTGATGCTTCAGAGCAGTTTAACAGGTTACAACTCCCTGATAATCATGTAATAGCCAGTTTGGACGTAGTATCCCTTTTTAGCAATGTTTACTTGGATGCCTGTCTAAGGTCCATCAGTAAGCATTGGTCAGATATCAGCCAATTTTGTAATTTGACTCTGGAATCTTTTCTTAATATTATCACCTTTCTTTTTAATAATAATCATTTTTCCTTCAATAACAAAATTTATCAACAAACATTTGGCACTCCCATGGGAGCCAAAATTTCGCCTATATTAGCTGAATATGTAATGGATGATTTATTGGATTCAGTGATCCAAGTGTTACCTTTTAATCTTTTCTTTATAAAAAAATATGTAGACGATATAATAGTCTGTCTACCATCTGAAGGCTTGGATGTAATAGTGGATACCTTCAATAGCTATGACCCTTACATAAAATTCACTATTGAGAAGGAGGACTCTAAACAATCAGTCCCTTTCCTTGACACAAGGTTTATTCGTTCAGATAATAATATCCTCTTGGTAGACTGGTACAGAAAACCTAGCAGTTCTGGTAGGTTCCTTAATTATATGTCTTACCATAGGATGCAAATTAAGATAAACCTTATTAAGCAGATGAAAAACAGGGTGCTAAAAATAGCTGATAATTCTTTCCACAATCCAAATCTTCACACTTTATCAAAATTATTTATCAACAATGGTTACCCTAAACACTTGGTGAACAATATCCTCTTTAATTCTGATAACAATATACCACCCCAAATTACCAATACTAACGCGAACATTGCTCTCAATAATAACTCACAAGTAGTAAGTGCCCAACCTAGTAATCCTGAAATAACAATATATGCAAAATTGCCCTTTATCAAGGAACTAACTCCAGGACTGGTCAGGATTTTCAGGAATGTAAACTGTAAAATTGCCTCTAAACCAGTTTTAACAATCAACAATCTTTTTTCTAAACTAAAAGACAAAGTACCATTGCTTAGCTTAACCAATGTAGTTTATAGCATCTCTTGCAGTACTTGCAGTTCACAATATATTGGTCAAACATCCAGGTCTTTAAAAGGTAGACTTACATCTCATAAAAGTGATGCCAGACTTCACCCTAACAGGTGTGCTTTGGCAGCACATGCCAATGTTCCCAATCATAATATTGATTATAACTCAGTTAAAGTTTTGGCAAGTGAGTCTAATTTAAAAAAGAGATGTTTCCTTGAAATGGCACATATTTTTCAATGTGAGAATTGTATGAATAAAAAAACAGATATCAACAATTTAAGTATAATTTATTCATATTTATTGAACTGTGAAAAATATCACATTGACAATTTTTTGGACAACTCACTAATTTAAAACCAAATTCATAGCGTATTTATACAATATTTCTTAGATTTTCCCTTAATATAATACACTTATTGAATATTTTATATATAATACTATTCTCTCTTACTTACTATAACTATTACTAACTACACACATTAAAATTCCCCCTTTGTATAAGCTATTTAACGTTTCCATTGCTAACCACGCACATTGTCTCATTTTTGTAACATTATGAAAAAATTGTTTTGAGTACCAGATCATTCTGGCTCACATGGTATAATAGTAATTTGAATCACCCTATACAAAAATTATTCCTTTTGAATCACTGGCGCATGCGTCAATTAATGACGAATGACATAAATGACAAATGACAAATGAATACATTCTCCCTCTCTTTTCCGCTGAGACACGTGTGCTTGGCCGTTTCGATAAAGACGTAATATGCCGGCTATGAAAAATTTCGAACGGACATTTTAAAAGTTTTACCAAGTTTTTAATCTTTAACTGTAATTTTTGTACCGTTTTGTAAAATTCCTGAGTGTTAGTTAACGTGATTCATACAAGATATGTGTCGATACTTGCTTTCCTGGCTTCATTTATATTAACATCATCGAGCAACATCCTCACAAACTGTTGTAAGTAAAAAATTGTTCAACCTTATTATTCGAATGTTGCTGATTGCTAAATTGTCTTTGTAGCCCTGAAGAAGGGATCAAATGATCCCGAAAGCTTGGAAATAGAGTTTTAAGAGTACACTTTGCTGTTTATTTGCCGCTACCCAGCCATCTAGCTCGTTTTATATATATATATATATATATATTGCTTTAGTCTTCAGAACTGTTAACCTCTGATGTAAATCTGGCTACTTAGTTATTTCGAGCTATGTAGATGAAATTTATTTTATTGGTCGGCTAGAATGAAAATTCGATTTACTCATACTTACTAAACCTCACATAGGGTCATTGAGTGCTCATTAAACTCGGTGTTTTGAAAATATGGTCCATTCAATACGTGTAAATCCAGAATTGTTGATTACAATTAAACGAATGAAGACTAGATATCAAATAACTGAATGTTTTTTGTTGTTTCAGGTAAGTCATCTACTTCATATACTTCGTATGGTACTGGTAAGTTGAACTTCAAGTTATTCCGGGTGCTTTTAGAGTCGTATCTTTTTATTCTTTGACCTTTCTAGTAAAGCGGAATGGAATATTCGTTTTTTATCTTGGAGATCTTGTTGCGCTGACACAGAATTTTCATAAATTCTGCAAATAATGGAAAAAGAGAGAGAGAGAGAAAAGGGGTGCTTCAACAGATTCTCTTCAAACAAAAATCGTTTAGAGAGTTGAGATCCGCAACTGCAAACTACATCGAACTATAAAGGGTGTTGCGTAACTAGAATAACAGAAATTGAACACGAAACTAACTTTTCTAGTTATATTTATTACATTTCGGGGTATAACATATAAATTTCAAAAAAACGCGCGCTATTTGCAATGCAACCTTAAGAAAATGACCGTGAAGGTACCCTTTTATTTAAGTCACAACAATTATTAAAATCGGTAAAGCATCTATATAAGGGGTTAGGCCAGCAGTGAGTAGATGGAAGATTGTGTGCTTACTAAAACGTACTTCAAAAATCTGTTACTTGCTACAGAATCTTGAGGGCTATAACGTTAAAATATTTTCACTTAAATTTTGACGTTTATACAGGGCGATTCATATCAAACTTTTTTTTAAATAGAACCCCCTCTATATTATTGCATACTTGGATCCCTGAATTCTAGTGTAAATTTATGTATTGTGTAATTATAAGACTTTGAACGAACTGTTTAGGCGCAAATCATCATTAGTGCTGTAAGTAGATATTAGAAGAAAATTGAATATTGCCGCGATTATAAAATTTAGAGGGCTATGACATTGCGGTACGACTAAGGATCAAATGCTTTACCTTATGTTAGACGGTCAAATTTGAATTCTTTTTGTACTTGGAGAAATTAGTAGATTATTGTAATTAACGTCACTTCAACCACAGGTAACTTGATTTTTTCAAATGGAAATGCCTATCTTTTCTTAAAAGATCAAATGGAAAATTTTATATCCATCAATGTAAGATTCTCAACATCAATCCTTTCTAGTTTCTATTTTATTTAAATTTTTCGGTCAAATCGGTGTTTTTCAATTTTCCTACACACAAGCAACCTAGCAGTCCATGAAAAATAAACAAAAACCCGTTCAGATGGAAGAAACTAACTTAGCAGACAGACTCAAAAGAACTAGAGTAACCAGAGATTATAAAAATTCCTTACAACACATCAGCTGTAACAGAAAAAAAAACAGTGGTAGTGTATCTAATGCCAAAGAAAAGCTGTTCTTTTCACAGCTATTGAAATCTACTAGAGCTTGACAACTTTCCAAAATGACCAAAAATTTTGAAATGAAATGAAATCTACCAAATTTTACATTAAATGGTATCGAAAGTAGTCATTTCCGTTAAGTCAAAAGTAACGATACGTCTAACTGGAGCATTCTAGGGATCTATTGGAAAATTTAAGGGACTCCCGTCAGAGGTATCGTTATTTTGACTGAAATGACGACCATTTTTGGGGCATTGAATGTAAATGCTTATTCTAAAGATATTGGAACTTTCAAGTTTGGTGAAATCGATTAGAAATATATCTAGACTCATCTTTAATGAACAAAAGCATTAAAAGAGTACCTACCACCTTGCTCTATGAAACAAGGGAAGCGGAGGAAGTGCCAAGCCAGTTAACTTTATGGCATTTGTCGCTTACATTCATTGGCCAGAATAGAACCACATAGACAGGCAAGATGAGTTTGAGAAGGTTAATTTTTCAGAATCTCATTTCACCTAGTCCGTCCCTTTCTGACTAATGCAGAAAATTCCTGTATACGAAAGAACAATTTGTGAACATATCTCATTGTATAGGAGTGATCTTTCAATTGAAGGAACTAAAAGGGCTAAATAAAAGTCCCTAAGACACTATCTCGGACCCCACGGCTAACGACGGCAAAACTCTGAGTAACCTTATTCTTCTCCTTTAGAAACTAAATAAAAGACAGCACCCGATTTCATCATGGTCTGTACAAAATTTATGCAAAGCAAATAAACTGGCTATCGTTCATGGAAGGTACCACCACAGCATAATAAACAGCCAGCATAATATCTCTGAGGATTTCCTATATAAAAATGGTTCCCACAACATTTGACCTTGGGAGGATTTATGGATGATTTTACGGCTGTGAAGTTTGGGTAGAGATGCGAAAATGAAAATACCGATACCGGTACCAACTCGATATTTTTTAGCCTCATAGGCGCGTTTGGTTCGTATAGAGCATTCTGTGCAATTGATTACACCCCTCAATAATTATATAATTATTTTCGATACCGATGCAAAAGTATCGATACCAGCTTGGAATGCCTCAAAAAGTATCGATGACAAAAATACAAAATATATTAGTGCAGAAGTACCGAAGTATCGTTAGCATCCCTACAAAAAATCATCCAAAAGTGGGAATGCGCGTGTAATTTCCGCCAACTTGAGTTATTGTGTGCTGATTGTTTATTATGCTGTGGTACCACCTTGTGTACGGTCATCAACCAAGTGACATGAGTTTGTTGTTGAACATAGCCCTGAATTACTTATCTTCATATTCTGCATCTGACACACTGTCACTTACGCTCGTAGGCACGATGTTTGTACACCCTAAAACTGGCCAAAATACATTTTTCCAGCAAATTTTCACATTTTTCCTTCAACTTTATGAGAACTCAAACTTTTACAGGTTATTTGACGTGTAAACGGTTTGACGGTTATATTAGATGTAAGAAGTAAGGTTAGCTGTCAGAAACATCAACCCTGAATTTCGCAAGCGGAATTTTGAATTTGTGAGTGGTCGTTGGTACTACCGCATCTTAAACAAGTTGGAACTCTTTCTCTGTTTATACGGCATGTAAAACCGGTTTAAGCTACGATAAACCTCATACTTAAAACGCTTTGAGTTAAACAGTTTTGACGCCTTAAATCATTTTAACAAGCATTTACAAATAGGTTTTAACTAAAGTGTCCGACTAATTTATTGCCAGACCTCGTATGCTTAGCATCATCTTTGATAAACAAAAAGCATGGAAATAATTAATTTATACGTATTTCGGGAGTCCTTGTTTGAGACAACAGTAATACCGTGCTCTATGAAACAAAGGACGCGGAGGAAGTACCAAGTCAGTTAACCTTCTCTCCCATTCATTGTCCAAGAGAGAACGACGGATGAAAAAGGCAAGATAAGTTTCAGGAGGTACATTAATCAGAATCTCATTCCACCTAGTCCTTGCTGACTAATGCAGCAAATTCCTGTGTAGGAGAGAACAATTTGTGGACATATCTCATTGTATAGAAGTAATCTTTTAAATGAAAGAACTAAAAGGGCTAAATAAAAGTCCCTTAGACAAAGTCTCGGACTCCACGAATAACGACGGCGAAACTCTGAGTAATCTGTAAGCTCTAATTCTTCTCCTTTAGAAATTAAATAAAAGACAGCAGCAGGGCGGCCGAGTTAGCGCGCTCCTATGTGCTTTTGCCTAACAAAAGTAATATAACTGGTGAACTTAATTAAAAACGCTCTTTTGGTACGATGTATTCGCTAAATGAGACTTTTTTCGCACGGAACTGGAAGCAATTCATTTCCTTGTCGTATAAAAATTCGCATCTCCACGGTAGAACTTTCCTTTTGTATCCTAATAACGCGTCTACTACCAAAGAACTGCATTGTCGGCTTTATTATTTATGTTTCGTGATACGTTGTGCTCTTCACCGGAGGAGTTTCAAGCTGGATAGTATCAAGGGCTGCCGTTTAAGGGAGGAGAATAGATTTAAATGGAGTTTCTTCTGTAATGAAAAATCACTTTAGCGCTACAACGTTACACACAATTTGATATTCGCAGATAGCGCGTATCCAGCAGATGCTGGAATAAACCACAAGGTGCTTGAGGCTAGATTAAAGCGACTGGGTGCTGCTGAAATATTTTACCTTTTAAAAGGTGAATAAGGTTTTTGTTGTAACTGCGGTAGTTTTTGCAAACAATAAATGATGAAACTCATTGAAAGTTAGAATAATGATACTAGTTACAGTCATAAATTTTTGGAAAAAGGTAGATTTATTCCGTGAAAAACCATTTTACCACTACAATGTTACACAGAATTTTATATTCCTGGAAAGGGTGTATCTAGCAGATACTGGGACACTTACAAAGTGCTTCTTAGTTATATACTGGCTTCAAAAAATAAGCAATGCCATTGTTACAAATGTGATAACATCATAGTATAGTTTTTACTTCCCACACCGATAGTTGAGAGGAGTATTGTGATCGGGAAAATTTTGCGATTTTGAGATAATTCGCTTTTTGGGCGTTTTATGATGTCTACATAACGAAAATCCACGTCACTCATTTCCATGGATCTGTTTGTCTGTCTATCGGTGGTCTGCCTGACGGTTTGCCTGTTGGCCTGCCTGTCGAACTGTCTGTCGGTCTGTCTCTCGGTGGGTTTGTTTGTCTGTTGGCGGTTTTCTAGCCTAATAATCTCAGTAACCGCTGCATGTATTGTGACAGAATTTGGGTAGCGATATGCTGTGGGCTTAGTAGGTAATGGTCCTATAATTTTGGAGATGGAAACGAAAAGTTTCAAATATTCCTCAAACTTTGTTTTTAGGCGTTCCAGGGGTTCCTGATTATTTTCTAGTTTTTTTTTTGGGGGGGGGGGGTTGTTTGTTTGCTGGGAGATATCAGATTATAGCTTTATGCTATGGGAAACTAATAAACTGGTATCATCGTAATGTGTGCGATGTATCGAGTCAATCAACTTGACTTAATTGGTTTCAAAAAGAAACATTGTGTATGTGTTTTTTTTTTCACAAAGTGCCGAACATTGCCGAACATTTGAGTTTTTTGTAAAAGTTACAAATAATGTTGGTTTACCTCTGCAGTAAATTCCTCATTTTGAATAATTGGATAGTAAAGCGGAAGATTATTTTCAAAAACTTAAAACACGGTTTACTTCCTATCCAGCTTTTGTTAGATATTTTTTTATACCATTTGACTCTTTAAGTAGTTTCGTAACCAATAGTAATAATCATAATAATAATAATACGACTTATTAAATAAAAAAAATTGATAATAACGAAGATAGCATATTAAACTACTGGCGGAGTCTAGCACATGCTATTTCACTCAACCAGTAGTGGGCAGGAGCCCAATATACATATTATATAATAAATGATCAAATATGTAACCCCCAATAAGTTGTAGTATTTAAATAACGAACAATGAAGTAAGATAAGATAAATAAAGGAAACATATACAATATATATCAGTATAGGGTGGGAAAGTTCATCATCGTTGTTTCTCCAACAGGTATTGTTTGAGTTTGTATTTAAATTTATTGATGTTGTATAATTTGAACTCCTTTGGCAAACTATTATATGCACGAATGGCGTTATATACGTAACATCTTTGATAAATGGCAGTCTTATGCTGAGGCATGGTTGGAGTCGTTTTAAACCTTATATTTCTGGAATGAATACGCGTCCGCTGGAAAAAGCTGCGAGCAAGAGGCAAATGCTTTTCCCACAGCATGTTGAACATTCTGCGAGAATCGCAATTCTGTGTCGATTATTAAACCTAAATTTCGAACAGAGTCCTTGAACTCAAGACATCTGTTATCAGTCTTTACCGTAAGATTGTCCTTTATGATTTCTTTATGTAAACAGAAGACTTCTGATTTATCAGAGCTTGATCTTAAGTTATACTCACTAAACAAAGTTCTAACTTTATCCAACCCTGTGTTGATTATTGCCTCAGCATCTTTGATATCCTTGACATGAAAATTGAAAAACAGCTGAGTTTCATCCACATACGCCTGCACCTGACATCCATTAATGTTTTTTAAAACACCAGCCGTATAAATTATGAAAAGAACAGGGCCCAGTATAGAGCCCTGAGGCACTCCAGATAAATACGACCCAACTGGTTTCGTTTGGACCTTTATCGCCATTCTGCTGACGCGGAATGGCATGTTTGAACTTCTAGAATATTATTATTTATAATTCAGCCTCCCACATACCGTTGGAATATTGCTCATGTCAGCATGTTTCAAGCTTTCGGCTCAGTAGCCAAAAATAGAGTGATCCAACTGACGATGACGCCATGTTCTGCATAGGTACGCTCCAGATAGTTCAATATATACTAATGTTCAGTGGATAACATACATTACAGTTAATGCATATTGATCGTTTCATGTATTAATTTAATGCAAAATGTATAAGCAAATAGCTTTCGTCTAAAATGGATTACCCGATACTTTAAATAAATTGGAGTTCAATATGGCAGCCATCGAACACAGGCACTATGGAAATGAGCTATCCATGCATACCGGCATATTCCAATCGACTAAAACAGCAAATAACTCAAAAATTGTGCAGTTTGCGGGAGATGTCGCATTTTATAGAAAAAGGTGGTGGTGCACACAGGATAGCCATTTAGTATAAATAATAATAGTAATGAAAAATCCTGGGTACGTCACAATAATGGCCCGGTCAAACAGAGAACGCGGCGTACAGCGTTCTCTAACAATACAATGGAACGCCGTACGCCGCGTTCTAGGACGTCGAGCTCTTGTGGCTGACGATGTGTAGAGTGCCGTCTTTTGCACTTGTTGACATGTCGTTAATGTGACATCAGGTTCTGATATCTCGGGCCATGAGTCTTGCTTGCGATTTAGATCTCTCGTTCCTTCAATTTTACCCGCTAAAATTTCTTTCAGTAGCGTATACTTGGTGCCTTTAAGCATGTGCTTTGCGTTTTTATAGGTTCCAGCAGTATCTCTCTCTGGGTGGACGCTCTATTCATTAGATCCTGGTTCGTAATATGTCTGTCCAAGGGATTCTCAAAAGCCGACTTGCACAATAATGAACTTTTATTAATAACGTTATATACCTAGCATTAAACGTGTAAATATGGTCACGAAGTGAATTATAACATCAAACTTAGAAACAAAATCAATTAACACGTTAATGAAGACAAAAATGGAAAATGAATTTACATACAAAGAACTGTAAAGTTTTTGGTTGATAACTTACTCTAGTTTGGTAGGTACTCAAAACTTAAGTGAGAACTCAACTAATTTCGTTAGTATAAACTAGCAGATATGATTAGGCTAGGTATCTAGCGACTAACATTAATATGAAAAATATATAAAGAAGTACAATAACAACAAAGGTACCAACCAGTCTTTAAGAAATAAATCGCATATTGCACAGCACAGCATAAACAATGAGAAACAATTATTATATAAATGATCGAAATTGTGTGCCTTTGCATTGGCCAAGGTTTCAATAATTAGCCCGTCAATATTTAAATTTTCAATCACTAGAGATGCAATGGAGATTAAAGCTAGATCGTTTTTTTTTTCAACAAAAAAGTTCTATATCAAATAAGCATATTGAAATAACTAAATACCCACTTGAAATTCGATATGTGTTCTAACGAGTGAAATGGTTTTTCGGATAATGATCCTTTAATATTTCTTAACACGTTTTTAGCACTGATTGCCTCAAAATAAAATTTACTGCCGATCATATCCCTACCATATTTCGATGAGAAATCGTGGACATATTTTTTAAAGTCATTATTGTTTGTGTATTAAAGAATGTGATTAAATTTCCGTTTATGACTTCTAAACTCTTGTAGCGCCTCTCAATATTGTCTAAATCTTCAAACAGATTTTAATTTTTAATTTAAATCCTCCCTTTAGGGTTTCAACTCAGAAATCCTGAATTGAGACAGATATTCTTTTAAATCTTTAAAACAAGACTGCTCCTATTGGGCACCTTCGGCGCCTATTTGTCATGGCGCCCGGGGCTCACACCCCCTCGCCCCCTAGTTGCGGCCCTGACGTGGTGAGGTCCAGCGACTTCGCCTCGGTTTCTCACAGAAGATGCATTGGCCAAGTTCTTCTCATCAGTCATTTCTTGTCTGCTCCATGTACAAGAGGTCTGAAAAAAACGTTTTCTGCAATAATAAAATTACTTAGGCCAATCAAATAGAGTCAAAAAAAGAACGGATTCTGGAATTGATTCCCAGCAGGCTGGAAATCGTCTTAATACATTAATTGAGTCCTAGATACAGGTAATCTGAGTTTGCATCATCGCAGGAGGTGAGCTTAACTTTTGACAGCTCAAAAACTGTCAAAATTTCGTCCCTTTTTTTGTTTTTTACTTGTAGCTGGAAAATGGTGCATCAAATGGAAAACTTTGTTCCATTAAATAATTAAGAGGACTAGATTCTGCGTCAAATGTTATATAACACATCAACTTTGGCTCAGTGGTATAGCCGAAATCTAATGCTACAAATGATTAAAAAAAATCGTATTTTAGTGCTTGCGGCTTTCCAAGACCACATATCTTGGAAGGAGATACTTTCATCAAAATATATATATAAAATTAAAGTTGCAGGGAATAAAATTTCATGTTAAATAGGTACCTTAGTTATTAAATTTAGTCACTTATAATTCGAAATTTGGAATTACCTTAAAATCGTTTTTTTTTTCGTCATTTCTAATCATTTGAGGTCATGTAGGGTATAATCATATCAAAATTTTGTACCAAAGCAGCACATCCTAACTAATATGATTAAGTTTATTAATACAGGGTGTAACTTTTAAGGATGTCCACACCTATATTACCTTGTAGATCTTGCTGAGCTGATCATTTTTCAATAAGCAACATGGGTCCGCAAACGAACCGTTTCGGAGATAGCGCTACCGGAAGTAGTCCTTTCTGATGCCTGAAGTTAAGCAATTAATTCGACGCCTTGCGGCCAGTAGCGTGGCCGGCGCGGTCTCCGGATCTCAATCCCCTGGATTTTTTTCTGTGGGCTCACCTGGAAGCACTTGTCTACCAAGGGGGTGCACCGCACACAGCAGAAGAGCTGTGGAGCCTCTCCTTCATTGATTTTTGGCTGATCTCGGAGTTTTTTGTTGTTTTTTGCAATGTTTTTTTTTTGTTTTATGAATTTGTGGTTCTTGGGTTTTTAGGCCGGCGTCGGTTAGCGTTAAAGCTTGACGTTTCGCCACCACGAGTGGATGGCATCTTCAGAAGCTATTTCACTTCGGCGACTTCCAAAATACTAATAAATATTTTGGAAGTCGCCGAAGTGAAATAGCTTCTGAAGATGCCATCCACTCGTGGTGGCGAAACGTCAAGCTTTAACGCTAACCGACGCCGGCCTAAAAACCCAAGAACCACAAATTCATTGGACGATGGCCGCGAAAGCCTTACACAGTATATTTTTTTGTTTTGTTTGTTTGGTTTACTTTTGACATTTTGGCCATGACGATTAAATGTTGATAAGCCCAATCTGTCTTAGCAGCTGATCCGAAACCCCTCTCTCCTCTGCCAATCACGAGGCGTTGAATGAATTGCCTAACTTCAAGCGTCAGCAAGGATAACTTATCTCCGTAACGGTTCGTTTTTGGACCCATGTTGCTTATCGAAAAATGATCAGCTCAGCGAGATCTCTACATGGTGGTATAGGTGCGGACATCCTTAAAAGTTACACCCTGTATATTGTATTAGCATTGAATCTCTAATAAGTATTATTAATGAGAATTCAGTAACAAGAAAGTTAATCATAGTTCTTAATAGTTTAGGTGCAATGGATTAACAATATCACTTACAAATTTATTAATGAAATATAAATGTAAACACCGTATAAATGAATAAATGATTATATAAATACATAAATGAATAGCTAAGCAGGACTAGCAGCAAAAGCTGATATTAATACCAGCCAGGGCCAGAAATCCGTGGGCATACAGAAAAAAATGTTGCTGTGCTTTCAACTAATTGTTAGTATTTGGATGCCTTTCTGTCAGTTCAACTATATTTACAGTTGTTCCAAAACTGTGACGTTTAAACAATTTACCTTTCAGGATTGAGGCAATTGCAGGTAAGCTAATAATTTCAAAATAGGTTATATTCGTTCTAATGGTATACCGGGTGTCCCAGAATTTCCTTGACACGTGATATTTTCGTAACGAAAAACTGAGTGATACGTTTGAAGGTACTATAGGGTCTATCATACCATGCATTCAAAACATTTTTTTGTACGTCAACCCCTAAAACTCACCCCCAACTTTTTTTTTTCAAATAGCACCCCATAGGTTTTCCTACATAAATGATATCCCCATTTTATTTAAAATCTTGAAATGATAATTTGTTTGACGCCTGATACGGATGAAACGGATAAAGAAGAAAAGTAGGTGAGTTTTTCAAGGGTAGTGAAGGACCTATCATTCCTTGCTTATGAACCATTTTTTTTTACTTAAACCCCTGGAATCCACCCCTAGCTTAGTCTTTCAAATTTCAATCCACAATTTTGCCTGGAAAAATAAATTTTTTACTTGAATTTAATTATCGTAGTGCCTTACTTTTTATGCCCCTACTGCAACTTATCGTTAATTGTTTTCGTTTAATCCATGAAATCGTAAGCACAAATTAATTAAAACTCATGTGTGGAAAATATTTTTCTTGTTATCATGAATCAACTAATAAAAAAAATGTGACAACAAAACTAAGTGCAAAAACGTGAAAAAGTTTTATGGCTACATCGGGCCGCGCCAACCCCATGTGCATGGTGTGCCCCGCACACGGGCGCCAAAATTAACGAAAAATTGCAGTAGGGGCATAAAAAGTAAGGCACTACGATAATTAAATTCAAGTAAAGAATTTATTTTTCCAGGCAAAATTGAGGATTGAAATTTGAAATAACAAGCTAGGGGTGGATTCCAGGGGTTTCAGTAAGAAAAAAATGATTCGTAAGCAAGGAATGATAGGCCATTCACTACCCTTGAAAAACCTACTTACTTTTCTTTTTTATCCGTTTCTGATACAAAAATAGCAGGCGTCAAAAAAATTATCATTTCATTTGTCTTATGCTTATGATTTTACGGAAAAAATAAGTTTGCATATAAAATTAAAGGCACCACAAGATTTTAAGTAAAATGAAGATATCATTTATGTAGGAAAACCTATGGGGTGCTATTTGAAAAAAAAACGTTGGGGGTGAGTTTTAGGGGTTGACGTACAAAAAAAATGTTTTGAATGCATGGTATGATAGACCCTATAGTACCTTGAAAAGTACCACTCAGTTCTTGCTTGAACCGTTTTTCGTTACGAAAATATCACGTGTCAAGGAAATTCTGGGACACCCGGTATACTATCATTCCCATAGTAATATTAGCGTATAATGAATTTAAAGCATTCTTTTGTTTTCAATATACACCTTAGGTTTTGTTTAAGCAAAGCATATAACTTATTGCCAAAAAAAAATTGTTACAATAGCATTTCTTGATAATTAGTTCAATAGAAAGGCTCATCTTGTCCCTAAAAGCAACTTTAATAGACACAACAACTCATGCCTTTATACTACGTTGTCTATGCTATTTGAGACATTAGTAAGCAGTATTTGAACTAAAAGTATCTTATCCTGAATTCAATGATCCTTGTCGTTGATTCGACAACAGGCTGTAGTTAGTTATCAAATACTCTTCCCATTGGATAAAACATTGTTGTATTTTAAGGAATACTAAATGTGAGATCTCATTGAATCAGTGTGAGTATTTGAGGACACGACAGATGTTTCTGTGGCAGCATTCATGTTCGTATTTTCTTAGACGTTGATGGTCGTTCATCTGAAAGGCTAGGAAAGCGCGGCTGTATATTGAGGACCTCTTCAGCTGGATCATCTTCAAAGGAACTATTTTCAACTTTTACTGATCCTACGGTAATCTCATCCTCAAAGAGTGCTGAATTAGAGCATGATTGGCCGTTCCAAATGAGGCATATTACTGCCCATTTTATGCCTATTTTTCTGCGGCTGCACTTCCCTGTACACTCCTTTGTAAATTTGCAGGAAACAGTATTAAGAATTCCAGCTGGAGCTGGCTCCTTCGTATTTGTGATGGTGATAAGGCCAAGATCCGTCCTCCTCCAACCCCAGCTAAGAGGATCCTTCGGTCTATCATACCAGCCCTGGATTTGAAGGCACACCCGCAGAATATGTTGAGCGGCAGCTGTATTTGTTGGAGGTAGGGAAGCCAGTTCTAAAGTTGGCTTTGTTAGAGATTGTAAAAATATCTCGTAACGGATTTGATCCAAGAAGGTCACATCTGCCTTAGGCCAATAGAGGGCTGCCAAGGGCAAATGACCTGCTGAAATGAGAACCTCAGGATCCTCATCTTCATGACGCCTGGACATCCCAGTCATTTAGTAACTACGCCTGCATGAGCCATATTAAACCCAAATTAACCTGGTTATCTAAATTTCCTCGATAGACTTAGCATAAAAAATTGGAAGTATCGTAACTTTTTTTATCTTTCATGTCCGGGAGTTGCGACTGGTGTCGTTCCTTATCTTTTCTATAGATATAATATGTACGAGTGGTGCGGTAAATTAAATATTTAGAAATTCCAAGTAGCATAACTTTTTCATTTTTCATTTGGAGACGTGATTGATGTTATTGTACTATACTCATTAAATGCTTTCGGATGATATATAGCTTGATCATAAATACCAGGGATAAAATAATGTCCAGTCAAAGGGGTAAAGCAAAAGCAACCTGATTTTAAATTGGTGCAAAATGTTATTTGTCAAAATGAGCGGTTTTAAAGACTGGGGTGGGATTTTATATAACGTAAAATACTATTTACTATATCTTTTATTCCATGAGTTTTTTCAACAGGTGTATCAGCTTTAAAGACATGTAGTATTAGATAGCCGCAAAATGTTAGTTTGCACCGAAAGAAAAAAAAATCATCGCTCCTAACTATTGATTAGGCTCTACTGCTAAACCGACTTAAAAGTTTTAGATGTAAGTCGACGCAAAATTTAGTCGTTTTCAATAATGCATAGAACGACATTTTCCGTCCAACGCATCATTTTCCAGCTATAACCAAAAAACTAAAAAAAGTGCAAAAATTTGACAGTTTTTGGGCTGTCAAAAGTTAAGCTCACCACCTGCGACGGTGAAAACTCAGATTACACGTATCTAGCACCCAATAAAGGTATTAAAACGATTTCCAGCCTGCTGGGAATTAATTCCAGAAAAAATCCTAATTTGATTGGCTTAATAGTACTTATTTCGGCGACGTTTAGCTGCACACACATTTCCAGCACATTATTTATCCATTTTAAGTATAATAATAATAATAATAATAATAATAATAATAATGCTATAATGCTATATTAATAATGCTATACCAATCCTAACATATTCATTTGGCATTATCAAGTGGTCGCACACTGACATAGAAAACATCCATATACTTATCCGAACAGAACTCACAAAACACAGAATGTCACATCCCAAAGCATGCAAGGAAAGGCTCACCATAGACAGAAAACAAGGGGGCAGAGGAATTATAGATATACAGTCACTTCATGCAAAACAAATAAAATCACTCAGACATTTTTTCCACAGTAAACAAACAAACTTGCATAAAGCAATAGTAAAAGCAGACAAAAACTACACACCACTCTCCCTTTCTTGTCCAGACCACGCAGCAGACGCACACAACCACATACAAGCACAACAAGAAAAAATAAACACCTGGTCGCAGAAGGCACTCCACGGCAAACATAGATACCGTGTTACACAAGACCACATTAATGAAAAGCAGTCATACACCTGGCTGCAGGATGGCCAGCTCTTTCCGGAAACGGAAAGTTTTATGCTTGCTATCCAGGACCAAGTGATTGCGACACGAAATTACAGGAAGTACATAATGAAAGATCCATCCATCTCTGATGACAATTGCAGAAAATGCCACCAACAGAAGGAAACAATAGAACACATAACTAGTGGATGCAAAACTCTCGCTGGAACTGAGTATACAGCCAGACATAACTCTGCAGCCAAAGTCATACACCAAGCACTAGCCACAACAAACAAGCTAATTGAAAACACAGATCCATATTATAACTACACTCCGACCTCAGTACTAGAGAACAATCAATTCAAACTATACTGGGACATTGACATACATACAGATAAAACCATCCCAGCAAACAGGCCAGATATAGTTTTCCAGTCAAAGACAGACAAAGTGACCTACTTAATAGATATTGCGATTCCCAATGATATGAACATCCAAAACACCTACGCTGGGAAGATATCTAAATACACCGATCTCGCCATAGAAATAAAACGACTATGGAAACAAAACAAAGTTGTCATTGTCCCCCTCATTATGTCGGTCTCAGGCCTTACTCCAAATACATTTACGCCACACCTGCAACAATTGGGCCTGGATGAAAAGTTACATAAAACCTTCCAAAAGTCTGTAATCCTCAAGACCTGTAGCATTGTACGGTCCTTCCTGAATTCAGAATAATAATAGGTCAGGTATTGACTTGGCATAGCCCGTCAATACTTGTTACTACCGCAACCATGCGAGAAAAAATAAGACATGCATAATAATAATAAACGTCTTTTTATTAGGGCGAAATTTAGCCACAGGCTATTCTTACATTTAACCCTTTACCTATAACCATAACATAGTGTATGTACCTATAATACTAACAAAAAAATGTATATTCAAACATACAAAAAGTATTTGAGTTGTAACAGGCAAAAGTAATATAAAAAATAAAGAAAAATGTACTTTCTTATTCAACCAGTAGTAGAAGTCTCATCTTTTTTTTAAACATAAGAAGTGAATAACTCTTAAACTCATTATTTACTTGATTATACAGTTGCACAGCATTATACGAGAATGATCTCGTAAATAATGCTGTGAAGTAGCGTGGAATGGTAAAATTATCTCTGTGCCTTAGATTCAAGTCGTGCGCATGTCTACGAGGTATAAGCTTCTCAAACAAATAACAAGGGGTGGACGTAGCAACTAATTTATGTATAAAAATAATGTAGTGTAGCTTCACAGTTTTTTCTACAGTCAGCCAACCAATTTCCCTGATTTTAGCTGAGATATGATCAAACTTCACACTATGAACACCGCGCATACAAAATCTCATAGCGTACACCTATGCATTCTATCTCAGTAATGAGCAAATACGGGCGTCGACCTTGCGTCAATAGCGTCCAACGACGTGTATGTCTCTTTTGACAGATACTCACCCAAAATGGCGGGATGAGCATATGGCTGCCGCCAACCTGACATATTCTGCTGATTGTTTTGTATGCTGTGTTGGCGGTGTTGTTGGTGAATATGAACGGAACAACAGTAGTAAGCCAAAGGAGTGAGAGTTACAAACAGGCTCACAAACACACAGGTGAAACTAATAAAAAAATGGAGTCAAGTTGATTGACTCAGTACTTCCCACACATAACACTTGCAACTAAATCATCGCCCGCCTGTCGTCAAAAAACATCCAACACAAAAACTAGTAAATAGTTTCCTAAATCTCTCCGTAGGAACTAAAACGACACAATTCAGCTTCAACTGGACGAAACGAAACAATCAGGAACCCCCAAATTGCTTAAAAACGAAGTGTGAACTATTTTTATATTTTTAGATTTTTATTATTGCTGCGCCGCCACTGACACGATTTTTGAAAACCATACGCATTTTTCATCCTTGCCGCGGTAATAATACTGTGTCTAAATTTCATTAAAATTAATTCCATAATTTCCATGTTACTAAATTCAGAACGACCTGAATCAATACCTACCCCTACCAATACCAAATCCCTTGATTTCTATAATAGCCAAGGCAATGTTCGGATGGACCCATGATACTACGACACTGACAGATATGATCACTTGGCGGACAGATTTCGAACCGGTCTACGCATGACGTCACCGTGTGACAAAAGTGTACAAGCACACGGCGCCAAAGCATTGATTTTTGAAAGTTTTAATTCGTTTCCTGTTATATCTGTCTTAGATATTTAATATTCATACAAAATGAAAATAGCTCATGCACAGTATAATATAAACGATACATATTGCTCTGTATCTGAATAAAAAATTGGTGAAATAGTTATACAGAGAATTGATATTAATCGACGCCTCACCCGTTTGCAGTAGTTCCGAGCATTCTGAATTTCAGATACAAAAATTTGAATCCATGTACTCAAAAAAAATTTACGTTGTGGAAAAAGAACAAAGCCAGAGCGGTCTGGACGTATTTTTCTGAAATCTCATGTAAGAGGTCGATTGGAGTGCCTAGTGAAACCATCTTTTTGTGGGAAAATTTCTCGGGTAGGGGGTGGAATTTTTATATACTACATTCAGGAGCCTTTGACTACCGTTCTTATTTTTTATATATAGATTGTTATGTTGCGTCACCAGCTCTTCAAGCCAATTTGCATATGTGTTTACTGTATAATTCTCTTAATAAAAGGTAGACAAGAAATAAATAACATAATTTTGTCATTAGAGGTTTTTAAAAATCATGAACAAGCATAATGGCATTATGTTTATGGCGAATGAATATTGACTTTTTTCTGCTAATGATTGGTGGAAAAATACATTACCAAATTTTCTTATTTTTTATTTATTCAAATATATGTCACAACCGCGTACATGTTAAACATAAAATAAAAGCATATCACAAGACAACAATACAATGTCTTTCTGGGCATTGTGTTTAGCTAGTACAGGTGAATTCTCGTATACTAAAGATTCTTAGTAATAACAGGTTTATCCTCAATTTTTTTCAAAATGTTTTCACACGATGTATCTGTTTAATAATATGTTTGAATTAAAAAGTTTGATCCACTTGCAGTGATGGTTTCTGATGGCCTGGGTATAGGGCACATTATTTGTTCCTCTCTTGTGTTGTAGTTAGGTATTGATTCTGTATATATGAGTCTATGGGGAAATATATTTTGGACAGACAATAAGAACTGAAAAAGGGGTGAATAAGAGCATATAGAACTAGCCTTTCTCTATATGAACTGAAAATGAAATATCAGAATACGTTCTGCAACCTGTAAATCTCCAACCATCTTTTAGCGCATTTTTATTTTATGTAGCTCTTTTTTATTCCAAATAGGAAAAAAGGACCCTGTATACTTTTTACTTTATACTATTTTACAATGTTAGTGAATTTCACTTTTCTAATGTTCGAGGTCTCTCTAATTCCCCTATCAAGAATTCGGATTCTGAAATACATTTTGCATCTAGAAAACAAGCTCATCTTTGCTTCATCAGTCACATATACATTCTCTGATAATTTGTTTAAATTCGCAATATAGTTTTTTTTCAATTTTCAAAGTGTTTCCATTATAGTTGGAAAATATATGGCCGAGCTCATTACATTTTGCCAAGAACTCATCTGTATGTTTTTGTAGTCCACCTTCTGTTAAATGGTTGACCCAACTGAGAGAAGTATCTGTGCAATCTGGGATATAACCCAGTTTCTCCTTATTTTTCAACTTAAATGCAATGAAACCTGCCAAATTTTCCAAGTCATCCCAAGTAGCGGTAGTGTGACGAATAGTTTTTACTTTTTTATTATTACATCCCACAACCACACAATAAACCATTGTTCAAATATGTGCTAAACTCCAGAATCCCAAATAATTAATGTTTTATGAAACTTTACTACGGTAAACGAGTAAACTCAAGAAAATAAACTGAAAGTATTCGGCTATAACCTGTAACTAAACCAGTAAACAAACCCCGTTTGTCACACGCTGACGTCACAGGTGGAAGCGAGACGGAAGACATCATGCGCGTGAGCATACCTTCTAAAGTCATAGTATCATGGGATGGACCTAACAAACGTCTATTATGCCGCTAGGGCTTTCTTTCACAGGTCAATGGACACTATTATAAATGGAATAAATTTTTGAGTTTTACAACCCCCCCCACCCCCTAACCACCCCAATTTCACCCCCACCCAAAAAAAAGTAAAAAATGATCAGAAACCCCTAAAACGCCGAAAAACAAAGTTTGAGCTATTTTTACATTTTTTTCCAAAACATGCGCGCTTTCCATCCTCGCCATGGCAGTAATACTGTGCCAAAATTTCATTAAAATCCATTCGATAATTTTGGCATTACGCAATAAAGAACGATCTAAAACTAAAACAACACTCGGATGTATACATCACAAAATATTCTAAGTCCGTTGGTTTCTATTACAAACAAGGCAATGTTCGGATGGACCTAAAAAATTGTATTATGGCGCTAGGTCTTTCATTCACAGGTCATTAGAGAGCCCATTATGAATACAACAAATTTTTCAGTATTACAACCCCCCACCCCCCAACCACCCCAAATTCACCCCCACCCAAAAAAAAGTAGAAAATGATCAGGAACCCCTAAAACGTCTAAAAACGAAGTTTGAAGCGTATTTGAAATTTTTCGTTTTTTGCTAATTACTCCGCCCCCTGTATAACAATTTTCAAAATTATAGGAACATTACCTACTACGACCCCACAGCATAACGCTGTCCAAATTTCATCACAATCCATGTAGCGGTTACTGAGATTACGAGGGTAGAAAAACGCGACAGACAGACAGACAGACAGACAGACAGACAGACCGACAGACAGACCGACAGACAGACAGACAGACCGACGGAAATGAGTGACGTGGATTTTCGTTATGTAGACATCATAAAACGCCCAAAAAACGTATTATCTCAAAATCGAAAATTTTCGCGATCACAATACTCCCCTCACCTATCGGTGTGGGAAGTAAAACATGTTAATAAAATGCAAACGGATCACAGGAGCTAAATAATTGTCACTGTGGAATTTGTACTTGAAGAATACGAAGATGGACAAGATTGATCAAATGAAAGCATCTATATATTATGAGTATTTCTTTTGCTAAACTAGTTTTTGGCCATCACCCAATAGCTATTTATTTTCAGTCATGTAAAGTGCGGAAGCTATCACCAGACTTCTACTCTAGGACAATTTAAAAAAAAACACCAGATTATAATCGTAAATTCCCCGATTTGAGGGGTAAGCAACATATCGTAGAGTAAGTGGCAATCCCTTGACAATTATTATGATTATCCAACTAATTCATAATGTTATGAGTAAGTGGCTGTAATGCCATATTCAGCATGAAAAAGTCAGGACAACTCACACTCTCTGCTATTTAATAATGCAAGCTGTTGAATTATTAACGACCCATCTGTATTAAGCGATGGGCTGTATTTTGTTCTCTAGTAGAATGTCATTTAAAATTAACATAACTTTTGCTTTCAATTATGAATATAACTAAAATACTAATAGAATCGTTATACTCCTTATATTTGACTACACGCCACTCCTTTCGGAGTGCGTAATTAACACTTTCTTGTAATTTTGGAAGCAAAGTTTTAATTACTTGCATCAGGAATTTTATTATTCATTGAATAGCATTGATCGGTGGAAGGAGAATATCATGGCTGCGAAATTTAAGGGAGTGGTATCAATGCAGTTCCATAGAACTATTTCGAGCAGCGGCAAATAAAGTAAAAATGGCATTCATGATTTCCAACCTCCGATAGGAGACGGCACTTAAAGAAGAAGATCAGGAATTTTAGGTTGTAGAAAAGTATTGCAAGTGAGTATTCAAGAAGGTACCGGAACATGCCACTTATCATAATGTCTGATATCGCCTTAAAAAATGGAGTCAATTTGATTGACTTGGTACTTCCCACACATAACAGTGATATCAGTTTATTATTTTCCCTTTGCAGAAAGCTATAGTCTGAGATCCTTTGCAATCAAATCATCGCCCGCCTGTTCTCAAAAAACATCCAACACAAAAACTCTAGTAAATAGTTTCCTAAATCTCTCCGCAGGAACTAAAACGACACAATTTTTATTCTGCGAACTTCACCTGGACGAAACGAAACGACCAGGAACCTTAAATTGCTTAAAAACGAAGTTTGAGCTAGTTTTATATTTTTAGTTTTTTTATTATTGCTGTGCCGCCACTGACACGATTTTTAAAAACCATACGCATATTTCATCCTCGCTACGGTAATAATACTGCGCCTAAATTTCATTAAAATCAATTTCATAATTTCATGTTACTGAATTCAGAGCGATCTAAAACAATACTTGCGTATACATCAGACAATTGAGGTTTTGAATTGAGAAAAGAAAAATTTTTCTGTGATAAATGGAAAGATAATATATAAGTTTTATAACAAAGCTGTTTTTGTTTTCTTTTTTTTCGCAATAATTCAAAAGTTATATCAAAATAAAAAATGGGTTTTTCAATCGAGTACCGAAAACACGCCGACGGCTCCCGAACCCGTGTGACGTCACCATGGCGGTCAAGATGCTCCTTTGACCAACGACGTCCTACTTCGATATTAGATTCTAGATTCCCAGCCAATCGCGAAAATACGTACTGGTAAGCTGGCAACTAGTGTATGTTTGTTGCAACACAGTCGATGAATGAAGTTTGCAGCTCGAGACGAAGTCCACGATCGAAATAAATATGTTTTTGAATGTTTGAAGTCAGTCTACAGATTCCAGTAAGTAAGTACCTAATCAAATATGTTTCATTGAAAAGATCTCCTCAATCGAAGGATGGCCCAGTAGTTAGAGAGTCCGATAGTGGATCTCTGGATCGAAACCCAGGCGTTCCAACTTTTTTTTAAATTTTTTTAATCAAAAAATTTATTGATTCATTTCATTGCAGCAGTTACTGATATTACGCGGTGACAAAAATTGCGATAAACGCACAGTGGTAGAAGTAGGATGATCATAGAATCCCGTGATGCATGTTTTCTAAAAATAGAAGATTTCATGATGTCGTGGCTAAAAAAACTGTAAATCAAAAAGTAATGTTTAGATCTAAGGTGAATAATATCAGCAAGATAATTTTGTAAAATAACGGATCTTCGATTATCAATACACAAAATATTGACATTGACCTCGTTCTAGGAACTCGTGGTTGTAGTTCACCCCTGTCCTTGTTTTACCATAACCTTGTTATAGCAGTTATTGACATTATTTGTACATTTCACCCTATTAAATTATTATTTTAGCCGCTATTTTGAGAAAAAAGTGACGTGATTATCGTTTCTAGCATAAAAAACGCGTTGTCTTTTGACTAGTGATATCAGTTGCAGCAATGTGTTATACAACAATTATTTGTGCAACCTCCACTCCCCTTAACCCTTTAGAGTACAATAGCAATATTATTTTGAGGTAGACATCTTTAAGTTATTTACGACTGCCTAATATCAAACAATTGAGTATACAAATACAGCAGTTAATTACAGATTTGAATATCTTAATTTTTCGGCCTCCATTTCACCACAAAATAACATGTGATAAATCGTTTTTTATATTTAATAATTAATTTTTTCATAATTATAAATAGAAGTATAATTTTATTATTAATCTTTTTTGTGCTGCCCACCCCACCCTTTTCCACCCCCTATTGTCCGATCGGCACCAAAACCTTTTTAACTCGAAAGGACCTTTACTAATTCAAGTTGGTCAAATTTGAGAGCAATCGGTTGAGGCATATTTGAGAAATCGTTGGAGAACGAAATCGCCGTACTTACACAGTCGGACATCAAAAAACCAGTTTTCCGATTTTCTTTAAGCTTTGTCACTATAAAAAGGCTATCATTAGAAACTAAAATCTAGTTTTTGGTCCCCCTGCAATGACAAAAGAGGGGTGGGGGGTGGGGGTGACTCAAAAAATAATGTCATGACGTGAAATTCTAAAGCTACTACAATAAAGAGCATGGCTTTCTTATGTCGAAAACGCTACCGCGTATGCCGCAAAATACTGAAAATGGCGGAACAAAAATTCATAAAGAGTAGCAAGTTTTCGAACTTTAAGCTGGCAGTAAATGTCACAAAAATGATCCAAATAATTTCGAGCTCTACTGTCATAAACAGGTTTTTGTTCTCTATTTTTTGGTCAAATTTTGATGCAAATCTATTATTTAATGGTGAGGGTGGTGGAGGTTACCCAGAAAAATAATAATATGACATAGATTTTTTGTTCAAGAAAGTGAGTCAGGAGGTGATTTCACCTTGGGAATGACACCTCGCACGTTGATTTCGGTAAAATTTGCAAAAACGGACCATTACAACCTCACCTTCTGCCAGAAAAAATTAAGAAATACCTGGAACCCTTTAAATACTCGAAAACGGAGTTTATGGCTTTATTTTACAGAGTATCGCATCATAAATGTTATCAAAACAGGTGCAGCCTTGTTGAAATTACGCAAGAATAGTAGAATAATATGAGGTAGACGAGATAGATTTTCGTGACAGAAAATTCATTAAATGTCCAAAATCTTATTATTTCAAAACGTCGCTCATGGTATGGCATGTAAAACTTAATACCTTAGGGTTGATTCATAATACCCGGTGAGGTAGTATGGAATTCAGGTTTGAGCAATTAGGTTAACCATATTTTTCTAAACCCTTGGGCTTCTAGACATGCGCCTATCACTCTCCATATTTTTGGACCACCAGGATGTAGCAAACATCTAAATGTATATTTGTGTATGTATATACATTGTAGCTTGCTGTTATGCACGCATCTTAAATATCACTTTTCTCTGCGGCTATGTACATATGTGTAAGGCAATATCTTCAGCTATTTATTTGCTGCCTTGACACGCCTACAATCTGGTGGCTGGTTAAACAACACACATTCTCCGCCTTGTCGAAAGACGGCCTCACTGACTATAAACTTTATCTTTGTAAATATCCATGTGAAAACAAACAGTGCATTTTATGAGCAAAAGGCTGCTACTAGCAGATGGGTTCATGAACTTCAAAGTTCCGTCTGTTCCACAAAGACAAAGGACATCTGGTTGGCTCAACAAACCGTAAAAATCATGTAGCGCCTTTTGGTGTACGTGTGCAGTTCATTCACGTATAGTACTAACAGGACCGAACTTTGTATCTTCTTCTATGATCTAAAGTTGCAACGAGTGCACCGAATACATCCTGCATCCAGAAGTAGCCAATTTAGATTTGAAATCCATCTTGCATATTAATGGCGGTCAGCACACAGGGTGAGCCTTAAGATGATATTTTTGTAACCGTTTATAGAAGTAATTGAAATAAATAACTTTTTCAAATAACTTTTTTCCGAAAACGGAAAAATAAGCAAGATACAGGATAAATTATGTATATATGGGCTTGTGTATCTAGACGTACCCAGTCTGTTTATGTTTAACCTTCAAGTGGCTCGGATCTTTGTCAAATCGATTAAGCATTGTACTTGTCAGATAGTGCAGTAGTCACTTTTTGTTTATCGTTGTTAATTTTAAATTGGTAAATTCTAAAAGTTACTATGAAACAACTTTTTGGATTTACCAATTTAAAATTAACTATGATAAGCTGAAAGTGACTAGTGCACTAAATGGCAGGTACAATGTTACAATGTCTGATCAATCAGGCAAAAATCCGTGTGAGAAATTAAACATAAACAAACTAGGTACACATGCCCAGATTTACTTTTCTTTTTGATTCTGTATCTCGCTCATTTATCCGTCTTCTGACAAAAGTTATTTGAAAAAATTGTTTATTTTAACGACTTCTATACGTATTTTAAAAAATGTATCAACTTACGACTCAGCCTGTATATTATCAGACAAAATTTTGGCCAATACGTGGATTCCGCAACATCGCTGCTAATTCCGGGAAAATATGCAACGCCTTGCCGACTACGTGAATTTTGCATGCAAGTTGTGCCCATTATGCGGATGCGGCAAACTGAATATAATATAGATTGTGTTATTTTGAAGTTGTTAAATGTTGTTTGAGTCAAAGGTCACTCCGTTATTCTCGTTCATCAAAACTGCATAATAAGTTGTCTGTAATCACAATGGGTTGAAAAAGAGCCAGAAAGAAATGTAATGAAAATTTTAATAGTCACAAATAGCGAGAAATTTGACCTCTACAGAGATAGCGAATTTGATCACACAGAGTTAAAGCTAATTATCAAACTTTGCAGGATGTGATAAAAGGTTTAAACATATGTGTTTTATTATTAATGTGTTTGCAACAAAAAAATATGGTCTGCCGTTTATTACTCATTAAATAGTGATATAGCTGATTGCCGGTTCCGTGGAAATTGCAGCAAGATTCACAAAAATTGCTCAGTTTATGTAATAGACAAGTGGTATGGAGTGCCTATTCCATGAATTCGGCAAAATTTTGCCAGTTACCTGTATTCGGCAGTTCCGCAGAACTGGCACAACATATGCATAAATAATATAGAATTTTTGCAGTCGCGCTTCATATTTTTCTACTATGTTGAAAAAAGGTGTTAAAGATTAGCGTAATCTGAGACGCAGCATACTACGAAACGTTTTTGTATACACTCAAAAAAGACTTAGGATAAAAATAAATACCATCCTCGTTCGATATACTAATAAATTTCAGTTCACCCTAGATGTTTTTCTTATTTAATTATTAGAAGTGGAACGTCTTATCTCCACGCTAAATCATTAAATAAGAAGCTTGTAATGTCCTCATATAATGCTTTTCTTTAATATCCCCCCTCTCTTTTATTTTTGAACTGGTCAATTCAAAAAACCGATACTTGGAATAATGACACTGATGCATGGATACCATATTTTGGAGAAAAATTGTCAGATGAAACTTTCAAGATGGCGTCTAGGTCTGGAATAAAATATTAAACTGAAAGTGGGGTTTTGTGACACTTAATTTTGAAGCTCCTGACGAATACTGCACAACCCTAGAATATAAAGTCAATGTCTACATCTATGTTACAAAATGGCGGAACATTAATTTAATAATCACCTGCTACGAACATTAATATCGATAAATCTAGAAATATTAATTTGTTCAAGGCATGAAGTTAAACGTAGAAATTTGAAGAAGAAGAAGAAGAAGAAGAGAGAGAGAGAGTTCCTGTTAAGGTTTCACTTTTATTTTAATTTATATAAAACAACATGTTCCTTTAACAATGCATTCAGGCAATCATGATATTAAATATTACGCCATTTTTCATTAGGTAAAGATATTGACTTTATATTCTAGAGTTGCGAAGTATTGGTCAGGAACTTTGAAAAGACCGCTCTTTCAATTTATTTTTTCCCGGATGGCGTCCAGTCACCATCTTTAAAGTTTCGGCTGTCAATTCTACTTCAAAGTATAGTATCAATGCGTGATATTACGACTATAGAAGGTATGATCACGCGCATGATGTCTGCCGTCTCGCTTCCACCTGTGACGTCAGCGTGTGACAAACGGGGTTTGTTTACTTGTTTAGTTACAGATTATGCCGAATATTTTCACTTTATTTTCTTGAGTTTACTTGTTTACCGTAGTAAAGTTTGATAAAACATTAATTATTTGCGCTTCTGGAATTTAACACATATTTGAAGCGGTTGAGGGTTGTTCCAACAATAATAATAAAAAAAAGTAAAAACTATTCATCACACTACCGCTACTTGGGATGGTTTGGAAAATTTGGCAGGTTTCATTGCATTTAAGATGAAAAATAGGGAGAAACTGGGTTATATCCCATATTGCACAGATACTTCTCTTAGTTGAGTCAATCATTTAACAGAAGGTGGACTACAAAAACATACAGATGAGTTCTTGGCAAAATGTAATGAGCTCGGCCATATATTTTCCAACTATAATGGAAACGCCTTGAAAATTGAAAAAAACTACCTTGCGAATTTAAACAAATTATCAGAGAATGTATGTGTGACTGATGAAGCATAGATGAGCTTGTTTTCTAGATGCAAAATGTATTTTAGAATACGAATTCTTGATAGGGAATTAGAGAGACCTCGAATATTAGAAAACTGAAATTCACTAACATTGTAAAATAGTATAAAGTAATAAGTATACAGGGTCCTGCGACGGTGTATCCAGCTTTCCTAGCGCTTTTCGTATTTGGAATAAAAGAAATGCTACATAAAATAAAAATGCGCTAAAAGATATGGTTGGAGATTTACAGGTTGCAGAACGTATTTTGATATTTCATTTTCAGTTCATATAGAGAAAGGCTAGCTCTATATGCTCTTATTCACCCCTTTTTCAGTTCTTATTGTCTGTCCAAAATATATTTCCCCACAGACTCATATATACAGAATCAATATCTAACTACCACACAAGAGCGCAACAAATAATGTGCCCTATACCCAGGCCATCAGAAACCATCACTACAAGTGGAACAAACTCTTTAATTCAAACATATTATTAAACAGATACATCGTGTGAAAACATTTTGAATAAAATTGAGGAAAAACCTGTTATTACTAGGAATCTTTAGTAACGAGAATTCACCTGAACTAGCTAAATACAATGCCCAGAAAGATATTGTTGTATTGTGATATGTTTTTATTTTATATTTAACATATACGCGGTTGTGACATATATTTGAATAAATAAAAAATAAGAAAATTTGGTAATGTGTTTTTCCACCAATCATTAGCAGAAAAAAGTCAATATTCATTCGCCATAAACATGCCATTATGCTTGTTCATGATTTTTAAAAACCCCTAATGACAAAATCATGTTATTTATTTCTTGTCTACGTTTTGTTAAGAGAATTATACAGTAAATACATACGCAAATTGGCTTGAAGAGCTGGTGACGCAACATCATAATCTATATATAAAAAATAAGAACGGTAATCAAAGGCTCCTGAATGGAGTATATAAAAATTCCACCCCCTACCCGAGAAATTTTCCCACAAAAAGATGGTTTCACTAGGCACTCCAATCAACCTCTTATATGAGATTTCAGAAAAATACATCCAGACCGCTCTGGCTCTGTTCTTTTTCCACAATGTAAATTTTTTTTGAGCACATAGATTCAAATTTTTGTATCCGAAATTTAGAACGCTTGGAACTACTGCAAACGGGTCAGGCGCCGATTAATATCAATTCTCTGTATAACTATTTCACCAATTTTTTATTCAGATACAGAGCAATATGTATCGTTTATATTATACTGTGCATGAGCTATTTTCATTTTGCATGAGTATTAAATATCTAAGACAGATATAACAGGTAACGAAGTAAAACTTTCAAAAATCAATGCTTTGGCGCCATGAGCTTGTACACTTTTGTCACACGGTGACGTCGTGCGCAGACCGGTTCGAAATCTGTCCGCCAAGTGATCATATCTGTCAGTGTCGTAGTATCATGGTATCAATGTATCAATTTCGTTATCCTTGGTTTCATTTTTTTAAGTTGAGCCGTTCAAAAAGTAAAAAAAAAAGATCACTGTATAATTATTACAAAATCAAGACAGCATAATCAAAAGTTTACCTCCATCAGACGCGAGAACTGCACATATTATTTGCGGTGTTCCAGTCCCTTGCATGAGAAGTCCAGCGGACACGAAGACCACGTCCGTGTCGCCGATCGAACGTGTGGGGTTCAAGCATCGGTCACATGAAGCGAGTTTACTCACAGCGATGAGCTCGCAGCGAGTGAATGTCGCTGTTCATTCGCTGCTTGCCTGTCACATGCAGCGAGTTCAGTGGATCGATTCTGTAACTTTCGATATAGTAACGAAAGCAGGCGAAATGGAAGCTAATCATTTATGAAAACGATTTTTGATGTCATTCCATAACTAAGAGACCTAAATCACACTGGCGAGCTTTAATAAAAGCAAAACGACGTTTCTTTAATGAAGTTTAACGCTTCGTTACACTTTCGGCATGGAGCTCGATGACTCACGAGCATTCACGAGTAGGCTTAAATATCTGTGGATGAAACTGCAAAATCCAGCAGTGCCAACCATTGCGAAGGATTAGTTTTTTCTCTTCGATTGATTGATCGTTAATTAAGTACACAAATAAATTTAAACAAATTGTCACTTTGACACACAGCAATAATAACGTCAAAACTTGACAAACGAGATCCAAAATCTTTCGCTACCGCTTATACCGTTCGTCTGCGTTCGTTATGTCCAAGTCGGAACGAAGACATTTATAGAATATCGAAACGAGAGAAAGCGTTGGAAGAATGTCGCTATCGCTTCGCTATCGCTTCTCTTAGAATTACAGAATTCCCCCACAGTTCTCGCGCGTCACGCGAGTTAGATCATTCGAACGTGAAAGAGTTGCCAAATCAACCAATTCGTTGTAAAGTTTCAAAAATTCAACTCCACGTACATTTTTTGCGCATGTAGTTTTTATTGTTTGTACCCTAAACTGAAAATCGTATTACATCATTGCCACATTTCAACGTGTCTTGCTTCTTCACTTTACTCATGACGTCAAACGCTTTTCACAGAGATGTCTTTGGGCACGTGGACGTGGCAACCATTTATACAACAGACTCCTCTGCGAATACTTACTTGCAGTGGCGGCTCGTACCAACTTAGAGAGGTAATGCCAGATTGACAGCCAAAATTTCAAGCAGATATAAAATTGAAAAAAAAACTTGCTACTACTACTACTAGCGGATACGCCGAATTTTACTGAGTCTTAATGTTCGACTTACCAAGCATCGATAAACTGAAAGCATTATTCATATGCACTTTAGATTTTTCATGGTATTCATTTTCTCCTATATAGTATGAATAAGATCATCCGTGCCTTTTTTCGCCCAAGTGTCATCGCCTCCAAATAGCACACACAAACCAAAACAGCTTGTTAACTTCTTCACAGTTACTTATCCAATTGTTTTTATCATTAATAGTTTTATTAGATTTACGACAACGCGGTTTCTGTTCACTGCCAATAAGTTTTTCAGTTTTTAAATCAGGTTTTGGACATCCTAATTTCTTAAACTGCAGTTTTTCTTCCAGTGGAAGATTACTAAATGAGTTTATTAATGCGCCAATTTTATTAATTTTCACTCCAATGATATATTTTAATTAAACACAAAAGAGATACCGATCCAAAAACAGCGCACAAATCAAACTAATAAGTGCTAAATTTCAAACCTTTAGAGAGAAAATCATCAAACATAAACAAATCTAAACTGCTGAAACAAAACAAAAATAGTGAACCATAAATGGAAATATTGGTAATATGCCTGGCACGATCTACTTCGGATTTTTGTATTTAAAATCTATCCAAACGTCCAGCATAGCGTTATCTCTGTCACTCATAAGCGTTTGTGGTAAGATTTCTCTTACTCTGTTTGTGCCTTATAAGAAACGGCACGGTCGCGTCGTCAGCTCTCATCGTGTGAGTTGCCACGTGTTGCCTGGTGCAAGCATTTATGCGCTGAGAAAGTCATTGGAAACTAACATAGAGTAAGAAAAGTTTAAGAGATAGATAAATATGTCACACGACTTGCTCGAACCCTTCAATCGCAGTGAGTAGTGCACTCGCGGCTACATAATTGATCATTTCACTCGAGGAGAGTAATTTTTAGTCGCAGCGAGTACCGTGTCACACGCATAGAGAATTTGCTCGCAGCGATTTCGCTTCATGTGACCGATGTTTTAGTATCAGAGTTTAGGACTATATCACTGCTTTCTGCAAAACAAGTCTTTTGCAGTTTTAAATTTTTAACAAAAGTCTTTAGAGATCGAGCATGCGATATTTCAGACAAATCGCGTCGTAAACATAATTAATGTCATTTTTAGAACAATGAACGCAATGTCAACGCTGTAGTATAGTAATTTTGGTTCGCAGCGCCTCTTAACGACCGACATCTGTTTTCATCTGAGAGGATTTTATGGTGAATAGAGACGTTACGCTACGCTATCTGGAAGCTTCTTATAAACAAACGCGGGATTTGGGATTAATATGGTACATTACAGTGATGAGACCTTGTGGCATTTTGTATACGGCCGAGCTGGTACTATGGCGGCGAAACGATTAAGCGAATTATATCAAGAAAATGCCCTTGGCAATCAGAAATAAATTAGTAATATTCGCTCATGCTTTCTCGGCATTTATTTTTTATTTCTCCTACGAATTAGAGAGAGAAATAATTAGAACATCAACGCACAAACTACTGTTTTCAGTTATAAAAAAAAACAAGAATCGTTAATGCGTCATTCGCAGTTTAAAAAATGGGTTATGCCGGTAATGCGTATTATAGAGATTTACATGTTTGTTTGCTTTATCGCATTTATTTATTCTTTTCATCAAGTTGAAATCAACCTCCCTAATATTATTTGATAGCAATGTCAGCTCACAACTAATTATTTCGGTAATATTTGTAACTACTGATTACATCACTTAAAAAAATAGTGTTCAGATCAAAAATGCCCAAAAAGTAAGTTGAAGCATTTGAAAAATATTTACAGAAGCAGTGATATCAAAAATCAGGGATGCTTAGGGCTCAGGCACAGGTCTGTTAATAAAAATCTTTGAAATAGGCTTATCTATAAGTTCACGAAATTTGGCTGACTCTCTGCCAAACACCCTGTATACTTTAACGCATTACTTTAGTGATATTGTAAATGTCCAAAATTCGCGGTTCACACATCGCACGCTCTTTTGGGAAGTATGGAAAATGACCAAGAACCCATAACGCTCCGAAACGAGGTTTTCAGCGATTGTGCTTTGTGTTCATTTTTAAAGATGAACCAACGCTACCTGCAATGATCCTGAAAATACACCGCACCTTAGGTTTATTAAAAATCAGTGCAGTGGTTGCTGGGATTACAGTAAAAGACATCAGGCAAACGAAGCGACAGAGTAACCTACAAAGGGACAGACCGACAGAAGTATAGTTAAATTGTTCGAGTTATGCCTGGCAGTAAACTTCCACATTATTTTATTATACAGCGCACAGCGTCATGTGCCGGATTTTGAGGAAGTAATCTAGCAGGGTCGCACTAACATTAAAAAAAGAAAAAAATATGGTTACCTTTTAGATTTTTAATGGACATTATATTTATTGAAAATAAAATGTACAATAATTCGAACTTACACACTAACAATGATAGTCAAGACTACAGATGAAAAATTAGAAAATAAAAAAAATTATAAGTCAAAATCAGATTCGTATGCGTCGCTATCATCCGTGCATTTGAAAATAATAACTCTGCTTTTATTACATTTTTAATGCAGTTTTGCTAATTTTCTTGAGTTATTAAATGTACCTGGCCTCTAATAAGATTGATAACTGCTAAAGGGCTTTTGGGTGATAATGTCTTTTTAAATTGCTCCATGAAAATTCTTTCAGTACCACCCTGGACAGGGAATAGTATTAGTTGCTTAATGTATTGGTGTAGTTTTGGGAGATTAGGTTTCTGAGATATTAGTTACATAAAATAACTATTACTAGTACTATACCCTGAACAGAAGATGGTCTACAAATTTTTAGTGTATAAGTGAGGTTTTCGGTGTTTAAATTTGTAAGACATTAGTGCCATAAAATTTACTGGCGGGTATATCTCGAACGTTGTTCCCACATAACAAAAGTATATATACAGTGTACATACATTGGATATCAAATCAATGGATATGTATATCCACAAATGGAGCTAGAATGTCCAATGGATATCAAATAGACATCAAAGAAATATACATTGCATGTACGTTTGTCGAGAACTTTCACATCCATGGCATATCCAAAGAATGTACATATGTACGTCTAATATACATGCATAGTCTATATAACATAGACCAGGTATAAACATGTATATTCATAACATATTCCATGTGTATACTTACATACCAAAGTATATACAGTGTAGATACGATGAATATGTATATCAGCAAATGGAGCATGCACGTCTGACGAATCTAAAATAAACACAAAAAAAATTACATTTCATGTACGCTTGTCGCGAATTTACACATCCATGGTATATCCATTAAATGTACATTCATGTACTTTTCATGCACATGCATAGTGTATGAAGGTTCAATGTAGAGGCAGTAAGATAAACAAACTTTATGCTTTCATTATGTATTGTTATCAATTCAGTTTCTAGTTACAATAATAATACTTGGCAAAATCGATTACTGTGATTGTCGTCTCTTTTCTGTTGAATGGAATGTCTAAAATCACAATCAAGCTTATAAAATTTTGTAGGTGGTTTGTTCCGCTTATGACTTACCGTCAAACGCTGGATGTGAGTGTTATCAGTAGCGAGGAGATAACTAACATTGCACAATATTTAACTAGATCGGATAATCAGGCACAACCAGCACCAGCACACACGCGAAGGACGCGAACGAATCGAATGACGGAAAGACTTGAAATCAGTAATGCCGGCACTAGTTGTACTTCGTGCAGGCGTAAACTACTAGATGTATATATGATACATAGACCAACGTCTTATGTATATTCACAAATGGATATGCCTACGTGAACATGCATAGTATATTACACTAGTGTATATCATTTTTCATATGTACATTTAACGTCCTATGAACATTCAAAATATACATGTACAAACTGGAATATCTAATGTACATTCTATGGGTGCACATATCCTTATAGTGTGATGTGCGTTACTAGGCGTGAGATAGATTTCCGCGATGATGTAATAAAAGCGTCATGAGCCTTAAACACAATCGTATGCAAATTTTCAGAGGTTACCGCGAGACTCGGTTAAACTCAGCTAGCTATTTCCTTTTAAACGGGAAAAACCATGCAACCCGACATAGTATAAGAAAGCCCACGGATGAGCTTGTGCAAGAACCGAACTAACGATGACAACCACTATAAATTAGAGCGTACCGCATAGCACAACACTGGATGCTTTCTTGGGCCATTGTTCCGGCAACCGTAACGCCGTACGTTTCGCGAACATTTCCGATTGTAAGCCACCCTTAATTAATGCCGCCCCCATCAGCGTATGCTGGATTCGCTAACGATATGTTTGCTTTGCTTCCTGCAATATATCGTTAAATATAAGCATACCGGCAGGGTGCAACTGTGCCGCTCAATAGAAATAAGTGAGTTATCGTGTACTGTATACAAGTATATTACCGTTGACATAATCCATAGTACTTCATTTGCAGATTATACTAAAGCTCCACATGTAACAAACTTTGCACGGTCTGTTAACGCTGCAAATTAGCACTGAGTTGACAAAAGCTTTACCTTGTAAATGTGAGGCTAGTCGCACAGTATCAGGGCGACTGCAGATGAAGGGGCTAGAAGCAAAAGCGCCGAAGTGCGTCTAGACGTTTTAAGAAACAATAGTAGTATAATGTTCAATAAGCGGTATTCACTATAATAACTCACGCAGCTGAAAATTGAAGCACGAGCCGTAGGCGAGCTGTTAGCCAACAAGTGAATCCTTACCATTACCGCGAACTGAATATTACACTGAAAAAATATTGTTTATTGTATTAATGAACGGCAATTGAGGTTTTGAATAAAAAAAATTTTTTTGTCATAAATGGAAAGTTTTATAACAAAACTGTTTTTGTTTTCTTTTTTTCGCAATGATTTAAAAGTTATATCAAAATAAAAATGGGTTTTTGCATCCAGTACCGAAAACACGCCTACGACTCTCGAGCCGTGTGACGTCACCATGGTGCCAGGATTCTCCTTTGACCAACGACGTCCTACTCCGATACTAGATTCTAGATTCCCAACCAATCGCGAAAATACGTACTGGTAAACTGGTAGCTAGTGGACATTTGTTGCAATACAGTGAAGCTTGAAGCTCGAGACGAAGTCTAAGATTGAAATAAATATGTTTTTGAATGTCTGAAGTTGAAGTCAGATTACAGATTCCAGTAAGTATAAGTACCTAATCAAATATGTTTCGTTGAAAAGATTTTCTCAATCAAGGAAGTCCCAGTGGTTAGAGAGTCCGATAGTGGATCTTAGTGTCTTTGGATCGAAACCCAGGCCTTCCAATATTTTTTTTAAATTTCTTTCTATCAAAAAATTTATTGATGTGCTTTTTGCACTTGTTACGCACGTTTTTTCTACGATCAACATAAATATGTGTTTGAATCAAATTTTGTTAGACATATTAATTGCACTGCACAGTGCTTGTTAAATTTTTATGAAAATTTAATTGTTAAGCTTCATTGCCCAAAGTTAAATAAATAATAATACCAAGTGATAAACAGAATGTGATTACGAGTTTGAGTTACTTTTTTTACATTAAAAATCTTAAAAACGAATGAATTGAATGGGTGAAGGGATTTTGTTTTATTAACCAACTATTATTTAAAAAAAAAAAATGGCGATTGATATTGACGGACAAACCTCATTCCACTGTTTTTTTGAACCGCCTCCTGTGCTTAGTTTTTGCACTGTGCAGTGCAAGTAGTATGTCTAACAAAATTTGATTCAAACACATATTTATGTTGATCGTGGAAAAAATGTGCGTAACAAGTGCAAAAAGCACATCAATAATTTTTTTGATAAAAAAAATAAAAAAAAAGTTGGAAGGCCTGAGTTTCCATGCAAAGACCCTGAGATCCACTATCGGACTCTCTAGCCACTGAGCCATCCTTCGATTGACGAGATATTTTCAGCGAAACATATTGATTAGGTACCTACTTATTGGAATCTGTAATCCGACTTCAACTTCAAACATCAATATTAAAAACATATTTATTTCGATCTTAGACTTCGTCTCGAGCTGCGAGCTTCATTTATCGACTGTGTTGCAGCAAATATCCACTAGTTACCAGTTTACCAGTACGTATTTTCGCGATTGGTTGGGAATCTAGAATCTAGTATCGGAGTAGGACGTCGTTGGTCAAAGGAGCGTCCTGACCGCCATGGTGACGTCACACGGGTTCGGTAGCCGTCGGTGTGTTTTTGGTACTCAAAGTTTTATTTTGATATAACTTTTGAATACTTGCGAAAAAATAGAAAACGAAAACAGTTTTGTTATAAAACATATATGATTGTTCCATTTGTCACAAAAAAATATATTTTTTCTTAATTCAAAACCTCAATTCTCAACTGTTGTTTCACTGGGACAGTCAGCTGTTTCAATATGCCAATGGTTTGGGAATCATCGATTAATACTATTGAGAGCCCCACAGTCGTCGCTCTTTTTAGGCAGTTTTGCCCGCGTGAGATAAGACGAACGACGACCATGTCCACACACTACTCGTTTTTTCATTCAGCTTCGATGAAATAATCCTCACCGAATTCGTTGTGGATCATACGACGACTTTGGCAGTGGCGGCCGCAGTGGCTATAAAAGTAAAATATTCAAGGAAAAAACGTTCAAAATGGGCTAAAGAATGGTTATTTGAGCGTAAACAATTTTCCCACGAGGACCTTTTAAGTGAGTTAATAATAGAACCGAGAGATTGGTATATTTATATACCTACGAATTAACGAAGAAACCTAAACGACAATGAATAAATACGTCATTTTTGATTGTCTCTTAAACATACACACAGGCAGACTTAAACAAACACGTTTAAAAACGGACGGTTGAAATCAAGCTGGAACTGCTAAAAAAGAACGACGTCTGTGGGGGCCTTAACTTATTAACAATGTGAATCTACGTTCATCATTATTATGAATATCGACCATTGAATAAGGTACTTCTATAATTAGCGAAAACGGCCCATTCTCATCTTATTGGAAGCTGTTCTCTTAGATAGTTTTTGCCACTTATAACAATCATTGAAATTCCCTCAGTTTGGGTGATACCCGTATAATCGATTTTCATCCAATCAACTCCAAACTACAGCGATAATTGTGTGTGACTACACAATTGAGACTGAAAATTGCATTCGAAATTAATTTCAAAATGTCACGTTTCGCTAGAGAGAATCTTTGAGGTATAAATGCCCCATAATTTTCTAAAAAATTTCTCAAGCTCGTTACTTGGTAAAAGCCAAGAAACGAGCTTTCGAATTTCATAAAATTATCGTGTCTATTTTCAATGTGTCAGGGATATTACTACTGATGAAAATCTGATCCACAGCGACACTAATCTGACTTTGCTAAATCGAGCATTTGTTGAACCCTAAGGCTGTTCGGTCGCGGTGTGCGTGCGTACGGTCCTGTTGGTGGTCAATATTTTACCAATTACCTAGTGATTATTGAATGTCATATGTCTCTCAGCAGCGAACGTATTTGGTGTTGCTCAACGGCACAACCGCAAAGATAAGCGCCCACAGCAAAATAGTATAAGAGATAGTACGCGATGTTTCTGTCCATAAGTTTTACATATTATGTAAAACTCACAAATATAAAAAGAGATTTTTTTCACTTCCCATATCGATACGTGGTGGGAGTATTGTGATCTCGAATTTCTGTTTTGAGATAATACACTTTTTGGCCGTCGGCCTGTTTGTCGGTCTGTCTATCGATCTGTCTGTCTGTCTATTTTTTGACGTTTTTCTAGCCTCGTAATCTCAGTAATAACTACATGGCTTGTAATGAAATTTGGGTAGCGATATGCTGTGGGGTCGTAATAATTAATGCTGATGTAATTTTGAAAATCGGTGCATGGGCGACGGTGTATTTAGAGTAAAGCAAATAAAATCAAATATTCATGTAACTTCGCTTTTAGGCGTTTTAAACTGAAAGATTTGTTGTATTCATAATAGGCTGACCATTGACCTGTGGAAAAAGGAGCCAACGGCATCATACACTTTTTTAGAACCATCCGAACATTGTCTTGTAGAAAAGATAAGACCCGGCTCATTTGAGTGACCCGCTTCAGAGCGGGTCCGGCACGATTGGTTTAGCTACACAACACACAGGTTTCTAGTCAGGTCTTAGTTCATCTACTTGAAGCTCTAAAACGGCAACATAGATGGTACTCATATAGAACACTGTACAGCCCTCGCGTCGGTGGGTTCGTCTTAATTTTGTTCGCGAATCGCGGGTCATAAAGCCCGTTAGGATGACGAGGCATGTTCCATCAGGTCACGGGTCTTTGGAAAGATTCAGTCATTATGAACGAATCATTCATGAACGACACATCCCTATTGCCTTGCCTATTATAGAAACCAAGTGACTTAAGAGTCTTCTGATGTATACATAGGCGTGTTGCTTTAGATCGTTCTGTATTGTGTAACCTGAAATTGATTTTAATGAAACTTCGATACAGTATTACTACCGTGGCGAGAAAGGAAAACGCATATGATGTTTAGAAATCGTGTCAGTGGCGGTGCAGCAATAATAAAAAAAACTGAAAGCATCAATACAGCTCGAACTTTGTTTCTTGGCGATTTGGGGATTCCTGATCGTTTCGGTTGGTCCAGTTGACGCCTGCAAAATAAGAACTCGTCCTAGTTCCTACCGAGAGAGATGCAAGAAACTATTTACGAGAGTTTTTCTGTTGGATGTCTTTTTGCGAGTAGGTGCGTGACAATTTGGCTGCAAGGGGATCTTAGACTATAGCAAATAATAAAATGGTATTATCATTTTTTGATGTTGTTTCACTCAATATATGCAACTGGTCTATATATAAGCTGCATGAGGTGTGGTCTCATCACATTGCAATAAGAATTAAATCACTTGATGGCAGGTTGATGAAACTGTTAAACAACAAAGAAAAACGCACACAAAACTACTGTGCGTAACTTAGGAATTTCAAACCCAAAGCCCTTTATAGTTTTAGAAATGTGTTCTTACAACATTTTTGCGGATGCGAATTTTGAATGAAATAAAATACAATTAAATTCCGTTCTTGGTCCATGCTCGATATAGGCTGAAACCTACAGGATGCAAAAGGCATAAAATAGTTATGTCAAGTATGATCTTTATGAAAAGAACAAACACATGGCAACTGTGGCCTCTTGAGAACGATAAATTTACTCATGATGCGGCAGAAGATGAGGATTGATATATCGTAATATTCGTCAATTCGATAGTATCTGTTAGGGAAGTGAAAGACCAGAGGAGATTAATTTTTTTAAACAAAAAGATGCTGTCCGGACCGACCTGCTGTCCATTACCCAATGACTACTCCTCACACCGTGAGGTGAGCAACCACTGGGTCCGCGAGTGGTACGCCCTAGACAGACGAAGGGACCAAGGACTGCCTTCTGGCGGTTAAGATGTGCGCCGCCACACGGTACGCCACCATTTTGCGTACCTAGGTATCTAATGACCAGATTTATAGTGTATTCTGCGAAGCTGTCCGAGCAGCTCCTGATGATAATTTGGTCCGCTTTTCCTCCTTCTTAGAGACGATGTTCACCTCGGCAAGTGCCGAAAACTCTATAACGAAGATCATCTTCCTTTGGTGGTCGAGATGGACTTAGTCGGACTTGTTTGTCTAAGTTCGAGCGTGGGGAATGAGTAGTTCCAGGAAATCCGGCATCTCTCGTTGGCTACAACGGACTTTATATCCCCTAGGGCGTATGGTCTTACCGATACCGTACTGAGCTTATTAGAAGGATCCGCGGAAACCGTCAAATCGAATGAAATAAAAATTATTGAAAACCAATATTTGCTAAAGATGGATTTATGAAGAATTGTACATAAAGTAGGTTTTGTACAGTACACAGTTAGATACATATATTTATTTCACAATCGAATTACAAATTTGAAACAAGACAAAGAAATTGAGTATCTAGCTAGTAGTCCTGCATAAAATCGACTGCACCTCAAACAACAGCTTTTATTTAATTACCATAAATACCTGAACAATCGATTCCTACAAAGTCCGATAATTCAAAAATTTCAGTGGCAAATGACAACTGACCCCAAAAGAGTATACCATAGCTTAGCTGAATATATAAATTTCCAAAATAAGACACTTTTAGTTATAATAATCGTTTCATTTGTGTTTAAGGCATCATTACCCGTTTCTTCAAACTAATAGCGTTTTTCATGGTTGCACTCAGGCTGCACTGGACTTCTGTTTTGCATTTCACTGGCAGTTCCAGTGCAATTTTTTTAGGTGCACTCATTCCACTGGCACTTCTGCACTCGGAACGTTCGAACTGAGTGCAATAATTTCGCACCGATTTCAAAGCCAGAGTCGTGGAAGTGAACCAAGAAAATGACAATAGGTGTGAGTGGGAAACTTCACATGATAGAATTGTGTTTCAACTGTTTAAACTTTCGATCGCTGAATACGGTAATACCTAGTTGATTTTCATTATTTTCAGTCAGAATGAGTAGAGTGAACAAGAAACTTTTAATTTCCTTGCTTCAATTGGCAGAATTTAGCTCGTCTTCCTGAGGATGGACATAAATGTGTTTAGGAAGAAATTCCACCCCCACCTCAAACGAATCCATACCATACCATACTCTGACGTAGAATTTAACCATTTTATAATCTCTGAACCTGAAGTCTCGGAAATGAAAATCATAGATGAAAATATTGGAAATATGTCGATCATAACCAACATAACTGACAACTTGTCGAATGTCAAAAGTCAAAATAAGTTGTTTCTTGATGTATATTCCACTGGAAGAACCCAATGCAAAAGCGTTACCTTAGGTGAACTTTTTCAGTATTCTGCACTCGCAAGTGCTAAACTAAAATGTGCTCAGTGAAAAACGCTATAAATCTCGCAGACCCATAACAATGCACTATTTTTGACACTATAAACTATAAAAGACACATCTAAATTTCGCTTAATAAGTGTCAAACACAAGAATCGTAATGTTGACAGCAATGACAGATAGCGGGTCGCGAGATGATTGACAGCGCCCTCTTAGCGGTTGGACTCCCTACCAAAGCTTCGTTTCGCCTTAACCATTAGACATAAACAGCTGTGCTTGTTGTGCCAATGTAAACAAATGTACAATCATGAATGGGATGAGGGGTCTAACCGACTTGTCATCAGTGACTATACGTAATGCAATAAAAACTCATGGTAGCTCCTAGAGTATAACTTCGCCATCATAGTGACGGTTCGATTCCAGAACTATCACAAATAATGACAGCAAACGTAATGCTATCGCATTTGGCAACCCGCAGACGGAGATCCGTTAATTAATACCTGGCCTGTAATCGGAAACGTTAGCGAAATGGAGGGTCCCTGTACAATATGCAAAGCACAAAATAGGGCATAGTGGAACGTGAACATGAAGTCAACGTACATTATATAACAAATAGTCCGAACCACTTTAATGTCGTTTCTATAACTCCTCTTGAGACTGTCTGCTGATCCATGGCGCTAGGTTGGCCAATATAAATAGGGTGATTTCTAAGATGATATTTTTTTAAATTAAAGGCGCAAATATAATCAACTTTTTCAAATAACATTTCGTACGTACGTACGTACGTTACGTATTCGTGTATTATGTATTAGTTGTCATGCACGATGTAAAGTCAAAGTGTTAGGTTAGATCTTTGAAGTGTAAACGTCATCGAATCGTCTACAGTTTTCTAGAATGACGGATTGGCATTCTCGAATGTCATCGAAATCTCTAGATGGTTCGACAAAGTATATATAGGGCGCTACGGGTAGCGTGGTAGTTCAGTTCAGTTGAGTTCAGTTCTAGTTGAGATAAGGTTAAGAGATATTGTATTGAGTTGTGAAGTAAAACGGTGAAAGTTACGTCCAGTTTGATTCTTTGGTGAAGAAAAAGAGGCCGTCGTGACAATATTTTAGTTTTTTGCTCGGATTTTATTTCTGATCGATCAGGCACTATTCCTGTCAATTGTTGCACTAGTAATTGCTTCGTAATAATGTGCGACTTTACCAAAATCTCGCAGCAAAAGAAGCAGTGAATTTAACTACCTTCAGTAATGAAATATTAAATTTGAAAGACATTTATAATTTCTTTAAGACACTTATGAGGAAAGAATAGAAACGTTTATGGAAAACTCAGAAAAGCAAAATAAAAGTCAATATTTCCTCTTGTTCCCAAATTTACCCAAAAATACGCCACATACAAATATCTGTACATATAAAAAGAAACGCATCTCAACTATAATATTTGTAATTAATTTCTAAAGAATAAACACACTTTCTTTCTTATTGCAGCCCTGTCAAAGTCATCTATGTCTTCGGTATTTTTTCTTCTTGGGGGATATGGTTTCGGCTCTGTGACTGAATGGTTACTTGTGTATTCCTCATCGATCCTGAATACACTACAACGGCTAATTTCAGAAATCACAGCTACCTTTTGTACAACCTGTTTTACAACCATATCATCATTCTCTTGTACTTGATTTTCATAAATATCTGAAATAATCTATTTTTCATTTGCACTAAGATACAGCTTTTTACTCCTTGTTTTGGGCGGAATCAGAGTTATATCGACGACTTCATCGGCTGTATATGTACTCGATATTTTGCAGTATCACAGAATCAAACACTTCAATGCAAGTAATAATCTGCAACACTTCTGAAATAACCGAATAGCGTGCAGTTACTAATCCGATCATGCGTGAATAGGTATCTAGGGCGACGCACCCCTCATCCCACCTTGCAGGTCATTTCATTGGCGGTCTACGGAGACTCGACCAGTCCTGACCAATTGCGGGCAGGTTGGCGGTTGTCCACGCGTCGATCACACAAAGATCATTGTTTATGCCGACTCTCTTTGTTGGACGAATGTGGTATAAACTCAGACTAGGTCACGGATGGTTTCCCGCATATTTACACAGAATTGGAGTGGTAGATTCTCCGTTTTGCCACTGCAACAGTACAAAGACAGCAGACATGAACCATATTTTCTTCGAGTGCGCAAACAATACACAAGCAACACAACTCCTAATAAACAAATTAACCACACATAATACTCAGCTACCAATTAACATAATGGCAGAATTAGCCAGTGAAGTCAAATATATATTAGATGCAGTACTAGAATTTGTCAAACTAGCCAAAATTACTATATAACTCACAAATTTATCTAAAATACAACACATAGCAAAATTTTGTAGCAAATAGACCTTCGGTCTAATGCCAAAAGGTAGGAAAAAAAATTAAGGACCTCATTTCAACTTTTTAACTATTATGGATAAACCTATAATTTAAACATACCATAACATAATCGGTGCTAGCAATCGTTCCATAAAAAATCCGGGATTTATCCCGGGCCTTGGTCAGTGCAAGGGACTTCTCAAAGAATGTTGGCTTGAAGAGCTTCTATATAAGCTAGGAAATAAACATTTCCTGGTCAAAATACTTCCCTCGCTTGCGTGGAAAGTATAGCAGAAAAATGTAGTCCCTATGGGTATAAGAACATTATCAGTACTTGGATTGACTTTAGCATCCATTGTACATAGCAAAAAATGAGGTTGACGAGCGGAATTGAGCACCGGAATTAAAAAAAAATGAATGAAAATGAAAACGTTCCCTTGATCAAAGAGGTTTATACAAGCGAAAATCATTACAAATGGCTCGGTACATCAGGTGAAATATGCAAACCCTGGAAAAAGGGGAAACATTTTTTAATTAACAGACACTGTTTACATGGGTGTGTGTTCTTCACTGACGCGCTTCCCCACTCCTCTTTTGATACGGAAACAGTGAATAGTTTTTCCTATATTTGTATTTCAGTTCAGTTTGCATACTGGAAGGCCTTTATTGATTCTGGCATGTTGTCACTTACCGCAAAAGGCCGCAAATGTGAAATAGAGCTTTGAGATAAAATAACATAGAGAGTGATCAAACATTAAATAGTGAACTATATATATACAAGATACCTAAAAGATCGTTAGCTCCAATTTACTCCTCACACCACAGCGATTGAGGTAATATATATGAATGCTTTGTGATGACTACCTAACGAACTGCAATGTTTGTTATATTCATAATGATAAGTTCATTGCCCTTAAAAATAATCTTATATATATATGCATATTTCTGTGGATTACAATCGCTTCATATGAGTAACTGCTGCACCAATTTTGAAGCAACTATGAGATCTTCGGCTGACTAAATCTCAAAAAACCAAAATGTTGAAAATTGTTAACGTTTTACATTTTTTTGGGAAGGGTAAATTTGAGGCTGAGACAGGGTCGTATCAGTCTAGGGGCCCTCAAGCCATTTGTTCAGAGTGACATATAAAAACATAGGCCAAGATAGGCAGGAATGTTTAAAACAGAGGGTAACTATCACATAATTAAGACACAATCCAGATTCTAGTTCCAGAATGTTTTAAGAACTTCATCAACGATACGACGTCAAACCCGTTGATGGCGAATAAAGAATATGTATTGTAAGGGGTTGAAATACCACATTCAATGAGTTCATCGCACAAGGCGTTAGAATGCATGATGGTCTGAGAACCAGCCAAAGACAATATATGTTCAATTGTTCAATATCACCATCAACTGCACAGTGAAAGAACAAGCTTGATGGCACAAGTTTCAATCTCGCTAAATAAGCTAGAACGGAATCATGTCCGATTTTTAGATGGGCGACGATCGATATATATTTGCTAGAAAATTTGAGTTACTTTGCCAGTATAGATGCGAAGGAGTGGGGTTAATTTTTGTATACCTTGTTGGGTTGGTGAAATATTCTGTCCCTCATAGGTCCACTTGGCATGAACGTTTCTTCTTCAATTAGTAATTCGATCTTCAATATTGATTCAAATATTGACATCATTTCAACCTTTTCATTACAAACAATTGTTGTGTGACCTGACGTTCATATAAATTGGCATACTATACCCTCATCCTTCAGCTGTGTCAGTAAATAGCTGACTTGAAGAGGACAGCTTTGTGCCTCATTTTAAGGGCGGATAGAGCAGATAGCGAATCCGAGATTACTGCTGTTTTCACTACTTGGTTTCCCAGTACAAACTTTAGTGCATGGATGCTTCTGCTGAGTATACAGATATATCAGAGGGTTATTGGAACGATAATGAAAAATCTGTACTGGGGCAGAGGAAGTTGAGTTTTTGGCTGCATCCGTATATCAAATCGGAGTTATAATAGTAAAACCTTCCTAGAAGAAGCCCTCCTCTCGGTAAACTGGTCGGACGTACTGACCTTTATGAGGAGGTTTGGTAGATTCGGTAAAAGGTAGTTAACTCAGAGATCATGAACGTTAAATGGTTTCGAGTGGTCAATAAAAGATCAAAGGTTTTACTAAGAATATGGTATTGGCACCAAAGGATCTCATTTGATTCCATCTCAGACTATCAAATATCTTCTCTCTAAAGTGACTGAGTATTGTATTAATTTGTTATACTTTTTTGTATACACATCGCTTTAACCTTTAATCGCTAAGCCGCGGTCTATGATACACCATTGACTATTATGTACTGAAATTTGACAACGCACCGCATCTTGGTAGTGAGGTGCTAGGTGGCTTTCGGCGAAGTCTTGACGCTGTTTTTCGGTTATTCGGCAATAGTAAGTTAGCTAGGTGCTATTATGTCTAAAGTGTATTGTAGCGGTCTCTGCGACCTCACATTAGCAACTGTGTACCATGGATAAATATACGGAAGTTTTTCCTTTCCCTGTATTAGCAGCTACTATGAGAAGATTTCTGGATCGTATGCATCCTAGTGATCCAAGGTTTGAAGGATGGGTCATGATAATGAAAACATGCACACAGAAAAATCTGTCAAAAGCTTACGCTTGGATTCAATGGGACGTTACGCTCAGCATTCCTCAAATATAGTAATGTTTGATTCAATAGGAAGTGTATAGTTGGTAACGACTTACATCGAATTGTCGATTCAACTACAAGATGTCATTGGATTCCAAAGAATGATTCAATCGCAACCTGTCGCTGAATCGAATCTGTGTTTGGCAATTGATTCTAAACTACTTTTTTTTTCTTTGGATCAACAGATGTTATTGCGAGGACACTTGATCGATTCGTTTGGATGTTTAATGATGTGATTTTGTGTGAAGTTATAAAGAGCACGATATAAGAATTAGACATAAGCCTGCACCGGTTGTTGAATTTTTCCCGAAATTTAGCTGTCTGACTAATCTAAATACCTACATTCAAATGTGGCTTTTAGCTCTTGTAAGCCCCAATTTCTAAGTAGGTCCTCCACTTAGTATATAACAGGACACATTCAAATCACACAATTGCTGATGCAAAAAGCAAAAACGCGAGATGACACAGCACGGCTAACACCGAAACAACACAACAAAACACAACGAAACAACCTCGCCCATGTTGGCCGGTTGGCGCCGATAATAACACTAAGGTGATACCTCTGTTCTTTCTTTTTACGTTCATTGAATCAGGGCATCAGTCCCGCCTGATACTGATTATAGTTCAGCGAACAACGAAGGCCATTGAATTCGATACATGATGTTGTTGTTACGAATACTACTTACCAATTTCATTAACAGCATAGACAATGTTTTAAAAGCATGGGTTATTGTTCGCGTAATAGTTACCCTTTGAAACAAAATTAATTTTTATCGGATGAATTATCACTGCTGTAATTTTTGTACATCGAATAGATTGTATGCTTTGCTTAAATGAAACATAGGGTAAATTTCGAAAACCAAAGAATGTTTTGATTGCATTATATGTCAATACTGGTATTAGAAGGATTATATACCGGGTGTCCCAGAATTTCCTTGACACGTGATATTTTCGTAACGAAAAACGGTTCAAGCAAAAACTGAGAGGTACTTTTGAAGGTACTATAGGATCTATCATAACATGCATTCAAAACATTTTTTTGGTACGTCAACCCCTAAAACCCACCCCCAACTTTTTTTTTCAAATAGCACTCCATAGGTTTTCCTACATAAATGATATCCCCATTTTATTTAAAATCTTGTGGTACCTTTAATTTTATATGCAAACTTATTTTTTCCGTAAAATCATAAGCATAAGACAAATGGAATGATAATTCGTTTGACCCCTGATATTTTTGTAACAAAAACGGATAAAAAAGAAAATTAAGTAGGTTTTTCAATGGCAGTGAATGACCTATCATTCCTTGCTTATGAACCTTTTTTTTTCTTACTTAAACCCCTGGAATCCACCCCTAGCCTGTTCTTTCAAATTTCGTTCCACAATTTTGCGTGGAAAAATGAATTCTTTACTTGAATTTAATTACCGTAGTGCCTTACTTTTTATGCCCCTACTGCAATTTATCGTTAATTTTTTTCGTTTAATCCATGAAATCGTAAGCATAAATTAATTAAAACACATGTATGGAAAATATTTTTTTATTATCATGAATCAACTAATAAAAAAATGTGACAACAAAACTAAGTGCAAAAACGTGAAAAAGTTTTATGTTTACATCGGGCCGCGCCAACCTCGTGTGCAGGGTGTGCCCCGCACACAGGCGCTAAAATTAACGATAAATTGCAGTAGGGGCATAAAAAGTAAGGCACTACGATAATTAAATTCAAGTAAAGAATTTATTTTTCCAGGCAAAATTGTGGACTGAAATTTGAAAGAACTAGCTAGAGGTGGATTCCAGGGGTTTAAGTAAGAAAAAATGATTCATAAGCAAGGAATGATAGGTCATTCACTACCCTTGAAAAACCCACTTACTTTTCTTTTTTATCCGTTTTTGTTACAAAAATATCAGGCGTCAAACAAATTATCATTCCATTTGTCTTATGCTTATGATTTTACGGAAAAAATAAGTTTGCCTATAAAATTAGAGGTACCACAAGATTTTAAATAAGATGGGGATATCATTTATGTAGGAAAACCTATGGGGTGCTATTTGAAAAAAAAAGTTGGGGGTGAGTTTTAGAGGTTGACGTACAAAAAAAATGTTTCGAATGTATGGTACTGTAGACCCTATAGTACCTTCAAAAGTACCACACTTGCTTGAACCGTTTTTCGTTACGAAAATATCACGTGTCAAGGAAATTCTGGGACACCCGGTATATCGTTAGAACGAATATAAAATTATTTTGAATTTATCGGCGTACCTGTGATTATTTCGAATATAAGGATTGAATTCTTTCAATGGCATGGATTTGAAACAACTGTAAATATGTTTAAAGCGATGGAAAAACATCCAAATACTAACAATTAATTGGAAACACAACAGTATTTTTTTCTGTGCGGTGTTCACTGAAAGCGATGATGAGTTGGACGATTCACCTTCAATAGGAAATACATGAAGAAGACTCAGACGCAGACTATAATCGAGATGGAAATGAGACATAATATTTGTCACGGTAGAAGAGAAGTTTTAAATCAGAAAAAATAGTTTAGTGGAAAATTCAGGGTCTACAGTTACTACAAGATATGTGAGTGGAACATTGGAGTGTGAGTTTAATCGCAGCTTATTTTTTTAGACATGGGCACCAGCCATCAGTAAAGCTTAGAACCAGGAAGCTCAACATTTTAGTCACTTTACCTAGGTAAATATCTGTATAGAATCTGTGTTAGATAGGGAATAGCTGCAAAATTCTCAAAGAATAATGTTTTTGTTATATTACTGCTCATTTCGTATATCGGTTAATGTAACCGAAGTTTTTCAATAATATTATATGTTTTTTAATCACGCTACTAGTTAAAGGTTTAGGTATAAGATGTATCTTATACGGAATAAATTTTATGTTCAATATTCAGGAACACATTCCCAGACAAACAAACAAACCACCGTGTGATGTTCATCAGCCGTTTGCCGTTCAGATGTTTCCTATGAAAGCATTCGGATCTCCTTATGCGCTTGCTAGGTCGATTGTGCTGAACTGCCGAAGACGGGATCAAAGGAGCGTTCCGCAAACTAATTGAACAAATTGGACACAAAAGGACAACTCGTGCGCTCCGACAGGATAACCAAATTGCGCTTATTACGCAACAACCCTGTTACTCCAGTCGTCACGTACAAGTAAATATGCAAACAATTCTTCGATACTTCAAAGGAGCCTAACAATTCAAAGCGACTGCTTTAGGTCAGGTTTCGGTTGAAATTTGATTCGACCAACTAACTTACGAAACGCCAATGGTGTAATGACCGCATCTTGGTCGTACCAGAACATGCTACTGCTGATGTTAAGTTCTAGACACCAAAGAATATCTCCTACTACTCTGCAGCTTTACTATGGCACTGAATGATTATGTGTCAATATGGTTAAGTGTAATCTAGAATCTTAAGGGTGTAGGGTATAGCGCGCGAAATTGAGAATCCAAGAAAAGACGCATTCCCGTGTTAGCGAGGAAGCGTGGCCGCCTGTACCATTTCTCCTCTGTGTGTGTCTAAGATTAGGGGAGATAAGTCAAAAAATCCAAAGGTAAGGTCAGAAGGTCCAAAGGTAAGGTTCAAAGGTCACCATAAAAATGAATTCCGTATTTTCAAGCTCCCGACATTACCTTAAACTTACAGTAATGATTCAAAAGGCAAATTGAAGAAGAAAGCTTGCCCTTTGTCACTTATTTGGCCTTTTTTGATATCATGTTTGGTTGTTAAATTACAGACATTTGAAGAATGTATGCTTTTGGATTGCGAGTCTTTTGCACCCAAAACAACTTTTTTGAGAAGATCGCAAACAGCTGTCATTTATTAAGGTCTTAGCTATCACCTTCTGAAATACTGTTTATGTAGTTTGAAAAACAAGTGTTCCATTCGCAATGGGAATCCGTGTTTTAGCATGGCACATACATATGTATAACTGTGTATACCCAGGCCCCTTAACTCTCCCACTCAAAATGTTTTTACTCCATAGAAATAAAACCTCCTCTGAGGAATGAGCCCGAACAAAATGATTTCTTGATATCCTAAAGAAGGACAAAAAAGTCTTATACGTCTGCCCTTGTGCATCTTAAGATATCGAAACCCAAAGGACATGGAAAAATCGGTTTTCAGTGCATGTCACCTTTTAAATGATTTAAGAAAAACTTATGTAAAGCAGTATTCTCTACAAAGCTGTTCTTATAGTTTTTGGCATACGAACAACCGTTTGTCTCAAAAATAAAACTTTCATTATCAAAATTGCTTGCTTATTCACAAAAAAATATACATATACTAAATACAAAAGTAAGTATAAGTTGGTCTTAGAAAAGGTTGTCTAACATTAGTCTATAATTTTTCGCACCTGACGCTACGCACCTCACGTTTCTTTGCCTTCCTTCTCGTACTCGTCGGTTTCCACCAGCACCTCGACAAACACATCACCTTCGTCAGATGCTTCCTCTATGTTCTTTGGCTCTATGTCTGGGGGAAAAACCTCTTCAGGTTAAAGATCAAGTCTTCTATGTTTTGCAACTCTTTTGACAAGTTCAGGTATGCCTATCCGTGATATTGACCACACTTCTTTTCACAACAATTACAGAATATTGTATTTAGTAGTATGTCTGGAGCAGGTGGCAGTAGTATTGTATTCGGCTGTAAGATATTTTACGTTAGTTTTGTTATGAGTTATTGCGACTTGAGATGCACTGGAAGCGAGATTTTTGCGAAAACATAATTTTTACCTGCATTATGACATCTACAAGGGTAGCCATATGAGATTATTTTGTGCTTCATTAGAACAACAAAAAAGGTCTCTGTAAAAATTGAGGTCATTTCGCAGATGGCCTCATTTTTACTTCCCACACCGATAGGTGAGGGGAGTATTGTAATCGCGAAAATTTTCGATTTTGAGATAACACGCTTTTTGGACGTTTTATGATGTCTACATAACGAAAATCCATGTCACTCATTTCCGTCGGTCTGTCTGTCTGTCGGTCTGTCTGTCTGTCTGTCTGTCTGTGCGCGTTTTTCTAGCCTCGTAATCTCAGTAACCGCTGCATGGATTGTGATAAAATTTGGGCAGCGATATGCTGTGGGGTCATAGTAGGTAATGTTTTTATAATTTTGAAAATCGGTGCATGGGCGGCGGAGTAATTAGCAAAAAACAAAAAAAAATAAATATTCCTCAAACTTCGTTTTTAGGTGTTTTAGGGGTTCCTGATCATTTTCTACTTTTTTTTGGGTGGGGGTGAAGTTGGGGTGGTTGGGGGGTAGGGGGTTGTAAATCTCAAAAATGTGTTGTATTCATAATAGGCTATCCATTGACTCGTAAAATAAAGACCTAACGGCATAACACCCCTTTTTAGGGCCATCCGAACATTGCCTGGCCTATTCCAGAAACCAAGGGACTTAGAATTTTCTGATAACATAGGAACATTGCTTTAGATCGTTCTGTATTGAGTATCGTAAAAGTTATGGAATGGATTTTAATGAAACTTTGTCACAGTATTATTATCGTGACGATGATGGAAAACGCGTACGGTGTTGTGTCAGTGACGGCGCAGCAACAATAAAAGCACTAAAAACATAAAAGTAGCTCAAACTTCGTTGGTCGGTGTTTTAGGGGTTTGTAATCATTTTCTACTTTTACTTCCCACACCGATAGGTGAGGGGAGTATTGTGATCGCGAAAATTTTCGATTTTGAGATAATACACTTTTTGGGCGTTTCATGATGTCTACATAACGAAAATCCATGTCACTCATTTCCGTCGGTCTGTCTGTCTGTCGGTCTGTCTGTCGGTCTGTCTGTCTGTCGGTCTGTCTGTCTGTCTGTCGGTCTGTCTGTACGCGTTTTTGTGTCCTCGTAATCTCAGTAACCGCTGCATGGATTATGATGAAATTTGGGCAGCGATATGCTGGGGGGTCGTAGTAGGTAATATTCTTATAATTTTGAAAATCGGTGCAGGGGCGGCGGAGTAATTAGCAAAAAAACAAAAAAAAATTAAATATTCCTCAAACTTCGTTTTTAGGCGTTTTAGAGGTTCCTGATCATTTTTTACTTTTTTTTGGGTGGGGGTGAAATTGGGGTGGTTGGGGGATGGGGGGTTGTAAAATTGAAAAATTTGTTGCTTTCATAATAGACTGCCCACTGACCCATGAAGGAAAACCTAGCAACATAAATAACTTTTTTAGGTCCATCCGAACATTGCCTTGCCTATTACAGAAACCAAAGGACTTAGAATTTTTTCTGGTGTAAACATACGAGAGTATTGCTTTAGATCCTTCTATATTGTGTTACAAGGAAACTGTTGAATTGATGTTAATGAAATTCTGACACAGTATTACTACCATGGCGAGGATGGAAAACGCGTATGGTTTTTATAAATCGTGCCAGTGGCGGCGCAGAAATAATAAAAAAAAGTAAAAATATAAAAACAGCTCAAACTTCGTTTTTAAGCGTTTTAGAGGTTCCTGATCATTTTCTGCGTTTTTTTTGGGTGGGGTGAAATTGGGGTGGTTAGGGGGTGGGGGGTTGAAAAACTGAGAAATTTCTTGTATTGATAATAGAGTGTAGGGTAGGGGCTCTGAAGGAAGACCTAGCGACATAAATCAACTTTTTAGGTCCATCCGAACATTGCCTAGCGTATTACGGAAACCAAGGGGCTTAGAATTTTCTGTATACATACATACGAGTATTTGTTGCTTTAGATCTTTTTGTATTTTGTAACGTGGACACTATTACATTGACTCTAATTAAATTTTGACACAGTATTATTACCGTGGTGAGGATGGAAAACGCGTGTGTTTGTTAAATATCGTGTCAGTGGCAGCGTATAAGCAATAATCAAGAAACTAAAAGTACGAAAACAACTCAAACTTCGTTTTTAGATGTTTTAGGCTGCCCATTGACCTCTGAAGGAAATACTTAGCGGCATAAGACAATTTTAGGGGAGGGAAGGCTGCCGATGATTTGGTTGCAAGGAGATCTCAGACTAAAGCTTCATGCTATGGGAAAATAATAAACTGATATCACAGTAATGTGTGGGAAGTACTGAGTCAATCAACTTGACTCCATTTTTTATATTGTATCCCTGAAGTAATTTAAGCCTTTGTAGGACTAGGTAGGATGGGTCAGCATCCTTCGGATACTGGCATACGTACCTAAATATTGGATTAGTTGTCATTTCATGAAGTTAATTAACTTACATTAGGAAGGAAAATGCAAACCTAATAAACTGTAGACAATCCCCAAATTCAAAGTATATTTATAATTTTTTGAAAATCGACCCCGAAAAAAACCATCCAAGCCAGTGTTGTCAGTAGACAGAGCTAGTTCAGCAAGCTTGACCGAAGCTTCATCATGTCTCTTACTTTAGATACATAATACGACCTTACGAGATCTGTTCTGGTAGTCACAGATGACATTAATTTATTCCAGATGCGTCATGAGCTGTGCATCAAAGTACCTTCATAAGATTGGAATTATTGGAGATACATTTTTGCTCTTTTTAGAGAAGGATTTTATACATTCGGTCTTTGACCCAGTGCACAACGCGTTTCACTTCAATAAGTAAAATTTTTGCAGAGCATCACTGTAGGCGATGAATATGGAGCAGTAGCACTTACGAAGTTGATATATTTGAAGCTACAGCTTATACCTGCATTGCGTAATTGGAAATAGTGTTTGCCTTTTCTGAGAAAGAAATGTGTTTGTTTATCAATAGTAGGCAGCAAACAGTAAGGAGAGCCATAGCTGATAATCCTAGATATAATTGGAAAAGTCCACGATAGGCTAAGACACGACAGTACTTTATTTTTCCGTTCCAGTTCCGCCCGCTTCTAGCAGTGATTAGCCTGTGACAATTTCCCATACTCAAGCTTCTCTATCTATTGTTCAAATGTCTTTAGTATCGTGCACTGTAGGTTAGCCTACTGGATATTTATTGACCGATAACTACAGCTTACAGTTTTTAATAGGCCTTGTGAAAGGCAGGTAAGGTATGGTGGATCTTATTTACGTTGTTGATATTGAGCTTAATGTGTCTTCGCAAAATATTAGACCATTCAGCATATTTACTTAGAGAAAGTAAAAATTGATTAAAGACTCTTTGAACCACAGTTCAAAAACTGTTATTTTCACGTTCCATTTTCAAAGGAAATTTACCTAAAGCTATTTTCTCAGGATAAACTGAGGAAGTATACCATGTTAGGGGGGGGGGGGGGTAAGTTTCCACAAGCGATAGCTAGATGAGTAGATATTTATCACCATGAAAGTGATGAAAGCCTCTATCTGCTACAGACGAACCTATGTTTCACTTTCTATGCAGATATGCTGATATCACAACGTAGATACAAGAGGATTAACTATATCCGGACTAGGAGGGCGATAGGTCCGACTCCTAGGATGCGATGAATATTTTTGACTACCTGATCGGATAGGATTGTCATGTATATGTTTCGATATTAAGCGACTGGAGTACATTTTAGCTAAGCATCTTGGATGCTCAACACGTAACCGTTCAATTACATAGGAGTCTTGTGATCACTTTGGTGTGTATGCCTTGTGTGCTGTACAATGTTACAGTTTTTAACAGTCAAAATTGACGTTTATTTAGTTAACGGATGTCAGACTCTTCGTCTGTCGGCATTTCGGTCAGTCGGTCTATTGGTCTGTCGGACTGTCGGTCTGTCGGTTATTGTATTCGTTGTATTTCAGCTTTCTCCAACCTTAGACAAACATAATTTTTGGAATTATGTTGTTGTAGACGATAATTCTGTAATAGTTATTGAAAATTGTGTTAGTGGCAGTGAAACTAAATTGAAAAATGAAGTCAAGTTGATTGACTCAGTACTTCCCACACATTACGCTGATACCAGTTTATTATCTTCCCATAGCATGAAGCTTTAGTCTAAGATCCCTTGCAACCAAATAATTGCCAACCCCCCCCCCCCCTAAAATTGTCTTATGCCGCTAGGTTTTTTTTTCACAGGTCAATGGACAGCCTATTATCGATACTACAAACTTCTCAGTTCTACAACCCCCACCCAAAAAACTGGTAGGAAATGATCAGGAACCCCTAAAACATCTAAAAACCGAATTTGAGTTGCTTTCATACTTCGCGTTCTTTGATTATTGCTACGCTGCCACTGACAAGATTTTTAAGAAACATACGCGTTTTCCATTCGCACCACGGTAACAATTTGCTGTGTCAAAATTTCATTAGAATCAATTTAATAGTGCCCACGTTACAAAATACAAAACGATTTAGACCAATAAATTCTCGTATAGTATACAGAAAAGTCCCTTAGTTTCTGTAATAGGCTACGCAATGTTCGGATGCACCTAAAAAGGTGATTTGTGTCGCTAGATCTTCCTTCACAGGTTAGTGGACACCCTATTATGAGTACAAGAATTTTTTTAATTTTTCAACCCCCAACCCCCAACCACCCCAATTTCACCCCCACCCAAAAAAAACGCAGAAAATGATCAGGAACCTCTAAAACGCTTAAAAACGAAGTTTGAGCTGTTTTTATATTTTTAGTTTTTTATTATTTCTGCGCCGCCACTGGCACGATTTATCAAAACCATATGCGTTTTCCATCTTCGACATGGTAGTAATGCCGTTTCAAAATTTCATTAAAATCAATTTAAAAGATTCCTCGTTACAACGATCTGACGCAATACTCTCGTATGTTTACATCAACAATCTAAGTCCTTTGCTTTCTGTAATAGGCAAAGGCAATGTTCGGATGGACCTAAAAAAGTTATTTATGTCGCCAGGTCTTCCTTCACAGGTCAGTGGACAGTCTATTATGAAAGCAACAAATTTTTCAATTTTACAACCCCCCGCCCCCCAACCACCCCAATTTCACCCCCACCCAAAAAAAAGTAGAAAATGATCAGGGACCCCTAAAACGACTAAAAACGAAGTTTCAGCAATATTTAATTTTTTTGTTTTTTGCTAATTACTCCGCCGCCTATGCACCGATTTTCAAAATTATAGGAACATTGCCTACTACGACCCCACAGCATACCGCTGCCCAAATTTCATCACAATCCATGCAGCGGTTACTGAGATTACGAGGGTAGAAAAACGCGACAGACAGACAGACAGACAGACCGACAGACAGACCGACAGACAGACCGACAGACAGACCGACAGACAGACCGACAGACAGACCGACAGACAGATCGACAGACAGACCGACAGACAGACCGACAGACAGACCGACAGACAGACAGACCGACAGACAGACAGACAGACAGACCGACGGAAATTAGTGACGTGGATTTTCGTTATGTACACATCATAAAACGCCCAAAAAACGTATTATCTCAAAATCGAAAATTTTCGCGATCACAATACTCCCCTCACCTATCGGTGTGGGAAGTAAAAAGAAATAGCACAATATGAAAGTCATTCAAATTCTGTGTTTGAGTACTCTGGGATCTCTGACCATTGTCGACTTTTGATTTATTGGAGTGGTTGAAGTAATCCGAGATAAGATGGAGCCTCAGTTGGGACACTCAGTTGGGAAACCCCGGAAAACTTTTCGTTGCCCTTCATAGACTTATAATTATAATATGATCTGTCTTTAAATATCGGAAAATCGAATAACAACTGAACATTGTAGAAGAAAAACTGTGTCATCCTAGTTCCTACACAGAGAGGTTCAAGAAACTATTTACGATCTCTTGTACTGGAGTTTTTTTTGTGGGTGGTCGGACGACGATTTGGTTGTAGGATGATTTCAGACTACAGCTCTATGTAATGGTAAGATAACAAAATGTTACCACGTTACCATGTTACCATGTGGGAAGTACTGTGTCAACTGTGTGTGTGGACACCTTTTTTTTGCCAGAAATAAAAGCCTAAGGAGCATTGTTTGAATCACAGCGAAAAAACACTCATTCCGACCTACTATTAGAGCTGACATGACTGGCTTTATCCGGCCGCACAATATTGTGTGTTAGGAAAAGAGTCAACACCACAAAGTACACAATGAACGGTGAAAGCATTCGATCAATATCATGTGGTAGGTCGATCGGCTTAGCGTCGCAAATCGCCCAGTGTTCGCCGCAATATTTTTTGAAAACGATTCGATAACAAAAATAGAGCCCACCCTCCCCTCCAGCAATAATTCTTCTTATCGTTGACATTGCGGAAATCCAATTTGTCCCCAGTTTGCAATACCATACTGGACAAGTCCGGGGCGGCCATTTAAATTCTACTTCCAGATTAAATTTTAAATTAAAATTTTATGGCTTTTTTCGATGCGAAGTGTACGAATAGACGTGCAGTTTGCCTGGCGGGTGGCTGACGATTAAAAATCAAAAGCGGGTCAGCACAGTTCCATTGGCCGAGCAAACACAAGCGGCACATTCGGTGTATTCGGATTGTACCGGATCAAAAAAATTGCATGCTGAGCTTGGGACACGGATGATTGATTCCGTGCATGCGTTTAGGTTACGTAACAAAAGATTTTTGTGTTTGGTTTTGAATTATCCAGGTTTTGACTGCTCTCCGCTACTACAGCGGCCGAATTGTCTACCTGTTAGCTCTATGTATTGCAACAACGTTCGAGATATTCCCGGTTCTTCTTCTTTCATGTGCCGTATCAGGTCCTCCTGACGTTGGCGATCACTATGGCTAGAGCGGATCTATCTTCCGCCATACGGAACAGTTGTGCTGCACTGCGTATTTCCGTCCATTCACGTATATTACGGAGCCAAGACTGTTGTCGTCTCCCAGGTCCCCTTCGACCGTCGATTTTGCCTTTCAATATTAGCTGTAACAAATGATATTTTTCACCTCTTAGTATGTGGCCCAAATATGTAATTTTACAACACTTAATGGTGGTCAACAATTGTCTCTCTGTATTCGCCCTACGTAAGACTTCTGTGTTTGTTACATGGTCTATCCATGGAATGTGAAGCATTCTTCTGTATAGCCACATCTCGAATGCTTCCAGGCGATTCATAGTTGGTACTTTTAGAGTCCACGTTTCCATCGCATAAATCAGTACCGACCATACATAGCATCGAGTCATTTGTTGTCTCGATTTCAAATTCAAGTTGTTGTCACAAAGTAAAGATCGCATTCTGTTGAAACTAGCACGAGCCATCTCAATACGACGTTTAATTTCGAGATCTGGGTCCAAGTTCTCCTTAATTATGCTTCCGAGATATTTAAATTGCTCGACTCGCTCAATTCGAGTTCTATCTAGTTGCAGGACTGCATCATCAAACGGTGAGCGACTAAAAACCATAAATTTAGTTTTTGAGACATTTATGTTTAGATCATAAGTTTTTCCTGTTACGTTGATATTAGTCAGAAGTTCCTGCAGCCCCCCAAGAAAATCCGACACGGGGGGCTATATTCCCGGTAGTAGCTTTTATGCCGCTAATTTCTCAAACGGTTCTGCTTCTGCTTTAGGTGCCAGGTTGGCAGTCGTCAAGGAAATTCGAACTTTGGAAACCGCCGCTCTAAATAGCTGGTTGTTGGAGCAATTATACCAATCTCTCAGATTTTTCAGCCACAAATGCCTTCTCTAAAAAAGTTAACCTCCTTTAATGACTAGCAACATTGTATTATACAACGCACAGTGTCGCGTGCCGGATGACGAGGACAGAACCATGCAGGGCTGCATTAACAATCAGGAAGAAAATCAAACGTGGTTGTCTATTAGATTTTTGATAGATATAACATTGAAAAATGTACAACAAATACCATTCAAACCTACATTTTAACAATACTATTTTTTACGAGTAAAAAAACTACTCCTCATTTTTACTCATAAGTATTTTTTATTTGCGATACTTATTATCACTACTACTACCACAAGTAGTATTTATTGAGTATTTTCTGCATTGCCGTGCCGATGCCGTTCCCGGAACAAGTTTCTCTCAGGGTGAATCAATATCCAGTTTTTTTTAATAAAAAATAGAGCAGAATTAGAATACCTGAGGTTTATTAGTGATCGGAGAACTAATTTAAACATGCTCGACGATTATCCAACAACAAAAAAAAAATGTTTATGAAATATAATACGTCGCTGACTCCTTCTGCAGCTGTAGCTACCATTATTAATAGTCTAAGGAGACATGCTTCATCTAATAGCAATTTGGAGAAACTTGTAGATATAAATAATAGTGTTTGATACCTTATTCTGCTTAGTTCGTTCTAAAAATTTCTTTTTAATTCCTGGAGAAATAATTCTAGTCTAAACGAAATAATAGAAAAGTCATGTGAGACGTATTATGCAATTCACAGGATTCAATGAGATTGGTCTGATGCCGTTTTGCGACTTTAAATTTAGCTCATCTAATACAATTTGTTACTTTTTATATATTTTTTTTGTATCTTAGGTAGTCTTATGATACTGAGTATGTATTGTCCTCTTATTGGAATTATCTGTTGGGCAATAAATAAATAAATAAATAAATAAATAAATAAATAAATAAATAAATAAATAAATAAATAAATAAATAAATAAATAAATAAATAAAAATAAATAAATAATGATGTAGTCTGGTATCTCAAATATACTTCCTATTAATTTACCTTTCTATAAAATGTGTTTTATTCAATTCTTAGGTAAGTTATTTTCACCAGAATTCTTCGTTTTTGTACGTTGTACCTACTGATCTTTAAGTTTGTGAAAATACTCGTACTATTTGTTCGTACTTCCACTAATACTACTCGTAATCATGAACTGCTTCTCAAAAATTACTTGCAAGTAAAATACTTATAAATACATTTTCTGAGAACTCGTATTCGTACATTGTACGAGTATTTTTTTAGTACTCGTGCCACGCTCTGATTGTATTGTATTTCGGATATTCACAGGACGTTGAATGTACATATGAAAGATGATATACAATAGTGTAATATACAGTGTGCATTCATGTAGGTATATTCATATGTGAATAGACATTAGATGTTGGTCTGAGTATCGTATATACATCTAGTAGTTTATGCCTGCGCTAACGACAACTAGCGCCGCCATTGCTGATTTCTAGCCATTCCGCCGCTCGCGTCTTAAGCCGTAGTTAGCGTCTAAGTGCTGGTACCGGTTGTGCTTGATTACCTGATTGTGCAATGTTACTTATCTTCTGGCTACTTATAACACTCGCATCCAGCGTTTGCCGTAAGGCTTAAAGTGAGGCAGACCACCTACAACTCCCTAGTTTTCTGTAATAGGCAAGGCAATGTTTGGATGGACCTTAAAAAGTATATTATGGCGCTAGGTCTTTCTTTCGCAGGTCGGTGGATAGCTTATTATGAATTCAGTAAATTATTCGGTTTAACAACCCCCCGCCCAACCACCCCAATTCCACCAAACAAAAGTAGAAAATGATCAGGAAACCCTGAAACGTCTAACAACAAAGTTTGAGAAACATTTGAAATGTTTCGTTGTCTTGCTAATTGCTGCGCCGACCATGCACCAATTTTAAAAATTATAGAAAAATTACCTACTACGACTCCGCAGCGTATCGCTTCCCGAATTTTATCATAATCCTTGCAGCGGTTATTGAGGTTAGAAATACTCCAACAGCCAGACAGACAGACCGACAGGCAGACCGACGGAAATGAGCGATGTGGATTTTCATTATGTTGACATCATAAAACGCCAAAAAAGCGTATTATCTCAAAATCGAAAATTTTCGCGATCACAATACTCCCCTGACCTATCGGTGTGGGAAGTAAAATGAGGAAATAGGAAGAAATTAACACAAGTCAAAATCAGATTCAGACGGGTCGCTATCATTGTGATTATAGCACTTTCTGATATTTCTTTTTAAATTGCTCCATATTGATTAAATAGGACTAAAAATATAAAAAAATAGGGCGGAAATCTTAAAACTTCACACCCATTAGTGCGCGTCATTTCATTAACGATATATGTTTTATCAAAGCTGTATCTCCGGTAAAATTGTGATATTCTGTTTTGTAATCATCACGTCAAAGTACTTTCTTCAAATAAATAAATTTCAGTACACAAAAAGGAGGCAGGTTTGGAAATTGCATAAAAATTGAAATATCTAAACCGATGAATGTAGGTGTAACAAATGCTATACAAAGATGAAAGAGCATATTATTAAAATTATTATTATTAAAATCAAATTTCAGGTATCATAAGATATGGGGGAGTTATATTAAAAAAAAAATAATATCTAGATTTGGCATTATACCGCAACTTGTATATGAATATGCATCGTCGACTTTTTTAGAGTCGGCGTTAAAACTAGAGGATATTTCTTATCTAGTCGTGTAAAAAATAATTTTTGATTCATTACTTTTTGAAGCTACAGGTTCATTTGACAGCGATTTGGAAATAATAATAGGCAAAGCTTTTGAAATACCCTATATAATGTCACAATCCCTTAAATTGCAAGAACGGAGATCATTAGTAGAATCTAAATACGGAATAACTGTATATGGGGTGCCTCTTTAAAAAAATTATGTTTGCATCACCATGTAGTTATGGATCATCCTGTATAAATCAAAATATTTTCTGTGCAAGAACCATATCCTTAGTTACAACTATTTTCGCTATCTTTTACATTAGTGGAGTTATTGACCGATCCGGTAATAAAAACTCTCCCTATATGTAGGATGGGCGGATTCAAATTGCAGCCGCGGTTAGGGTATAATCCTATAAATCTGAAAGGTGACCATAAAAGACGTTGAAAATTGTAGCGAGGGTCCCTTATCGGCGTAGTCTACCTGTCTGGAGGTATTCTAAAAATTAATTTGGATTTGTATAGCAAAATATTATATAAAAATAATATTATGTGACACACAGGAAAAAATAATTACATAACTTAACGTTGGTAATTTGTAACCAACGTTAAGTTATGTAATTTCACAGTCGTTCTGATGTAAAGACATTTTACATAAACTGTAATGTACTTTTTTTACATAATGTATTCTGTGATTCTCCAGTACTTGCTCTGTGTTGGAATACATAACAAGTTATGGAAAAACTATGCATTCTTTGTCGTTTTCCATAACATATTATATGGTTGTTGTTACATAATATGTTGAGTTTCGTGCATAATTTTTATTGCTATTGTACATAATTTATGATGGAGTTTATTATACAGGATTTAAATTTATATAAAAAAATCTTCATATCATATGATGATGTATTATTGAAAATTCACTGTTTGAAGTTGCTGACTAAGTCCAACACTTTCCTTTTTCATGCAGCCACTTTTTTGTTTTTTAGCCAGCGTCAGCAAGCTTAAATGCTTCAATAAATGATTCGTAGAGGTCAACCAAATGTTTTTCCACAAAAAGATAGAATCTTGTTTTGTCATTTGTTTCTGTTAAATCTGTAAAATAAAGCACATGGTAAGAGTAATGTAAATAAACATGTAAAATAAGTGCGATAAGATATAACAGAATCGCACTATTATACAACATAATTATAAAATGGGACAGATTACTTTTCCCGTTATTAAAAATAAGGATTTGGACTGTAGATATATTAGAATTTTATGCCAACTTATCCTAACCTTAGTGCCATTAGCAAGCAGCATTATGTTGCGTTCGTTTTACATCAAGTGGCACATTCCATTCCGTGATATTTTTACATCAGTAAATTATTTAAACGGCATTCTGTTACATTTCATTGCAGGCAAATAAATTGTACGCCTTGCCAGTTCCTATGGGCATACTGGTGGCTGTTATGTTTCGTCAGTGTATGGCATTTGAACTGGCAAGTACAGCAAATAAACATGATGCTAATAAGCTTACCTTCAGAAATACAACCTTCGTCCTTCACAAAATACGTTAAATACACAATTACACTCCTATAAATCACCAAAATCGCAAAAGATGAGTGGCGTCTGTTGTACGTTCTTTACGCGAAACTTGAGGTTTTAGGTTATGTGTTCATAACCTATGAATAGATGGCGCGCTTAGACGGCACGAAGGCGCTTCCTTTATATGTTATGTGATTTCACATAATCTATTATGCGATTCACAGTGTTTGTGTGAATTTAAAGTGGACAGTTAATAATACATTGTAACTTTATTTTTATTACATGTTTTCTAATGTAAAAATAGTTGTTTACATATTAAAAGTATATGATATCTGTGATAACACAGTATTATGTAAAAGCACATGATAAATAGTGTAATGTCATGAAAAACATGATATATTATGGAAAGTTTACATAATACAGAATGTGATTTTACCCCCATTTTTTGCAGTGCAGGTCAAATTAATTTTTATCTAAAGCAACAATTTGGTGGCATTTACTTACCTACTTCTGTTAGTGATCTTGAAAACTATATGACATGACAATGACCTTTTTAACTTACAAACCCAAAATTTTATTCGCACTTATTGTTATAGAGATTTTGCAATTCTCTACTTAACTAACTAGAACTTAACTAGAAAAGTTAATTTCTTGATACATGTTTCCATTATTTTAGGCAATTTCGGCAATATCAACAATTACTGTGACAATTTTGATACTTTTTTGCAATTTTCGGAAGGTGATAATATACCCAATGCGCGGGTTTTTTAGACTGAAACTAATAAATCCTTCTTTTGTTAGAGCAGTTAATAATAAAACAAAAACTATTGACATTGAAAGAAAATTATACTTTTCTAAATTGTTAATTGTTAGTAATACATAACATTATGTACAAACATGTTCGTAAATCGTCTTAGATCAATATATACATAAAAAACCATAATTACTTACTAAGGTTCTCACCATAAAAATGACATACACTTTTTATATATTCTAATCCACTTATCCTATTTTCATTGAGTAATAAACCTAGGTATTCTAAGATTCAAAAAATCTTGCTTCTTTTTAGTTGTTGCATTTGGAGTGTGCTTTATTCTGACACTATTCATTTTAATGTATGTGTCTGTTTGAGTATTTATCAAAGACTCTCAAAAATAAACAATGATGGATGGCTGTTATAAAAACTCCTATCCCTAACAGAGGGTCGTCGTCCACTGCAAATTACATGTTTACCTGAAATGGAAAAATAACCAGCCGCTGCAATTTTCACATCCCGGATTAAGAATACTTGACCATCGCTGCAATTTACAATCGCTGTGTAGGATAGACCTCTCATACAAGCTAGAGTATTTCAAGATGATTCCTAATGAACTAAGTCAGAAGTACACAGAAATATATTAGAACTGAAACCAATTTTCGATTGAAACCCTAAAAAATACACCGTTTGCTTTCCCTTCCGGTCGCTTGCTCTTTCCGCCGGACGGACGGAGGTCTATTGTCTTTTCATTATCAAATTGGTCCGAGAAAGAGCGTTGCTCAAATGTGACGGATTTCAACTGAACGATATCGATCTGAACTCTATCGCTTTTGTGTTACAGAACAACGGCAAAGTCTTCCTAATAAAGATAAAGGATTAGCCAAAGCTTTATCTGCAATATTGATGAACTGAAATTCGATATTCCACGAACCTCGCGTACTTCTAGCCATTTCGCTACCAACTCTCGGGTTTAAATGAACTTTGTTTTGTCAATCGTAATCAAACACGTAGCGCAGTACATTGTGTCGGAAATGTTATGTTCAAGCTAATTTTGTTTATGCCTTTACAAGCAGCGGAAGGGGCCTGGGTGCACACATTTATACATAATGTATTTGCCATGTAAAATACGGGTTCACAGGTTCCTCCCACACAACTTGTTTTCCAAACTACATACATAAAATTCGAGAAAGTGATAGCTAAGACCTTAGTGAATGACAACTTAGAGCGAATTTTCCAAAAAAGTTTTTTAGTGTGAAAAAACACTCGCAATGCAAAATCATACATTCTTCAAATGTCCGTAATTCAAAAACCAAACACGACATCAAAATAATGCCGAGCTGGCATAGCGCAAGCTTTCTTCTTCAATTTTCTATTTGAATCACTACTCTAAATTTAAAGGTAACGCCACACTATCAATAGGCCTCCGGTCGGTCGCTATTGGCTCCCCTCGATGCGAAATCGTCTTCGCAGGGGTCGGCATTCAGCAGTATGGCAAAGCGATCTTCGGAATTACCTCCCCTCCTTTTATTTTAGATATAAATACCTCAGAAAGCGCTAGCTTGTACCTATTCTTGCCAGCTCTTCAAACTAGCATATCAGCGAGGCGTGTTTCCCGCTTCATGGAAGATTGGCTGAGTACAACCCATCCCTATGAAAGGCAAGAAACCGATCCCACTAACTATAGACCTGTGGCTCTTCTCAGCATCATGTCTAAGGTTATGGAGACTGTCATTAACACACAGCTTCTGAAATACCTGGACAACAACAACTTCATAAATGATCGCCAGTATGGCTTCCGTAAGCACAGGTCTACGAGTGCCCTCCTGGCCTACATCACGCACTGGTGGAAAAGAGCATTCGAAAATCGTGGCGAATCCCGTGCTGTTGCACTTGACATATCAAAAGCCTTTGACAGAGTGTGGCATGAGGGACTTCTAGTCAAGCTTGCTGCTTATGGACTACCACCTGGCCTGCGCCAGTGGGTGAATAGCTTTCTGAACCACTGATCTCTGATTGTTGTAGTCGAAGGCTGTTCATCAAACGTATTTTCAATAAACGCTGGTGTTCTCCAGGGATCCCCGACACGGTTTCTGCTGTACATCAACGAGCTGCTGTAAATAACATTTAATCCAATCAACAGCTTCCCAGATGACAGTACATCAATATCGTGCAAGGAACCAGGCAAGCCACTATCATCCCAGGAGACGGTATGTCGGCGACAGCAGCATGCCTTACAGATCAACGTAGATATCAAGGCGGTTGTCGAGTGGGGATTAGTAAGTAAAGTACAGTTCAACGTATATAAAGCTCAGGCAACACTTACAATGAATTCTCACGTTGGCTTACCAACAGTGGAAATGGAGGGTCACCCCATAGACGAGTCATTCTCCGTCAAGCTTTTGGGGATCAGCATCAACAACAACATCTCCTGGCACGACCACGTCGTCAGCATTGCTAAAACAGTATCCCAGAAGCGTGGAGTTTTGTTCCGTTGTAGGAAGCTGTACACACCAGAGCAACTAGTGCTGCACCGCAAGGCACAGATCCGACCATCGCTGGAGTATTGCACCCATGTATGGGGATCCGCTCCGAAGCACTCTCTAAAGCTTCTGGACACTATCCAGAAGAGATCAATTAGACTAATCGATTCACCTAACCTCACAAAGGACATCCACAGCCTGGAACATCGAAGAAGGGTGGCTGACCTGTCCCTGTTCTACAGATTCTATCACGGAAGATGTTCGAGTGAGCTCTCCCAGGTAATAACAGCAAAGGCCGTCCGAACGAGAAACCGCGAGCTCAGCCAGGTCGAGGTCCCTAATCAACGAACCAGTCCCCTCCAGCATTCCTTCTTTTGGAGAACTTCGACGCTGTGGAACGAGCTACTGGGCAATTTTTTTCCCACCGGCTACAACCTGCAGCGTTTCAAATCTTACATGCACTGACACTTATCCTCTCGCCATAGGCTTTTAGCCTTTGCGGGAGCCTGACTATAAAAAAAAGACGTATTCTCTTGGATTCTATTCTCAATTTCGCGCGCTATACCCTAGCTATACACCATCGGCTTAATTTTTTGATCAATTTCAGGTACGTCGTCTCGGCTTGCATATCGGGTTATCTATGTGCATATCTGGCAAAATTGTCATCACTGAACTCTTCATCTTAAAATAATTCGTTTTCGTTAGTCGCACTCACATATTACAGACTTCTTTTTTTAGTCAGCACTCATCCTACTATAGGGAATCTCTGAAAGGAAGCTCCAGGCAACAGAACGTATATAATAGTTTGCAGCTTCTACTGATATTATCCTTTCATGACTGCTTGGACATTTGACAGATGATATCAGCCTCCACTTATCCAAGGTCTTAAGAATCAACATCACAGGGAATATGATCTAGCACGAGCATGTTTTGTAAATTGCAACAGCTGCTAGCATACCAATTTAGATCAGGAAAGTGTCTCTCACCATCCAACCTACTCATGCTGTATAAAGCCCAGATAAGACGTGTCCTAGGGTACTGCTCTTATAGCTGGGGGCCTGCTGCACCTAGTACCCTGACTATACTAGGTGCAGTCCAGACAAGGGCAATTTGACTAATCGGTTATCTAATCTCAACGCGTTACCTCTATAGACTCATAGACGTGCGGTTAGTGACCTCTAGATTTTCTGTAGGTATTCAAATGGAAACTGATCTATAATTCCACGGCTCATCAGGCTTATTAGATGCACCCGCAGGACTGCTGGATATCATCCCAAGGCGATCGTTCTTCATACATCAAGAACCGCGCAGTATGACTGCACCTTTGTTCCCAGGGCTTGCAATAGACTGCCAGGAGATACATTTATTAAGCCTGTTCAAGTTCCGCATCGATAAATTTCCCCTTACCAACATTTTTACAGCAGCTGCGGTACTCGTATTTAGGATTTGCCTTTGCGGTCTGCTTAGTTATAAAAAAGTGCGGGCGCGTATTTTTTACTTATATGCCACGTTAATATAAAATAACCTACAAGTAAACGATTACATTCTCTGTTACATACATATGGCATCTAAATCTGACTTAAATCGTAACACTTATTTACTGCACCAAACTACTTCCTGATAGCGGCACAAGCTGGAATATTGATTTTATCTGAAGAAATTCAGCAGAAACTATCATACAGCTTTACATTTGAAAGGCTGTCGCAAGCAATCACAACGGCTAACTGTTTGCATTCCAGTGGTCCATTCTCATCCGAGCAGAATAAGAGGTGTTACATTTGCATCGTTAATAAATCTAAAATGACAGACATTTTCTTAAGTTCATAACGCTGCTTGTTTTGTGAGCAAATAATGTGAAAAACAATAAGATAAAACCGCATATCATTTGAGGTCAAACAATAAACTTTAGGAGAACCTGAAAAAGAAGTTTTGCTTGAAAAGCATTGATCAGTCTTCTTGTGGATTCAAAATATGTGGCTTTTAGCGATTGGCCGGTAAATCGTCATCATAGTCACAATGTCTTAACAGATATGTTGTGAACTTGTAAAATGCATTAAGTCGGAGCTAGAGTATTGCCAACACGAATATTACCAATAGTTTTGAAAACTGTAGCTCGCCATCGTTCGCGACTTACTGTCAGTCCAGTGGCTCCCTTGATACTCATATCCAGCAACTGTTTCGTCGTATCCACCCAGCGTGTAGGGGGACGACCACGGCGCCGCTCACTCGGAGCACGACCCTGAACTACAAGTTTCTCCATATTATCGCTTCTTTGTATATGTCCGAAGAATGTAAGCATTCTCGTCGACACAATGGAGGATAGTCTGTTTGGATTACCGAGCTCATCCAGTATGGAAACGTTAGTTCGATGGGCGGTATAAGGAACTCTCAGTATTCTCCTCCACGTCCATATTTCAGAAGTATCTATGCGAGCACGATCTGCTTTTTTAACTGTCCAAGTTTCCGAGCGTACGAAAATATGGAGAACGCAAGAGACTGAACCAGCGACATTTTGGTAGCTTCAGTGATGTTATGGTCACACCATATTTTAGTCAGTTTTGTCATGGCCACACGTGCCTGTTGAATGCGCCGTCGAATCTCATTTTCACAGCGACCCGAATTGTCAATCAAAGAACCGAGGTACCAAAACTTTAAACTACTTAACAACGGCCTACTGACTTTATTGCTCGATGATTATCATGCTCTCTATCTACGATCATAACCTTGGTCTTGTTGTAGTTGATGCCAAGTAGTTAATGCCGGCAAAACGTAATCAATAAATTAGATAAATTTCGGCAACAGAAAGGCGAAACGATTTATTAAAAGTCACAATTACCAAAAACCAACAGATGGTCCATTCAGTATTCTAAAAAATGTTAGTTATAATGAACGTGATCTCATTTATGGCTTAGAGGTGCGATCAATTCTGTGTGTAACATACACCCTGTAGAACCGTCATTCGTTTAAGTTCTCCAACAACACACCCAACTCAAACAAACCTACAATTACTACTTGCTGAAACATCGTCTTGGCCTGAAACACCCACCCTGTAAAACATTTGTTGGATTTAGTTCTCCATCAACCCATTCATAACTCGAACAACCTACAATTACATTGCTTCCAATAGGTAAACGAATAAATCTGACATGGCTGGGCTTATAGATGGAAGCCGGTCACGCAGCGGTTGTTACACTTGTAATCTACAAGGAGTCCCAACGAACTTTCCATTGCTCCACTATTTTTATAAGCCTTTAATAGCTTCGACACTAGAGGGACAGAAGAAAAATATAATACAATGTTGTGTCTATAAAGTGGCCGATAAATGGCAGTGTACTCAGGTTCCGTGCTTTGGTCAGTACTTCAATTGTGATGATAGTAGTATTAACAACAAACATCTTTTATTGTCAGCACAAGTTCTAAAACAAACCATAGAAACGTCACCTACAAATCAAAATTCAAAAAGACGATAAAAAACATAATTCTCTAAAGAGTATTTAAGTACAGTACATGCATATTAAAAAAATCTAAAGATCAAATGAACAAGAGCACTGCTCTTTAGCATATCATAAAGTAGCTATCCTGAAAATCTTATCACTAATAGCTTTCACTCTAAGTTGGTTACGACCCCTTGTTATCATTTCCATACTGCTAGTGTACTGATCCTGATTCTGAGTGAAGAGATTTGTGTTCCTCTTCACTAACATTCTTTAAGGACAGGAAGTATAAGGATGGTAGTGTTAAAGTGTCGAGTTGTACGAAGTGCTCTCTACAGGAAGTACGGGGAGTTAGGTCTAAAATAGATCTGATTATCCTCTTTTGGCGCAATAAAGACTTTCTCGGCATGCTTAGAAGAACCCCAAAAGCAAATCCCACAGTTTAGTGTGAACTGAATATAAGCGAGGTAGTAGATGCGGATACAGCGAAGATATATTACATCTCTCAATCGATGTATCATAGCTCGAACTAGAAATTAGTGAATCTAAGTGATCATACCAGCTCAGACAGGAATCGAGAGTAATCCCAAGGAAACGATCTGATTCTGAGATAGGGACTGATATATCATTAAGTCGTACTTTTCAGGATTCTTGAGTATTACTTCTTCTCGAAAACTCCAAAGGACAATTACTCAAATTAGTCTCTATCCTTGCCTTCGGAACTGTGAGTCTATATCTATGCTAATGACCTGCTCTTGTACCTACAACCTGCGACTTATCTAAGTCGTAGTCTATTTTGAGATGCAGGTGATTTGTCATACAAAAAGCATCGCCGTACTTCTACTAAGGTCTCAGTGTATGGCATCCGTATACCATGGGATAATTCTGTCAAGTTTCTCGATGCTGTTCTAGGTATGACCTGACCGAATCACACCGAACCGTTAAAAAATCAAATTTTAAACTACGCTTTGGCAACCACACAGCACGCATTTAGAAAAAATCGCTCGAATGAGACAGCTGTTGCGCGTTGCATCTAAGAAACTTGATGCCTTAGGCATTCTTGTCACGGCCTTGTCGTTTATCTCGAATATCGCAAAATCCAGGCGAAAATCTAAAAATCGGTATTTGAAATGAATAGTGTTAACATAGGTATATCCCAAGGTAGTGTCATTGGACCTCTAATTTTTTTTAATGTAATTAATGTATTAAAGAATACGCGGACTCGGGAAAAACTATTCTGCACGCTGATGATAGCTCTATTACTGTCCAAGGGAAAAGTCCTGAAGAATTAAGTGAGAATGTTAATGAAATACTTGGACCATATAAAGAATGGTGCTACAAGAACAAAGTAACATGGAATTTTGATAAAACTGTATTTAAAGAATTCCACCATTTGCATGCACAACCAAATAGTTATAACTTCAGTGTCAATAATTATATACAGCTATCACCTAGTAGATGCAAAATACTATTCGGAATCCCTTTGGACGTAAGTTGAATTTTACTCAACATATCAAAAGTATTTGTGAAAAACTGTGCAGAACCGTATATGCAATATGAGTAGTAATGGAATAATAGCCTGGTGTGTTGGAACCTGGGCTGCACCTTTGTTAAAAAAAATAGAGTCAAAGTGATTGACTCAGTACTTCCCACATAAAATGATTATACCATTTTATTGTTTTTCCATTGCATGAAGCTATAGTTTGAAATCCCCTTGCAACAAAATGGTCGCCTTCCCGCCCGCAAAAAGACAGCATCCAACACAAAAACTCTCATAAATAGTTTCTTGCGTCTCCCTCCTTAGGAACTAGGACGCCACAGTTTTTTTATTCATGGTTCTGCTGGACGATGCGAAACGATCAGAAGCCCCCAAACCATCTAAAAACGAAGTTTGAGCGGTTTTTATATTTTTAGTTTTTTTTATTATTGCTGCGCCGCCACTGACACGATCTTCTAAAAGCAGACGCGTTTTCGATTCTCGCCGCGGCAGTGAATTTTCTGTGTCAAAATTTCATTAAAATCAATTCAACAGTTTTCGCTTCACAATATACATAGAACCAAATAAAGCAAAAGTATGTATATGTCATTGTATGTTACGGTTAAAGTGTTTACTTTGATAGTTTATACACTAGCTGGACAATATACAAACTATCCAAATGTCTGGTTATTTTGATGGAAGATCATATTCCTACTAAAATAGTGATAAATATTGGTTGGTTTGTATACTATACAGCTAGCTTACAAACTATGCAAGATATGCCGCTAAAGTATATACCACAAAGACATCACACATATTAGCCAATGTTTCTGGTCAGTTTACAAACTATCCACATCATTTGGATAAATTATGCACCTGATATCTCTAGTAATACATAATAACCATCTCGCTGGTTAGTACGTAAACTAACCAATCCTCTTTGGTTACTGTAGTTTAAAACAATCATTTTTAGTCAAAGGTAAACTTACATTACATGATAATCATTTTTGTTATTGATGTTAGGTCCTTGTTGCGTTATCCTCTTTATATCTTGCAGAAGTACATTTCACCTTTCTCGTATCATTCTAATAGTAACTTTTCAAATTGCTGTTGCTGATCAATTTTTGGTTACTAAATACCTGTTTTTAAACAAATTTTACAAGGCACGACAGTAAACAGTACCAACACTTCACACTTGCACTTGCCATAAACAAGTGAGGTTACCTTTTTCGTTAAATTGACTAAAGAAAATTAGTTAGTTTACATACTAACCAAGAAGTTAGTTAATTCACATACTAACCAAAGTGTTGGTTATTATATATTACTAGAGATATCAGGTGCATACCTTATCCAAATGACGTTCATAGTTTGTAAACTGACCAGAAACACTGGTTAATATTTGTGATATCTTTGTGGTCTATACCTTAGCGGCATATCTTGTATAGTTTGTAAGCTAGCTGGATAGTATACAAACCAACCAATATTATTGTAATAATAATAAAATGCCTTTATTAGGAACATTATAAAAAACTAGAATTACAATGTATGTAGGCGGAGCTACTCTACTCAATCTACCCATAATAAAATCTGGAAAAAAACTAGTCTAAAAATGGATACACAGTGTAAAAAGTTAAACATGTTATAAACTCATGTGTATTGTTGCACGGCATTATCACAAATATGCGCGTTTTACAATTTTTCGAAACCCATAGCTATTTTATAAACTATCAAAGTAAACACTTTAACCGTAACATATGCATCACAAAATTGGTTTCTGTAATAGGCAAGCCAATGTTCAGATGGACTTAAAACGGTGTAATATACCGCCAGGTATTTCTTTCGTAGGTCAATGGACAAACTATTATGAATACAACAAATTTTTCAGTTTTACAACCCTCCCACCTTCCAACCGCCTCAATTTCACCCCCACTCAGAAAAAAGTAGAAAATGAACAGGAACCCCTAAATCGCCTAAAAGCAGAATTTGAGCTGTTTTTATATTTTTAGTTTCCTTATTATTGCTGCGCCGCCACTGATACAATTTTTCCAAAAAATACGCATTTTTAATTTCTACATCCTCGCCGCGGTAGTAATACTGTGTAAATTTCATTGAAATCAATTCAATACTTTTCGCCTTACGCAATATAGAACGATCTAAAACAATACTCGTATGTATACATCACAAATTCTAGGTCCTTTTGGTTTCTATAATAAGCAAGGTAATATTCGGATGGACGTAAAAAAGTGTATTATGCCGCTAGGTTTTTCATTCACAGGTCAATAGACAGTCCATTATGGATACAACAAATTTTTCGGTTTTACAACCCCCCCCCCAGTATCCCAAATTCACCCCTAGCCAAAAAAAGTAGAAAATGGTCTGCTGAGCTATAAAAAAAAATAAATCTGCGGTGAGGGGTTTTCAAATGAACACCCTGTGTTCATTGTGCTTATTTTCTTTGTCTTTTGTTGAAACCATGTTTACCATACGATAAATAAATTAATAATTAGAGGGCCAGTGAAACGTAGTGCAAGCAACTTCTGATACGTTCGTGGAAGAAGTGTAAAAAAATGAGAAACTCGTTGTCCGTTATAATCATCATAAAACCTATATACACGTATCTGGGGCATCAAATCAACGTCAGCGCTTCAGCCGTAATAATGTTAAGTACTAATTACACGCCGAGGAAAAAAAGAGTTGAATAGAAACTGATTACTGATGCAACGATTCATCGGATACCTGCTTTTTATTTTGCACATCAAAGCGCATTGGAACATAAGGGTAACATAAAAAACGCATATAGAGAGAATGAAATGAAGTAGGTTGATTTTGTTCTCTCCATGCAGCGGTGTCAGGCGTCAGCACTGAATAGTCAATAGGTAAAAATCAAATTAGAGATACTAAAAAGTTGTTTTATATTCTGGAGTTACCAAAAACGATACAAGACACCACCTTAAACTCCGGTCAAATGTGCAGGATTTACCTCGTACTTACTTGCGCAAACCAGTTTGTATCGGGAAGCCCGTGCTTGTGGACGGTAAAGGTGGCTACCCACGGCTCGTAATTTTACAGGCCGCGCCGCGACGGGAAAACGGGCGGCGCGGACTTCATGCGCGCGTTTGTGCCCGAGTACCTTTTGAAAACCATCAGATACTTCTGTGTTTACTGGTGATCGAGGTTGGTCCTTTGATTTTGCTTCTTAATTTTCTATACGTTGACAACAAACTGTCCCTCTTATTTTTCAATTCCTTGATCGTTATGTCACCAATACTGCTTTTTAGTTTATCCTGAGTACGACTCCAAGGATCGTGCTGCTCATTTCTGTTTTTATGGCTATCAATTTCTGTATTCGACAATGCGGGTTCATTTTCATAAAAATTAATGAACTCGAAAGTAGTTTTGTTCATCCACTCTATATTGAGGTTCAGTTTTAAGGATAGTAGCACCTACATGAAATAGTTTCCGGATTATTAAATAATGGAGGTTTACGTGGGCTTACTTGAATAGTGTGGACATTCAGCGATATACCGTCTTGTTTGCTCAAACTATACCGTGTAGGCGAGTCGCTGTGTGTGATCCCCGCTTTAGTGGTTCCTGATTTAGTAGTTGTAAGAAACACGATTAACATAAGAAATAATAGGGACCTTCTTGTATTTTGGCACTCAAAACAATATTAATAATAATAATAATAATAATAATAATAATATTTATTCACCATAAGTACAATGTAGCAAATAAATATAAATAAATCCACAGTAGGCATTGCCTGTGGGTGGATATAAAATGTGATCTAAAAATTTAAATGTTTTCAAATATACATATCAAAATATTACTAGAACAAATTTTATTGATTAATAATATTATGAATAATCATTCGCTGCACACAGTAAATCCATTCCTTTAGTTTTTGTTTAAAATTTTTGCCAAATTTGAGGGACTTTATGGTTAATGGTATTGCACAATATAATTTCGGAGCTAGGTACATAAATGATCGTTGGAATATAGTTTTGTGTGGTCGAACTGAGTTTGATGACCATAATTTGTGCCTCGTGCTATATACATGTATATGTTTATGTTTTAGTTCATCAACACAGATTTTGTGGAATAAATTGCTAGTATGTAAGAAATAAAGTTGCCTAGTATCGAGTATCCTTGTTTCCTGGTATAAATCGTTTGACGGATAGAGCTTAGATTTATGAAATATAGATTTCAGCACATATTTTTGTAATATATCCAATTCAGAAATATATGTCTTGCAGGCAGATCCCCAAGCTGGTATTCCATATATTAGATGTGTTTCAATTAAAGCATGATACAATATTTTAAGCAAATTATCTGTTAGAATATTGGACAGAATTTTGAGTTTATATGCTACACATCTTATTTTCTTCATCACATGTAAAATTTGCTTATCCCACTTTAAATGTGAATCTAGATATACTCCAAGATATTTCATGCTATCTACTCTACTAATTTCAGTCTTTTTTGCATGGTATTTAATGGAGAGGTGTTCATAGCAAGGTAAAAATCTAGCATAGGAAGTAAAAGCAACGAAATTGGTTTTTTTGAAATTTACTGTTAAAATTTTGGTATCAAACCATTGAATAACCTTGATAAAATCTTTCTCAATAATTTCTTTTAATATTGTCCAATCGTCAGCTTTATATAGTATGAGTGTGTCATCCGCAAAGCATATTATTTTTCCAACACTGTTAATTTCAAATAAATCATTCAGGTACAAGTTAAATAGAAGCGGGCCTAGTACTGTTCCCTGTGGGACACCATATTTAATCAACATTTCCTTGCTATAAAAGTTAGAGATTCTTACCATTTGAGTACGGTTTGAGAGATAATTTGTTAATAATAATTGTGATGTTCCTCTAAAACCTAATCTTTCCATCACCTTTAAAAGCTCACTGTGGCTCACCGTATCGAACGCATTTTTCAAGTCAACAAAGATACCAATAGTAGGCATTTTTTTATCAATATTAGAGATAATTTCATTCGTAGCCGACAAAATTGCGTCTGTTGTTGATTTACCTCTTGTAAATCCATACTGGTTTGAACTCATAATGTTGTTTTTATTTAAAAACTGTAATATTCTGTAATGAATTAGTTTTTCAAAAGTTTTTCCTAGATTTGATAACAGAGATATCGGTCTGTAGTTTGATATGTCTAATTTATCTCCATTTTTATATACAGGTGTTATCACTGATGTTTTAAATGCTATTGGACATTTACCTAGCTGAAAGCAACGATTTATTAAATATGCAAGTGGGTCTGCCAAATGCTGTGCAATTTGCTTTAGATGTTCAGCTCTAATTCCATCTAAACCAGGGCTTTTCTTATTTTTTAGAGAAAATATAGCCTGTTGTACTTCCGAAGAACTGACGTCTTCTAAAAAGAAGGAGCTAATTACCCGTTTTTGTGGAAATTCTTCCCTGATTCCCTTTTTTTTAATATCATCCGCCAAGTTTTCTCCTACACTAGTAAAAAAACTAACAAATTCATCAGATATTTCTTGCATATCATTTGTTATTGTTCCATTCACGTTCCTGATTTCAGAAATGTTATTTCTCTTATCAGTTTGTTTAGTCAAATCATCCACTACTGACCAAAGTTTTCTTGGATCTGATTTATTGTTATGTATTTTTTTTAAATAATAATTCCGTTTTGCTTCTCTTGTTAATTTAATAAAAACATTCTTGTATTGATTGTAGGCATCAGAGTTAGTCGTGGTTGGAGAGGATTTCATAATCTTGTAGAGGTGATCCTTTTTGTTCGCGGATTTTATTAGCCCTGTTGTTATCCAAGGACTTCTAGCCTTTTCATGCCGTTTAATTTTGACTTTGTTTGTACTAGCTGCTATCAAACACTGAATTTTCTTTATGAGTAAATTTGTAGCATCTTCTATATTATTGGATGAGTATACTTCCATCCATGTTTCCAGCTGAACGTTTAACATTAGTTTTTTGTTATCTACAAAATATTTATACCTTTCAGAATTATTGGAGTAAAACTGATTTTGATCAAGTTGTGCTGCACACAGAAGAATGGCTGTAGGGAAATGGTCGGTTATATCAGTTTGGATAATAAAAGGTATATGTTTGAGGCTGTTTGAAGAATCTTTTATAAAGCAATGATCAATACAAGTACTTACACTATTACTAATTCTTGTTGGTTCGTTAATATGGGATATAAAACCCATACTCGCCATTAAATTTAAGTATTCATTGGACAATTTGGTATTCTGTGATATATTAATGTTTATATCACCTAGAATAATGTGGTGTTTGTGGATTGCAATTTTCTTATTTTGTAAAAATTTTTCTAAACTGTGAACAAACATATATGAGTCCGTTGATGGTGATCGATATATACATGTAATTTTGAGAGATTTGTTATCCATTGTTACAGTTATATCCAAAGCTATAACACTATTACTCAACGTGATGATATCATATTGATAGTTGAATTTATCTCTAATATATACAACAATTCCATCATTCTGATTGTATGAAGCATTATTATAAATCATATTGTATCCCCTTAAATTAAATAATGACGTATCTGAAATGTTCCATGTCTCAGTTAATACTATAACATCAAAATCACGTTTTATGCACCTTAAAAATACCATAAGATAATCAAAATTATGTTTTAAGCTTCTGATATTCATGTTATATATGCTAAGCTTTACATTAGAAACATCTAACCACTCATTAAATTTATTCGCGTCTTGAATAATATTTGTTTTGATAGAATGATTTTGAAAAGTGTTTATGTAACTATTCATTTTGTAAAAGAAACTACAGTAAAATGAGTAATAAAATCAGTATGTGCTCAAAAGGTTATTTTAGACAAATACTGTTCCTGAAAGTACTTATAGGTAGGGCAATTTTTGTCTGTAGGCGAATGATTTATATCATAATTTGTAACATTGGTTATAATGTGTTAAGCATCATAAAATTGTAGTTTTTGATTTTTTATGTTATGTGAATTTATTCAACCTCTGACGGCAGTGGTATATTATAGAGATGGGATGTGAGATATTGTAACCACTTTTTAGTCGCTAGTTCTTGTGTTCACACTTTGTGCACGTCATATTTTCATCGAAGTTAGGCATCTATCTTATTTGGCGGGTACATCAATTTGATTTTGTCAACAAAATGGTTGCATTCAGCAGAAAGATTGATGATTTTGACGTTGATAATTATAAGTAGAGGTAGTATGTCATCAATTCAATAATCATTGTACGATTATCGATATCGTCTGATACCAGTGACGTCAGCACCCGTTTTCAGTCAGGTAGAATAATTTTAAAAATTCGTAAATAAGTGCTAACACGGATGGCTTTGATCACCGTGGCAGTTGCTTCACTCAAATAACTGTTTACCATTGTAACGACTGCATCGATTTGCAAGACTGGCTTTTCCCGAATCACTTGGAAAGGAATGATTATAAATGCAGCAAGGTACTGTTTTTGGACGAATCCTATTTTTACCTACCCAGGTCAGAATGACGTCGAAGAGTATGGAGGACACACGGAGAAAGGTATGTCCCAGTATGTATTGACGAAAGCCTTCCACATAGTGAAGGGTCGATTATGGTTTGGGATGGGACGACAGATTCGAAGGCATACATCACTTCCATCAGTTCAAAGCACGCCTCGACGCCGACGACTACGAACATACATTAAGGCAAGGGGAGGGATTGCACGCTACTAGTTGACAGGTTTTCTCATTATTGTTTATACTTACTCCTTCATTTAGGTAAATAAATAGAATTTCCAAATTATTTAATAGAAATTCGATAAAAAACGCTAACTGACTGAGTTTAGTTGACAGATAACAAATACCCCAGCTAGCCATTTATTGCAGAATAAATTAGTAACCTCCTATTAGACCGATGATTCAGCATTTAGCTTTTTTCCAAAATTATTTGTAATTTCTTAAGTGACCCAATTGTTTTGCTCCCCAGTCTAGCTAATATTGTAAGTAATCAGCTTTGACTCCCCAAAAGGTATATTACGAAAATACTCTTCAGGTAAATATTTTATTTACCTACTAGGAAATCAAATTGTCAACACTGATTCGCTTGTGACTCAAACATCTATATTGGTCATAGATATACGGTTTCTTTTATTAATTGTAATTATCCTTCATTCCAGGTAAGTCCAGCAGTGCTGAATTCTCAGCAGTCTCGTAAGTACCTAGATTAAAATAAAATCAGTATAAATAAAATCAGAATATGTTATTTCTTCAGCTTGCTTTTGTATATTATTTATAGATTCATATCATAAGCCTAGAGAACTGCGTTCAAATTCATGTATTATGCAAAAAGTCTTAATAAAACTGTTACACCGCTCTCTTTTACCCAAAATATGAGACTCAGTAAATTTATTACTTGGTAATGCTTAACGTAGGTCGTCAAGACTTGATAATGATAAAAACACACGTTTGCGGTTGCTATCTACAAAGTCGGTCATGCATGGGAATATAATAATGAGGTGCTAGAAATCCTAGCTGTGCAAGACCGAAATTGAAAATCAGCCACGCCAAGGAAAGACGTCTACCTTTATAATATACAGCTTTTTCTCTGGCTACAACTAAAATATATTGAGCACCATATAATCCAGGTAAAAGGTCAAATTAAGATAAACTTTTGTAAGTTCCCAACACTGCATTCCGCTATTTTAAATTCTCAGACATTCATCGAAGGAGCTAAAGTACTTATAAAATATTTTTTAAGTATAAGAGCTATAATCGTAATATCATTGGATATTTATGGTGCACGAAGCACGGAATCGCGATCGCGATTATTTATTTACATGAAGAGTCAGAACCGCTCCTGGTTTTGAGTGGGGAAGCAACATACGCGATACAAATATTTATATTGATCCACTATTACCTCGCTGTTCCATTATTTAGGAATAAATTTCGGTATCATAAGTTTATTCAATACCCTCTTTTTGAGCTCTTAAAGTAATTTATATGATATTCAGCTTATAGAATCAATCCCATGTAGCACTTTTGACTTTAATGACTTGCAGTACAGTGGTAAAAAAAATAGGAAATTTGTGCTTCCAAAATGATCCTATACGTTACGTATAGACTTTATATTCTTAGAGTCCCTTCTCAAAATTTAATTTTTTTAGTCGAGATTTCGACCTCGAATAGTGAAAAATATACCTTTCACACTTATTATATAGTTAAAATAATTGAGGATGGTTCGGTTCTGCTTGCCTGGAATGAGGCGCGGGAACAGTGCAAGTGGTGCAAATCGCGAACAACAATAATTTCGTAACACGGCTGCGTTGCTATCGTAACAGTGTGTATGCTTGTATTTCCAGCAGTGCAATCACAGCATTACCAAACAACCAGCAGAATATCTCAGGTTGGTGGCACCATACCGGCATCTCACTATTTTTTGGATCATAACCTGTCAAATAGGGCATATTCTGATATTTGTCGATGGACACAATTGACGCAAGGTCGATGCTCCTGAGATAAAATGCTTAGGTGTACAACCTGACAAGTGTAACAAGAGCCCTGAGAGTATTGAGGATATGAAATAACGTGTGCGTTTGAGACAGCGGCTAAACTCCCAAATCTCTTGTTACACTTGTCAGGCTGTATAAATACGCTGTAAGATTTTATGTAAGCGGTGTTGACTTTTAAGATGTTTGAGATGACTCCACTGTTTTAATAGATGCCTCCTAGCAAATCGGCTTGACCGTAAACTTTTTTATACTACTACCGCCATCTATTATAAATTGGGTAAAAGTTTCATTCCCATTTTTTATTTATAAAAAAATGGAGTCAAGTTGATCGACTCAGTACTTCCCACACATTACGGTGATATCAGTTTATTATTTTCCCATAGCATGAGAGCTCCTTGCAACCAAATCATCCGCTCTCCGAAAAAAAAAAAAATATCCAACACAACTCTCGTAAATAGTTTCTTTCACCTCTCTACGTAGAAAGTAAGACAACACAGTTTTTAATCTGCAAGCTTCAACTGGACGAATCGAGGCGATCAGGAATTTCCAAATCGCCTAAAAACGAAGTTATGCTGTTTTTATATTTTCAGTTCTTTGATTATATTGCTTCTCGCCATGGTAAAAATACTTCCTCAAAATTTCATTATAATCAATTCCACGTTACACAATACAGAACGATCAAAACCAATACTCGTATGTATACATCAGAAACTTCTAAGTACCTTGATTTCTGTAAAACGCAAGGCAATGTTCCGATGTACCTAAGAAAGGGTATAGTGCCGCTAGGTCTTTTTTCACAAGTGAGTGGATAGCCTATTATGAATACAGCAAATTTTTGAGTTTTACATCCCCCCACCCCCCAACCACCCCAGTTTCACCCCCACCCAAAAAAAGTAAAAAATGATCAGGAGCCCCTAAAACACCTAAAAACGAAGTTTGAAACATATTCAATATTTTTTGTTTTTTTTCTAGTCACTCTGCCGCTCATGCACCGATTTTCAAAATTATAGTAGCACTACCTACTAGCACCCCATAGCATAATAGCTGCCCCGATTTCATCACAATCCATGCAGCACTTACTGAGATTACGAGGCTATAAAAACGCAGACACAGACAGACCGACGGAAATGAGTGACGTGGATTTTCGTTACGTAGACATCATAAAACAGCCAAAATGCCTACTATCTCAAAATCTAAAATTTTCGCGACCACAATACTCCCCTCACCTATCGGCTAAGTCCCTTAGTTTCAGAATGTTCATGTCTCATGTTCGGATGGACCTAAAAGATGTTTTATGTCGCTAGGTCTTCCTTTACGGGTCAGTGGCCTATTATGAATACAACGAATTTTTAAGTTTTTTAACTCCCCATCCCCCAACCGCCCCAATTTCAGCTCCACCCAAAAAAAGTAGAAGAGGATCAGGAGCCTCTAAAATGCTTAAAAACGAAGTTTGAGCTGTTCTTATATTTTTAGTTTTTTTATTATTTCTGCGCCGCCACTGACACGATTTATAAAAACCATACGCATCTTCCATCCTCACCACTGCAGTAATACTGTGTCAAAATTTCATTAAAATCAATTCAATAGTTTCCTCGTTACACAATACGGAAGGATCTAAAGCAATACTCGTATGTTTACACTAGAAAGTCCTTTGGTTTCTATAATAGGCAAGGCAATGTTCGGATGGACCTAAAAAGTTATTTATGTCGTTAGGTATTTCTTCACAGGTCAGTGGACAGTCTATCATGAAAGCAACATTTTTTTTAATTTTACAACCCCCAACCCCTACCAGCTCCCCCAATTTTACCCCGACCCAAAAAAAAGTAGAAAATGATCAGGTACCCCTAAAGCGCCTAAAAACGAAGTTTTAGCAATATTTTTTTTGTTTTTTGCTAATTACTCCACCGCCCATGCACCGATTTTCAAAATTATAGGAACATTATCTACTAGGATCCCCAGCATATCGGTACTTAAACTTCATCACAATCCATGCAGCGGTTACTGAGACTACGAGGGTAGAAAAACGCGACAGACAGACAGACAGACCGACGGAAATGAGTGACGTGGATTTTCGTTATCTAGACATCATAAAACGCCCAAAAAGTGCATAATCTCAAAATCGAAAATTTTCACGTTCACAGTACTCCCCTCACCTATCGATGTGGGAAGTAAAAGGCAGTCTGAATGTCATTCTATCTTTATTTTTTTGGGTAGTTCAAGCCGTGATTCGGTGTCTAATGAAACAAGACTTCTTTCTGGTTTCCGGTACTCCCAATGACTTCCCTCGTAAAGTAATTATTGGTTATATTTCAAAAAGTCAAGTTCCACTACAGCTACTTAAAAAAACATCTTAATCATACAAAAACTAGTCGAAATTCATCCAACTTGAAACATTTAAGCTCTAAGGCTTTCGCAACCATCGTCCAAGGAATTTTTGGTTCTTGGGTGTTTAGGCCTTCGTCGTTGAGAATTTTAGCTCGGTGTTCCACCAACACGAGTGGATGGCATCAGAAGCTACTTCTCTTCTCTGTTAATGGTGACGTGAACCAACCAGGTGTCGTTGATAGCCCCCTGGCAATACGATAGTGTCTCCAGGTCCTTTAGAATGGGTACCTGTGTCCTGTTGACTTTCTGTGTTTCTTATATGCCAGTAAATTGTTGTAATGTTCTTGTATCTCGATGGCTTCGCTGTGCTGTATGGCATAGTATGAAGATGTTGCATCAAAAACCTGAGTTTCTTCAAACTTGGTCATGTGGCCTCTTCCCTTAATCGCATGTTCGGCTACCGCTGATTCTTCAGTATAACTTATGTCGACAACTAGTCTTATGTTCTGCAATCGTTGTTCCAATGGATATACTCCCACATGTGCATTGTATTCGATAAACACCCGGTGTTGTGGGTGGGTCTCTCTTATTCTTGACAGTTTTCAAATACTCCTGTATCTTTCTTATGGCCTTGCCCACAGTCTTGCCCCAGACTCCACAGAGAAGGCGTCGAGATACAAAAACATCACAATAATTTCAATAGGAAAGAAGAAATATAGAAAGTCAGCCGGACATGGGTATCTATGCTAGAGATCCTGAAGACACTGCCATATTGTGAGGGGGGTAGGGCTACCAATTCCACCATTCCACCTAATTGGGTGACGTCACCGTTAACAGGTATAAATATAGCCGCAAATTCACCAGCGCCAGCGGTCAGTATTTCGTGAGTCACCTAAGGAAAGTAACTTTTGAGTATGTCATCCACTCCTGGTGGCGAAAAATCAAGCCTCAACGCTCAACGACGCCGGCCTAAAAGCACATGAACCACAAATTCACAGAAGAATTTGACCCGTTAGAAAAAAATAGATTATTTTTCTCTAATTAAATTATTCTGTGCCTCGCCAAAACTTATCTTAAATTCCATACAGGTTCCTATTGGAACAAGGCTACAATTAAAGTATTGCTTGGTTATGAACCTATACAGGCTGCGCCTTGATTATATTTCTAGCAAGCTTATTAATTAAAGTAGGGTACAATTTAAAACACAACTATCTGCCTTCTTCACTTTGTTTTTGCATCACGAAAGAATAAGTCGGTTTCAAATAATGAACTTGCGACCCAACAGACACAAGCTCCAGCATAAATGTTTTCTTACCATCCAAGTTTTATCATGAACGAACCTGATCAGATTCCTACTTCCATCCAACTTTTGCAATACGAAATGCATAAGCATCAGTCCTATATATTTCAATCAATGAAACTCCATTAAACTCTTTATAACGATTAAATCTAGTTTGTAAAGCCCTCTAACAAACTCTTAACAAGCGCAGCCGTTCTCTGTCCGTAACTATAAACGAGAAGGTAATAAGGTTCTTGCAGAAGTTAACGGATACTGGGAAAGTTTAAACTACCGGCTGTATCGATACCATTAGCGGCATTCCAGATTGTCCTTTTCAACTCATGATACGTCTATATCAGAGGTTTTCAATTGGTGCCCGTAGGCTATATGCAACCCACCAGACCAGCTTTTCAGACTCCGGAAGTTTTTAGGAAAATAAATATGTGAATACGAATCGCGCAAACTTTGTGGACTATATTTTCGTAACGCCTAGGTTTAAACATAGTATATGTAGCTAAAATCGTTTCCCACTGTCGCAGAGACAACGTGTTATGTGCCCGCTCCACCGAAAGAAAAAATAACTATATCAATAGGTTAGGCTGGTTAGAAGTGTGTGGGGCGATTAAACCTTCTTCCACTGCAACCTTATTGTGTCTATTGTGGGACACACCGTACAAACCTTTTGATGAAGGCGATGGTCGTGGTGGGTGGTGGGTGAAACTCCCTTGGAGGTACGGTGCTTGGAGCCAGTAGGTTCCGGGTGGGTGAATTCGAAAGTCTAAACCTAGCTCTTTCCAGTGCTGGACAAGAGCACTATATTTGGGGGGGGCCTTGATGTATCTCGCCAGTATAGGTGTGCCTTCGTCTCTGCCTAATCTAAGACGGTTTTCCTGGCAGTGCTTTTCGCAAAGCCCGGTTCTGGTCTTGTGATGAACGCAGATTGGTTCCTTCTCTGCATTGCAAGTTTATCGGCGAATTCATTGCCTTCCACTCCGCTATGACCTGGAACACAAACCAAAATTACTTTGTTCCTTGTTACAAACTAATTGAGGACATGTATAGAGTTCCCTACGGGTCTTGAGTCAACCCGTTTGGAGCTTAGTGCCTTCAGGGCAGCCTCGCTGTCTGAAAAGGTCTATATTAATAGATATTTGTTTTCCTTCTAGTGGTACCTGCCGCCAGTTCCACAGCTGGCATAGCACCCAGGAAATTATTCCTCGACCCTCGCCTTACGGGTGAGTCAAGCTCAACGCCTCAGACTTGTCATGTATGTTTCGGGATCTCTCGAGTGATTGGCAACATCGCCTAGTTTGGAGGTACCCTATTGAGGACGATCACCTTCGGAGATCCATGATACATGTATGCGCACATGGAGGTTACGTTTTCGGGACTAACAATAATAAACCGTGTAAAACGACTATCTATGCCTCGTTATTTCAACACATAACATGGTGGCAGCGTGTAAAATCGCGACGGTGAAGTGATACGTACTATCCGTGTATGAAAAATCGAGGAGTGTGTGCAAAACAGTGACTGTGTACGAAGTACGGAAATTCGTTAACAGGTGTATACACAGCTGAAAGATGGCGGAACAGATGAGACCTCCAGATGAAATGCAATTTAAAGGTGACATAGCCAATAACTGGAAGCTATGGAAACAAAAATTTAATCTCTACCTCCTAGCCACCGGCAAAACTAACAAACCTGATGATGTTAAAATAGCAATACTTCTGAATTTGTTAGGAGACGAAGGGTTACATATTTTTAACACTCTTGAATTCGAGGAAGGAGAAGATAATGCAAAGATAGAAACTGTTATGAAAAAGTTTGATGAATATTGCAACCCGGTAAAAATGCCGTCTATGAACATTTTAAGTTTCTCAAAAGGGATCAACAACTTGGTGAAAGCCAAACAGTTATCGGCGACCTATGAGTTTAAAGATTTAAAAGACACTCTCATAAGAGATCGGCTTGTGTTGGGTGTTAGGGACTCAAGGATACAGGAGAAATTATTACAACACGCTGATCTGAAACTTTCAGAAGCAATACAAATATGCCGGGCGATGGAATCAAGTGCCGTAACCCAGGAAAAAATTTCGTATCAAATCGCCAGTGTATGTACCCTGAACTCCACAGATAGAAGACATCGTGGTAAAAATGAAGGATTTTTAACCGAAGCAAGTGGCAACACCGGCAACAGCCACGACGTGGGTCCCAGAACTGCCGGAACCCGATTTAAGGGCAGATGGCAGCAGCAGCAACAGCAGCGCAGCGGTAGTCCGGCGGCTAGTACGGCCAACACTTCAGCTGACTGGAATGGACAATTTCAAAAATTTGGCGCGCGGCAACCAGGGTCGGCTTCAGGGAGACCAGGTAAAATGTGCAGTCGCTGTGGATATTCGCATCAAAATGGTAAGTGTCTACCAATAAATAGATACTGTAGCCGTTGCAACCAAAGAGGGCACTACAGAAAATTCTGCAACCGGAACATGGTCTATGGGATAGACAATTTTCAGCAAAGCTACGGTGAACAGTATACAAGTAGTGACAGTGATGATGATGATAATCATGCAGTGTGGACCATCGCAGAGACCCATAGCTTAAAAATAGACTATATTCGTGGAGGGGAGTGGTGTGAAAACATCCACTTTTTCACACGTAATGCTACCATTAAACTAAAAATTGATACCGAGAGTCAAGCTAATGTGTTAAACTTTAAAGACTTTTCAAAGCTGAATATTCCCAAAACCGCAATCATTAGAACTTCGACCAAACTAGAGTCCTACTCTGGGCATAAAATATTTCCCTTAGGGAAGATCAAAATCAATTGCGCTTTTGGCATTTCGCAAGGTCAACTAGACTTTTACATTTTAGATAAATCTAGCGACAGAATTGAAGGGAGCCGAAACACTGCAACTTGTGCAAGTGCGTGACAAACACTACACAGAAAACTGTTATACATTAGACTCCAGTAAGGGCGTCCGGCCATCATCAGCAAAATTAATTTTAAATAAATATCGAAGACTCTTTAGTGGTCATGGCAAGGAAAAAAACTTTGCAGGATTGCTTTAAAAGAAAATGCCATCACAAAGGTTTGTTCAGCCAGAAAAATCCCATTCGCACTAAAAAGTAAGGTGAAACAAAAGCTAGACGAGATGATCAATGAGAATATCATTGCTCCAATCACGGAGCCAACAGATTGGGTTCATCCCATAGTAATAGTTCCCAAACCAAACAATGATATTCGCGTATGTATGGATCCCCGGGCACTAAATCAATACATCAGACGCGAATTATTTCCCATACCAACTACAGATTGTTTGTTTAATGAACTGACGGGTGCAAAGTTCTTCACCTTACTAGATGCATCACAGGCATTCCTCCAAATACCTTTGGATGAAGATAGCTCGAAACTGTGTACCATAGCAACTCCGTGGGGAAGATACCGCTACTTGAGACTTCCATATGGGATCTCCTCAGCTCCGGAAATATTTCAGTGTTACATTCAGGAAAGTCTGGAGGGCGTCAAGGGAGTCATTGCCTACTTCGATGATATTTTGGTATTTGGAGCAACAGAACAAGAACATAATACGAATCTTGACATAGTGTTGGCAAAAATTTCCCAAAGTGGCCTTACACTTAATTTAAAAAAATTTTTAATATGTCAGCCGTCCATAAAATTTTTAGGACATATTATTAGCTAGGCGGGCATCGCTACAGACGAGTCCAAAATTCAGGCTATACAAGAGATGGCATCTCCAGGAAATGTCCAAGAGTTACAACGCTTTTTGGGAATGATTACCTACCTGGGTAAGTTTATCAATAATCTATCTCACGAAACCAGTACATTAAGGAGGCTTTTAAGTAAGAAAACTGAATGGATTTGGACAGAACAAGAAGAGATATGTTTTAATAGATTAAAAACTCTAGTTATAACTGCACCAACCCTATCATACTTTGATAATAGCAAGCCTACAACCCTATACGTCGATGCAAGTCCCTATGGTCTGGGTGCTGTAGTCATGCAGGAAAATCATCCAATCGAATTCGCTTCCGTGGCATTAACATCGACACAGCAGAGATACAGTCAAATAGAAAAAGAAATGTTAGCCTTAGTATATGGATGTGAACGGTTCCATCACTATATGGCAGAAAATTCACACTTAAGACATCGACCGCTGCTTGGACTTCTAGGTAAACCAATAGATGACCTATCACCGAGGCTTCTAAGAATGACAATCCGCTTGCTGAGATACAACTTTGATCTGAGCTTAATTCCGGGAAAACAGCAAATAGTAGCTGATACTTTGAGCCGAGGTCCATTGACGACAGGAATCTTTATGAAAGAACTCGATGAGAATCTCAAGGTAAATTCAGTTTTAGCAACATCACCTGACAATGAACTTCGTTTAATCAAGGCCAAGGCCAAGTTTTATGTGTTGAATGGATGGCCAAAGCACAAAACCAGTATCCCTCCAGAATTGAAAAAATATTGGCCCAATTGAAATCACATTTATCTCCATGAAAATATTCTGTTCTACAAAACAAGGCTTCCTATACCTAGCAGCCTTAGAGAAGAGTTCCTCTCCCTTGTCCATAACGCACACCAGGGAGTTGTATCTTGTAAAAAACTCGCACAAGAGGCTTTCTACTGGCCAGGTGTCATGAGTGACATTGAAGATATGGTATTATCCTGCAGAATTTGTCAAATGTATGCAAGAAGTAATCAGGTGGAACCTCTAATGCCACATAAAATTCCAGAACTTCCTTGGAAAAAAATTGGAATCGACTTCAAGTCACTGGGGACTATTGACTTTCTTGTCGTTGTTGATTATTACAGCAAGCTTGTCGTTGTGAATAAAATCAACAGCAAAACATCGTCTAGTGTCATCTCAACCTTGAAAAACATATTCTCCACACATGGGCTACCTCAGAAAATCATTTCTGATAATGGACCACCATACAACTCGTCATATTTCGTAGAATCTTGCAAAAAATACGATATAATGCACATGACCTCCAGCCCCCATTATCCAAAGTCAAATGGAATGGTGGAACGTGCCATACAAACGGTAAAGGGGTTACTGACAAAATCCATAAAAAATGGAGAAGATCCGTTCATGTCAATTCTTCAGTACAACATGACTCCTAAAGCAGAAATGCCGGCACCCTGTGACCTTCTGATGGGGAGAAAATTACGAACACTATGTCCTGTATCGAAAAATTCACTTCTACCAAAGTCTCCAGTAGAAAATATCAGGGACACCTTAAGTAGAAAACAAGAAAAACAGTGTGAATACTACAACAGACATGCGAAAAAGTTGCCTGTTCTGGAACCCGGGCAAAGAGTACTTCTCCAAGAAAAACCACGTGAACGGAAACCAGCTACAATAATTCGGCAATCTGGACCTAACGACTATTTGGTCAAAACCGACGACAACTCAGAATATAGAAGAAACAGGTCTTTTTTAAGACATTCAAGAGGAAAAGAAGAAGAGAGGGAAATACAAGTACCTGAAGCGCAAAACAGTGAAGAACAAGAAGAGAATGCATCTGATAATATGGCAAGAGACGGAAGAATGCCAGAAGTTACTGTGACCAGAAACGGCCGCGTAGTGAAACCCCCGTCTAGATACGAACCTTAGACTTTTTGATACTTTGTTAATTTTTTTCAAGTTATTGTTTGTTATTCAAATTAATTAGAAAGGGACGTGTCATGTATGTTTCGGGATCTCTCGAGTGATTGGCAACATCGCCTAGTTTGGAGGTACCCTATTGAGGACGATCATCTTCGGAGATCCACGATACATGTATGCGCGCATGGAGGTTACGGTTTCGGGACTAACAATAATAAACCGTGTAAAACGACTATCTATGCCTCGTTATTTCAATACATAACAAGACTCTTGTGACCACATGATACCACTTTTGGGAAAATTAGTTTTGCGGGTGCATATAGGTTGAGTTGGACTACATTTTAAAAATAACGACTCGCGTACCATATCAAAGGTGTGTTTTTTTTGAAATGGAACACCCTGTATATTATTGCAGATTTAGATTTCCAGATCAATTTTAGTGTGACTTTATGTATCACACATGCCACTTAAAGTGAACCGTTTAGATGCAAATCACAGTTTTTGGAATAAGAAGATATCAGAAGAAAATTGAATATTGGAGCAATTATAATATCTAGGGGGCTGTGACCTTGCCGTGTCACTAAGCATGGAATGCGTCCGTTTAGGTTAGACGGTCAGGTTTGACTTACATTTGTACTTGGAGAAATTGGTAGATTAAGTAAGGAAACTTCAAGCAGAGATAACTTGATTTTTTCGAATTCGAATTTGATGGCCTTTCTAACGATACACGGTTGTAAATGTCAACCTCTGGTCGTTTTCATTTAATTTCAAATTTTCAATCAAACCGGTGTTTTGCACCTTTCCCACTTAGCAGGCCATGAAATATAAACAGAAAACCGTTCAGATGGAAGAGAACAACTAACTTAGGAAGATGCCGAATTACAGTAAAGAGTTAAGATTGTAGAAATGACCTACAACAAATCAAATCTAACCAGAAATAACAGAGGTAACATATCTAAGGTGAAAAAGCAGCTGGAGTACGACAGAAATGCATATTTATCACAACATACCAGCTACTACAATATACTAAAGATTGACAATTCACAAAAAACCATTAAAAATTTGGAAAATCTGCCACCGAATGTTGCTGGCAGTTTAATAGCTTCAGAATAGAATTTCACATTCAATGATTTAAAAAAGTAGTAATTTCCGTCAGGTCAAAAGTAACGATACTTCTGACTAAAATTCTGTGGATTCTTCAGTCCCATAAGCAAGATCGCCGAAAATGTTCATATTATTTATAAATTATAAAACATAACTTACCTGGAAGAAAATTAAAATCTGATGTGTCAGTATTTCCTTTTTGCGATTTTGGTAATGGATATTAAAAAATTTGAAGGGCTAATCACTACTGTTTTATACCATTAAATGTGAAATTGCGTGCTGAAGATATTAGACAAACGCTGAAAGTTTTCCTTTCAATTCAAAGGTTTTAGTGGTTTTGGAAAAACACCGATTTGATTGAAATCTCGAAATTAAATGAAAACTACCAGATGTTGATATTTATAACCTGATATCGTTAGAAAACCTATCAATTTGCACATTTGGTCCTATGAAAAAATAAGCATTCCCATTTGAAAAAATCAAGTTACCACTGGTTGAAGTTTCCTTACTTAATCTATCGATTTCTCCAAGCACGAATCTCATTCAAACTTGACCTTCTAAGCTAGGCTGACACACTCCATGCTTAGTGACATGGCAAAGTCACAGCCCTCTAGGTTTTATAATCGCTGCAATATTCAATTTTTTTATGATGTCTACTCATACCAAAAATTGTGATTTGAACCTAAACGGTTTGCTTTAGATTCCATATGTGAGACATAAAGTCACACTAGAATTGGCCCCCAATGTGCAATAATATATAGGATGTTCTATTTAAAAAAACACAACTTTGATATTTCACGCTTTTATTATTTTGAAAATGTGCTCCAACTCGACCTACAGACACTCCCGAAGTAAATTTTCTAATAAGCGGTATTGTTTGGTCACAAGAGTCCGAGGCGTTGAGCTTGACCCACCCTGTACAAGCGAGACCTAATGTCTTGCCGAAATATCATTCAAGTCCTTTCTAGATTGCAGAGCGGGACGATGTAAAACTACAAAGCACTTTTCCTCTGTAGGATGCGTCACTGCAAATTTGAAGCAATAAATAGAAGGCATTCTATTGTTCCTTATAGGGTCATCCCTTTCACATTTTCACACGATAGTTTTGTGTGCTTCTTAGAGCCGAAAATACTCTCAACATATCATGCGAAACCTTTTACAGGGCTTACTGACCCAGACTGACCACAAATCCGTGTTTAATTTTAGGAAAAGTATAAAATACAAAACGCACATACCTTGTGGCTCATATTTCTAAGAAACCTAGGTATGGACATTACAGTACAATAAACTGGGAAGTGAAAGTGTGAAAAATGCCTCAGGTACCTGAAGCAGTCCACGATAAGCTATTGTATATGACACGATAGCTTTGTATGCTGTATACGAACCAAAAGCACTGTCAACATATCATGCAAAACCTTCTGCAGGGCTTATTGACCCAGATTCACCTCAAAGCGATGTGTAATTTTTGAACAGTACACAACCGTGTTGCAACACAAAACCAATGAATTTGTCATGGCATTTCTTTTTAATGGATCCTGAAAACGGCGGTCACGCAGTTTAGTCATTTCCATCGCATTCTACACTACGCCGGGGTTCATAATAAAGTTATACATGAAGGCATATGTGCAACAGCTTCAATTACCCACCAGATTATGTAAACATTTAAGCTCCGTCGACGTTGCACGATGTGTGAATCAAGTACTTAAAAGATCACGAGCTCAATAGAGACTGATTACACGAATAAACATGTTGTGCGTGTATACAATTACGAATAGCTAAGCATGTTACATTTCATCGATTGGTTGGATGAATATGTATACGTATCTGATGACTCGTCTGCGTATATGAGCTGTGATTTTGACATATCCATCATGAATATAATAGAATAAAATGAGGTGAAATATATTTTCTATTATAATTTCATTGATTTTGAACACAGGCTCACGTGTCCATAGCAACATCAATTCGTTATACATTGGCAGTAACAAATCATAAAGGAACAGTTATTAGTCCTTCTATACCTTTTCCAGCAGTGCTTTCGAAAGGATCAAGTTACATTTCTGCGTCAATCAAACTATCAGCTGTAATATTACATATGACAGTTTGAATTTACGACTGGCACTTTAGAAGTGTAATTTGATCCTTTTGAAGGTACTGCTGGAAAAGACAGGACTCATATTCATGTCCTGGAGGTTTTTTTAGATTTAGGATGAAATAAAGGAAGTCAGTTATACAGACTGTATTGTTAACGTATTTAGGTTTGCTCTGTTTAAAATACTCTCAAAGGATCAACGACTTGAAAAGAACTGCAACGAATATTCGTTTGCTATCATAGGTGCATGCGTTTTTCCACTAGATTTACAAGTGGCTGAATGAGGAAGAAATCCATTTGCTGAAACATACAGGGTGAGTTTTTAGTACCGGCTCGGTAGATAACTCCACTACTGTAGAAGATAGCGAAAAAATTTGTACACAAAAGTTGTAGCCAAGGATATGCTCCTTAGCTCAGAAATTTTTTTGATTTATACAGGGTGATCCACAACTACGTGGTGATGCAAACATGTATTTTTTTTAAATGAGATACCCTATATGTTATCCCATTTTTAGATTCTACTAATAATTTATCTTTTCACGATATAAGGGATCATAACATTATACAGGGTATTTCAAAAGTTATGACCATTTTTGTATCCGAACCTCTGTCAAACGAACGTACTGTATATCAAAAGGTGATGAATCAAAAATTATTTTTTTTTGACATGGAAAGATTAAGAATATACTCTAGTTTAGAAACCGGCTATCAAAAAGCCCGCGACGCATATTCGTATACAGGGTGATGTAGAAAGCAAAATCCGGATTTTCTCTTTTTTTTAAATTTAACCCTCAATATTTTATTATACCAAAGAATTGCTTTTAATATGCTCTTTCATCTTGGTATAGCACTTGTTGTACCTGCGTCGATCAGTTTCCGAGATATTTCGATGTTTCGGTAAATTTAAAATATAGCTTCTATTTGTGTACTGAAATTTATTTATTTTGAGAAAGTACTATGAAATTTGTTTTTTATTTAACAAATAACTAAATTATAAGGTCATGATAGCATTTGATGAAGTTAAAACCTTAAATCGTCGAGATAATAAAGTCAAGTGTGCCGAGGAAACAATTTTGTAGGCGTGCTGCATAATTATCAAGCAGATTTAACAGGTAGGCTTTCAAAAACTGACAGTTTTCATAACCTGCTCAATAATTCCATACTGTGTGGAAACCAGCTTTAAAAATTAATTTTTCCATTGAGGGTATTTAGGAGAATATTTGAGAAACTGCCTACTTGCCTCTAGAATATAATATCAACTATGGACAGCAATATCTAGAACGGAGGCACTCTAAAACTAGTTTGAAATATTAAAGAATCGTTTTATTTGGACTGTGTTGTTTAATATCTCATAGCCTACCTAATAGATCTGCTTGATAATTATGGACGATGCCTATGAAATTGTTTCCTCAGCACACTTGACCTATTCTCGTTAATTCAGTGTTTTGACTTAATCAAGTACTATTATGGTCTTATATTTTAGTCGTTTGTTAAGCAAAAATAAAACTTAATAGTGCTTTCTCAAAATAAATAGATTTTAGTAAACAAATAGAAGATATACTTAAAATTTGTAGAGAAATCGAAACATCTCAGGAGAAACTAATGAATGCAGCCATAACAAGAGCTATGCAAAGATGAAAGAGCATATAAAAAGCAATTCTTTGGTATAATAAAATATTGGGGATTACATTTAAAAAGCAGAGAAAATCTAGATTTTGCATTCTACATCACCCTGTATACGAATATGCGTCGCGCGCTTTTCTTATAGCCGATTTTTAAACTAGAGGACGTTTTTTGTTCATCTCTGTAAAAAAATGATTTTTGATTTATCACTTTTTGATATACAGTACGATCATTTGACAGCGATTTTTATATAAAAATGGTCATCATTTTTGAAATATCCCGTATAATGTAACAATACCCGATATTGAAAGAACGGAAGTCATTAGTAGAATTTGAATATGGAATAATATATAGAGTGTCTTATTTAAAAAACTGCATGTTTGCATCACCACGTAGTTACGTAGTTATGAATCACCCTATATAAATCTAAATATTTTCTGAGCAACGCGCATATCCGTCGCTACAACCTTTATATACAACTTTTTTCGCTATCTTCTACAGTAGTGGAGTTATCGACCGAGCCAGTACTAAAAACTCACCCTGTATAATGTATCCTGACCGCATTAAAGAGGTTAAATTAAAGATAGAGACAACATCGCCTATCATTTATATTATTTTGTCTACCTTTCGTAACATTATTTAACCTAATTCAAACTTAGTACTCATTCTTTTGTCATTCAAATAGATGGCTACATTTTTACGTTTTTAGAGGATCCCCGGCATATTTTCGGACGAACATTAGTTTCCACCCGTAGATACCTTGATTGATTTTGTGGCACAAACAACTCTGAAACTGCAAATATTTGAGATACGTAAGAAGACATAGAATTCGTCACTGAATTTGAAAATAAAATTCTATATGGAGAGAGTATCTCAGAAAATCGAATCCGTAGGTAAAATTGGATGTGCTATAATCTTAGAAATATTTTTCCCAAAAAGAGATCAATCTACAAAAACTACCAAAATAGAACGGCTAAGGTACATGGGATTTTAACCAATGTCGGTGAGTCACCCTATATAGGTCCTACCAACCGTTTTTTGATGGCAGGTAAATAGTCCTAAACAAAATATAAAAAATATTCACCTGGTGCTTTTACCAGAAGAAATGGTGACACATGTCACCCACCCCTCCAAGTCGGACGAAATTTTTAAAAGGAATGAGATTCTATTAACAGCGGGGTATGAAGAGTATTTTAATCCTACTCCTACTCGTCATCAGCTGTCAAGGCGGTCCAGAAGACATTTGTCTTTATGTCATAGTTCGCCACTCAGTTTGTGATTCTCGTGATCTGGTCACCTGATCGAAACAGTTTTGTAATTTCATAAGACCCCCTTCAAGGCAACAGACAGATCTAGCATACAGAAATACCAACTCTGACATTCTAGAGTCCACATTAACTACCAATCTTTTAATCCTGAGATCATGCTTTAGCAGGTGGAAGCTAAAGCCAAGTACGAGCTAAACAATAACATTGTGTTTTCACCTTAACGATAAAATGAGAAAATGAGAGCTAAAGCTAAAGATTTACCTTAACGGCACCTTGCTACCAATCTCACACCCAAATACCTAGGTGTCACACTAGATGGGACACTGTCGTTTAAAAAACATATTCCACCCATCGCAACCAAAGTAAACAGCAGAAATAACATCCTGCAAAAATTATGTCGAACCTCTTAGGGCGCCTCAGCCAGCTCATCTGCTAGATTAATAGACGCACAGTTAAACATTTCTATGAGAACTATTACGGAATGCCCTTCTAAAAGAATACAACAAAATTGAAACAAATTTCTCACTGCCAGTCCACGAAGATACACCAGGGATCTCCTTGCGCAGATTATGGTTCAGAAAACCACCAATTACAACAGTTCTCTCGAGTCTGATAGTTTTAACCCTGCAGTTGAATGGACAGAAATTTGGGCAACCCAAAAACTAGAAGAAGTGAAAAGTAGTCTAGCTGTTAGTCAAGACCCCCTGGTTTTGAACTCCACCGAAGGAAGTGGTCAACCCTGAACAGAATTCGCACGTCGCATGGAGTGTGCGCTGATTCGTTCTTTAAATGGAACAAGCGCGAATCCCCACAATGCGACTGCGGAGCGGAACGCCAAACTGTCTGGCATATAGTGCAAGAATGTAGCCTTATCCTTATCCAGGCAACAACAAGGACACATCCAAGCCAAATCATCAGACGTAGAATCGTTTTTCAGGCTCGATGTTAACCTATAGCTTAGTTACTGTTTAGAACGCAAAAAAAGAACAAAAAAATCTAAAATTAAAAAAAAACCTCTTTATGACTTTTTTTATGTGTACTATATAACGATACGCTAAATCATAAAAGACAGATCGATAGACTGGCACAGTACAGACCAAAAATAGATATCACCATCAATTTTAAATATTTTCCGTCACAAATTTTCCCTCCAACGGTGCGCCTTAAATAAAAGATTGTCCGAAAGTTGGGAGGTAATCAAACGTCAAATAAATTTCACGGAACCTCAACAGATTTTTCTCTGCCATAAAACAGGACTCGCATGAATTTTTTCCGTTTGCGCTCCCCTCTGCGGGACCCGAGGTTCAGCACTGCGAACAATGGCATTATAAGGGCCCTTTTGGCGCAGGAAGTTCTCTTATTGTTCTTCGCAGGCTCGTGCCTTATTTCCCTCGGCTTATCTTCGATCAGACCTCTGCGCTCTTTATGTTTTCCGTTCGGGCATGTATTGTTTTGAATATATCGGTCGAACGAGTGTTTTCTCCCCGGCCTGCTACCTTTCAGGCATGATCGAGCTGAATTCCAAGCACGCCAGGAAAGGCCGCCGCATATCCTTTAGGCGAGAAAGACGGGAATTTCAATGGGAGAAATGTTGTTTTGGACTGGCATACGCACGATGTTAAATGTATACTCCATACTGTAGCACTACAGTACAGACATGCACGTTCGACACCTACTCAAGACTGCTTCAGGCTACTTCAGGCTACACAATTCCTTGCGCAAGATTCGATTTCTTGAAGAATGTAAAGATGGTAGTATCATACAGCAAATTGATTCAGAATTATAAATAGAACAAAAAAATGTGTCGAAATAAGAACATGCTAGTCCAATCGTTAGGTCATGAAAAAGGCTTTTGACAGCAAAAGGTTAGAAAGAAATGAAATTTGGTGGGATGAATGTAGTTGTAACTAAGTTTGCGACCTCGGGGGGTTGCCGCTCGAGGGGTAGGGGGTGTGAAAGCTATGCTTCGCGACGATTTTCAAAAGTAGCGTCGTTTTGATGACATCGAAAAAAGCTTTGTTTCCGTCCTACAATGAGCTAAAGTTAGGGGTTGGTTTTTGATTTTCAGTAAAATCAGAATCTGATCGCGGGTTAAGACAAAGAACTTCATCAGAAGGTCGTGTAACGTTTTTCTTTCCCTAAAAGGATTATATGTTCTCATTTGCTTATTATCTGTAGCTGCCTTAACTCATGCACGCATGGTTTCTACCAGCTTTTGAACCCCCCACTCCCCAAACATCCCAATTCACCCCACCCAAAACAACGCAGAAATTGATCAGAAACGCTTAAAAACGAAGTTTGAGCTGTTCCTATATTTTTAGTTTTTTTTACTATTTGTGCGCTGCCACTGGCACGATTTATAAAACCATACGCGTTTTCTATTCTCGCCACGGTAGTAATACTGTGTCAAAATTTAATTAAAATCAATTTATCAGTTTCCTCGTTACACAATATAGAACGATCTAAAGCAATAGGTACTCTCGTATCTTGACACCAGAAAAATTTCTGTCCTTTGGTTTCTGTAATAGGCAAGGCAATCTAAGAAAGTTATTTATTTCGCTAGGTCTTCCTTCATAGGTCAGTGGACAGTCTATTATGAAAGCAACACTTTTTTCAGTTTCACACCCTGTAACGAAATTTTTGTTAATTTCGTTACACGTCGTCTGTGACTCCTTTTATAGATCAATTCTTACAGAATGATATCCTAGTGACAGGTAGATATGTGTTCCACGCTTGTGCCTTGCTGTTACGCCATTGAAAGAACCCCTTTTCCGCGCCTATGGATACTGATCATACGCCTGATATGATTCTTATTTCCCGATGGATATGAGGTATAGGCAACCAGACTCGCATGTATAGCGACGAATTTTCAACGTGTTACTATATTGTTGTCTATAGAATTTAACCTTGCAAAGTTGTTAGTTTCATTCTGTTGGTGCATTTTTCGTTCCCTATTATGAGTTTATTTCATTACAAATAGTAATTCTGTCCCGAGTTGCAATTAAAACTATAGTTACTTTGAGGTTGGTTTGGTAGTGAGCCGCTGGCGGCGCTGCCTAACCAGGGGCCTGCTGTGATTGGTCAGTTGGCTATGCAAATTCGTGAACAATCGGGAAGTATTCCAAGTTTTTGTGACTCCCGACGAAAAATTATAAATAGGCTCGTCCTTCCCTAGCTTCTTCCTTCTTGTCTCTCTGCAGCTGCAACCGGTGAGGTTTGTGTGTCTTCTTGGCCTTCCGCCATCTTTTTCATGAATTAGTTACGATTTCATTGCCGTGGGGTTGTCTTTGAAGTTTATTCACTCTCCTTTCGCGAGAGTTCTATTTGAAGTACCTAACCCAATAACACGGGCAATTATTTGTGAAAATTCTGCTATTTCGACATTTTGTTTAACTGCGTAGTGTGCGGTTACAATCAGCGATTGTTTCGTAGTGATTTCGTATTTTGCTAGCATTTTACCGTTGATATCGAACCTTTAGTATCTAAAATCGATATTGTTGATTTGATTGAGTTCATTTTCGAGTTAGGTTGTGAACGCCATACTGTGGTATATATGTGTTTTCAGCTCAAGTGAGTGCATCTGCTTCCCGAAGAAGCCCACCTCGTACTGATGTCGATCTAAGGGAATACAAGCCCCTTTTTCCACCTGCTTCTGAGACCTTGGAAGGACACACAGAGCGTGACTGCAAGCTGTTCCTGCTACTTTGGATATAGAAGGTACGTAAATATTGCTTATTTCAATTCGAACGCCATTTAGGCAGTTGTCGAGCTATTTTACGTACTTTCGTATCTAGAGTTTGTAGTCACCTCCAAGTGTGACCTTCAGTCCGCTTTTTCTTTGTTTTTTTTATGTTGTTGCTCATTTGTACTTTTTGAGAGAGAGAGAGAGAGCACACTTTTTTTTTTATTTGGTAGAGTCTGTGTAAAAATTGCTTCGTTATTGTTTCCGCCATTTTGGGCAGCTAATGCGAGCACTTTTGCATAGGTGTCTAACCTTCTTCAGTTTTCTTTGTACCTCGTACAATTTTTAGAGAGAGAGAAAAGCACCTGTCTTTATTTTGGTATAATTTTGATAGTTTTTGAGTGTGCTGACACACACATTTTGCAAATTTTGAGCTGTAGTTTTGCTGTACGATTTTGACAATTTTCCATATTTACAACCGATACAGCCTACCGAAGTACATCTATGTGAGACTGAACGTACTCATAGATTTTTGTTTCCTTTGGAGCTATAATTTTAATATTGAGAGTATTTATTGAAGTATAGTTGCTCGCACCTTGCAACTACTGTGCATATAGTTTCAATTTTCTGGATTACTTGTGATATTTGATTTTGAGACATTTTAGTAAACATTTGTGGGCTTGATAATTTTTTTTTGTGGTTGTATTACCTTTCAAGATTCTAACTTTCTGGAGCACTAGAGCCAGCAGTAGCTTAATAGAATCATAGCCTTGATTTCCTCTTAAATCAATTAAACTGCTTTGAACTTAAGTGAACTATAGCCTTGCTCACTTCAAGACTCATATTTTTAAGTTTCGTTTTAAGTGTTAGACTTGAAAGGCCTATCAAGTATCTAGGTTAGGTGATACTTTGTTGTTACGATATTGGTACTTTATTTTAAGATATATTTTTAATTATATATGCAGATTTAATTGTGAACCATTGTGGGGAGATATCTGCTGTAACTTGGTGTATAACTTTAAGAAATTTTAGTATAGAATTTAAACAGTTTGTAAGGGATCTTTTTATTAAATTTAAGCAGATATAGTTTCAGCTAAATTATTAAATTTAAGCAGATATAGTTTCAGCTAAATTGTTAAATTTAAACAGATATTGTTGCAACTAAATTGTTGAGGAGGGGGCTTTTAATTGTTCTATTCAAAGCCAAGTAGTACGCCTGAGCTTGCATAACCTCCTACATCCTGGGGTTTTGCCATAGAGGGTCCAGACTCTAATCCTTCTTTTTTCTATACTTTGCATGACGGCGGCCGGAAGTGGTGGCCGAGCCAGACCCAGATAACCCTCAGCCTAAAAGGGGGAAGTCTAAGAGTAGGGGTCAGGGCCAAAGGAACCTGAAGAGGCTGCCAGTCATCAGAGGGGACCCTCTGAAGGAGCGGTGAGAAGGAGCCCACAAGCTGACCCAGGAGGAGAGGACAACCTTGTTGAGCAAGCCAGGTTGTATCGCTCACTTAAGCCAGCAGTCCCTGTTTATTATTGTAAATAAGTCATCACTTACTATTCATCATTCAAATACTTTATATTTAACCACCAATATACTTGTTATTGTTTAATTTTCTTTTGAATATTTTTTCTGAACCCATCCCTTCAGTGTTTCTGGAGAGGTTGGGCAATTTCACTAACTTCCTTGGAGTTTGGAGGTAAAAACTCCTGGCGCCCCTTTTTCTTGAGTTTTGTTGAACCTTAGAGTAATCTCGCGATAAAAGTTAGTGATTTTGCCTGACATCTCTTATAAGAGGAAAAGAATAAGTTGCCAAGGATCCACAACCCACCGTAAGTAAACTGAGCAGCCCAAAGGCACCCCAGTTTAGCTAGATTGGAGGTCTTAACTTAGTTGGACTTTCAATCTAGCTTTACAACCCCCCCCCCCCCCAACCACCCCAATTTCACCCTCACCCAAAAAAAATTGAAAATGATCAGGAGCCCCTAAAACGCCTAAAAACGAAGTTTGAGCAATATTTACCTTTTTTTGTTAATTACTTCGCCCCCCATTCACCGATTTTCAAAATTGTAGGAACATTACCTACTACGACCCCACAGCATCTCGATGCCCAAATTTCATCACAATCCATGCAGCGGTTGCTGAGATTACGAGGCTAGAAGAAAGCGACAGACAGGCAGATAGACCGACAGACAGACAGACAGACACATAGACACGGAAATGGGTGACGTGGATTTTCGTTATGTAGACATCATAAAATGCCCAAAAAGCGTATTATCTCAAAATCTAAAATTTTCGCGATCACAATACTCCCCTCACCTATCGGTGTGGGAAGTAAAAAACAAACGGCCCAATATATAAGCTAGGAATCATTGATCTTCTTCTGCGTTTTTTTCCTTTTTGGGTGCTTAAAATGTGCAAAGATGGGAGGGGGTCACGGATAGGGTGATTTGAGCACTTTCCATTGCCCTTTAAACATTGAAACTGATAATGTCATTTATTTTTAAATATCGGCAAATGGGCATGTCATGTGATTAGGATATGATATCGGTTGAAGATTAGAGAATAAGAACTGTGTCATCCTAGTTACCATTTTCGAAAGTTTTTGTGTTGGATTTCGTTTTTGCGAGCGTGCAGGCGACGATTTAGTTGCAAGGAGATCTCAAACTACAGCTCCATATAATGGGAAAATACCCGGGAAAATATTGAAGGGCATCATCGTAATGGGTGAGAGGTAGTGAGTCAATCAACTTGATTTCATTTTTATTACAAATACAGTATTTCTACTACTCCTCCTATTGGCTTATGAAGTAGAAGTAAGGTAAATAAATTCGACACACCCCTTGTATCGGTCCAACGGGTTGTTTCTTCTGTATCGTACTGCCTTTCAGGCATGGTCGCATTGAATTCCAAACAGACAGGGAAAGACCGCCACATATTCTGCAAGGCGGTGGACAGGAATTTCAATCACGTACAGTTTCGTGAAATGCTACATGCATCACGGCCCGTAATCAGAACGGCAGATCGCTCGAATCTAGGTCGAAGCGTCTATGAGACGAATGTGTGATAATTTGTATGACAATACGCTCAATCAAATGGGTAATTAAGACATTAAATTTGATCACACTGAATGTAGTACATGTAAACTTGAGGAAGTTACTGTCAGTGGTTGGACAGCTTCCTCGGACACTGAACGTTGTAGGCGTGAATGAATGGTCTTTGAACATGCGTTCCAGAGGTATGGGTATTCTAGAGAGATATATCATTTCTGCCACGCCCATCTTGCTCTAATGAGCTCATCGAGGAGCTCATATAAGAAAAAAATGATTTCCACATTACCCAAGGCACCGTACATTAACAAAGACACAAATGCGAGCCGCCTCGAATTCAGAGGGGTTCCCTTTGTGCCAACTCGTTTATAATATTTACAGGGAATCCGACTGTGCGATATTGTCGACGTTCACTTTACTTATACGGGGGCAATAGAAATGAATTCTATAGTATAGATAGAATATAATTTATTATTCAATAAACCATTCAACACAATAACTGCAGATTCAGTTACTGGGGTGGCAAATAGCTCAAGGGGTATTGTAGACCATGTTTTGTCAGATAGGGGGAGTAATTTGAAATGTACGATTCAAGTAGCAAGTAACAGTAACAGTCTGATCATTCATAATTGGTTGTCAATAACCTTAGGTGTAAAACATAGAAGTACTTGCGACAAAATATAGAAAAGAAGTAAGCAAAATAGATCATAAAAAATTCATCTCAAAATTTGAAGAGAATATTCAAACTACAGAAGTTCAATCATTTCAGGAACTAGTTGACTTAATCACTTTTTGTAAAAAAGATTCGGAATTCAAAAAGATGTATAACATACGTGAAAATAACGACTGCATAAATCAAGAAATTCTCGAAATGATAGAAAACCGAGTCAAAATTTATAAACAAAAAGTTAAGGATCCGAGAAACACGAATTTGGAAAATGAATAAAAAAAACTTAAGAATCAAGTCAATAAAGTATTAAAAATAGATATTTTAAAAATCAATGGGAATAAGTAGGCACAAATATAAAAAACAATGGGGCCATATACAGAGCATGTCGCCGGCATTTTTTTGTGAAATACGCGCAAAATGCTTAATAACACAGAAACACTACTTATTTAGGCACCCCGGTAGATCCGACCGATTGTATCCCGTGCACCGTGTCGCGTGTTAGGTGGTGTTAGGTGGACCGACCCTGTAAACCACAGCTGTTAGCGTTCGGCTACTGCTCGAGATCGCCGGGCGCCAGAATCCGCCAGCTTGCGTAATATCCGAAAACACAGCTGGAAAGACCACATTGGGGGCGGAGCTTAGAATGATCCTACTTGTCTTTGTTAATGTACGGTGCCCAAGGTGAGTACAAAGATATCACAATTTTAGTTTGAAACATGTTTTCAATCACATCAGGCACGGTGTTCCTAGTTCACGACAGTGCTGCTTGGATCCTTCGAATCCCATCAGGTGGACCTGGGTAAAACCCCGGTATAGAGCTGATATGAAAGCAGTTAACCAACAAAATCATCAACTCCGAGGGTAAACACCCCTGTATTGGGTAAGACTTTCGCGGCCATGATCCGATGAATTGGTTCTTGGGCTGTTCGGCCGGGATCGGCACGCTCCGTCGTCCTGGCGTCGCGCGTCGGTGCGCTTTGCTGCTTGACGTTCAAGTAACATCTCCTGGATAATAACATCAAAGATAGCCCGAACGAGGGACACTAGAAAGGCTCTGCCACCTCATCCTTTACAGGTCGGGTTCCCTACTCCCTGAACCATTCTCCTCCAGCATTCCTTGTTTTGAAGAACTTCAACATTGTGGAATTAGTTGCCGGGACATTTGTTCCCAACGGCTACAACCAGCAGCGGTTCAAATCTAACTTTAAGGTAAGTTTCGTATGCGAGAGTATTAATAGTAGTAGTAGTAGTGATGGGGAGGCGAAGCCAGGCAAGTAGGCCACCTTTGGCCCTTTTTGCCAACCCCACTGAACCAATCACTGAAAACACTAAAATTCTACACCCTAGAAAGCTCCTTGTCGAACCTACCAGACCTCCTGACGAAAGTCAGTATGGCCGACCATTTCGCTGAATATAGTGGCTCTTCCCCAAACTCCGTCGTGCCGAATATCTGCACCCTAAGGTTGCGATAAACTGCACATCTGCCCAGGAAGTGGAACGCTGTCTCGTCCTCCTCCCAGCATCTGGAGCAAATGGGGTCCCCTACCACTCTCATAAGTGACAGATGTCTATTCAGCCGGCAATGGCCAGTGAGAACCCCCACCAGAAGGTTGAGCGTCTCTCTGCCTTTACTCAAAAGCCATTGCGTTCGGCCCCTATCAGGGCCTGCTATGAATCTTTTGGCTTGCCTGCAGTCGTCTCTCTCTAACCAGGCTTTCGCCAGTTCCTTGTAGGCCCAGTTATCCAGGGCCACATTGACCTGGCGTCTGCTAATTCCCAGCATAGGTTCTGGGCCAATGCAGGGGCTGCTGGCCCCTATCCTAGCTAATCGGTCCGCACTCTCGTTACCCGGTATACCAATATGTCCGGGGACCCTCAGTAGGGTATGCGAGAGTATTAAGAAAATTCGCACTATTCTTTGTTTGGCACAGTACGTAGCTACATAATAGGTATATTTGCTAGCATAGCTTCATATTCTAAATTCACGTAAAACGAACAGAAAAGTCAGATAGCTGACTCAAATTCAGTTTGCCCGTTGTTTTGATGTGGGTCCTTTATTAAATATAGCCATCCACTGCAGAGCCTTTTTGAGCACGTTATCCGGCAAAATTGAATCATACGGGATACACAACTAAACTCGTTCATCTTTCCCATATGAAGCAAGAAAATATGGTCTTCATCTCGTTTCTTATATCCCAACCTGATGTTACCTAAAAGCGTTACAGCGAACGTGAACATACTTTTCAATGCGAATCTTATACAGGATGAAGAAAAAAATCTGGACCCCCCGAAATGGCACCTGGTAGCAGTGCAGTTTTCAGAAGAGCGTCAAATAATAAAGGTATACAGGGTGGGCCAACAGTTGATGTACGGAAGATAATGGGCATACTAGAATGTATTCCATAAATTCGCCACTTGGTCGTGTTCGGGAGCCTCGAATTCTACAACCTAAAATTATTTTCACTTAATTTTTGATGTTTGTACAGGGCGATCTACATCAAAGTTACATTTTTAAAATAGAATTCCCTGTATATTTTGGCATATTTGTATTCCCTGGCCAATTCTAGTATGATTTTATGTATCATACATGAGATTTGAACGAAATGTTTAGGTTCAAATCAGCTTTTTTGGTATAAGTAAATGTTGGAAAAAAATTGAATATCGCAGAGATTATAGAATCTAGAAGTCTATGAACTTTGCGGCGCCAGCTTAGGTGAATAAAAAAAATCAAGCTGATTGACTCAGTACTTCCCACACATTACGGTGATGCCAGTTTGCTATTTTCCGATAACAAGAAGTTATAGTCTGAGATCCCCTTGCAACCAATTCTTCGCCCGCCCGCTCGCAAAGAAGTGTATTATGCCGCTAGGTCTTTCTTTCACAGGTCAATCGATAGCCCATTATGAATATAATAATTTTTTCATATTTAAAACCCCCCACCCCCCAACCAGCCCCAATTTCACCCTCAGCCAAAAAAAGGAGGAAGTGATGAGGAACACCTAAAACGCCTAAAAGCAAAGTTTGAGGTGTTTTTATATTTATAGTTTTCTGATTATTGCTGCGCCGCCCCTAACATGATCTCCGAAAACCATGTGCATTTTTCGTTCGCGCTTCAGTAGTTTTACTGTGTAAAAATTTCAATAAAACCAATTAAATAGTTTCTACGTTACACAGTACAGACGATCTAAAGCAATCCTCGTATGGCTCGTATACAAAGCAATGTTCGGATGGACCTAAAAGAGTGTATTATGTCGCGAGGTCTTTCTTTCATAGGTCAATGGATAGCCTATTATGAATACAACAATTTTTTTAGTTTTATATGCAACCTCCCACCCACCCCTCAATCCCCCTCATCCCAATTTTACGCCCACCCAAAAAAGTAGAAATCCCTGAAACGCATCAAAACGAAGTTTGACCTGTTCTTATAGACTTTTAGTTTTTTATTATTGCCGTGCCGCCACTGACACGATTTCTAAAAGCCACACGCGTTTTCCATCCTCGCTACGGTAGTAATACTGTGTCAAAATTTTATTAAAACCAATTCAATAATGTCCACAATACACAGTACGGAACGATCTAAATCAATACTCGTATGTATACATCAGAAAGTTCTAGTCCTTGGTTCCTGTTATAGACAAACCAATGCTCAGGTAGACCTAAAGAGGTGTGTTATGCCACTAGGTCTTTCATTGACAGGTCAGTGGATAGCCTATTATGAATACAACACATTTTTCAGTTCTACAACCCCCCACCCCCAACGGTCCCAAATGACCTCCCACCCAAAAGAAGTAGAAAATGACCAGCAACGCATAAAACGCCTAAAAAGGAAGTTTGAAGACTACCTATCGGTTTGAGAAGTAAAATGTATACTTCAAGACATTAAAATGTAATAGTATACCTGCATCACTGAGAGGTTTGGTGAAATACCATAAGTCTGCTGACGGATCTTTGGATCACTGGCTCTCATTTTGTCAGCTGGAGTGTGGGAAGCATAACAGGGTACTAAAAATATACTCGTTAATTTTGTAGTTTTGTAAAGAGAACAGACAGGCATAATGTGTTCAAGCGCGTGTTACGAAACTTCGGTCCCTCGGAGCATGATTTCTGATCTATTAACCGTAAATGGTGTATTATTTGGTCACTATTAATTTCTAAAACCGCTTGGACAGCACAGATAGTGATTACGATCTTTGTGCAGTTGAAATTATATAATTGATACTGGTTGGGATGGAAGCAATCAGCAACGGAGGGCGGATTCTATACATAGATATAACATGAATACCGCTACATGCGATATGGAGAATTGGCAAAAATTAATTACGATTTCCATTTGCGTCCTCTAATTTGGACGATGTAATAGGGCATAGCAAATTGACAATCTACCAAATATGCGTGACAATGGATATTTTTTTGAAACGCAGCACCATACTGGGCGTAGTTAGCATGACAGATTTCATAGATACCAGGCCTCTTCGAAAAACTTCGGTACGTGTGAAAATCAAGCCAGTTTAACCCAGCAACGTTTTGCATTTGGTTGTTTTCTATTATAACATGGTAACTCAGAATGGCAGTCGGTGAAAAAGACATTTTTTTGTACATAACGCACCATAATATATCTTTTCTCTTTTATCATATCATTTATCATGAGTCACCTGTTTTAAATTTAAGAGAACTAAAAGACGTAACATGATGCACTTGTGAACACATGTTTTTAAAATTACTGTTTTTTTGAATAAATCCAGAAGAGAACAATTATTAGAGTAATCGATACGCCTAACCTCACAAAGGACGTCCACAGCCTGGATCATCAAAGGCTGACCTGTCCCTCTTTTACAGATTCTATCACGAAATATATTCGAAAGCCGTCCGAACGAGGAACACTATGTAGAGAGGCTCTGCAAGCTCATCCTTACTAGTTCGAGGCCCTACTCTCCGAACCAGTCTCCTACAATTTCTTCTTCTGGAGAACTTCGACTCTCTGAAATGGGGGGATTTGTCTCCCGATGGCTACAACCTGCGGCGTTTTAAATTTACCGTGCACAAGCACAGTGCTTCTACAGCGACATAGGCTTTCAACCTTTGCGTGTGGCTGACCATAAATGAAAATATCCGAATATATTCGGATAGATCTGAAAAGTGTTAGAATTTGTAAGATCTAATGAATAGATAGTCCGACGGAAACGAGTGACGTGGATTTTCGTTATGTAGACATCATAAAACGCCCAAAAAGCGTATTATCTCAAAATAGAAAATGTTCGCGATGACAGTACTCCCGTCACCTATCGGTGTGGGAAGTAAAAGCTTTGAGGACAACCAATGTCTGTCCAAAGTAATGTCATTAGACTAGCATACATTTTTTCTACAAATTCTGAAGCCATTCTGCTGAATAGCTCCACAAAATACCAATAACTAGAGCAACTCCTTACTCCTTCTACATAAGCCCGCATTCTCCTTACTTTATAGGGTAGGATAATTAGTCAATATATCCTCATTTTTTGTCCTTTCTAAACGTTGGCGATATAGATTACAGAGTACTGATGTTCAGTTATTCTCTCCCATCATAGTCTAAAGGATTATACACTTCTACTCAGTGGTTTAATAGCATCAATCATTTTACTATAAAATGGGATATTAACTTCGGCCCATCAACGTTAACTTGTGCATCCTATGCAAACCGAACCGTTTTAGTAGCGTAATATAAAACATAACGAGGGGTAGTTGAGCTAAAAGAAGAACCTTAAAGCTTTTGATTACTTCGCCCAATAGATAACAATGTAGCTCTGAAACGTAACACATAATAACTGATAACAGTAGTTTAGTTTAGATTTTAGAATCCATTGTATTTGATCTCTTTGTTATTTCTAAGCTTTCATACGTGTCCAGCTCTCCAAAGTGTACGACACTGCAAACTAACTTTAAGTTACCTAATTTTGCATTACGTTGACTACTGCAAGCTTCCACGGGTTATCAGCACTGCCCTTTGGGCTGCCTTATTTTAAGCTTTGAGCTAAATGAAAATATTGTTTTCAATATGAGCCTTAAAAAAAATCAAGACTATTGCATATCTTGAATCGAAGGACATTGATATGTTTGTTCATCTTTCTTTTGAAAGGCTGTGGAATCGGAAATACTTCTATTAAAGCTGCTGTTTTCTAACCAGCTTCTCAACAATGTCTCTGCATAGCCATTGACCTTAGTAACCCTATTTATGGCCCACTTTTCTTTTTGAAGCCTTTCATGGCCTAATAAAAAATTGACGAGGCGATGAACAAAATAATCTGGGACTGGCTACTTTACGCTGCCGGTAGTTTAAGCATGTTTAAGTCATCTAGTGTATTGTGTTTTCTTTTCTATACACGTCAAACGCTATATTGGTTTCACTGCTTCTTATGACAAAAACAACCAGAAGAACAATTCTTCATTGCTTTGAATGTGGAAAGTGAACTTTGTTGAATCAATTTGACAACTCCATTGCAAATTAGCAGAATTTTTGTCAAAAACTTTGAATGTATCCTAACATATCTGTACCAAATTCTGGAGAAATACTTGAATCTCCGATTTGCATTATCTTCCAAATAACTCACGAATAAGCTAAGAAAGGAGTCAAATAGTTTTCCGTAGTTTGTAGTACCTTCGTGTTGACCGAAACATTCTTATGCTGAAAAACACATGTAGGGTTAGAAAATCAGTTTGACGAGTAAGAGGACTATGTCACGGGCGCGTGGGTACTTTTTTTACAACAATTATTTTTAATTGTTTAGTCCGATATTCTTAAAAAGCGCGTTTTTTTGGTTTTTTAAACTACAGTAATGTTCGCCTATAACGAACCCGCTTTTTGCGAACTTTTGTTTATAACGAACCAAATCTAGAGGTACGAAACTTAGGTATTACCATTGATTAAAGTATTAAACGTTTAATACTTTAATCAATGGTATTACTAAACGTGTGTTAATTTTTTCGCAAATAACGAACCCTTTTATAACGAACTTTCGGATAAAACGAACCTTAAATTTTGATGTTGTCGTAACATCTGTCTTTTATAACGAACCTAAAAGGGGGTTTTATCGCTGATAGAACATTGAGATTCAAAGGCGAAAAATGTGGAGGCGGAAAGCTTTCCAAAGAAAGAATCACTGTGCTGGTGGTGGCAAATTTAACAGAAACAGAAAAAAGAAGGTTTGTTTTGAAAATATCAAACAGTTGCCAGTAAATTACAAATTCACTAACAAAGAATAAATGTCCTCAGAGATTTTACGAACAAATTGCAGGAGTGGGATGGCGAGGTAAGAAGTAAAAACCGAAGAATCATATTGTTAGTGGACAACTGCCCAGCTCATCCAGATGTTAGAAATTTGAAGTGCATCAAGTTAGTGTTCATGCCACCAAATACCAGTTCCAAACTACAGCCTATGGATCCGGGTGTCATACAAAGCTTAAAGAGCCATTACCCTCGACATCTTCTTTCGAAAATGGTAGATTTTATTGATAGTGGGGATATAATTTTTTCTATCAACCTCTTAGATGGAATAAACTTCCTTCATATGGCATGACAGAGGGTATCAAAACAAGCAATTTTTAATTGTTTTCAACACGGTGGTTTCCTGAATGTGGAAAATGATTTGGATTCAGACAATGATTTGATATTAGCCGAATGGCTGAAAAATGTTGGACAGGAAGATGATAACAATATTCTAGACAATCTTCCTTGCTCTGAAAATGAGTTCAATTAATTTGTCCGTATTGACGATAATCTTGTAAGTGTTGAATGCTTGAGCTTGGATGATGATGCCATTATCGCTTCTGTGTCTTCTTCAGTTTATATTGATAACGATGAGGAGGCAAAAGATGAAGAACCTGTGAGTACAGAATTGAGACCAGTTCCAATCACATCAGAGGCACTTGAACATATTGATAACGTTCGTTATTTTCTTCAGTCACGAAATACTCCGCAGTGTTTTTAATCAATTAGCCGAATAAGAATTACATACTAATCACAAAAATAAAACAAACTAAAATAAAAGATTTTTTTAAATTAGACTCTCAAGAACAGTTGCCAATGTATCTACTACATTACAAAATATATTTTGTGTACACTCATATCTATGTATTAATAAAAACATACATCTTTTTTATTTATCGTTTATAGCGAACTTCGCTTATAACGAACCGTTTTCGCCGGTCCCATGAAGTTCGTTATAACAGAACATTACTGTATATTTGCTTAAATCCCTTGTCCACTATTATCATGGAAAATTTCATACTGCTATATTTTCTTCGACGCAAGCTACATTTTTTCATTCACTGTAAACCTATACCAGTTCTTTTCGTGACTATCCAGTAACTTCTTTCCCATCGCGACTGCAATGAGATGCTGACGTCTTATCTTTCCTGAGCCGCAGCGTTAAAACAGAAAGCAGCATCTTCACGAGATGATGCAAATTTCCCACCCAAGGAATCCGGAACCAAATTGCGATTCTCAGTTACTCGACTAGCTCCGTATTAATTTTAACCTGGTCTTTTTCCAGAGGTATTACGTTACGCATCGAAGTTTCCGCGCGGCGTAATCCAAGACGCTGTATGTGTGTACTTTGTTTGCATATTTATGAGAACGCCGTTTTCAAACATTACCAAGGAGCACAAAGGCGTAGCTGAACCTATTCTATAGTGTTCTGAAGGGTTTGGAAAACACTTTTAAAACCAGTGCATCTTGGCTGCTTTCCAAAACCGCACTAATAAACTTTAACCCATTTCTCTTCCTCGCTTTATAGGAGAATGATCCAGAAACCAGTGGCTTGTTTGCAAGCTACCTAATGGTTATCCAGCTTGGTTTAGAGGTCATTATAATCATTTTTATCTGAAGATTTGGTCCTATGGGTAGAAGCTGCGTTGGATTTTTGTTTGTTTTTTGTTGTCTGGGAAAATGAACCTTCTCTATATTTTCATAATATAATGACATAAAGAGGTTAGAAAATACTAACACATTCCATCAAAATATATAAAGCCGGTGTATTTGCGAAATGACAGTGTTCAATCTTCATACATAGTTCGATCCAAATATAACTAATTAACTAACTAAATATAGTGGGGAAGACAAGGCTGGAGACGGGTGCTGCTACGACAACCTTTTAAGAACTAAACTTATCTTGATTCTCAGTTATGAATTCCTTAAGTTTGTATTTAAATTCCTTGAATCTATTTACACGTTTTAGATCTGCTGGAAGTACGTTGAAGAACTTGAACATGATAAAAAAAAGTTTTTTGTGTAAGTATTTTTTTTTTAGATATCAATGCTCAGATTTAAAGTAGTTGCTGCTCTAGATACTGTGCTTAATTTCTTGAAGCTTCTTTGCTTGAGGTACATTTTTGTGAGACACTGATATACATAAATAAACTTTATACTGAAAAACTTAGTTCCTTTGTAAAGTATATCTGTGGAAAATAGTTTGTGTTTATTAAAAATAATTTTTATTAAAGTGTTTTGGGCTCTTTGTAGATTTTGCAATGTTGTTGTAAAAGCTCCTCCCCAGATCGTAATACAGTATTTTAAAACGGAAACTACAAGTGCATTATACATCACGATTAAAACTTTCCTTGAACATATATATATATATATAAATTGTAAAATTTACTTATTAGAACCCTCACACGTTTATTTACATAATTGATGTGATCTGTCCACCTAATGCGTTGATCAATATTGATACCCAAATATTTAACGGTAGCCTCTTTTTGCAATATTTCTCAGTTACAATAACTTCGCTTACAAGAACTAGTATGTAATCTAATGTTCATATTAGGTTGGTTCGCTGCAGTTGGTGAAAAAAGCATGGATTTGGTCTTACTTACATTTAGCTTGAGTAAATTTGCGCATCCAGCCATTGCTTAAGTTTTACTAGACATGCTTCTAAGCTCTTGCGCACTTCCTCCTAATCAGATCCTATAATAACAACTGCCGTATCATCTGCGTAACATATTAATTTACCTTCAAAGTTCATAATGCTTGTTATGCTGTTTATGTAGATTAAAAATAGTATTGGCCCCAGAACGGTACCTTGCGGTACTCCAGTTTTTATGAAGTTCTTTGAGCTGACTCCTATCTCCTATTTTGACGCATTGTACCCTATCTGTTAGGTAATCTTGTGATAGATTCAGAGCTACACCCCTGATACCATAGTTAGATAACTTGACTAATAACTTTTGATGACATATTGTACCAAAAGCCTTAGCCAAGTCCAGAAACACAGCTGCACACTTTTTTGACTTATATAAGGCATCAACTATAAGTTCCATTAGCTTTAGGATCGCATCTTCAGTGCTTCACCAAACTGGTATCTCTGTTACTATTTTATGCTTTTCCAAAAAAGCGTTTAATCTTTTTTTCACGACTTGTTCAAATAGCTTGGCAAAATTATTGATAACAGATATGGGTCGATAATTTGTTAGTTTCGTTTTGTCTCCACTTTTGTAAACAGGGGTAACTATGGATTCCTTCCACTGTATAGGTATTTTACTACTTGTAAGACTAAGTTTTATTATATGGACTAATAGACGTAAAATAAAGTTATGAATTTGCTTTATAAGTTCTGTGCTAATACCGTCGGGACCAGATGAACATTTATTTTTTAAATTCGATAAGTATACAACCAGTTCGCTCTCCGTTGTCGGTTCCAAAAAAATTAATGATTCGATAGAATTATCCACCATAAAGTGGACAGGTAAATCTTGCTTATTTGTTTCACTGTCAATCCCTATATTTAAAAAATATACGCACAGCTCTTCACCACCATTATACGTTATAGCACTACAACGAATTGAGATTACATTGTCTACTCACCTAGCATGTGTACGCTGGACAAACTGAGTTCTACACCTTTTCCAAATGTATTTCAGATAGTATCAATTGTATTTCAGATTAGACAATTGTATTTCAGAAATCGTCAATTGTATTTTAGATTAGTCAATTGTATTTCAGAAAACGTCAATAGTATTTCAGATCAGTCAATTGTATTTCAGATTAGTCAAATGTATTTCAGAAAACATCATATGAAATTCAGAAAATGTTATTTGTAAATCAGAAAGTATCACTTGTACTTCAGAAAGCATAACGATTGAGTATTATCCAGAAAAATTTATTAAACAAATAATAACATCTAACATAATTATTGAAAAGTTGAGTACATACATAGATCATACATAATTTTTACGCCTAAAAAGTATTTTGAGGTACTAACAGCACTAACGCCCTACTTGCATATCTTGCAGTAATAAAGAAGCAGCATGAAAAATTGTTGTATGCTGTACTGCCCTGGCACAGTCTCCTCCAACAACCGTTTCTTTTGCCGAATCTATGATTTCTTCCAGATAAAGCAGTCTTTGTTCCACAATGCCAATTCCTCTAACTTGTGGAACCCGAAGATGAGTTTTAACATATGTCTTAATTTTCGACCATATATTTTCGATGGGGTTGAGCATCGAAGAATACGGTCCCAAACGCAATAAAGTAGCTTCTGTATTATTTATGACACCTTCAAATCTTGCATGGCAAGGTGCGTTATCACATACAATCACCAAATCACCTACTTCATTTCCCATATCCTGCCATCGTTGCAGTAAATTTGTTATCCAAATATTAGCAGAATCCGATGAAAAGGAGCCTCTGCGACGTTCCATTGTCACAACCCCTGCTGGAGATATTGCACCTATAAGGTGTACATTGGGACCCCTTGCAGCTGGTACGTGTTGAACAGCTCGCACACCAACTCGGGACCGACTTCGTGTTCGACGGCAAAACAAATTGAAATTTGTTTCATCAATCCATACAATTTGTTTGCCCAGTTCAATATATCTATTTAAGGCTGTAACATACTCCGCCCGCTTTCTCTTATTTTCTTCAGAATTCATCGAAATTCGTTGTTTATCAACTTGCTTTATTGTGAATAACCTACCTTCTAAATAATTTCCAATGATAGATGTTGATACATTTTTACGAAAATTCGCAAGAACTTTCATTTTCACTTGCTTCAGTGTTAGACCACAATCATCTTCAATCCATTCAACAATGGTATTTATTTCGTCCTCAACAAGTGCTTTAGGTTTTATACCCCCTTTCTTCAACATTACGTCCCGCCCGGAACGGACCCAATGGAACGCAGTTTTATATTTAATTCCCAGAGTTGTATAGCGAAAAGCACCCAGTCTTCCCCTCTATTAGCACACGCTACAATACTTTCCCTGTCTTGATTTGAATATTTCTTATATTTTTGCCGTTCTACCGTTTCTCTCTCATTCACATCACTTCTGCACATGGGACACTTAATCTCAACCAAGTTATATAAATATGCGACACATTTTGTATGAAATAGGTGCCTGCATGGTAATAACCGAAGAACTACCTTTCTTAGCATGGACACTCTACAGATTCCACAATTATCAGATAAATTCATGATTTATTACAACAAAATCGTGACATTTGTACTGTTCAACTACTTGCGCTTGTTGATGTTGCTATAGGGTAGCGTAAGAATTGTTTACTATGGTATACTGATAAAAGTTATTTTCTGAAATACAAATAATATTTTCTGAACTACATTTGACGCTTTCTGAAATACATTTTACTAATCTGAACTACATTCTGAAATACATCTTACTAATCTGAACTACATTTGACGCTTTCTGAAATACATTTTACTAATCTGAACTACATCTGACGCTTTCTGAAATACATTTTACTAATCTGAACTACATTTAACGGTTTCTGAAATTAGTCTGTTACTTTCTGAACTACAATTGGAAAAGGTGTAGAATGTCGATGTTAGCGCATCAGGCAAAGATAGCCAGTAGCCTTTTACATGTTGAAGAGACAACACCATATCACCTACCACTAGGCATGAGACTTTGGAACAGGATCTGTTCTTTTTGAAACAGGTTTCTGTTTGGAACAGGTTGGAATAAGTGTTGCTCGATGCGTTTTCCTGTTTCGACGGAACAACTTGGTATTACGGAACAGCGCATGAGCGCAGCGATGAACAGATCCGTGTCAGTCATCGTCTGTTTCCCTTTCTGTTCCTGCTCCAGCTGCACGTTGTTCGCCGTTGGGTTATCCGACACTGCCGATACGAAATAATTCGGGATTTTTCAATAACAGGCTGATGAGGGTCGGTCTTTTCTGCAGAAATTCTTGACTGCTGCGAGCTAGTGGTATTGCTAACAGCAATGCCGCCACTATGGTGTCCCGTATATTGAGTTTCATGCATTGAAACATCAGATTTTTGGGAAACCTTCACTTATTTTTTTGTAAGATCGTTATCGATAATTTAAATTAAATTTGTAATCCACACATAATACGGTTTGCGTTTGTCTGATCAATGACTGAGAAAAAAATCCAAACTGGGCTGCTATTGGTTCTCATCGAAAAACTTATAATCAAAGAGCTCATGAAGTCACTAACTATCCTGATCATAAACAAACTACTTGCAGTAGATTTCGGAAACGCACTGACTCGTACCAACCTAACAACCAGCAACCACCAATAAATAAAGTGTAAAAATAATTCTAAACAGCTTTCTGAAGCACGCAGACTGAACAAGTAGATACACGTGAGACACAGATACAGCGCAACCCTACTGGGACTGAACAGTTTGGTACCAAAGCGGCTTTCTTGAAACAGATATTTCAAGAAACTGGAACGGTTTGTACCTGTTGTTTTATATAACCTGTTCCACCCATTCCTATCTACCATCCACTCATTCATTCAAAGTGGCGATTTCTAAACCGAGCTGGCTATCGAAAATAATTGCTGGGCGATTGGCGACTTATGATGGTGCAAAACACACAGTGAGTTGGTGACTGTTGGCTATTTCTAACTTCCATTTTATTGGTTTCCCCCTCAAAAATAAAAGCCAGCCGCATGAAGTGGCAATATTGCCAGTTGTTTATCAATTGACATTGACATTTTGACTCTAGTGACTCTTTAAAGAGAGAGAGAGCGAGCAGGCAAGTCATATTGGTCAACCGTGTTTTTATTCCAGTCAGATAGACACAGAGTTGATACAGAAATCTTATTTTAGGTGCTTTCCTTTTACATCTGCACTAACTCAGATCACTTAAAAATCAGATGGCTCAGCTCAGTTGGAAACCTCAGATGCTCAGATGTGTTAAAGGAACGTGCTTGTGCAGTTAAATGTCACTCTTCGAAATTTTGTAATATGCTATTGTTCTATAACCTGTCGATCCTCTCCATAACCTATTTTTTTACGTTTTTCGTAGATCACCATACACTATCGACTATCCATACATGATGATCTGAGACAACTGATCTACCTTTCGAGCTTGTGCAGATGGGCTTAAGTGGGGGTAAAATATCTCACTGTAGACTCAGATTCAGAAGACAAAAGGAACGTACATTGAAATGAGTCATGACGTCACAAGTGAGATTTATCAGATAAATCAGGTAAAAGGAAAGCGCCTATTATTGAAGTAAAAAAAACAAATACCTAGTAAAGCAGGGTTTTCCTAGCAACGCACATTTTACGCAGCGTATAAGTGTTTTCCTAGGATAGTCAGTTGTGTCCTGATCATCGCGATGAGTAAAAGAAAGAAACTAGCTTTGGCATATTGCAAGATGAAGTTTTTGCAAGAAGAAATTGACATAATAACCACGATTCATAATGGCAATAGGAATCCTGCTAGTCAATTGTTTAAAAAAAAAAGCAGCGAAGGAGCATTTAAATTACTTGTCCATAGACATCTGCTTGACGACGAGGTAAAATTTAAAGCATATTTTAGAGTTGCAAGGCAGCAATTCTCGTTTCTCCTCGATCTTGTGGAAGAAGATTAAAATGTGGAACCATGTAATCGTGTGCGACATCGTATTTCGCCTCCTGAAAAACTTGGCGTAACATTGAAGTAAATAACTATAATAAATTTTTCCTAGTAATCAAACCTATATTTTTCAAACCTATTTCTCACAAAACTTAAACTTAAAAATAATTATTCTGCTCATTACTTAAATATGTATAATGTGTTGCCACTTGTCTCAGGAAAGTTAGGATTAGACGCATTGGAGAGCTGGATTTACAAACGATGCCTCACATGCTTTCCATCACATACATAATACAAGCAAGTCTTGTAAATACAACAAAAATCACAACAATATGTCCATTTCATTCCTGATTCTGTCCTTTTTCGCTACATTTTTAAACTCCTTCAGTTTCATATCCCAAAGAATGGGGTAACCACTAACTATTTATATTAATTGTTCATCCTCAGCAGCACTAAAACGGATTTGTGAACTCATTTTCAAATAGCACCCTTCGTAACACGTCGAACTGAATAGACTGCCCTCCGAGCAGTCGTCTCGTTGCGTCGAGCGTATTACACTGGCGCACGACGTTTTTGCGCGTCTAGGAAAACGCCTCCATTGGTTTTCGTAGCTATGTCTTAAGCATTTCACGCCGACCGAATTACGCTCTACGCCACGTAAAATGTGCGTTGCTAGGAAAACCCTGCTTTATGTTTATGTATTTTCAACTGTGCACTCATCTTCACCAATACCACAGCATAAAGAGTAAACCAGCAGCGAAACTCAAGCCGAATCTTTCAGAACGTTTTGATGACCTTGAATCTTTCGGGTCTCACTTCGACCGTCGCGTCCAAGTCGCGTTAGAGAAGCGATTGGTACAGGACCTGAGCGAGAATATTATATCCGTGAAAATCCCATCGTGATAATTATATACACGCTCAGGAACAATGGTCGGCATTTCGTTTAAAAGACAAGTATGAAAAGACTATGCAGAAATAATCTGTTCAGGAAAACGGAAAACCCCATTTTGCATGAATATATTTTCGGAACGCCTCTTTTCGAATTATGTACCTAATAGGCAAATAATGAAATTCTAGGACAAAAAAAGGCTGGTCAAAAGACAGGAAAGGGATCATTAATGGTGGTATTTGAGATTTGTCGAAAGATAACAGTCTTTATTTATACAATTTCGATGTAATATAATATATATAATTCTAATTTATAATAAATTAGTAAGTAAACACTGAATGACAAAATTGATGTAAAGTTAGCACATGTTTTGATCTTGTAACTAGCAAAATACGTAATTATAATGGAGATTTACAGTTTAAACGATAAAAATTTTTTAACTCGTTTCTCCTTACAATTAATTTCCTATTTCGCTTAGGTATTTTAAAATTCCTATTAATATTTTTTATTGTATAATACAGGCGTATCCTGGCGTATAGTCTTAAAATATATTTTAGTGGGAGGCTATCACATGGATGACAATATCTTAAACCACAAATCGTTAGATAATAAAACATGATAATTATGCTTTTGATGAATAAATAACTGTATCCCGGCATTCCAATATCAATAAAATATCCGTACGTGTATATTGTTAACTACAAAACAAAACTTACAAATGTATAACATTATTTTGTAATCTAAACGCAAAAAGCATAGTAAACAATCAAACAACTAATATTGGATGAAACAATAATAAATATATTATTTTTACTAAATCAATTCTTACATACCTTTCAACGTCTGGCGGAAACGCAAAAAAGCTGAATTTATAGTTTCTTGACGTGTTTGTACAGAGCGAAGCTCAACAACGATGCATTCCTCCTTCCATGACGTCCATAATAACACCGGCAAACGTACAACGAAACAACTCAATACGGCGCTGGAATTCATAATGTACACTCAAGCATAGTAAACAACCAGCACAATATCTCAGGTTGGCGGCTATTACAGGCGCCTCCCCACTTTTGGATGATTTTTTTGTAGGGATGCTAACAATACTTCGATACTTGTACTTCTGCACTAATATCGAGTATTTTTATCTTAGATACTTTTTGAGCGATTCCAAGCTGGTATTGATACTTTTGTAGGTATAGGCGGTCTCGGGGAGCAAATCAAACGGGTACAGCTTGATGGCACAGGATATATTTCACATAACATAAATGGGGGCACACAATGTGGCGTGGCCGTACATAACCATAAAATACATAACATTAACGTAACGTCTTAACGGTAGCATAATCTGAACGGAAGTCAGTGAATAATGAAGTGAACAGACAAACAGGGTAGAATGACAATGACAGACGACATAATGACAGATGACATAATGACAGTTCTCATAACCTTAATGTCAAGTTACCTTGCACTAGACACGTCACTTTACTGGCGGCACAAATGAGCGGGAAAATACCAAATTCAAATAATATTCCTACAGTTCGGCCAACCTGACAATGTTGTCCGACCTCGGATTACAATAATAGGAATTCATAAATATGCTAAGAACATAACGCAATGTTACATAATCATTACATAATAGAAGATCATAACCATAACGTAGCATAATCATAACCATAACATAGTAGCATAATCATAACCATAACATAGTAGCATAATCATAATTTTCACAACACAAAGGTAACTAATGTATATAGTTGACAAATGGCATAATATTCTGATAGAATGGCATAATACAACGACATAATAGGATGAAACATAAGTAGTCATAATTGAGGACATAATAAACATAATGGGCAAATAGTTTGATACAAAAGTTAACAAATTTGTCAATAATAGAAGAGATATCATAACAAGGGAAAAGTCAAAATTCTTAATCATGTAACCATAACTTCATGTTATCAGGAGAACAAATTCCTTCAAAAGGTTTTTGTGTAATTTGGAAATTTTCTACATCAGTGACAACATATCTATCGTTATCAAGCACTTTCTTCACTTCATAAGGACCTTTATATTTGGGAATGAGTTTCTTGTTTACATTTGGGGTTACATCTATGTTTTTCAGAACAATATAATCTCCAACTGAATACTTATGGGGGGTTTTATGTTTTCTGTCATAATAAGATTTGTTATAATTTTGAGATTTCTGTATACACTCTTGTGCAACATCTCTAACTGCTACTAATTCTCTTTCTTCATCATTATTTTGTTCTATGATGTTTCTCAGATCATCATGTCTATCATTTTGAGGAAGGCCAAATAAAAGAATACTGGGGGTTGTATTAATCGATTTCGAAAAAGTATTGTTTATTGCAAATTCTACTAGAGGGAGACTCTTGTCCCATTTGTTTTTCAAAGTATTAAGTTTAGACAACATAGGAGTCAAATCTCTATTGATTCGTTCAATTTGTCCATTTGCTCTTGGAGTAGAGGATGCTATCTTTATATGTTTAATGTTGTTACTTTCCAAAAAGGTTTCAAACTGTGCTGACGTAAAAGCTGTTCCACGGTCAGAAATTATTCTTATAGGTTTACTATAATGATTGAAGTAATTCTCTAGCTTATGAATGACTTCAATGCTTTTTGTTGAAGACACGTCGTATAATTTAACAAACTTAGTGAATCCATCAATAACTTCAAATATATATTTTTTACCTTTAGGGGTCTTCTCTAAGGGGCCATAATGATCGATATGGAGTGTTACAAATGGTTTATTGTCCTTCTCTACATTGTGTAGTTCTCCTTCCGGTTTTCCTGACATGGGGGCATACGTTATACATTTAATGCAGTTACTTATGTACGTTTTTACAATATCACGCATTTTCGGGAACCAGTACGTTCTAGAAATATAATGAACCGTCTTTTCTAGGCCTACATGACCAATATTGTCATGGCAATTTAGTAACACTTGATTAATCATGTTTTTGGGGACATAAAATAGTATTCGATTCTTTTCTTTTCTATATACAAGTCCGTCTCTTAATTCAAAATTTTTGTTCTCTTTAGTTATCAATTCATTTTTTAATATTTTTATTTCCGGATCTAAATTTTGTGCAATTGATAAATTTTGCTCAAACGTGTTTTCTTCCAATATTAAAATATTGTTGGCTCTACTTAAAGCATCAACATGCTTCATGCGATTACCTTCGCGGTGGACTAGATCATATTGGTACTCTTGCAAAATTAATGCCCATCTATTAATTCGGCGATTAATGTCTCGCTTATTGAGAGCAAGTCTAACTGAGTTACAATCAGTAACAATTTTAAATGGGATTCCTTGTAAATAAATTCTAAACCTTTCAATAGCATAAATTATCGCTAACATTTCTAATTCATAGCTGTGGTATTTTGACTCGACTTCTGTGGTTCTACGACTGAAATAAAATATGGGTTGAAATAGTTTGTTTGCTTGACGTTGTAAAAGGATAGCTCCAAAACCTAAACTACTTGCGTCACAATGTAATTCAGTTTCTAAGGTTGGGTCATAAATTGATAAGATTGGTGCTTCACACAATTTAGTTTTTAATATATTAAAAGCATTCAGATGACTTTCATTAAATTCAAATTCTTTTCCTTTCTTTAACAGGTCATATAATGGTTTTGCAATGACAGAAAAGGAGGGAATAAAACGTCTGAAATATGATGCAAGTCCTATAAATTGTTGAACCTTCTTGGTTGAATTAGGAATGGGATATTGCATAACAGAATCAATATTTTCAGGATTAGGCCTGATACCATAGTGGTTAATTAGGTAACCCAAATACACAATTTCGTCTTGCAAAAAAGAACATTTCTGAAGATTGAGTTCTAATTTGTTCTTGGTAATAAGAGAAAAGACCTCAGACAAAATTTGAAAATGTTCATTAAATTCAGTGCTTGCAATCAGGATGTCATCTAAATATATTACAATTTTATTTTCTTTGATCAAATTTCTAAAAATTAGATTAATGAATCGCATAAAAACTGATGGCGAATTACATAGGCCAAAAGGGACTTTGAGATATTCGTATTGACCAAGGGGTGTTACAAAGGAAGTATATTGTATAGAATCTGGATGCATACTTACTTGGTGGAAACCATTTTTTAAATCCAATTTAGTAAAGATACATTTGTTCTTAAGGAGATTGATTTGATCATCTATCAGAGGTATTGGAAAATGGTCCTTAACAATAATTTTATTAATCTCTCTATAATCTACACAAAGTCTATATCCCTGATTATTTTTCTTTGAGACCAAAACAATTGGGCTACAATATGGGCTAAAACTCTCCCTTATTATGTTATCTTTTAAGAGCTTATCAATAATTTTCTGCAGTTCCAACTTTAAACTATATGACAACTGTCTAGGTCGACATGATACTGGTTGATCATTTTTTACACAAATTTTCATTTCAAACTTTACATCAGGTTCATCAGGCTTAGTGACATTCAGATATTCTTCACATACCATTTTCTCAAGGTGAGTTACAGTTTCAATATTCAAATTAGAATTCACATTCAAGTTAGGTTGTACATCAGTTGAATGGATATATTCAATTGCTAAGAGTTGCTGACAAAATGCTGAAAATCTAGCATTTTCATCATTATTAGTTGCTGCCGGTTTGCTAACAAGAACTTTGTCTGAAAAAGTTATCTTAAAGTCATGCAAGGATGTAAAATCTCTTCCTATGATAGCTGGGAAAGTCATAGTCTCATTGGAAACAACATATAAGTTTATAGGTACAACAGATGCATTTATTTTAACTGTGTCTTTAAATATACCTACTATATTCAAAGAAGAGTTATTAATACCGCTGAATTTCTTATCTAGATTATTAGGTGATATGCAACATGAAGGTAAGTATTTTTCACAGATCAGGCTTATGGGACTGCCTGTGTCTAACATAGCATTGACAGTAATGCTACACAAACTTTCATCAGCTACAAACTCTAAAGTCATGGGAAACTGGTATGAATGTTCTATTAATGAATTATCTTTGTCAATAGTGGAAATTGTTGAACTTGTACCTGGAGTTGAAGAGCTTTGGCTATCATTAACATTAGATCTAGACGATTTTCTAGGACAATCTGGTGCTTTGTGATCCATTTTGCCACAAATAAAACATGAACCTTTAACTCTTTTTGGCTTAGGACATTTATCAGCTAAGTGACCAGTCTCAAAACAGTTAAAACACTTGCGAATATCTGCTACATGGCTATCTCTATGAGCTGGACTACGTTTTACATATGAAGAATTTTTTGATGAATTGTAATTATCATTGTTACTAATATTTGACATAATTCTTACAAGATCATTTAAAGATGTAAAATCCTTGATACGGGCCTGACTTTCTAACACATCATTATTGAATCCATCTATCACATATTCTATAAGATCTAATTCAGGTAAGTTAAGCCTATTTCCTAGAATTACTTTGTCATTGAAATAAGTGGTGAATCTTTCACCTCGCTTCCATTTGCGAGCTTCAAATTGTCTCATTACAGATATGCGATCAGTACGAGAGTAAAACATTCGATTCAACTCTACTTTAAGTTCATCCCAGTTCATATTAATTAAATCTACCTTTGAGTGATACCAACGCTTGGCGTCACCAGTAAATTTGCTCACAGCTAACAATAATATAGTTTTTAGTGGTACCTCATACACATCCCTTATCGAATCAATTCGCTTGATCCAGTGAGAGACGTCTTCTGTTCCGCAAAACTCTGGAATTAATGCTGCAATTTCAGCATTAGGGGTCCTCGCTGGTGCAGGAGGACTGCTAAAACCTGGGCTGGGAATCCTAGCTCGTTCTTGGTCTTGTAAAATCATTGCTCTTACAGTTGTCTGAATCAGGTCCTCAACTGTGAACTGGCTGGTAGGCGATGCTGGCGATTGGCTTGCAGCGCCCTGGCTCGTGGCATCTTGAAAATCCTCACGGTCTACCATGTTGAGTTTCTTCGGTAGCAATCACAAAATAGGGTCGTAATTTCCAAAAAATATCCTGTTTTATCGCTTTGTACCCCACACCTGAATATCTATAGGCGGTTTCGGGGAGCAAATCAAACGGGTACAGCTTGATGGCACAGGATATATTTCACATAACATAAATGGGGGCACACAATGTGGCGTGGCCGTACATAACCATAAAATACATAACCTTAACGTAACGTCTTAACGGTAGCATAATCTGAACGGAAGTCAGTGAATAATGAAGTGAACAGACAAACAGGGTAGAATGACAATGACAGACGACATAATGACAGATGACATAATGACAGTTCTCATAACCTTAATGTCAAGTTACCTTGCACTAGACACGTCACTTTACTGGCGGCACAAATGAGCGGGAAAATACCAAATTCAAATAATATTCCTACATAGGGATATCGGTATCGAAAATAATTAAATAATTATTATTGAGTGGTGTAATAAAATTCTCTGTACGAACCAAACGCGCATATTTGGCAAAAAAATATCGAGTTGGTACCGGTATCGATATGTTCATTTTCGCATCTCTACCCAAACTTCACAGCCGTAAAATCATCCCAAGGTCATATTTTGTGGGAATCATTTTTATATAGAAAATCCTCAGAGATATTGTGCTGGTTGTTTACTATGCTGTGATACACTCGTCAACGGCAAAGCGTATACTCAGACTGACCTATCGCTCTGCATCGGGAACGCATTGGGAAATAGCCAAAAAGTTTGTGCATGCTTCTCGCATCAATTTGAAGAGTTGCGCTTACTTTTTGTGCAGTGCCAATACCTTCGTGGCGGTACCCAACTGAGATATACATCAGCGTTGCGTGAACCTAGTAAGCTGAGAGCATTGGAGTTCGACCTGAGAGCCCGAGAAGATCACGTTATAGCTCTTAGTTTCTACAATACATATCATCTTGACCACACAGGACAATTTTAGTTTGACATATTTTTGCAGTACCGTAGGTCAGAGGGCACCCTCACCCACAGAATATGTCATACTGTGTATTTCGGTTTTAATAATTTTCACATTCAGAACCGTAACGTCGCTATTTCTGGCAATTTTCATTCATGTATGCTAAAAGTTGATGATTTCTGGCGATTTTAATATATCTTGCACAAGCATACTAATAACCTGGGCAACATGAGACATTCGCTTTGACTAACATCAATGTGCTCCATCGCTTGCTTTTTGACTGCGGCTGGCTGTGAATTTACTGAGGATGTAGGATGTCTGAGGGATTAGGTGACTCTTTTCAATTGGTGGCTTTGCCCGTATCTCTGCTAGTTACAATTGGAGATTTCGCACGCCAGTTCCAACTTTGTCAATTATTGACAATAGTTGGACGTCAACAGATTATTGTATCTAGTGTAATTCCCATATAGTTATGTTGCCCATATTTGATTTTTGACTCTATTTGTCAATCTTTTTGCATATACGGTTTATAACGTCTAAGAGTTTGCATGATTAGCTTATCAGGTTCTTATTTCCTTTTCTGAATTTTTGAAAGTTCGGTAGGCTTTCTGTCTGTATGAGAGGAGGAGGAGAATATAGATTGTTTAAGAGAAATAACTTATTTCCTGGCCCAGGACGTTAAAACAATAGGTTCCTGCCATAATACAATACAAGGCATATGTATTTGTGGTTCATATCAATTGACATCTGCACTTTTCTAGAGAGGGAGCATAGGACACAAAAAAATTGCTCACTGGAAAATTCAACACAAAAAGTCGCATCACTGACAATCATTGTTCTGTCTGGTGACGGGTTGCTATAATAGGGTTGCCCGGCGTTGTCATTTTGACTTTTTTGTCAATGTTACTTTTTGATGTATTCAAAAATCTCTAGTGCGTAGTATCATTACACTATCCATATTTTCTATATATTTTCAAAATCACAAGTCGCAGAAAGATGTCTCCATTCGACGATAGCCCAGTAAATTTCATAGTGTATGAGGATAATGTTGATACCTTCCCATGCTTGAATTCTGTCTATACAGATGGTCCGTTCGGGACAACAGTCGGATTTAAGGTACTTCAGGGAATGGACATCGCTGGTGGAGAATGTATAGCTGTCAATACAATGAGTATAACGTTTATGAAAGAGTATAAAAACAAGTCGTTTGAGGAACTACGGTTAGAAGACTACTTATGCGACAGAAAAGGAATGCGGAGGTTTGAAGAAAAAGGATACTCAAAATGCTTCTCCTATACGCCGAGATCAATTACTTCTTCTTGTAGCTTGACTCAATTGGACAAACCACTGAGGAAGAGCATACAGTCATCTGTAAAAGATGATATGGATATAGGTTTGGACGTTGAAGGGAAGACAGTAAAAGAAAGATCCTTCTTCACAAACGCAGAAACATTTATTTCACTAAAGGGGAAAACTCACAGCTTTCATTCACAGTTCAATGAAGAACCTGCAAGAAGCTTTAACAGTGAATACAATGACGACATTGAAAATAAGAACCTTGTTAGAGACAGAATACAGACGTTTTTTGAGAAATGTCCAGACGAGTATTCACCTTTACCATCTGAATTCTTCATAGATAATCCAAACAACATTCATTTCATGCCATGCTATGATACCAAGTTGGCGTATGGTCGAATGGACGATAGAAGTAGGATAGACTGGCTTTACGATGTATGCTTCGCCGAGCAACATTCACGAATTTTTGGGAGCTGTGAACCAATTTTTAAAGAAGATAGCTTATACAGACAGCTCTTCGATGTGTATAGATCCAAACTTGCGGAAAAGGAGCACCAAGAGCGCCTGCGTGAAAAATATAAGCTAACAACGCTACGAAGGGAACACTTCGAAAAGACATTCTGTCCGTACGATCCATTGGCAAGATGTGTACATACTTCTGAGTATCACAAAAGTAGTTTCAAGAATAAAAAAACTTGGACTGCTAAAACTCATCTTCTAGGCAATCATCCTGCTGAATAAAAATACTGAAAATGGCAATAGTTTTTTAAAATCTTTCGAATAATTACCCTGATGCAAAAATCAGTTTCACATCGTGTAGTGTAGTAGCTAAACAACATATTAGTCTTGAACTATTTTGCGTTACTTCTGTATTTCTTATCATTGATGCTGCTGCTGCGGAAGCTCAGTTACTTACCGTGTGTTTACATTCTTACCGATAATAACATCTGAACTCATCATGTTCAAATCGTGTCTTGCAAATTACATAGCACTTCAGCATCTTGTGAAGTTGTTTAACATATGTAGTAATAAAATCCTAAATTCGCTCGGAAATCACACAATAAACGAGAAGTGAACGAACCAAAACAGATCGCTGCCACTATCTTTTGTTAATATCTGTTCGCCTAAAGCCGGCTGTTATTGATGCGATATTGTCATATTTTGTGAAAAATAATTGTTTGTACGATTGTTATCAATAATTATTCTTGAGTTTTTGAAATGGCACATTTTATGGCAGCGTAGTTTTGATGGGAGTAATATCAGCTTTTTTCAAATTTCCTATGTAATAACAAATACATTGGATCAGTATCTTCTTTTGAGGCAGTAGGCTATTTTGTGATCTTCCTCTTATGCTTAGTTGTCCATTTTTTATTTCTGAAATATACACTGATCTTACCTAAAGGAGACCTGATAACATCATGTGCCGCCATCCACCATCATCAAGCAGGATTGTTCAAATAAACAAAATCTTTGTTTACTTCTTGTTACCTACTTGAATTCGCTGGGGAATATGTAAGCCGGTATTGCAATAGAAGATATATTCTAATTCAATTCAAATGTATTTCTCCAAACAATTACATTAGGTATAACATATTTTCTGACGTACAAGGCATTCTGAGGGAGTCCAGACCTGGACACGTGTGTCTATTTTCCACTTTTCTCCTTCAGAAACCTTGTACCTACAACCGTCAAATACCATGAACAAGTACAAAGAGTGGGATGTAAGAGTGCCAGTAATCTCCATCGACCTGCCGAGTTGTTGGTCTGTCGACTTTATCTGTTTATATTTATGTCTGTCTATTGGTTGGTCTATCTGTCTGATGCCAAATTCCTACCTCCATGACTTCAGTAACCGCTGTACCGATTGAGTTGAAATTTGGGATACGATAGATTATGGGGTTAAGGGTAACGCTACTTCATTTTGAAAATCAGCGCAATGACATCCGAGTTCAAAATAATTTTCCTCTTGTTAAAACAAGAAGAACGAAGAATTGACCTGGTGGCAAGAGGGAAAGTCCTAGATTTATGCCTTCATGAAGAACTTTCCATTACTAGTAACAAATGACCTTGGTAATATTCTGTGTTTTAAGGACTTGTCGGACTGGAGAGGAATCTGTGGGTTTTTCGCTTGCCAAAGTTGGTGGTGGTGTCAAGTATTCTAACAATCTCGTAGTAGTAATATCCGCTGGATCGATTTTGGTGAAATTTGGGGCTTGATGGAATGTGAGATATAATTTGTAAAATGCTTGTATTGGAGGCAGCGCAATTAACAAAAATGAAAAATGATTAAAACCACTGCAGGTTTGCTTATAGCAGTTCTGGGGCTTCCCTTATTGATTTCCATTTTTTATTTCGGACGGTGGCAAAATTGAGCTAGTGGGGGTGGTGCAGCATCCAAAATGTTTGTATTCATCAAAGCTATTGGCTTACAAAATCTCCAAGCGTTGCCTTTGGACAAAATTACCTATACATCAGGGTCTTCCAAGAAAAGGTGACCCCGTCTCTAGGATAGATAGAAAACTGAAAAATAATTGGGGCTGGCTTAGTAAAAGAAATTCGTAACGCCATTCGTAAACAAGGTACAGGGCGTTTAAGAAAAAACGATTTTGCCATAACTACTGGCAACATTGTAACGGAATTTCACACACAATATGTTTTGGAAGCTAATACATCCTATGAATTTGTTTTTATTCCTGACTCTCGTAGAGGGCGCTAGTTACACGGTTCATATCAGGTAGTATTGAACATAACTTTTCTGAGGTGAGATTTATAAACTAAAATTTTACGCGAGCTTGAACAATGAACATCATCCAATTCTACACAGGTATAAAAACAAATTGGTAGGATGTAATAGCATCCAAAATATACTCACGTGAAATTTCTTTACAATGTTGTCAGTAGTTTCGGCAAAATCGTAAAAAATGTGTATAATTTTTTTTCTTCAACGCCCTGTATCTTGAATACTGATGGCGTTACGAAGTTTTCTTACTAATGCTGGCCATACACGCTCCGGTCTACCGGAGAGGTCTACCTGTACAAGCGTACCTGCGCAGGTAGGGCGGAGCATGTATGGGGCTAGATCTGTACACTATTTTGGACCTGCACAGGCGACCGGAGCAAAATCAAAAATCAATTCTTTCGGGTCGCACCTTTGCATGTGTGGGAGCTCTCTGGTCCCCTGCGCAGGTCTGGCTCGTTGTCTTCTAGAGTTTGTTGAGAGTGGTAGTTGTTCGAATCGAGGTCCGGCAGCATCGCAATTAAAAATGGCCCCACCAAATCCAAATGACAAGAGAACACTTGAAGATTTTATTGATATAGATATATACAGAAATTATCCAGGCCTTTGGAAAGTAAAAAGTAAAGAATATAACGATCGAACTAAAAAGAGGCTGCCTTACCCATACAAATATTAAAGGAAATTGAACCGAATGCCGATGAGGCAGCGGTTGTGAAAAAAATTAATAATTTAAAAAGCACTGTCAGGAAGGAGAGGAAGAAATATGAACAGTCTTTGAAGTCTGGGGCATCTGTGTATTTGTATATCATATTAAATTGTGGCAGGTACTATGAATTATTATATTTCATAATATACATATAATATACCATTTTTACACCATTTTTTCGGTTTTTCTCTAACCGCTTCTTTATAACTATCTTTCAAAATTATCGCAAAACCTATCAGTGCCAGCGCATTGCCGTATTCAAGGGATGCCATCCGAAACGAACTGAAGACCTCTCCGACGTACCGGATCGCTTCATACACGGAGCTGCACAGGCACAGGTTATCCTCTGCGGTAGACCTGAGCGTGTATGGCCGGCATAAGCAAACCTCAATTATTTTTCAGTTTTCTATCTATCCTAGAGAGGGGGTCACCTTTTTTTGGAACACCCTTATGTGGACCTAGAATACATATTAACTACCGTTTATAATCATATGACCTGTAAATGACTGTTACTGTCAAGGATGTGTGAGAAGCACATGAGAAGCACTGCGCTAAGCGGAATCTACATAACCTGAACCTGGATTGGGGCATAAACGTGCAAAATTAAATATATCAAATATACAATATTCTGATGCACCTTTGCCATGGTTATACGTCTGACACCATGCTATTTGTAGTTTGACCTCAATATCCCTCTTGACAGATAAAATCAAAATAATGAACAGTGAATTGAAATAATTAAAGACCTGTTCATTATTGAATTTTGATTGATATAACCTAGTTCCATTTTATCCCCAACATAAACATTCTTATGACCAATATGCCGAATCGACTCTACACACGATTGTTTATTAAAGCTTAGCTAATGGATATACGTTCCTTTGACCGAAAATGGAATTTCTTTTCAACATCGACCTCCAAGCTTAGAAACTGTTCCAACAAGCATGTCACGTCCGTGGCGGCCGAGGAAAGAGATCGATGAAAAGGTTTTTAAAAAGTGATAAGAAAATATTTCGAATAGAAGAAGGAAACTGAGGCGGAAATTTGGGACGATCAAGATTTATGAGTTCTATCCTCCCACGACAATTCATACAGATGGAGATAAGTAGATTGGCTTGTTGCTTCCCATTAACTACTATTGATCAGTTTTCCAATGCTGAAAAATTTCAACATACTTGAGGCTATCGTGCTAACGTTATAGTTTTGAATTAGATGGATAAGCATTGGCATTAGTGAGGCATTCTTTAACAGACATTCCTCTGGGAACAGGACGAGACACCGTTCCACTTCGTGAGCAGATGTGCTGTGTATCGCAGCGTGTTACGGCTCCAGATACCGCTGACCAGACAGAAGATAGGAAGCAGACGGAAACCAGCGTCCTATTGTTCATTCATAAAGACACGTGTGCATTCATTATGTTTATCACCATATATTTTTATCTGACATATAAATACCTATTGCATTGTATTAATTAATTAGTACCAGTACCAACATCTGTACTCAAATAAACGGTTTCTCGTCCGAACTGAAATTTGAATACTTTTTTTAAAAAGTAAGTTCCGTGGCGCGTAATCGTAATTGGTGCCGTGACCAGGATCGGGAAGATTGTACGTCCGAACTACCCGTGGCAGATCTCCAGCATCATCCAAAGACAACCCCCACCGAGGAAGAGGCTACAGTCAGAAGATTGTACGTCCGACCACCCGTGGAACATCTGAGGATCATCTGAGACAACCACCACCGAGGAGACGGCTACAGTTTGATCTCAATCACCAGTTCCCGTTGGCCATCAACCCCGAGGGTGCATGCAGCGTTTCATCCTACTGATCCTGTAAGTCCCTCAAACCATTAGATTTTAAGCAAGTAATCGCACAAACAAACAAAAAAAATAAGTAAGAATGACTACTGCACAAAGTAATAGAACATTAAAAGATGTACCCCTATTAGCCGTAAATGCAATACCAGTATTTGCAGGGGAGGAAGCAAAACTACCTATATTTTTAAGAGCATGTAATGATTTTCTAGTAACGTATTATAATCACAGTGTGCCAGAGGACCCCTTAAACACGCAATTAGTTCGATTAATATTAACGAAGTTAGAAGGTAGAGCCTTAGAAGTAATATCAATTAGGGAAGACCTAAAAAGCTGGGTAGCAATTAAAGATCTACTAATAAAGGAATTTTCTGATCACAGATCAAGTAAAAATTTAACGCAAGAACTATTAAGGTTAAGAATATATTCTAACGAAAGTTATAGACTTTTTGCCGAAAGAATAAACAAGTTAGTGTATAAAATAGCCACAAAAGTGCAATTAACTGACATGAGTGAAGAAGAGAAAAGGGTTCACATAGATATTTTAAACGAAAACGCATTAACCACTTATTTAATGAACCTTAAGGAACCTGTATCGACTGCTGTTAAGTTAAGAGATCCCGGTTCCCTCAGTGAAGCTTTGTCACTTACGGAAACGAAGGAAAACGAGTTGCTATGGGAAAGAAACATCACTAGTCTCAATAGCACGCATAATTTTAGACATAATCAATCAAATCCAGGGCATTTTAGGCAAAACAGACCAAATAAAAATTTTAGACCACAAAATCAAAATTTTAATCAGGGTTATCAACCGAATCGTTATCAGTACAACAGATTTCAGGAAAATAGGCCCAATAACAACAATTGGACACCTAGATTCCAGCAAAACCATCATTTTCAGCCAAATCATCAGGGAAATAATCACGGATTTTACGCCAACCAAAGATTTCCGATTAGACAACAAAATTTCGGGAATACTTATGCTCCTCAAGTCAATCAAGCGCCACCTCAAAATCAGACACCTCGTGGGCCATCTCAAAATCAAGACGTATCTATGCGATCTGTATATTCAAACCGAAATACTAATGGCAGCCAATTTAGGCAGAGACAACCCCAGAATTTTGCCTCAGGTTTTAATAATAGTATCGAGGTAGAACATAGGGATAATCAACCCCAGGATTTTCAACAGGGTGTAGAAACAAATCGAACGCCTTAGCAAAAATAGAATTAAACAACATGAATTGCAATTTGCCTCATATTATTATACCAGAGCCATTCAATATAAAACTTATGATTGATACGGGGGCGGAAAAGTCAGTAATTTCACCCAGATTAGTAGAAAAATATTATAAGGGTTATGTTCAAAATGAAAATTTTACGATTACGACAGCGCATAAGACTACAATACACAATCAGGTAGCAGTAGTGCCCTTAATGAGAATATTTAATTACCCTGTCTATCATAAATTCTACGTATTTGAAGTGAACGATAAATACGATGGACTTATCGGTAAAGATTTACTAGTTGAATTGAAAGCTCATATAGATTTTGACAAAAATATTTTGCACACGAAAAATGCTGATATACCAATACATTTATATGATCATAGAAAAATCAAATTAGCTCCACGCACAGAAACTGTATGTGATTTTCCCGTAATGAATTTTGTTCAGGAAGGAATATATGACGGACATTCTTTTTGTGAAAAGGTGAAAATACCACCCTGTTTAGTGAAAGTGGATAATTACAGAGTCAAATTAATAGTAAGAAATGAATCGGAGGAGGAACAAGAAATAACAGCGTTTCCTTTAGAACTAGCACCCCTTAGTCAGTGTGAAATAAATAGTACAGGTATAGATAATCAAAATTTACAACCGATCGAAGCAAATGCAATTTTGGACAAACTAAATCTCGCGCATTTGAACTCGGAGGAAAGGTTTTACATTACAAGGCTAATAGCAGATTACCTAGACATTTTCCATGTTGATGGTAAAGACTTAACGTGCACAAGTAACGTAAAACATAAGATAGTTCTAACATCAGATGAGCCTATATATCAGAGACAGTATAGACTCCCTCAGAGTCAACAAGAAGAAATTGGTAGGCAAGTAGAAAATCTTTTAAGTAACAAAATCATCAGGCCTTCAGAAAGCCCTTATAATTTTCCCGTTTTAATAGTTCCAAAAAAACTAGATAGAACAGGAAAGCCAAAACATAGGATGGTCATAGACTATAGAAAGCTCAACGAGCTTACTATTGAAAATAAATTTCCCATCCCAAATATTACTGAAATCTTTGAAAAATTAGGCAACAGCAAATATTTTTCGACATTAGATCTTGCATCTGGTTACCACCAGATAGAGATAGAAGAAAAAGATAAACCGAAAACAGCATTTTCCACTTCTACCGGACATTATGAATGGAATCGAATGCCATTCGGGCTCAAAAATGCACCGGCTACTTTCCAAAGACTTATGAATACTATACTCACCGGATTACAAAACATCGAAGCATTTGTTTACCTTGATGATGTCATTATTTTTTCGAGTAGTCTTCAAGAACATGTAGAAAGGTTGAAAAAGGTTTTTGATCGAATTAGGAAAGCTAATTTAAAAACTCAACTAGATAAAAGCGAATTTTGTAGAAAAGAAGTAGGTTATTTAGGCCACCTTATAACTCCAGAAGGCGTAAAACCAGACCCTAAAAAAATAGAAGTTATTCAAAAATATCCGTTACCAAAAACAAAGAAAGAAATCAGAGCGTACCTAGGTTTGTTAGGTTATTACCGTAGGTTTATTCCAAACTTCGCCGAATTAACAAAACCCTTAACAAAATGTCTCAAGAAAGACTCTGTAGTTACATACGATGCCAAAAGCTATCAAAACAGTTTCGAAAACTCCAAAGAAATGCTAATGAATGAACCAATATTACAATATCCCGATTTTACGAAAGAGTTCAATGTTCGAACCGATGCGTCGAATGTAGCTTTAGGAGCTATTTTATCACAGGGACCGATAGGTAAGGACCTACCCATTTGTTACGCTAGCCGAACTTTGACCGAAACAGAACAAAAATATAGTACAACGGACCGTGAAATTTTAGGAATCATTTTTGGTGTAAGACAGTTCAAACCTTACATTTACGGAAGAAAGTTCAAATTAATAACTGATCACAAACCCGTTATCTGGCTTAAAAACGTACGTGAAGCAAATTCAAGGCTTATGAGATTCAAAATGGAATTAGAAGAATATGACTACGAAATTGTGTACAGAAAAGGAAAATTGAATGGTAACGCCGACGCACTATCAAGAATACAGATCAACGTCCAAGAAGCAAATGACGAAATGTCAGTATTTGCTCAAGTAGACGAAAATGAAGAGCTTCCAAATTTAACGGGAGAAGAAGTCGAAGAACTCCTACAAGAAGTTAATCAGGAAGGACAAGGAGAAGAGGCTATGGATGTAGATGAAGCCAGCGAAGAAGAAATGGATGTTCAGGAAGAAGAAAACCATGACCTAATTCCAACAGTAGATGACCCAGTCGAATCGAAGAAGTGCCGTTATCACATTATAACAGTATTTAACAACCCGGAAGTAAAAATTGATAAACTACCAAACAATAAAGTAAATTATTATATTCAAACAATATCAGGAAATATTCAATACGCTAAGAAAATTTTGAAGGAATATTTTTCAGGTAGCAAAACGCACTACGTTCATTTTGACAAACCCCAAACGTATGAATTATACTATAAAGCGTATAAAGAGCTTTTCGGTAATAAACGCCCAAAAATCATTTATTGCAAACAAAGGCGTATAGAAGTAGTAGATTTAGCGGAAATAGAAGACGTAATACAAACGCACCATGAAGGTAAAACTAACCACCGTGGTATAAAAGCAACAATCATGCAACTAAAAAGAAACTACTATTTCGACAACATGCAAAAATTAGTAACAGATTATATAAACAAGTGTGAAGTATGCGATCAAAGTAAATACGACAGACAACCCCCTAACCCCCCAATCACAATGACGGAGACAGCATCTGCGCCCTTCGAGATTGTACACGCTGATACATTTTATATAGGTAACCAATCATACATCACGCTAGTGGATGCTTTTTCAAAATTGGCACAAGCCTATCCTGCGCCAAGTCAGCACGGTATTATTTCAATAAAAGCGTTCATACAGTATTTTCGACACTATGGAACACCAAAATTAATAATTATGGACCAAGGTAGAGAATTCTATAGTAACGCTCTTAAAGAATTTTTGGCAGCACAAAAAGTACAGATTCATTTCACTACCGTAGGCAATCATGAAAGCAACGGCATGATTGAAAGAGTACATTCCACCCTTACCGAACAAATGAGAATTCTGAAATTAGAACACCCAAACGAAAATGTTGATGATTTATTAGATTTAGCATTGATAGCGTATAACCACACAATCCATTCTCAAACAGAAAAGACTCCACTCGAGCTCTTATTAGGTCACACATTTTCAAGGGATAGTTTCGATATCGATTATGACAAACAGTGGTACGAAAATTATACAAATAAACATTTAGAAAAGATGAAGCTTTTGTACAGTAGCGTTAAAGAAAAATTACATAACAAAAAGATTAGGCGAAACGAAAAAATAAATTCAAGAAGAAAACCCCCGCGAAAACCGACTAGAGCTTTTATAAAAACCACTAAAAGAGTAGGGAAATTAAAACACCAACAAGAAGGCCCTACAGAAATCACAGATGTAGATGACAGAAACGTAGCGTCCACGTCATCTGGTAAAAGAGTCCATCTTGGGCAATTAAGACACCCTATTTTTACAGGCTCACAACAGCAGGATGCAACCAGCTCGTCAGCGTCTTAAACAAGACCGGACAGCCAGGACTATTACCTATTAGGCTAGGAAAAGCCCAAATTATTAGTTCTTATTGGAAACTAATTAAACCTATCAATATAACCCATATACAGTTAGAGTATTATAAGTTAATCGATAATTATAGGACAGTATGTAGTATCACCAACGGAACGAGAAATCTAGATATATATGATAATTTGAAAAATAATTTAAAGTACAATTTAAAGCAAATTGACGAAAAATTGAATCATTTCACACAGCACAGACAGAGGCGAGGTTTGATTGATGGTTTAGGAAGCATAATAAAAGCCATAACCGGAAACTTGGATGAAAATGACGGTGAAAAGATTCATGAAGCTATTCACAGTCTCTCAGTCAACCAAAATAATATGAAAACATTATTACATAACCAAATTTCAATCACAGAACAATCAGTTCTAAAAATTCAAAATACTCTTAAAACATTAGAGAAAAATCAGAACATTATAGCAAGACGTTTGGAACTATTGCGCAACAAAGTGGATACAGGTACAGATAGCACTATCACGTTAATTGAGTTAAACCAGCAATGTCAAATTTTAATCGACTTATTAGATGAAATTTCAATAGCTATTACATTTTCGAAAATTGGTATCTTACATCCTAGTATTTTAGGCTCACATGAACTAATTGAGAGTTTAAGATCAGTCCCTAAAATGATTCATTTTCCAGTAGAAGTAACAAATGAAAATTCACACATTTTTGAGAAAATTTCACAAACTAATGTATTTTCGAAAAACAACTGCATTTACTTTATCATTAAGATACCAATCACTTCAAGCGATACTTATGCTTATTATCACTTGATACCTTTCCCTACAAAAATCCATGATACCTATTCCCTTATTGTACCAAACAAACCGTACCTCCTAATGCAAGAAAGAAGTTACGCTGCCCTAGAACAAAGCTGTCAAGAAGTACAACCAGAGGCGTACATCTGCAAAATTCAAGAAACGAAGCCCATTGATGATAATGCTCCATGTGAAGTCCAGCTACTTAACAGAAGAAATAATCAAGAAAATTGTCACCCAATTTCCATTCATATTCAATCGACAAAGGTTGAAGAAATTAAGTCAAACTTATGGTTAGTGGTAAATCCAAAATCACTGCCATTCGAAATCAAGTGCAACGGAGTACCCGAAACAATAGAAATACCTGAATCTGCAGTAATACAGTCACACCCTGAATGCAAATTGAAAATAGAAAAATACGTTATACCAAGTGGGCAAAAGAACATGATGAGAAACCTTTTCATCCCAGACCTGCAGTTACAGAAAAATGTGAAAATAGAAAATGCACGTTTGAACTTAGAAAATCTGAATATAAGTTCACTGCATGAAGAAACTATAGCCATGGAAATGCTGAAAACAAGAGCAGAAGAAATAAATCCAGTCCATCCGTTAACATGGTATTCAGGAGTTAGCACCAGTACTTTAATAATAATTGGCATTATAGTAACTTTGCTAATTATTTGCAAGAAAAATCAAGCACAAAGAAAAAAGAAAATCGAGGCCAAAGAAGAGATTCCCATGCAGACTTCGCAGAAAGACATCGGCGTCAAGGCAACCCCGATGTTTTCCATCTAAGGGGGGAGGTGTTACGGCTCCAGATACCGCTGACCAGACAGAAGATAGGAAGCAGACGGAAACCAGCGTCCTATTGTTCATTCATAAAGACACGTGTGCATTCATTATGTTTATCACCATATATTTTTATCTGACATATAAATACCTATTGCATTGTATTAATTAATTAGTACCAGTACCAACATCTGTACTCAAATAAACGGTTTCTCGTCCGAACTGAAATTTGAATACTTTTTTTAAAAAGTAAGTTCCGTGGCGCGTAATCGTAATTCAGCGTCATCGTCATCAGAGTCACAATGCCTTAACAGACATGTTGTGAACTCGTAAAATGCATTTACTCGTTGTACGAGTTTCTCTTGGGATATCTTTAAGATCTTTAATGCAGTAGTTTCCCATTTGCTTTCTGCATCCTCATGCCGTTGACCAGATGGTATCTACTGGTTCATCCGCCTTTAGGGGCAATTTCTCACCCCAAGGACAAGAGGGTGTCCCGACTCTTCTCAACTCGTCCACCCAAAGCTGTTGGTTGAGAAGAGGTTACTGTTTATACCGACAGTAGTTCGGTTCCTTTTAGTCGCCTTTTACGACACGCAGGATATAGGATGGGAGATACTCTAACCCGCCCCCACATGGGGGTATCAGGGTTGAGATATTCGGCACGACGCCGACGGACTTCGGAAAGGAGTCAGTACATCCAGGGAGATGGTCGGACATACTGACTTTCGTCAAGAGGTTCGACAAGGAGATTTATAGAACGTGGGTTTGTAGTGTTTTCTGTGTTGGTTCAGAGACGTTGGCAAAAAGGGCCAAAGGTAGTCTACTTGCCTTACTTCGCCTCCCCATTACTACTACTATTGTAGCATTCCAGTATCAATTAGGGTGTGCTGAACTATCCGCCATCTAGATTTCCTTTAGGCATTGCTATAAATCTAGTCAGGTACCGTATGGATTAATCATCATTACATATTCACTAACTACTCGTATAAGTCTTGTTATTTTTAGCAGCGCTTGAAATTTGCTTTTTAAAAGTCATCAGTACTATTTTTCAGTGGCTCTTATGTTGGGACTAACCTTTTTTAATTACTGGTTCCCCACTCCATAAACTATGAGGTTTTTCATTCCTTCCTTTCCTTCATTACCATATTTCAAAAATCTTCCGGAAACTAGTAGAAAGTATCATTCACCATGCTGGTCTTCATATTGTCAAAGTCAAGATATATCTCTCACGCATTGTTGAGGCAGAAACAAAATACCATAGTTAATCATGGTCGGGCATTCAAAAAGCAAAAAGCAAAACTATCTAATAACGACTTCCTTCTACCACTTATTTCAAATCCTGTCGTCTCAAAAATTTAAATACTTAATCACTTTCAAATGATCAGATACTACAAAAAGTGAGGAGAACGAATTGTTTTTGTCTCTTAGCGAATATTTTTGGTGTATTTTTTGACGTTTTATGACCACATAAGTTTATCGTTCATTTCCGTCTATAGGTGTGTCGATTTGTCTGCTGTCATTTTTAACCGCGGGGTCTCAGAAACCATTTCACCGTTTCTGACAATTTTGAGGTACGATATGCAGAAATCCCGTTTTATGTCCAACATTTTTGTATCCATAAAGAACTCCTTATTATCTTATAAAACTAGGTCACTTTTTGGAAGATATATGTGTGGAATTTATAGATTTTTTTGTACACACAATCTACAGGGCGTTCCCTAAGTTGGGACTTTTCTTCATAGTGTATATAGTACTCGCCAAGAGAAGTGTTTTTTCTCAGTAACATATAACCGAAATGTTTAGGGATATCAAGATATTGACTGATAACGAAATCCCAATTTCTAATTCCGTCCCTGTGCTATTAGATCAAATCAGAAGCAAAAACGAAAAACTTAGTTCATACAGCGGAAGAATACGAAGAAACCCAGTTTACCATGGAGCATAGATGTATATAATAGTGCAACCGGTACAATGATCTGGTGGATATGAGTTTAGTGCACACAGAAAAATCTGCCGTTTTGTCAAAGACTTACGCTTGGATTCAATGGGACGTTACACTCAGCATTCCTCAAATACAGAGACGTTTTATCCAATGGGAAGTATATAGTTGGTAACGAATTATATCGTATTTTCAATACAACTACAAGACGTCATTGGATTCCAATGAATGATTCAATCGCAGCCTGTCGTTGAATCGAATCTGTGTTTGGTAATTGATTCTAAACTACTTTCTTTTTCTTGGACCAACAGATTTAATTGCGAGGACAGCTGATCGATTCGTTTGGATGTTTAATGGTGTGATTTTGTATGAAGTTATAAGGAGCATGACATAAGAATTAGACATAAGCCTGCACCAGTTGTTGCAATTTTACCTGAAACATAACTGTCTGACTAATCTGAATACCTACATTCAAATGTGGGTGTTAGCTCTTCTAAGCCCCAACTTCTCAGTAGGTCATCCATTTAATATATAACTGGACATATTTAAATCACACAATTGCTGATGCAAAAAGCAAAAACACGAGATGACACCACACGGCTAACACCGAAACAACACAGCGAAACAACCTTGTCCATGTTGGCTGGTTGGCGCTGATAATAACTCTAAGATGATCCACCTGTTCTTCCTTTTCACGTTCATTGAATCGGGACATCAGTCCCGCCGATTACTGATTATAGTTCAGCGATTAACAAGGGCAATTGAATTCAATAACTGATGTTGTTGTTACGAATACTACTTACCAATCTCTTTAACGGCATAGACAATATTTTGAAAGCATGGGTTATTGTTCGCGTAATAGTTACCTTTTGAAACAAAATTAATTTTTATCAGATGAATTATCATGAACTGCTGTTGCAGTAATAATTTTTGTACATCGCATACATTCTATGCTTTGCTTAAATGAAACATAGGGTAAATTTCGAAAACAAAAAAATGTTTTGATTGCATTATATGTCAATACTGGTATTAGAAGAATTATACATATCGTTAGAACGAATATGAAATTGTTTTGAATTTGTTGGCGTACCTGTGATTGTTTCGAATATAGGGAATGAATGCTTTCAATGACATGAATTTGAAACAAGTGTAAATATATTTAAAGTGATGGGAAAGCATCCAAATACTAACAATTAATTGG